>CM026575.1:36796511-37486410 GCA_000180635.4 Pristionchus pacificus
GATGGAGGTACGGTATCGCATGGAGCATAAGTACATGTGTCTCGTGCACTGGTATATGAATGCAGATTACTGTAATCAACTACCGTACCGAACTGAATTCATGATCAATCGATAATCTCACCGACCGTTATCGTCTCTCCTGCATCAGAAGGCAGCGTGGCAAGCCGAGTACGATCTAGAGTGCGGGTCGCCGTCTCTTCATTTCACATACCCTCTCGACCGGTCGGGTGGCGTGCGAAATGAAGAGACGGCGACCCGTATTGTGCACTCTGGTAGATACGGTCATCAGGGAGATGAGGAGGGAGGGAACGACTTCGAACAGGGACCAAATGAAATTGAGTGTTGCCGATGGCTCTTCCGTCATCTCCGAAACATGTCGAAATTGTTCAATTCCACCTTTCTTATTTTTTTTAAAAAATCAATCGATCTAATAAGAAACTTCTCTTCTTCTCATCTAACGTGTTGTTCTCTTTCTTTTTCCCTTCTAGATATTTCTCATCTGATGTGGAGTACTTTTTCGCTGTGGCCATATGGATAGATACCGTAATCGCTGAGTAATACGAGTCTGATCACAATTTATCATGATCTCTAAATTACTCTCTCATTATGAATACTTGTGAACACTTTCGGATTTGTGTAGAAATGGAAAGATCTGATAGAGTTCAGATTCCATATTGTCATCAGTGATTCTAGTCTCTGCAATGCATTCTTCAGTTTTTTTAAAGTTTGCGCAAAGCGTTCTGGTGGCAAATGCAACAGATTATCGCTCAATTTTATTTTTTCGAGAACAACTGGGGTCACATGTCACAATTCAAAAATTGGATACAACCTTCCCTCTCTATCAAACCGAAGATAGTGAGCGTGGTAGTGAGCGCTTTCTCTGCAATTGCTCTCTGTTTGCCAATTTATCCTTTCCAATGAAGTGAGACATGCACCTGCATAAGTAATGATAGTTTACGAGTACTCTCGATCTCGAAACCTCGAAGATATGGAGTCCCTGGAAAGAGGGAAGACGGGGAGGCTATGTAGGTCGCTAGCCTTCTCCCGGCCTCTGCCTTTCTTATCTCGTATATTCATTTGAAGGTGGCCGATGCACCATGTATTCTCTCGATAACAATGCAACAATAAATAAATATTTATCTGTATAAATGAATAAGTGCTGATGAGATGCAAAAGGGGACGTCGGGCCGAATCGTGATGCTTCGTCGGTGTGGATGTTCACTTTGAGAGGGCCTACCGATTAAATATTCGACGAATATAAATAAAATCAGTCGACGATCTCTCGAGCTATACGATTTCAATCACAGAGGGGAACTGTAGAATGAGAATGGGTACGGTAAGGGGGGGAGGACGGTAAGAAGAGATCAGCGGGAGAAAAAAGACGAAAGAAATCATGCCTAGTTCATACGCGCATACAGACACCTTCGGAAGGGGCGGATGTCAATTGGGGAGTGGTTACGGTAGAATACCGTGATTACTGAAGGTACAGTTGGTAGATTACTGTAACACTCCCTCTCCAGGTAAAACGCAGGATGAATCTCCAGACATCGAATACAAGCAATAATAGGGGGACTAAATGAAGCTCTTGGAGAACGAGGGAAAACTACGGACAAGCAAGACAATCTCGGAAAGTAACTAAAAGTAGCGGTATTGTTACATTCCAATCTTTACTCTGTGTGCATACTCTAACTGTTATCTGTCTGTACTCGTCACTACATGGAAAGCAAGGGCTGTTCTACCCTGTGGGTATGACTAGGGAAGAAAGACACTGTTCCCGCACGACAGTAGGGCAGTCAAGATGAAGAATACGTCTCAGCAAATCTCGAGAACAGAATGAAGAGATGAACAGGCGGATTCTTCATCATGACAACCCCTAAACAGGGCGGACGGAATGAGCAGGAACATTACTGGGCTATTTGGAAGTAATCTTGGGCTTGGGTTAGCTGCAGTTGCTGCAGCAGCCTCTATGCCTCGGCCGGATGGGCTGCATCGGCTGCTGCTGCAGGATGGAAGTCGGGCTGGCTGTCTAGAGGAGAGGCGTTGCCGTTGTTGGCCAGCTCGATCTGCAACGATGCGCGAATTCTATTTGATTTTTTTCATAAAATGTCCTCTGAGACGTACTAAGAATTTTGTTGAGTGAAGTAAACCCGAAGCGAACCTTGGCCTTCTTTGCCTCCTCATCCTCTTCTTCCTCCTCCTCCTCGTCCTTCAGTCCGTCAGTGTCATGCGAGTCCACGCTCATTGGAGAGGAGACGTCACGATCGGAGTGCTGCGACTGGAATTGAATTATATTTTGAACAAAGATAAAAAACACAGTGTTATGAATAAGAGGTCACTGTCTACATTTCGATCACATTCAAAACAGAATTCAAAACGCAAATGATTACCTCCACCACGTCTCCCTTGGGCGACGGGGTTCTGGCCTCTTGATGCACGGGCGAGTTGGCGACCGGCTCAGGCGTCGCCTCCTTGGGTTCAGGAGTGGGTTCCTTGTGCTCCTCCTGTTCCTGCTCCAGCGCCGCCTCCGCGGCCTCCAGATCGTGATGCATCACCTGCACCGCCTCCTCCTCGACGGAAGCAGCGTCGGCAGTCGGCTCGGGCTCAGGGCTGGGCTCCTTGGGCTCAGGGCTCGACGCCTTGGGACTCGGAGCCTCCGTGGTCTCTGGGGTGGGCTCAGCAACTGGAGAGGCCTCACGAGCCACCTCCTCCACTGGGCTGGCGGCCTTGGGCGTCTCGGCAGCTTGGGGCTCCGGACTGGGCTCCTTCAGTTCCGGGGTGCCATCGTGGTGCTCCGTCTCGGGCTCCTCCCGAGCCCCCTCCTCCTCCTGAGGCAGCTCGTAGTGATGCTCCTCCACCTCCTGACCCTCGACCTCGCCAACTGATCTCTTGCCCCTCGCGTGCTCTTCCTCCTCTTCATCATTGTTGTGCTCATGAGCCTCTGGTTCAGGAGTTGCCTCCTTGGGAGTGATAGGGGACTCATGGTGCTCCTCTTCATGAGCGGGTTCCGGGCTGGCCTCCTTGGCCTCCTCATGGTGAGCTTGGATCTCCGGCTCCGGAGTCGGTTCTTTGGGTTTCGGACTAGCCTCCTTAGGAGGAGGCGAGGGTGTCTTGGCCTCGTCGTGGACGACCGTCTGGACGATGGGTTCCTCAATTATGTCTCCGACGGGCTCGGGAGTGGGCGAGCGGAGGACCTCGGAGTCGAGCTCGGCGTCGACGTCGTCTTCGAGGTCTGGAAGGGATAGCATTGCTTGTGATATAGCAATTTCCGATTCCAGTCTAAATATCAACGAAAATGAATGAATTCTGACTAAACTACGTCTTCTTGGGTAGGTACTGTTATTCGTTTAGTGCGCGTTGTCGATACAGAAAGTCAAACCAATCCTCACCAGCTGGCTGGTACACCGAGGTGACCATTGCATCGTTCTCCTCCTCATCCCTTTCACTCTCTACGAGGCTCTCCACGATCTCCGGCGGCGCCATGCGCTGCGCATCAGGAGAGGCATCGCGCGGTTCAGTGGCGATGGAGTACTCCTCAGACTGTTCGGGCGAAGCGGCCGTCTGTAAAAATAAGCATTTGGTCTGCTAACATTTGGTCTTGTAAGTCATCAACGATATATAAGAGCGCTAGATTCTTGAATAATATCTTACTTCATGGTGTATTTGAACGACAGCCTCGGGAGAAGCATCGCGGGGTTCAGTGGCGATAGAGTGCTCCTCGGGAGAGGCGGCTACCTGTAAGTTGTAGCTTCTTTTTGTGTTCTATCTCCTACTAGGGATTGAATAAGTCAGACATACTTTATGTTGGATCTGCAATACATCAAGTCACAGCGCAACTACGATGTGAGATGTGTTCATTTGCGTATTGATAACTTCGAAAAGATAGGTTAATCGTACCTCATGGTGGATCTGAACGACAGCATCGGGCTCTTCCTTGGCCTCAGGAGATGCCTCTCTGGGCTCGCCGGTCACAGAGAGATCCTCTGAAGCCTGCTCGGGAGTGGCGGCGACCTAAAATATTAAAGATTAGTTCTACTTCTTCTAACTATGGGATTGGCACACTAATTCGTATCGTCATTTAATAAAGTTTTGTGGAGAGCACACTTACCTCTTGGTGAATTTGCATGACGGCTTCGGGCTCAGGAGAAGGTTCCTTGGCTTCTGGAGTAGGGTCCATTTCAACGACGGGTTCAGGAGTGGCTTCCTTGGGTTCAGGTGTTGGGCTCTTGGGCTCGGGCTCTGGCGTCGGATCTCTCTCCACTTCCGGTTCCGGGGAGGCCTCTTTTGCCTCGGGAGTCGGCTGTCTTTCAACCACAGGCTCCGGAGAGGCTTCTTTAGGTTCGGGAGTAGGATCTCTCTCCACAGCTGGTTCAGGAGTAGCCTCCTTGGGCTCAGGGGTCGGGCTCTTGCGCTCAGGTTCCGGCGAAGCCTCTCTCGGCTCAGGAGTCTGCTCTCGTTCCACCACTGGTTCCGGGCTAGCCTCCTTCTCGGCCTCTGGCTCAGGCGAGGGCTCCTTTGGTTCCGGCGACTCTGGCGCTGCTTCAGCATGGACCACATGATGCTGAATCATCTCCTCCTCGTGTGCCGCCTCCTCCTGCTGCTCCGGAGTGGGCTCTCTCTCAGGTTCGGGAGTGGGCTCATGCACCAGCTCATGCGATGCCTCTCTGGGCTCCGGGGTCTCGTGGCCGTCCTCGGGTTCCTCATGGTCTTCGGGGTCCTCTCCGACGGATCTCTTGCGCCTCGCGTGTTCCTCTTCATCCTCCACGTCGTCCTCACGCTCAGGCGGAGGCGAGGCCGTCTTCTCAGAAGCCGCTTCGACCTGGAATAGGGTGAATTGGAAGTTATCCGTTTCTGAGCCAGGCAGCAAAAGTCGAATTTGAATGTATTGTCGAATTGCGTCTCTATTGTGTATACGTCGTGTTCATATCTATCTGTCTCTATCTCACCTCAGCGCCCGCCGGTTCGGGACTGGCGGACTGATATCCGCGCGAGCGATCGTCGTCCTCGGAGCTCTTCGGTGAGACGACCATCGAGGCTGCTGCGGCGGCAGCCGCTGCGCCTGAAGATATAACGTTTTCAAGATCGCTTGATTATTCTCAACTAGATATGAACAAGTGCTTTACGAAACGGCATAACCAACAAACACGAGTGCTCAATTAAGATTGCAGTTGTTTTGATAATCGTAGTTCTGCAGGTATCAGACCATTTTCCGGGAAAATTATATGTAAGTATACCTGCAGCCACAGCAGCCGCTGCTCCACCGGCAACGACGGAGATGGGCGGCAGTTTGGTGTCCTTGTCGGGAGTGTTGGACGACACGCGCACGGGGCCGCGCGAGGAGGATCGGCCACGAATCGGGCCTCCAGCACCGCCGCCGCGTCTAAATATGGAAAATAAGTAAATTTGTCATGAGACGCATTGTTGTGTACACAAGGTATGAAAAAAAAATTAAAAAATAACATGCTCATCGTCTCATCGTTAGTGCAAACGATAGAGTTCAAAATACGGGTAATATAATAGTTCAATAGTTAGTATAATAATAGTATAATAATAGTTCAAAATAAAATAAATAATAAAAAATACTCTTCATTCTTCGTGCTCTCTCTTTCTCACACACCGGTCAGAGAGGCGAGAGAGCCTATGAAATAAAGAGATGAATACCCGTATTTCGAACTCTAGTCAACGAGCAATGACCTTTTCTTTTGAATGAAGATGGTCATCACTCTTCATCATGCCCCCCCCCCCCCAATTAAACCAACGGCAGATTGATGCGAATCCGATTTATGCCCTAACCTTGGGTTAGATTCTGAACACTCACTTCGGGGTAGCCGGCGGCAGCTTGGGAAGGGTGTTCTTCACGGCGGGCGATGTCTTGGGCGCGCGCTGAGCGGCGATGGCCGGGAGACGAGTAGTCAGATCTGTAAATAGTGATCATTGCATTTTGGCTGCCCGTTCTTCTCCAGTACTTCTGTTGATTAATAATTGTTTTTATACTTTAGACTACTGCTATTTCTTTCTAACTAATGGGAATAATTTTTCTTATTTGGGAGATATATTCACACTCTTTACTCACCGGCGCTGCTCCTTCTCTTCCTAATCGCCGGTGGGCAGCTGACTCTCGACGAGTAGGACTCGCCCAGGTTCCTGGTCTGAGACGGGGCGGTCTTGCGGCCGCGCAGATTCATGATCGATCTGGAACTTACGCAGTTAGGTCGCGGCCGACTAATGATACGGTAGGTGCACTACGACTGTCACGACGACACTGAATGGGAAGACTGACCGGCGAGTTAGAAAAGTACAGAGAAAGCGGAGAGAGAGAGAGAAAAGGGTGATTGGAATAGGCGAAGGAAAAGCCGGTTGAAAGCAGTGTTTTGACAATTTTAATTTCGAAAAAAATGATGTAAAAATGAATCGCGCGAGCCCTGTCCCTCCATGGAGAAAGTGTGTGCTGTGGTGATGAAAGAGGAAATTCGAAATCGGAAAGGAAAGGTGCAGATCTAAAATCGAGGGAGTGCTGAAGGAAAAGTTGTGGATTTCGAAACTTTTAACGCTGCAAGCTTCTTGAAGGGCAAGACAAAAATGAAGAGAGGATTTTTAAAAAAAGTTATGATTTGAAGAAAAAATCACGAAAGCTCACACGAAATTACGAGGAAAGATTGAGAAACTGATAAGCAATATCGGGGGAAATGGCAAGGCGACGGGGTACGAGCTACTTGTGTCGGTCGAGACACCGCATCGAGGAGACTTTTGAGAAACGTTGTCCCCCACCACACTACACGATCGCACACATCTCGACCGGCACTTCTACGAGAAGGGGATAGAGAATATTGCAGAATGAGGGTTAGCCTTCAGTGAAGGCAATTATGCATGCACCGCTCTTCTATTCCA
The DNA here is from genome assembly GCA_000180635.4 of Pristionchus pacificus. Classification (NCBI taxonomy): domain Eukaryota; kingdom Metazoa; phylum Nematoda; class Chromadorea; order Rhabditida; family Neodiplogasteridae; genus Pristionchus; species Pristionchus pacificus. The sequence continues at coordinate 36,803,397 of CM026575.1, forward strand.
CGCTCTCGCTGATCCGAAAGACGAGAGATAATGCGAATTGAGGAGAGGCGCGGGCAGAATTGTCAACACTTCTTGAGATCGATCGAGGGGGAAGTCACCTTAGTGGCTCATGGAGCGAATGGGCTGGCGCTGATTCGGCGAGAGAAGGAAGGGACCTACGTCAGTACGGTAACTACTACGGTATCTAGTGATGTCTACATCGATCCGTCGTGTCTCTCCCACTTTCGCGTGCTCTCTAGTTAGTCAGACGTGGTTAGAGAGCATGCGAAATGGAGAGTGTTAGAGAGAGAGAGAGAGTAGGGATACCTGCGACGGAAGAACCAGGATTGCTGGGATTGAGGTTGCGTGCGAGCAACGGAATGCACACCGAATGTGACCTGAAGAGTAGGTTATGATCCATTCCAACTTAATTACGATACGCACAAGATCAATGTAACTGTTGCTGAATGTGATTCAAAAACACAATCAATTTCTACTATGATATTTCTTTTATCAGTTTTCGATAGTTCAAACCTCTCTGAACCGCTCCAGCTTGTCGAGTTGTCTTCGGAGCTGGTCCTTGTAGGAGATGAGCGTGTTGTCATCGAGCTGTATTTATACACATTTAAAATGTTTTAATTGCCCCTGACATTTATTTATTATCTTATTACATTTTTTAATTAATCGTTTTGTAATCGTAATAACTTATTGAGTAAATTAAATCTCACCTTGTGCAGATACTTGTACTTGCCGGTGTTGGCTGAGAGGCGCGCGTAGCAATTGCGAGGAGGAGTCTCGTCTCTGGAATGGAATCGATTTATCTTTCCATTTTTAATTTCACAAAAAAATGCCTCCAATTTGCCAGACTATCAAGAGTGATAGCAATGGTCGAGAGTAGGCGCAAAAATATAAGAATTTTTTCACTCACCTAATTCCCTGCTCCCGCTCCTTCTCCACATGCGCTATCACGTCTCTGTCCTCGGTGGAGGCCGAAGTGCGACGGACACGAGCGGATTGAGAGACCGATCGACGACCTACAGCAGGGTATTCATTATGAATTTATTGTTCCGATTATTAAAACTGACACCAATCTTCAAATGGCTATGTCAAAAGTGAATGAATGGATGTAATCACCCCTAGAGAGGCTCCGGGATGGTTTGGCCGCGCGGCGGTACGTCTCCGGGCTCTGGCCGCTCTGCAATTTTTAATTATCATTGATTGTTTAGGCTCAAATAATCTCACAAGAGCCAGGGCATCCTGCAAGACACACTATAGATTATCTCATAGTCGTTTTTTCCCTTGAATATCTGGACCGATGCTCTCGTCTCACCCTGATCCTCCTGTATATCTCCACTTTCTCCGCGGCATCCAGCTTCTTCTGCAGCTCAGCCAGTTTGATCAGCTGCTGCTCCCTGAAAAAAATCAATTTTAAATATTCTGAAAAATAACCTATTTGTCTAAAATAAGCGCTTGCGTGCTAATCAGGCAATGTTACGATACATATTTTCGTCAGCCTTTCTGGAACAGCCTAAGAATTTCTCATGAATTCAGTATGATTTTTTTATAACTTGGCGGGTTCACAAAATACAAAAAAACCATACAACTCGCCTGTTCTTCAACATGACATCGATCATCTGTCGATGTCGCGCGTACACCTCGCCCTTGTTGCCGCCACATTCGAGCTGGAAATCATTTATGTTTATTCAAATTTTTTAAGATCTTCCTTCCTGTCTAGGCTGTTTCTAAGTAGTGCAATAAAATTCAGAAAAGTCTGTCAATTGCCTAACACGCTCCCTGGAAGCTTTCGCGATCCCAGTCGGCTCTCGGTGATTTCAGACGTTGTAGTGTTTTTTTTAATTTGCAAATTTTATGACGATGCTCTTTTTACTCACTCCCGCTGATTGTGACCGAGGCCATGTTCCTCAATCTCCGGATAGGAACGCGCCCATTACACTACTACACCAACATGAAACCCCATTCCGGTCCGCTAATAGCCTCACACCTCTAACGGCTGTTAGTTATGGGCTGTTAACTGAGGCCATTTAGCGAACTGTTTTTGCTCTTGCAACTTACGATGGGCCGAGCAACTCTCTTATTTCACAACGACCTCTCACTGGTTTGAGAAGCGGGAGATCGTGGAAAAACCAGAGAGTTAAACCTTCACTAGATTGAAGAGATACCCTATCCATCCCGGAAGAGGCGCTACTTTCCCTTTCCTCGATTGCTAATTCACCCCACCCTATCATTCACCATTCTCGTGGTCATCAATTATCCGACCTTGTATTCCTCGAATTATCCCTCGATTCTCTCGTTTACCCACATTCCCTCTCCACCCTAATCAAACCATCCTTGGATTCCATTGTAGAGATTCCGCTCACCAATTAGCGGTGAATAGTAATTCATCCTGATTGTATACCCCATAGTTACACGGTGCGCTTACTTTTCGGGACTAGGATTTAGTGCAGAATCGAACACTGCCTTTTGTATCTATCATTTTAGTCACTCGCCGGTTAGAGAACTGAGACAGCATGCAAAAATAGAGGCACATTATTCGTTTCAACATCTAGGACCTATGTCCTCATCCCTAATAGAGTAAGAGGAGAGTCCCTTCATTCTCTTCTTTCCACCTTTTCGAAGAGTCCTCTTGCTCCCTAATTCTCTTTTCCATTCCGGAGGAGTGCTCTCTCACTATTGGACCTAATTTTTTCCCGTTAGAGAAACCAAGAGAGAGTAAGGGAATTTGAGAGAGCGCAGAGTGCCGCTGCCCTTTCTCTCAAATTCGATATGCGTGTAGGCAAAGAGGAAAGGGATGGGAGAAGAGTTGGTGTAGGGGTGTTCCATTTCATTTGCTACCAATTCGCACCCCGGGGCTAATTTTGAATTCATCAATGTAGGAATGATGAGACTCAACGGCACACAATTGGATGAGGAAAAAATATAAATAGAGCTTCATGCGCGTGATTTTGAACTACAACGTGTACTTTCATGAATTGCAACCGTTCTCATTGTCAATAATAAATCATCAGTAAATATTTAAACTTACCAATCCCAAGTTCACAAGATGTTTCTGCATGTGCGGCATGGCAAAATACTGCTGAAGATGCACATCGTACAGCGGGTTGTACGACTCGAGGAGCTTGTCCGCCATGTTTACCTGATAATCAGTATAATTAATTTAAAAAAAACATTATGAAAATATATACGCCAAATGAGAATGACATGCGAAAATTAACGAAATGTTTCAATTGAACGATTTGAGATTACATAGAGATTATGCAGAACGCTGTTCACAAAAGGAATTGTTATAGGTATGAATGGCTACGAATGAACAGATTACTTTCGCAAACAATAAGCGAAAGATATTGCAGAATAACCCACATTTCGACAATCCTAATCATCTCCACATAATCACTGAACACAAATCACTGACAATGAGCGGAAGTGACAGTGAGATAAGTTGCGAAAACGATTGGAATGTGCTGAATGTTAGGGCAAAAAAAAGGAGCAAGAGGGGAGCATCGTGGACGTTTTACGACATTCGAATCGAAGAGCGCTAATGGTGATAAAAATGCGTGCGGATTTAGGATCAATTCATAGTTTGCGATGGTTTTCTTCACAGGAATAAAAAAAAAGAAAAAAAGGAACTAAGAACCGTGCGCAAGTGAGCAACTGGAAACACATCAAAACGAGTCCAAATTGAGCGAGAAGTGTGAGGAAAAAGAGTGCCTGGTTCTCTCCCTTTCCCAGGCTCTCTAGTCTTGTCTAACCAATAGAGTTCGAAATACGAGTAATCATCTCTTCATTTGACACACTCTCTCGCCTCTCTGACAGGTGAGAGAGCGCGTGAAATGAAGAGACTAGTACCAGTATCTCGAACCAAAGAAAAGGCTCGCACAGAAAACGAGGTCCATTCTCGAGAGAAATGTGTGAAAGTGATCGATCGAATGAGGTAAAGAGGAGTGGGAGATGTGAAACAAGTGTATACACGGGGCAACAATTACGGGCAACCCCTCCTTTCACGGGAGGAGTGGGAGACAGTCTATTCACCCTCCCTCCCTCTACCTCCATTTCCCCTCCCTCTCTTCGCGCCTCATTCAGGGTCAGAGAAGTCGAGAGATAAAGGAGAATTGAGAGAGACAGAGAAGCGGGGGTGAAATGCTCCCTTATTCGCTCAAGGATAGCACAGCTGTTAGTCATCGACTCTATTATCGAGAGGGGGGAGGGAGGGAGAGAAGGCTGGCAGCCAAACTACCGTTTCGGATTGGAAACATTGGAAATTAACTGCTCAGATTCCTGCATTGTATTGCAACATTGCTGTAGTGACATTTCATCTCGGCTGATTTATTTTATTCAGAAAAGGCAGAACCTAACTGAAAAAACAATCAAGCTAGAAACAATCGAAATTTTCCGCTGATGCAAGGGAAACGCGAAGAGTCCGTGTGGGAATAGTGTGGGCGCAATACGGGTCGCCGTCTCTTCATTTCACGGGCTATCTCACCGTTCAGAGAGGCGAGATAGTGCGTGAAATGGAGAGACGGCGACCCGTATTGCGCACTCCAGTGAGGAACGATAGGTTTATAATGGAATCAGTGGAGTGGAATGCGCAGTGTTCACCATTGAAATGGAGACACGAGAAGTAGATTAGGAGCACGACGAAATTAGCGGAAACGTTCGCAGAAATGAGTTTGAAACCGCGCAAAATATCGATTTTTTTAAGGAAAAAATGCAACACAAATTAATCTTTTCGAGATTTCGAGGGAGTATTCCGATAGTTTTCTCCTTGCGAAACTATCATTCGTTTGTGCAGAGGGTGGGGCTACTACACTAACAAAATATCGTGGTCAAGTGCGCACACTCAGCGTATGAATGGAAGCATTTGCTCTTCTTCCACAATTCTCTAGTAGTTTCGAAAGTTCAAAGCTCGCGAAATCAGTGGAGTGGATGCTCAGATTTGTAATCTTATGGCGATATACAATCAGATTCGAAGTTTCGAAGCAATGGATGCCAAATCAACGAAAACTCTAGTCACAGAAGTGAGGAGGGGTAGCGGTTTGTGCCTGGTTCACAGGTGCAAATTATCGAGTGCACTATTTAGCAGTAATTGAAGGTACGAAAAGGAGAAAAGATGCTTCGAAACTACCAGGAATAGTCTCAATCTAGCCGCTTCCCACGAAAGTACATTGCTACTAGTATGCTGCTGGGAAAAGTCGTGGGAGAATGGGTTGAATTTATTTGTAGATATCGAGCCTGTTATAAATGATTCCAGGTATTAAAAAAAACGCAAATTAACTCTGAAATCGACGCTAGCAGGATAAAGTATGCCACGTGGTGGGATAAGGGTGATAAGATAGGATAGTGACAAGCTTTCACGCAGCTGCGCAATCGAATTTCGCCTTGATAAGCGGCGATTGAAGCGAGATTTATGAGAAGAGGGGAGGGGAGTAGAGAGGTGTGAAACATAAGGAGAGAGGTGCTTGACCGAATAATGAATATTGCTTTTCCTAAAATGTTATATTTAAAAATACTTTTCGAATGATAATCATAGGACTTTCAAAAAATATAATTACGAAAGCGTGCGTATTTCACTGCGAGTTATGTGAGTAAATATCCGAACTAGAGGCCGCGAACTACAAAGCGCAGGTATTGTGAAGAGAGGGAGGGAGTTCCTATTCAGTTATCGATGAAGCCTCTCCGCCATAACAGCCATAACAGAAGAGGAGGTGTGAACAGAGAGAGAGAGAGAGAGAGAGACAGGGATAAACACCGTAAGTCGCTCTGACTCCCACTCGTTCAGAATGAAGAATCCGTCTCTTCATTCCGCACGCTCTCTCGCTAGTATCGCCGTTGAGATAGTGCAAGGCAGGAATGTAAAACTAATGATTTGCTTCTACGATAGCTTACTAAGTAAAAAAACAGCGAGAAACATGGTTCTACATTCCATTATTTTATTAACTTTTTCTCTTGTTATTGGGTACTGAAATCGCTAGTAAGAGGAATGAAGAGACGGATCTTCAGCCATACTCCCACTCACTTACTAACACATGTAGAAAGGCGAGAAGGTTGGGCAAACGCGAGGCGCGTGAAATTCGACAGGTGAAGTGGGAAAGGTGAAACAAGAGATGAGGGGGGGGGGGGAGAGAGGATCGAGTAATCCTTTATCCTCCCTGTATGGAGACTCTCATTTTTTATCATGATATTTCGCTGTGGTCTGAGAAACGAGGAAACTGCGCTGTTATGATGAAGTCTAGACATTGACGTCAAACAATAATTATTGGCAGAAAAATTCAGAGCCGAAAGAGTTGGCAAATCGAAACTGAGTTGTTGCTATGGGCTACATTTCTAAATGGTAGGGAGAAACAGGCGAAAAGGTGCGAAATTCACAGGTGAAAGGGGGGGGGGGAGAGGAGTAAAGCGAGGGAGAGGTGGGAATCGAGGGTAATGTATCGACACACAATGTTTGCGAATTGTGCCAGCGAGCGCGCGGGGCGGTAGGAAAAAAACGAAACGAAAAACGGGTAATCGTATCTGCGTTTCATGCACTCTCTCACCCGTTAGACATACGAAGGTGTGAGTGAAACAAAGAGACTGGTTGAACTCTGGTACAAAGGCCGTAGAGCAACGCTTTCATTTGTATCTAAGCGAAACGGATGAATCAAGCCGCTACGGGGTTATTTCGAGACGAAAACAATTACAATATTTGAATTCAGACGTCAGGGAAACCCTATTTCGAATCCTCGTTGGGGCTTCGGCCGGGATCGATTTCGCAGAAGCGGTTCTACTTCAATTTACGAAACTTGGAATCCGGGCAACTCTGTATTTATTGAAGAAGAAAAGAAATAGGAAGGGTTAGGAAAACGCATGAGCAAAAAATCCAGCGAAAAGCTCAGGAAACATCGCCTTTTCGCGTATTTTCAAATGCCTGGTATTTCGAGAGAATGAATAGGACATAATTACGGAATTTGTAACTTTGACGTGCCCATTCAGAATAACATACAATCTTCCTACACGGACCCAAAAATATTAGGAAACTCTGCAAGTTACAAAAAGTATGTCCTTGCGGCAGTGAACGCAGAAAAATGCAAATTTCGTAATAATTCACACCCATCATTGATCACGTCTTCAATGAAGAAATGTACATCTGTACTCTTGAAGATATCCGAGAGGTTCAATACATGGCAAAAGAAAAATCAGTTTCGGAATCACGGAATCACATCGCGTTTCGAATTTTCGAAGCAATTCCAGAGGCCCTAGAGAGGTAGTAGGCGCAATAGCGGGGATCCGCTAGGGACGACGACGGGGGAGTGGGCACAATAATGAATAGAGTGGACGGGGGTATACGGCACTCTGCCTCTCTCCATTTCCCATTGTCTCTCGGCCTGTTTGACCGGCGAGAGAGTGTGTGAAATGGAGAGACGCGAGACCATTGGCCCCTTCTCCTTCCAATGGTTGTGCCAAATGGAAAAGGAGGGGGAGGAGCAGGAAATGAGGAGAAGATGAGAGACGAAGACCGATACAGCGCTCTCTCCATTTCACACGCTCTCTCGCTGGTCAGAGAAAGCGAGAGAGCATGGGAAATGGAGAGAGTCAGGCAGGGTGTGGAAAGGAACGGACGAAGACAGCATTCGCTTGATGAAATGAGCGGAGAAGCCGCACAAATCGAGAGATACGGTTGGAATGGTTTCAGTGAGAGGAACATATCCAGCTGAACATATCCAGTATCTTCGTCCCAATAGCTTACTTGAAGGGAGACTAATCTGTTGATGAAATAGTTGCAACAAGAACTGTTACGCAGTCTAGACAACTTTTGGCTCTTTCTTGGACTCAAATGACGCTATTTCGCGGTTGAAAGAGTTGAGCAGTTGATTCTTTTTTTTTTTCAAAGAAGTTATTCATCAATATTTTCCGCTAGCACACAGCTTAAACTCTGTCAAAGAGGGTCAAAATTCAGGGAACGGAGAGAAAAGAGCTGAGCGACTCGCACCAATAATGTCCTCTTCCCTCCCTTCCCCCAAGAGTCCTTCCCAGAATAAAGAACACAAAAGATGCGACAATGTGGCGCATAATAAATGGGCATTATGAGAAGAGGTCCTCTCGGGAATTGGTCTCCCCGTGTTCTTTGTCTATGAGGGTTTCTGACGGGCGAGAGAGCGTGTGAAAGTGAGAGAGCGTAAGATGAAAAATGGAGAAGAAAATGAAGACGGAACGGAAGGAAGGGAGAAGTGGAGATGCCCTCTGAGGCTATTGATTGCACGTCCGCCCTAAATCCCGAAACTGCAGCTATTTTCCGGAAGCAGGGTTAAAATGTAAACAAGACCATATCATATTTTGTCGCTACAATCTAGTATTCAATTCGAGCAGACGTGAGATTATATTTCCGAAATTACTCATGCTCTTCCGCCTGTACTCTTACGTGTATCAGGTGGGAAATGAAGAGATTGAAAAAAAATATAGACAGACTACAACAAGCGCCACTGAAACAGCTAGAAAACAGAGAAGAGAAGTTTTTTATCAGAAAAATAAGAGTGTCTGCATTCCCTTCTCACGTCTGTGTAATAACACAAGATGATGCTGGATTAACAAAATCAGAATCTGAAGAGCTTAGTGATGATCGGATATCATTTTATCGAAGATTAAGATTGACGCTCGCACGATTCTCGGAAATCTCAGTCGTTTTCGGTAAGCTCACACGTCATACTTCACTTTTTCATCCTAGAAGCCTATGGTTGTTAAAGCTCACGTCACCCTAGAATGAAGTGAGGAGCATGTTAGGATGAAGAATCCATATCTTTATTTCTCCTACTCTTGAGTTTGACTTCGTTTCCCCCTATTTTCCTAATTCTAACCAGAGTAATCGAAAGAATAATATGTTGCAGATACTGCAGCCGCAGTTTACTCAATCACATCATATCGCGAAACTATTCGTGCAGCGTGCACTTCCTCATTTCTCCCACTCCCACAACTTGAGTTTCGCACCACGTCACCGCGCCAAAACTGAATAGAAACGCGCTCAAAATGTAGCAGTGATCTCTTAGAGCTCTCCTCGTTTCGCGTGCTCTCTCGGCTCTCTCTCGTCGTCTGCGCTCTCTCCACCTTGCACGGTCTCTCGCCGAAGCCAAACGTTTACGAGAAATGAAGTGAGGAGGCAGATGTTTTATGCCCAAAGGCGAGAAAAGAGAGGAGAAGAGATGAAGAAGTGTTCAAGACGAGAGAAACTACAGTAGGCAACCCTGACTGAATCCATTTCAGAAAATTCAAAAAAAGAATCTAAAGTAACCCTGACTAAATCCATTTCCGAAACAACAGTAACCCAGAAACTACATTAACCCTGACGGAATCCATTTCAGAGAATCCATAGACACTGAGAAACATGTTTGTTGTTTTGAGGGGATGTGGTTGCTAAGAACTGCAAACATTTTTCTGAATGTATCTTTGAGTCACATTAACTTCCGCGTTTCTTAGAGACTCATGCTCAGAGAAGGGAGATCTCGCCATATCTCCGTATCTCACTGCTCTTTTTTAAAATGAATTTTCAAGGTCAAGGTAGTTTTTCGAACCGTACGGAACAAAGATCAAAGTTCAACTCTGCGAAATAAAATAGAATAAAGTGCATCTACTTCTTTCTCCACAGACTCGCGCAAATTGAATAAAGTAGAGGAAAGGGAGACGTGCGGAGAGGATGGAAATGTACCCGGCCAATTCAGAATCTGCTCGCTGAGTCTCGTCTGAGATTGGGTATTCATTGGGAGCAACTCGAAAACAACGACGAAACTGCGATTCCGGATTGCCTCTTTGGAGTTAGTCGAGCGAGAAAGGGCGAGGATTTTGAGAATCTTTGATAAAGAAAAATATGGAAAATGGCCTAATGTGAGGGTAAAAATAAACGAAGTTTCGTGATATGGAATGATAACTGGAGAACTAGTACATCCTGTGCGATAATGCGAAATTTTCTAGAGGGAAGTGAAAATTCGGTGGAAATTCGAGAAATAATCGATGGAGGGGGAGGAGGCCTTCGTAGGTTCTCCACTGCCTTTTCAAAAGGTAGAGTGACTGGCTAATGAGAGGGAAGAGAAGGCAGTGGTAGGACTCTCTCACTTTGCCATGCTCTCTCACCTTCTCTGACCGGCGAGAGACAAGGGGAAAGTGAGAGTGTCCAGACAGGATGGGGAACCCGCAAATGGAGGGGGTGTCAATGGCAACTAAGCGGAGAATAGGGAGAGGGAGGGAGAGATGAGAGAGCGCAGAGAAGCAGAGAAGAGATCTGCAGCACTCTCTCGATTTCACCTGCTCTCTCGCAGGTTAGAGAAGGCGAGAGATCAGGGCGAATTGAGAGAGTCCGGGAGGGAAATTGAATCAGCGGCATCCGAAAACATCGAACCAGTCGGAAATGAGAAGAAGGACTGCTGGAATTGACACTAGGGCCGGGGGTGAAGAAACCGTCTCTTCATTTCGCATACTCTCTTACCGGCCAGAGTGACGAGAGAGCACGCGAAATGGAGAGACAAATTCCTCACCCAGACAGCCCTATTTGGCACTCTCGAATGGGCTCTCCATATGGGGGCTCCCTCGCCCTATCTCTAACCGACGAGAGAGCATGACAAATGAAGAGAGTGCGCTGACAAACGACCCTCAGGCATGGTAAACCGAACGCGCGCAACCATCTGGACAGGTCAATTTGTGCGTGCAGTGTTAGGGCTGTAAATGGACACCCCAATTGGTTCCGGGGAACCATAGCACTTATTGAGAATTCCTACGAGAATTATGTCGAAATTGTATTGAAACTAGAGGCGTGTCAGAACTAGAGAAATTCTAGAAGATTCGCAGAAAAAAACGAGCAGAGAAGGGAATTTGAAGAGAAAGAAAGATGAGGGAACGAGACAGAGCAAAAGAGGAGAGAGACATCTTAGTTTTCCCGTTTCGTTTCTCCAAGTCTTCTCTAGAGAACGAACGCGGGCGCGGGTGAATTGATTGTTGGGATTGTCAGACTCTCTCATTTTGCCATGCTCTCTCGTTGCTCTAATCGGCTATAGAGCATTGCGAACTGAGAGAGACGAATGATAGAGGCAGGGAAGGAATGTTCATTGACTAATTTAGTTAGGCTGAGCAGCTCAACATGCTGTGGGATCTCTTCTAGAGCCGCATACATATTGCTCTATTTACTGGATATCCAAGAATGGAGCCCTAGGATATCCATAAATTTTCCGTGACCCTTCAGATATTGAGTCATGTCTGGCGAAGCAGACAAAGCGAGAGGGTGCATGAAAAGCAGAGAGTCATAGAGCCGGAGAATTGAGGGGCCGTGAGAGCCGTCATTCAGGCTGTCACAACTCGATGTGACAGTTCTCGGCCCCTTTCGGTCAGGCGGGCATGACCCCATGGGAGCACAATAGGCGAGCGCCTATTCATTATTCATCGCCCCGACAAAAGAGTGAACGGACGATTCCATTTATTTGATAGTGATCAAATATTTGGTTGGATGGATAATGCATCTATCTATTTATTGTCTCGATCCGGATAAATGATGACTGAATTATTTATTCATGCTGGATCTATCAATCATGGATCCCGACTCATCCAATATCACTCAATTATGACATCTGAATCCATAAATCCGCCAATCAATCAATCTCTTTCAGAGATGGGAGCATTTTTAAGATAAAATGAAGAGCTTTCTCATCGGTTCTCAATAGGGTTGGTGAAATCGAGTCGAGTATTCGAGGCCTCGACCCTAATACTCGATCGGGTTTAGTTAGTCGAGTAGCTCGAAATTTGAAATACCCGACTCGGGTACTCGATGTTGAGAGTGAGTTGTCGGGTCGGACTCGGACAGTCGAGAATGGTCGGTCGGTCGGGTTCGGTCGGGCCGATCAGTGAACAATTTCGTCTCGTTCTCATGATCCTACTCTGAGAGGCAGGAGCAGTGTGTCTCGATGGTATAGCGGTTGCGTTTTTGTAGTAGCAAAAATTTTTGGCGAGTTCAATCCCGAGAGATACTAAGCATTTTTGCCAGTATTTGTACATTATGCTAACACTTTTTTTTTGAGAAAAGATTATTTTGTTGTTTTTTTTTGATTATTTTGTTTTTTCTATTGTCTAGTACTTTTATTGCATAATTATGATAAAAATACCTATTAGAAAACTATCAGCAGTCATAGTAATATGTTTTCCAAGAGGTAATGTTTGTTTCATGCAGATAAAAAACGATTATCAAGTCGGAACACTGTTAGCATAATGTACAAATGTGGCAAAAATGATTGGTATCTTTCGGGATTGAACTCGCAAAAATTTTTTGCCACTACAAAAACGCAACCGCTATACCATCGAGACACACTGCTCCTGCCTCTCAGAGTAGGATCATGAGAACGAGACGAAATTGTTCACTGATCGGCCCGACCGAACCCGACCGACCGACCATTCTCGACTGTCCGAGTCCGACCCGACCACTCACTCTCAACATCGAGTACCCGAGTCGGGTTTCGTGATCGATCGAGAATAGAGGGGTTATTTCTGACCGAGGCCTCGACTATCGGGTATTCTCGATTTTATCAACCCTAGTTCTCAATATTCAGTCAGAAGAAGAAAGTCTATGAGTCGAAGGAAATTCGGAACTAGAGATCTTCCAAACTAGCGAGAGATGGAGCAAAATTGAGAGACGATAATGCATTTAAACCCTATCTGCTCACATTCAGATATATCTCATATATGGATATATGGAACGAGAACGGGCGAATATGGAGGACCCTCTAAGAGGATATTGAGAGATATATGAGAATATACGGAAGTAGTGTTATCGTCTCCTCATTTTGCCTTATCTCTCGGTGGGCAGAGAAACGAGAGAGTATGGCGAAATGAGAGAGACAGACCATCGATGGGATACGGAAGTAATGAGGCCGTGAATGGATTCGGGATGGGGACGGGGAAATATATGAGGAGCTTCCTTCCGGGATAGACAGAATATGAGTCAGATAATAAATATAATTGAAAAAAACCTCTGAAATCCTATTTACTAGTTGGTCAAGATAAAAAGCAGACAGTTTTGTTTCAGACCGCAAGCCAATTGTCCCGAGTAGCTTCAAGCCTTTGCCGGGAAGGGAAATCTAATGAAATTAGAGAGAAGAACATGGGGCTTAGACGAGCGCGAGAATGGGCAGAATCTATTCAGTCGTTAGACAGAGCGAGAGAGCGTGTGAAATGGAGAGGCGCAGAGTGAGAATGGGGGGGGGGGGTAGAATGGAGTCAAGAGCGACGGCAATCCCTGGATGGGGCGACAGATGGTCAACGCGTGAATGTGATAGGGTCAATGCGTTATTTGAGATAGCAAAGGATGATGCACAGACCGGGAATCGAACCCGGGGCTTCCGCTTACCGGGCAGGAGTTCTACCACTGAACTACCTGTGCACCAGGTCAATGCGTTCTGGCTTGAGGCTATGTCATCCTCGCATTCATCTCAATACTTTGACAGTGAACAAATAAAAAATATTATTGATCAGAATGGTTCAATCTGGTCAATTAAATTTGATTCGTCATAATAATCACGAAACAATATTTGGTCCTGACTTTACTCTAGAGGAAAAAATATATAGCTAAAAGCCGATTTAGACGAGCTCAACGCATTTTTGTGAAGATTGGGGGTAGTTTTAAAAAAAACTGATCTCAGTGAACAAGGAAGTAATCAGTCATAAGTATCTAATTAGTGCGGAAGTAATTAGCGAAACTAAAGCCCGACGTGAGCAATGATGAGCCCTTCGCTCGGTCAGACAACGCTAGAGATAACGGGAAATGAAGAGGACCAGAGAAATAGGAAGTCAAGCCTCTCCTACTTGCCTAGCAAACATACATTTCTATTTCGAGCGAGTATTACGAGTGAGGAGGAGGCTTCCTAGTTGTACTAGGAATTCCTTTCTCATCCTCCTATCTCGTCAAGGATGGCCAGACAAAGTAGGATAGAAGGTAAATGAGACTGACTGCTACTAACTCTCACACGGCCCGTGGCTCTTTTTGCGCGTGTCCAAACACTCAAAAGGGTAGTCCCTGGAAACGGCACTTTTTGGGAGCGTGAAGGAAGACAGAAACTAGAGTGATCAATGAAACCAACATCTCTTGACTACACCCTCTCTAGCTGGCTTATGATCGATGCTATCGAGTATTGTCTTATATCGAGTGATAGTTGGGAGATGAAGAGAGAGGGGGAGGGGGAGTGAATGATAGGTCTCTCCAATGAGAAAACATATCAGAGTAAATTATCATTTCCCATTGATGTTCGCTATCTGTTGAATGAATAGAAGAAAGAAAGAACAATTACCGTACTCTTCCTTTCCCTTTCTCCATTGATCTCTATTCTACGACAAAATTGAATGGGACTGAATGGGGTCGAGTATTGTCTTATATCGAGTAATAGTTGGGAGATGAAGAGAGAGGGGGAGGGGGAGTGAATGATAGGTCTCTTCAATGAGAAAACATATCAGAGTAAATTATCATTTCCCATTGATGTTCGCTATCTGTTGAATGAATAGAAGAAAGAAAGAACAATTACCGTACTCTTCCTTTCCTTTTCTCCATTGATCTCTATTCTACGACAAAATTGAATGGGACTGAATGGGGTCGAGTATTGTCTTATATCGAGTGATAGTTGGGAGATGAAGAGAGAGGGGGAGGGGGAGTGAATGATAGGTCTCTCCAATGAGAAAACATATCAGAGTAAATTATCATTTCCCATTGATGTTCGCTATCTGTTGAATGAATAGAAGAAAGAAAGAACAATTACCGTACTCTTCCTTTCTCCATTGATCTCTATTCTACGACAAACACTCGATATAAGACAATACTCGACTCCATTCAGTCTCATTCAATTTTGTCGTAGAATAGAGATCAACGCCAGACATGACTCAATATCTGAAGGGTCACGAAAAATTTATGGATATCCTAGTGCTCCATTCTTGGATATCCAGTAAATAGAGCAATATGTATGCGGCTCTAGAAGAGATCCCATTCTTTCCAGACAGCATGTTGAGCTGATCAGCTTAACTAAATTAGTCAATGAACATTTCTTCCCTGCCTCTATCATTCGTCTCTCTCAGTTCGCAATGCTCTATAGCCGATTAGAGCAACGAGAGAGCATGGCAAAATGAGAGAGTCTGACAATCCCCCAACAATCAATTCACCCGCGCCTCGCGTTCGTTCTCTAGAGAAGACTCTGTTTCCTTCCCTCATCTTTCTTTCTCTTCAAATTCCCTTCTCTGCTCGTTTTTTTCTACTAATCTTCTAGAATTTCTCTAGTTCTGCCACGCCTCTAGTTTCAAAGTTGCATGGTATTATTTAAATTAGGACGAGGAAAAATCGAGCAAATAGTATGACAAAATCGTTAAATATTTCTTCAATGTAATGCAATTGAATGTGATAACTGATCATAATTGTTTATTCAGGTTGAGACTCAAGTCGTGGTTAGTTACTATCCTATCATCGGAAGCCCATTTTTTGAATTGATTATTCTGAAGAACCAATCTTCATTAAAAAATTGGTACTAAGACAGTGTACCCGCAATGGACAGATACTCAAAAATATGAGAAGGGTGAGTAGAAAGAAATATCTGAAAATTTAAACATTGAGGAAAGATTAACCAAAATTAAACCAACTCCCATGAAAAATTAGAACTTCGCAAAAATAAAGAGAATATTTCGAAACGGCTTTTAACTGGATATGGTTAAATTTCAATTTACGCACACATTTATATCCAACTTAGAAACTAATTTGTAATTTCTTTAATATTGTGAATATAATTTCATCTGCTTGGGTCGATTAATAATTTTGTGTTTGAATTATTCTTTTTTTTTTAATATTGACGTATGGTTACACAAATATCAAAGGTTTTCTGTACTGATAAGAAGAGGGGCAAATATATTTTATGGGCAATTTAATTTGACCTCGAGTAGACCTCTTTGCACGACTTTTCATTTTTCGAGCGCACTCGACGAGTCGATTTCAGTCTAACTCTCGTGCCCCAACTGAATACATTGAAGCTCATCACTTTCAGCGAATAAACAATGTTGAGAGTGCATAGGAACAATAAAATAAATCTAGCCATTGTTATCGAAAATATCTCCTCTCCTGCCTGGAATTGTGATCACGGGGTTTGCTGATCTTCATGCGCCATTGATAATTATTCGAACTACAGACTTTACCAACCAGCAATCACTTGAACTTTGAGCAAAGGATAACAGCGACTGTTTTGTTTCCAACATTCAGCACTGAATCCTCGCGTGCAACGCTCCCATTTCCGCAAATTTCTTCCCGTCCGCCGCCTAGTGAGCGGTAGAGTTCTAAATACGGGTCGCCGTCTCATTATTTCACACACTCTCTCTCTCCTCTCCTCGACCGGTGAGAGAGCGCGTGAAATGAAGAGACGGCAACCCGTATTTCGAACTCTAGTGAGCGGCGATTAGAGGATGATGACATCTGTGTGAAAACTTTTTCGATTTTTGGCCCAAGCTACGACAGCTCCGTGGATGGGGTTGGTAATGATAATGATAGGGGATGGATCACTCTTCGCGGCGGAAAGGCGGGGGCGACAAATCGATGAAATGCCCCCTGTGCGATAGTCGTGGTCTTTTTCGTGGTGGCCGACGTCTTCGGAGTGTTTCTCCCCAAGTTTTGTCCCAAAGCGCGACCGATGGAAATCTAGACTGTGCTAAAAAAGTTTTCGATCTCTCGTTTCCCAAGGCTATCTTGGTTTCTCTGACCGGCAAGATAGCTTGGCGAAAATTAGAAAATTTGACAAGATGGAATTCATTATGATGTTTATTATGATACGTTGCGTTCATTTTAGACGTAAACATGTGATCCATGGCCGCCACTTATATTTTAAAACAAGATAATTTTATATCGAGTCGATGTGAATGTCTCGAGAACATCATCAGGTAACAATTCCCTTCATACTTTCTCGCACTGCCGCAGATCGGAACTATTCCTGCTCTGGTAAGCCAGCCGGTCCGATCGAGTATCTCTATCCTTCTCTCTCTCTTTCTCCCTCCTTCTCCTCATCGCTTCTCCCTGCTTTTCGTATTCCTGCGAGAAAAGAGTTACTCTGTGGACATACTACTTGATTGTTCCCGTTTCCCGCAAATTATCGCTTTTGTAATGCTTTGCTATCTAATTTGATTAATTCGCATCAACTTCAAACTTTTGGCTCTTGTTTCATGATGTTTGTTTGCCCCATTATTTTGAATGCATGTCTGCAGCGAAGCTCAACGAATTAGATAGCATTATAAAATGTGCACTTTATTGAACGCTGTTTGCATAAGAGCAGTTACAGCGCTGCCGAACAGCCTCTGGCAAGTGAGTAAACCGGATCATGCGCCCAAGATTAAGCATTTCCCTCTCTCAATCGCGATCCAACAATCACTCCCACAGTGCGATTAGAGGCATCTTTTTTCCGCGCGCGGACCACTCTTGAGTGAGAAGAGTGCGCTTGACGAATATTATGTTCCTTGTTCGCAATTCTTGCTGAAAATTGTGCAATTTCCGTTTTATCGTGTGGTACTATAGCTTTTGTGATTTCAATATGAAATGTACTATATGTTTTCCATGTAGTTTACGCGGCGCAAGTTAGAAGAAATGAGATTGATGAGGTCATCTATCATTTATCCAGTGAAAACGTTGCGTTCGTTATCGAAAATCGAGGTCCAGCATCCCTGTTTTTTCGAACCCGGTAGGGAGGAGGAGGAAAGGATGATCCTTTCCCCGTCCTTTCTCACTCTGAGCCACTTAGGCGAGCGGCGCGCGTAACCATCATGGTTCGTGCCCGCTTTTTCCGGGCGGCTCTGAGAACCTCAAATGGGCTCGGTGCGGAAGGAGTAAGGGGGGGGGGGGAGGATAGATCCCCACTAAATGCGCGTTTGAGGCGCGCTATTGTAGTTGCGCCGCCTGGCTTATAAATTTGTCTGTCCAAAGATTGCCTCGTTTGTTCTTTGCGCGATTGGGATTACATCCTGCGCTCACAGGCCAATCTCATAAACAGTCTCCACTTTTACCCCCTCCTCCTCTTGACCTTGCCATACTCAATCGCGCTCCTCTGTCCTTGCGGTGCCGTCCTCGATATTCCCACTGTACTCTCTCCCATTCCGGCCTCGATCCTCGATTTCCCGTCTCGCTCACGATGCACCTGCCAATTTTCGAGAATTTATCCAATACTTTTCCGCTGGGCTAAGGAGCGCGAAACAATGGGCCGAAAACAGGTCTCACAGGGAGAGCAGTTATTGTGTGATATCATACCGAGTGCAGCGTATCGTATTGCTTCGTTGTTCCACATGAATCGGCTTGTTGTTGGCATTATATACGTATTTCTCTCCCTCCCCCCCCACTCTGATCTTGGTGACAGCATTTCGGTGCTATGCTTATGAAGGAAGTTGTCTTAACGACGGAACTTCTTAATTAGGCCCGCCGGTTCCTATTATCCAGCTGTTCTTGTTACATCCCAGATCCGATCTATGCATATGCAGCTGTGTCGTTTTGCTTGCACCCCTGCGATAACTATCTCTGTGTATGGCGCGGAAAAGTGAAATGGAAGTAAGGAAGGAGGGGGGATGCAGCTCGGTTTTATTAGCGCGCGCCCTCCTCTCTAGCCTCGAGAGATATGTATTGACACTTTCGCCGGTCCCTCCTCGCTCAACAGGAATTTTCCCGTTCCTCACTCATCGATTAGCTGCAGCTCTCTCGATTTACACACTAGAGATGCTTGGAGGCCGAGCGAGCTCGAGGCCATGTTACACCACCTTCCTTATCCTGCGCAGCATTCCCGGAACTTGACAGTACTTGTACTACATCCGCCCCCGTCTTTTCGCTTCGTGCAACCGTCAAGTGGGCCAATCAAAGAATCCGTCTGTTCACGACCTTTTCCTCTGAGGCTTGTGCTGACAGGATGCCGAATTCGCCTCTTCATTCCGCGCACTGTCTAATCAGTCTAAGTCACTGCAAGTGGAATGAAGAGACGAATTATTCATCATTCTTTCGAATTGTACACACACTACACGCGATATCTCGTTTCTCTGACAATAAGAAATTACGAATCAGTCGGAACCCATGCTCATTCCAGGCGCCTAGACTCCTGATTATCGCTACGGTCCCAGAAACAGAAGAATATCGATGATCAGGAGTCTGGTTCTCGTTGCGGGGGTTCTACTGCACACGGTTGCAGCGCAAAGCCTCGCAAGTGAGTCGTACTTTGAGATGATCACATCATCTCAACCTTAAGACTTGTGCGGGCAATATAGGTTGAGGAACCCTTGAATGACTCAACATTGGTCCCTTTGTTCTTTTCAATAAGTGCTATGATTCATTCAGACTCGTTTTTCGCCGAGACCGGAACACATGCAGGATTTGTAACACGGCTGAATGGAAAAGTCTGTTTTTTCTGTTATTTTGTTGTTCAAACTGCTCCCTCTTTCAATCATACGCCAATCATAGATTTCTAAAAGAGTAGAGAAAAAAAGAAAAAAAGATCAGAGTTCAAACTGCCTGACGGTTCGTACATACTTTCTCAAATGAAATCTTAATTCCAGGCATTTGACCTCGTCGGGGACTACCTGCGAGAGCGTACGCTCAAATTCATGCACAATGAACTGTCCTTCAACATTTCGTCCGTGCTCACGGAAAATGTAAGATTGGGAACGAGAGTAGAGACGAAATATGTCTGATTGGATTTGAGGGCAGTTATTAAGACTCATTTTTCACACATTTTTTCTTAAGGAATGTTGAGCCGGGTGAGTTTTGATTATTGCCTCGTGCATAGCAAAAGAATCAAAATAGAATCAAGAGTATTCGACTGTTCAGGTCCACTTCTCTCTTGTGTCCAATCGTATCGCTCGATTCGACGAGGATTCCTTCAAGTCCAAGTTCACCTCGCACAACGGCAAGGGATTCATCTGGACCGTGAGTATTTGCGAATTCCTGAACCTGCGTCCATCTGGCCTACTGACAAACACAACAAATGCACAATGAACATGTGCCATGAATGGAACGCTTTTGGATTCAGGGAGAAAATTGGCGATCCACTGGAGCAACTGACTAAGTACAATAATAATATAATAATATTTTATAATAAGCCACCTATTCTAATAAGCACATACTCAGGGTTCGGGCCTGAACGCCACCGTGACTGCCGTCTACCGCGTCGACTCGCCCTCCGGACAGTCCACCGGACACGTCCCGCTGTCTTTCGATAAGTGAGTGGTCTGTGCGAGTACATTTGAAACTTCTTTGTTTTTTTGGCCCGGCCTACGACCGCTGCGAAGGGCGTAGGAAATGAGAATGATAGGGCGGGAATATTCGGCAGTGCCATACCGCCCTACCCCGTTCAATCGAGAACAACGGAAGCAATATATTGGACCTCTCTCTTGGACACACTATTGTGTGTATACGACGAGAGTTCAATTATTTGCGCCAAGGTATTTGAAGGTCATCCGAGATAGAGTAGTCACTCAAAACGGAATATTATATTTATCCTTCATCCTGACTTCTCTAGACATCTAACAATGTTCGCCCTGAAAGCCAAGGATGCACATCAGTAAAAGTGCAAGATATAGGAAGTCAAAGTGAAAGCGATTGTCGCTGGTACCGCTATACGGCACTATTCGGCACTGAAAAAGCGCCCGCCATGTCTCGGTTACACATAGTGCCGTCCTGCGTGCTGTATCTGTTTCACTGAAGGTCACGAAAGGGGACGCACTGCGTGACAGCGATTTACAGACAATTTGCAATTGCAGTACCGTCGTGGAGCTGCTGCTGTGGACGGGGGTGAATTCGGACGGGCATCTGAAGACGGACCTCGTCACGTGCAAGGTTGTTTTTTTTGTCGTGACTATATTTTTTTGTTTTTTTAAATGTGAGGCCAGACGATTTAGTATCCGAAATCGTACAATGAGACAGTGAAGAGATTTTTGTGTGAAAATGACAGCCCGAATATACTCTAATATTTTAACGAATCACCATTTTCAGGTCGCTGCCAACAACGTTCGACTGCAGTTCGCCGCCTCTGACGCCGAGACGATCTCTCCCTACCTCCCGCACATCTCGCACTTTATCACGGAGCGAATCGAGCAGGTACGATCATTGGGACCGTTCAGTCAACTGCGAATCTCCTCTTCACTTCTCGTCGTTTCGCAATAGCTAAAGCGCAAAGTGATCAAAGCGTGTGCAAAATTCAATAATTAAAAATGAAAGGGCCGCATCACTCACGTGACAGTAAATAAGCCCAATGGCAGTGTTCGACAATGGCGACAAAATAATCGGCTAATCGGCGCTTGCCTCTCTCATTTCGAAAGCACTCTTGCCGGACATACGGACGAGAGAACATGTACAATGAAGAGAGAGACGAATGCCGATTTGTCATCACTACTCGATAGCTCCCGCGAAATCAGGCCCTCGGGCCAAAGCTGATTTAGAGATTGTCTGACCAGTTGAGATTTGATCGGATTTGGTAAAGCGGTGAGGGTGACGGATGAGGGGTGGGGATAGCGAAAATCATCGACGGTTTGGGCAATGATTGAGATTATTTGAAAGGAATCGGAAGGTTTTTTATCAAAGTCGCTGTGCGCATGAAATTTTATCTCAAATAAAAATAGATATTTTAGACCATTTGCCCTTCGTTCCACTCTGAGCTCGTTCCAGTCATCAGCAATCGACTCCTCAACACGCCGCTCAGGTTGGAATTTCGTGAATAACGATGCGAATTAAAGTTAGTAGCAAACCACGAGAGTTTATTGAGAGAAAGTGAGAAAGTGAAAGTGAGTGTTACGATTGAATTTTCCATGAACGAGAAATATTTGGGAATATTGGGCCACAATCTTCTCTCACACTTATCTTGTTTCTGAGATGTCTTCACTTGAACGGGCTTTTAATCTGGTTCTTTTAATCTTTTTGCAATTATTACACATGTCAGTGCCGCCCTCTTCGATCAGTACTTCCTCAACTACGGCCTCCTCGGACCCGTGACCTTCGTGCAGGATGCCCTCGTGATGAAGCATAGGGGAAACGCATTCGGCATACTGAGACAGGGTGAGCATCATTATCATCACCTTATTGTTCCGGATCGAGGGAGAAAATAATTGGGTCCATACAAGAAAAAGTGTAAAGAAACGAAAGGGAGTAGTTGGGGGTTATGCCCGACTATCTCGACACTCCGGTGTATAGAATGGTCCGAACACCCCTGAGAGTAGGCTGGAAAGTGAAAGGAATTGAAAATTAGAGGGGATTTTCCTCCCCTCTATCAATTCTCTTATTTAAATAACGAAATATCTGTGGATCCATGTTAATGATAAATAACACCGATTCGCATTTTGGTGAGGACAAACGAACAATGCATTTCGATTCACGAGCAAGCCCTAGTCAGTGTAGACAGTGACCCCCCCCCCTTTCAGGCGCACTTTCTCCACTTTAACCGTCCCTTTGTACCTCACACTTTCCCTTTCAACGAATAGATGTCACAAATTATTTGACTGGGCGTAGTGATCAACCGATCATTTGATACCCTGGAAACTAATAGAGTCGATTGAAAAGTGATTAATTGAGAACTGTCGTCGGTGAAAGGGAAAGTGAGACGGATATGAAGGAAAAGGGAAGCGAATAGGGCTGACAAGCGAAGGAAACTATCCAATTTTTCGAGCGTTCACGCCGAAATTGATGTGTGAACGTGAAATTAGGACAGTATTATTTACATAGATACCAACATATAAAGATAAATTGTCAGCAACGTTTTTCATCTTATATAATCAAACGATTGTGTGCATCTACAATTTCGACAGCTTCACAATTTCTTCGTATACGCGCAAATATTGCTCGATTAGAAAGTGAAAGTTACAAGGCAGGATATGGTCTGGAACCCCATGTCGATCGCATATTTTTCAATGCTCCCATTTTCTTGGCGAGAAAGCAGCACGGCGCATAAAAAAAGAAAATAAATAAAAATAATAAAAATAAAAAAAAATAAATAAAAATAAATAATAAATGCAGGTCGCACACGTCTCAACGACTTCCGTCTGCCGTTCCGCTCGCCGCCACTCGAGGTACCACATTTCCCCCCATTTTGTTATTTTTTTCGAAAAGCAAACTGATTTTATCATCCCCCCAAACGCTACCAGCCGCGCATCGCTCTGAGAACCGCCAAAATACACACATATTTCGCGTAATGAGGTTGCACCCGTATTCAATTGACCTTGCAAACGGTCACTTCCCTAGCAGGCTCCCGCCGGTCCTCGTGTGCCTTGAATATGAGGCGAATTTTTAGCTCCTATGAAATGGTCACTTTCCTAGCAGGATACGAGGATATCCAATCCCGAATATGATGCAAACTTACAGGTGCCCGATGCTCCGTCCGGTCACATGCTCGACTTCTACATGTCCAACTACACGATGGCCTCGTTGCTGTTCTGGATGGACCAGTATCGGTAATAATAATAATAATTTATCACGTTTTCTTGTATGAACCCAGTCAGGCATTGATGCTCAGATGAGTACCGCCAAGTGCAACGAATGGCAAGGAGCTATTTTATGAGTAGAAACCGCGCGCGTTACCTTGTTTTTTTTTCTGGCCGTTTATCGTGCGTTTCAAATGCTCATTGTCAGAAAACTCAATGTGCTGGTTAGCGTATTGATTGTGTGGGAGAGAGAGAGAGAGAGGAAGGGAAGAGGTAGGGGGGAGGAGAGCAGGTAGATCAATAGCCTCCTCCCAGCCTCTTCCTCCCTCCTCCCTCCACTCAGTTCGTCAAAGGTCAGCTACGAGTGGAATTTAAATTAATCTCATGATACATTCGCTAAATTGAATCGCGCGAAGTCCTGATCGACGAGAGTCTCTGTTTTACATATTCCGAATGCTTTTGAACTCAAGAAAAAGGTGAATCGGATTGCTGCCTCATTGTCATTCATGATTTATTTGTCAATTGTCGAATTTTTTTCCAGCAAGTTCGACTACGAGATCTCGAAGAGTGCGCAGAACAATTCCGCCATCTCCGGCTATCTGCGAACTGACTGCCCGGGAGATGACATCTGCGCTGGAACGCTGTTCCCTGGTGAATGATGATGATGATGACATTGCCGTCTCTCCGCTTGGTCGACGAGAGAGAGTGTGAAATGAAGAGACGGCAGTGTCAATTCCCGATTTATAATTGACAAAAATAGCGGGTCACGATCTTGATATTCATGATGCTTGCGTTAGTTTTTCGGAAAAAGACTTGGAAAAAGAACCAGATTTGAATTCCCGCATTTTCCGTTTTTGACCAATATCTCGGCAACCAATTGACCATTCATCTCAAAAATTGAAATTTAGATTCCCAGATGGGTAATATATGTGGAGCCAATTTTTTTTATATCGATTGGTTCATCAGGAACAGAGATATTACGCAAAAACGGAAAATGCGGAAATTTAAATCTGGTGCTTTTTCCAAGTCTTTTTCCGAAAAACTAACACCACATCAGTGAGAAGAAGAGCTTGTTATGTGGTATAAAATATGATATTTAATTCTTTTTTTTCAAAAATAATATTTTCAGCTCTCAAGGAACGCTTCGCCAACGGACTCGTCATGATCAAATCACACACGGTAAAGAGTGCATATATTTCCAAACTGTGCCAAACTTTACGCAAACTGTGTCCATTGCACTCCTTAAATATTTACAGAGAGATATGAGTCGAAAACTAAAAAATAAAAATAAGAATCGGTATCAGGTTTCCTACCCCCGACTGATTCTCGCGCCTGGAAATGCCACCATTCTGATCGATACGCGTTGCGACGCGTTCGTCCAGGTGAAAGACGACGATCCACGAGTGTGTTTTGCTTTAATTAACAATTAATTAATAAATATTAACAAAATATTTTAACATCTATGCCTTTGATGAAGCCCATTGCAAATATGCTGACAAAAATGAAAAATAACTCTCCACTGTGATAATAAAATTAATATTTTCTTGGAGCTTGCTTTTCTAACAATTTAAGTTAGATAATTTTGATATGAAAAATGGCAAACAACAATTAATTACAGCAAGGCGATCGGTCTCGCCGATTTCTCACTGCCTCAATGTCTGTGGAGATTAAGCTCGAGGAACCAAAGTTCAAGGTATCGTGTATATGGATCTCACAAGAAACACATTTTTTTGTTTCAGGACTACGTTTTCTCAGCGAAAATGCACATTGAGAAATTCACGATCAATGAGGTCAGATTTTTTTTCCAATTATGAAGTCTTGGCAAAGGGTGATGTGAATAAAAGAGAAAACACACAGCACATTACTCAGGTTGCATCACTAGTCGAGGGCATTGACAAATCATCGCTCGAGTTTCTCGTGAACGCCCTTACTGAGCTGATCCTTCAAGAAGAAATGGCCACCAAATTGAAAGGTAATCTGCGCACTTCAATGGAAATCAAGCTTGACGTTCTTTTGTTCGGTGTTTGATGACGACATTAATTTCAGGAGTACGCCTGCCAATTATGTTCGATTTCGACCAAAGATGGAGCGAAGTCGCATTTGAGCAAGTGAGAACCTAGTCCCGGATGGATTTGGTATTTGGGGAGGGCGAGGGTCGACGAAATATTCATAGGATAACCAGATATGAAATTCGTTTCGTATTATTCTGCAATTGCGTATTTAAAGCACTAAAAGATGCTCGAGATTCGAGCCTGAAACGTTCTAAAATTAAAAAAAAACAGAATATACAATGCCTCCTCAGGATCGAATTCGCATCTCTGCCGACTACTGCTACGGTGAGAAGTGCGCGGAGCCACCGACACTGGCGGAATCGAAAGATGCCGCCGAAAATATGGACTACTACGACTCCGTGAAAGATGCATAGTTTGACTATCTCATTTAGTGTAGATTATTAGCGACGGGTAGTCTCAAATTTAGGGATGGCTTGGTAAGAAATGACTTCGCTCCTCTCAGAGGAGTGAGAGCAAGGGAAATGCGGACACTCAGTTCTTGCCAGGCCATCCCTCCTTTGATTGTGAAGTTTTTCTGCCCCTGAATTTTCCGATCTTTCTATTTAAAGCGCATCAAATGGCAGCTGACACCGGTAGAAATATTTTCAGCACGTTTCCAGCACGAACTCGACAAATCATTTGTTGTCCGTTTTTCTGTCTTGCACTAATTATATTACCATAAATATTTCGCATGTTGAATAAACGAATTGCATGTTGCCGAATTTCGTCGTAACATCGTGGATTATTAGTCGCTGATTTATTCAGCTATTATCTACGACAACATTAAAGAGATTCAGCGTACAAGAGTTCTGACCACTTGGCAACTATCATGCACAGTTTCAATCCCGTCGCGGCTAGAAAATCTACCTGCTGCCTTATCTAGATCGATCGCATATTGGATTTGTCTATCTAACCACTCGTGATGCCTCCACGCAAGGTTTTGTTACAGATGTTGGCCCGCACTTATCGATTAACTTGACAATTAGCCCGTGGTTTAAAAAAAGTTTCTTATCACTGCTGTATGAAGAATAAGGCAATTTGATTAATATGGTGCCAATAGGAATTTTTCGAGAGTATACCGTACCTTGGCTAGCTGTCGAATGAAAGGAAGGAGGATCTCATAGTCGTGTTCGGAGTCGATGAATATTTCATAAGACTTCTAATAATTCATTCACATTCAGTCGCAGCGTGAGGGCACGACACCCCGAGAAGGTGTACAAGAATGTGATCAAGAAGAATAAGAACGAGTTGAAGTTCTACGAATTGAACTAATGTAAATTTATTGCGTAATAAAATAGAATTATTACTCATATGTATTGTACGATTGTTTCTGATTCATTGAAAGATAAACTAACTAATTATTGTATTAAAAACGTCCTCGAAACATTGTGGAAGTGAATGGGACCACGTGTCTAAGGTGTTTCCTACGAGACTCATTGGAAGACGAATAATTCCTGAACTTACCGTACTCCACGGCAGAAATGTTATACTGTACTGATTTTCTACAGTATCCTTGAATTATCGTACTTACGTTTTTCTACCGTAATCCATCGTCCTTCGTTGATTTTCATAAATTGCTGGAATATCGTAATCTATTGTACCTGCCTTTTTTCGAATTTTGTGCTCAAGAAATACGGAATGTTATAATTTCACGCGTTGCTCATTTTCGATAACTATCACCATAATTCAGAGAATGTTGGGAAAAGGAAACGTAAGTGTTTCGAATGTGGCCATGCCGATGAAACAACGAGAACGTTTCCGGCCAATTCAAGAACAACTCTCCAAAAACAGTGGCTTGACAGACTAGGATTGAATGGACCAGAGACGATCAAGAAATACGAGGAGTATCGAGAGAAGTTGACAAAAGGTGTAGACATCAGATGGTGCACAAAACACTTCATCTCCGGTGAAACCCTCCCAATTGATGTGAGTCTCTCCCAACTGATCTACCGTTTACCTAGCATCGGTTTTGTTCGAGAGAAACCTCAAAATTAATTCGATCATTATACAAATTATGTTAAATTATGTACAAATTCATTATGTTCATCAAGTTAAATTAAATTTACATTATATTTATAATTTTAATTATTTTTCTTCTTACTTATATCATTCCTAATATTATTACACAAGTATAATACAATATAAATACAAGTATCGCTAATACAAGTATTATATATTATATACAAGAAATATATAAGCATATTTTCCAAAAGTGTTAGGTTCGTCAATTCTTAAATTGATTTCTGATAAGCCAGTAAATGAAAATTATTGGAATACGTTGTAATTGATGAGTTGCAGGTGATGAAATCTTTTACTAAATCATTCTTTTTTGTTAGTGCAATTTTATTCTTTATTATTATGGTATTGTACATAAGACAACAATATTCGCTCGATAAGGTACTTTAGGGGTGTATTGCAAGATTCAACACAACGCCTTCAGTATATTTCTTTCGCCAGCAGTAATTGCTTTCAATCGATTGCTACTCTTCCCCCACTGCTCACACATCAAGGCGATGTAATCGATGTATATCTAATTGATATCGACGCAATCGAGATCCTGCAACGAAATTGCAGGTGAATATTTGATTTTTTCCAATAATCACTTATAAGTACAAAAATGCATTTTCTCCAGGTCGGCTCCCAAATTTCCAATATCTGTTATGATAGCACATTCAGACGAAACAATTCGCATGAACCACGTATGCATATAGTTTCGTACATCACCCATATTATCAAACAAATATACTATTTGTACTTATTTTTTTTACTTTTTCAAACATTTTCATGCTTTCATTCTTCATTTTCATTCAAACATTCTCAAATTGTTTTGCCAAATTGTTTCAATATTTTGCTCATTGAGATCAACAAAAAATATGTATTTATAAATAGGAAGTGTAGACACGAATTCGCAAATTGTAAAAGTTTTACAAAAGTACAAAAAGTATGCTTGTTCGGTAATGTGGGTAATGTAGTAATGTATAATTAATATATAATTGTAAAATCAAAAACCATAATAATATATGTAACAATGATGATTATTTGCAGAAAATATACAATGTCTCGGTTTATGTAGACAAGGGGGATTATGTTTATCTGCCAAATGAAGAAAAAGCATTCAAAAAGTTTGTTTTCATTGTTGATGATCATTATGTTCATCTACGAAACTTCCAATTGGAACTGTCATTACTGAACAAATTTCAGACAAGATCATCATAAAATTGGTCCTATTTTGGTGCCTTTTGATTTAGGAAAATTCAAAAAAATTCATGAAAGGTGTTATAAATAGTTTTCCCTCTGCAATATCTCATAATTCAGAAGCCGTTTAATTTCATGTCTCAATATCAATATGAATCGAACAAATGCAAAACAACACCTTCCGCAGAACTTTGAAGTTTTATTAAGATGATAGAGTACATATGCGATCATTTTGCTAGGTGAAATTGGCCGAACTACGCGATGCACTAATGAACATGGATGCTATGCCATTTTTGGCTGGAGGAACTCTTTTAGGTATTATTCGTGGTTTCGGTTCGCGTGTCTTCCTTGATTGACATGCATTAGAAAATAATAAGTGTGCAGGATAACGCTTTCATTGTGGGAAAGGTGATTCCACTCATCTATGAGAGCCAATAATACTGTAGATAATACTCAAACTTAAAATCTACTACCTAAACCAATGGATAAATTCCTAGGTTGGTACCGAGAATGTGCCATCATTCCTCATACGTACGATGCAGATTTCGGAGTGCTTAAAACGGACCTGAAGTAAGTTATATTCTATGCAGTCCAGTATAATGTTATTACTTAATTACATTTTCATGTCAAACATGTTCGAACAATTGAAGGCATTATCAGGATTCAAGTTGTCCAGGAGATTGGGAAGGGTGGGAATTGAATAGATCGATTCATCTGGAAAAAATACGCAATCATTAAATGACCTTCTTAAAAATTTGCTTACTCGTTCCCGCGTCGTGTCGACGCTTGTTAAATCATAGGTTTATAGCCTCATATATATGCATCATACCTAACTATCATATCTATATAACTTTAGAACTTTGATTCTCTTGAATTCACTGTTACTGCTACTGGAGGTGGAAGTATAGATATTTTCATTGTTTACGATGAGGTTGTGTGTTTCTTAGTCATTTGATTCATTTGATAACAAATGAAGGATGACGATCGGGTATATACCGCTGGACTGGACAACGTAAAAGGACGACGATTCAAGTGGATTATACCGAGGTTAGTTGGAATTTCAATATATTCTACGATTCCTATTTTAGAGCGAAAGGTTACTGCTCAGGTATTCTTGGAGGTAGACTTTTTTATGTCCCTTGCAACGTCGAAGAAACTCTTAGAGTAAGACGATTCTTAAAAATGCTCAACAACGTGTGGTTTACAGACTGAATACGGCGAACATTGGAGAAAAGATCACTCCACGTCTTCATTTAACTGGATGAACTCTAGTCCAAACTCGAAATATGTTGGAAAATTCAGCAAAGAAGAGTTAAAAATATATTGTCACTATTATTGATTTTACGATAAATTTTTTTTTAATTGATCGCTCTCTTTAAGTGTATCTGAAGGGAGATAGTAATTCATTAGTTCTTCGTTTTATTTTCCGGCCTCTCATTTCCCCACCCCTCTCTGCACGGTAGGGCTGCAAGTTCAAGATCAATACTCTCGCTCCAGTGCGAGACTATCACATCACCCTTACCTCCCCAGCGACTTGAGCATTTAAAATTAGAGACACTTGAATAACGGCGTGCTTCAAACGGCATGTACCTCATGTTAGACTCAGTGAATGGATTTGTAGACCCCCCCCCCCCTAATTTCTACTTATTGCTTACATCGAGCTTCAATTCTTCAACACCGTTATTTAAGAGGATAGTGAGCCACAACAAAGGTAACTTGAATTTGGATAACGATTGAATCGTTTGCAAGAAATAAATAATAATGTAGAGTGTGGTGCGATGTTGTTCAAAAATTGTGAGTTTGTGAGTTTCGGGTCGACGCCGATTTAACAAAAATTTGTTAAAGCCCTAGCTTTGTCCGATTAATACGTAGTATGGCAAGGGTCTCTCTATCGGTTAAAGAGAGTCTGCGTCCGAAAATAAATATTTTCCAATTTCTTCAAAAGTTCACATTTGAGCGTTTACATGCTCTAATAATCCAAAAATGTTCAAAAAATATAGAAAAAATATTTCAAAATACTCAAAACAAAAATAAAATAATTTGCGTGTATTTAGGGGTACTGTCGCTCCTGCATAGTACAAGTTGGGACATTTCAGAAAAGTCGCACAAGCGCACCATAAATTTTCCTTTTTTTCGAGAGATGAGTTCTGTCTTTCCTTTCGTTTTTATCAGTGTTTAGTTGATATTTTTCATTATATTTCCGTGTAAATCAATTCAAACGGTTCGTCTTAGAAGTAGTTGACAGTTATCGAGCTTTAATCACGGTTATTTACCTTATCCTTTATTCGCAACCGTTTTCCGTGGCTCCTTCTTTTTTCCATTTTAGCTACTCGGCTATACGAAACAATTATTGGATAACGAACCGTTCTATTTGGTATTTGTGTTGTTATTCGTGTTATTTCACTGTTTTACTATATAATTATCAAATTTAGCCAAACATGGCCGACGAATGGGCAGTTGATGAGGTTAATGAGGCCGTGGACGTTGCTCCCGCCTTCGAGCTCAAGAGTGATCTTCCAGAGGTCAAGCTCTTCGGAAAATGGAACCACCAAGAGGTATTATAAATCTGTTTTTAAAATTTTTCTGTTGCTATGTTCATCAGTTCTACCATCTATGAAGAAAACAATCCCAGCTCTCTGAAAGCACCTTGTAGTTAGAACATTCCGAGATTGGCAAACTTTTGTTTTAGTCTTATGATGCGAATAGTGTCGACGTCTAGACCATTTCTCTGGAAATGACCCCTCAATATCGTCTAGACGGTTTTTCCCCAGAGAAATGGTCAAGACGTCGACACTGTTCGCACCATTATCGTTCTTCGTACTCGCAATATTTAATACATCTCAGGCTATGTTGCTCCTCTGCACTGGAGCTCGCGAGGTCGCCTTCCGTAACATCAAGAGTGCCTGGCCGACGAGTTGATCAACGCCGCCAATGAATCGTCCAACAGCTACGCCATCAAGAAGAAGGACGAACTCGAGCGTGTCGCCAAGTTTAACGGCTACGCCGTTTTGTTATCTAGACATACCTCACTCACCCTTAAGATTGTTCGTTTGTTGTTGGGTAAATTGTGAGTATTTACTCTCTTATGTGTTTAATACACTCGTTATTATTCAATAGTAGTCGTTGCAACAGACACATTTAAAGTTGTTTTTATGGCTTTCATATAAGGAAGTGGAGGGAGTAGTTGCAGATCATGCGTGTATCCGTATCGATTGTGTGTTGGGTACGAAAGGATAGGGAAAGCTTCTATCAAAGACTGCCTGCATGTCTGCCGAAGTCGTCCACGACCTTTGTTATTCTCTCCTTGAGAGAGATTCTCTCGTTCTTTCGATTGCAGTGCTGGCCTAGGTTCATCCCTACCCTATCAACTATTACGACTGCTATTCCCTAAAATTAAGCTTGTTTTGCGTCGTGCCTCGGTGCGACCAGCGTTGCTTGCCATTTCATTGACCATTAGGAGGCTGCCTCGCTCGGGAAAGATCACCTGTGTTCAGAGAATGTTTTATCACGCCTATTGGATTGTGCTAGTAGGACCTGCTGCTCTCCCACCCTCTTCCTCCGCTCCTTCAGCAGCAGTTCATCTTATATCGCCAGAAAAATAAGGAACTCTAATAGGCTTGTTTACGTGCCAGAGAGTTGATGGGGAACGACCTATCAAAGCCAGACTGCTCAAACAAAGCGCAGACATGGCTAAATATCGATCACAAATCGTTGCACTAAGGTAAAATGTGTACTTAGTAACGAGCTTAAGCTTAAAATGGCGGAACTTGAGAGCCGAAACTGTTTCAAGGAGCAACAAACGAGACATTTGATGGTAAAACTGAAACCCCAATGCATAATTACAACCAGACTATGTATTTCCTTGTCGAACAAGAAGAGAATAGCAGTCATACGGCGTATTCTAATAAAAAAAAGGTAAAAATTGACCTAAAAACGTTAAGGTAACGAAAACTTCGCCAAATTCGCGAAAGAATAAATCGATAAGCACAGCAATACAGTTATCGTTAATTTTCCTTAATGCCGGCTTTGGCTTGTGTGTGCATACAAACAACGCCACACCAACTATGCAGGAGCTACCGTAACCCAAAACTTGTTTTCTATTTTTCTCCTTTAGTAAGCATTTATATTTTCTAATATTTTGGCTTTGTACTCAGGTAATGATACTAATATGATACTATTCATATGAACAATGGTCATTTTTTGGTTGCCGACTCCCTTTAAGCACAAAAAACACGGATTTTAATCAGCGCTGCAAACAGGGGATATCAATTTGTGCTGCTTTCGACCCTCAAATTTCGAAATGAATGTTGAAATTTTCGCAGCTAATACATTTATGAATATATTTCTACCAAATTTTTATGGTGTTCCTATTAGGACAGGTACTTTATTTTTCAGTATTGCCAGACAGTGTAGGTTCATTCTTTCGAATTCCCTCTGATATAAACGGAATGCAATGGGATCCAGTTGACGCAAGTTTTCAAAAAGGCACCTGTCATTATTTTGGCGGTCACTGCTGGCCGGTCACCATAATTTTATTTTGATGCCTAGTGAATGCCCGTAAGATCAGTGAAGTTCGTTGATGCAAATTGAGTAGCTCAAAACAGTTCTAGCCTCAGAAGAAGGCAGTACTAATTGCGAACGCGCTCACTTTGATAAGGTACTATGACGGCCTTTCGATTGGAATTGATTAACCTGTATGTGCGCTATAAAGAGCATTCATGCCCACATCCAATATGGAAAAGTATTACTTGATTGGTTAAAGTAGAGCTGAGTTATCGTTTGCAACATGAAAGTGCAAAAAACCTAAGAAACTTTTGCATCATCAACCCGATATGTTCGATCGTTCCTCTCACTCGTAGTCTCCGTTCCTCTCATAGATTACGTCTCGCAATCCCATTTCTTAGGCCAGTATCGTTTTTTTTTTGCTACTCGATCGCTTACGCTCTGAAATTTCCTATCAACCGCAGTATCGCAGTACATGACAGAGAAATCGAAACGGATACCGGACAATCTTCCCTTTTCACGTACTTTGCGAATGCTAAAAAATGCGCTGCGAATGCGAATGTCGCGCTTGGGCTCATTCGATAGCCCATAGTCGTTTTGCGGCACTTCTTCACATTACCTGCCAGCCAAATATTCATTCCCTTCCCTTACTTGCTCGTGCGCGCGTCCCTCTCATTTTTTACATCCCAAAACTCAGGACGCGGTCAGATGAGAGCAAAATCATTCCATTGATGATCTCTCGTCGTGAGCGGTTCCCTCCCTCCTCGCTCTCTCTCCCCTTCTCGTCTCTATGACTCCGCAGCCCCCGCTGCCCTCAAGATCGGCTATGGCAAGCTCTAAGTCATCCGGTGACGCCGCCGCCAAAATCGTTGCCCTGCTGGAGCTGTGTGGGTTGGTCGTGAAGAGCTGTCGACTCCCGACCAGGCTACATCTGCCTATCAAAAGGCTATTGAGTCACTCTGCGAAGAGCTCAACGATCCTCACATCTCGGATGCCCTCAAGAATGGACAGATTCAACATCATCGTCACCCCCATGAAAAAGGAGATCGTAAGAGAAGAATATTGAAGATTGCTTTCACCGATGAGAAAACTCGTGACAAGTTCCTGTCTCTCTGTCGTTCCTCCCGCCCTGATACTGTCACGAAAACACCTGGAAACTTCGTTAGAAGAGATCTCTGCCCTTACGAACTGGACCTTGAAAGAAAGGCAAGAATTGATACGTATACAATGAACTGCAAGCATCGTACTCAGAACCATATGGGGATGCCGTTAATACCATTAATACCGTGAGATTCATCGAAGGGACAATAATATTCAAAACTGAAGTAGAACAAAACTCGCTTGAACTCAGGCTTGCTGAGACGCCCAAACAATTAGCAATAGTTATTACGCAATGACGACGAATCGCTAGATAATCGACCCCCGCGGCGGCATGCAAAAGTAATACTAAAGGAATTTTCAAGGGATATTGAAAGAAATTTGGCACACTTAATATCCTGCTCCTTTGGGATTCGACTCGAGTCGATTCGAGTTATTTATCTTTTGACGATTTTCCATGTTCGATGATCTAGGCCAGACGATGCAGAAGATTCTTAATCGTCTTTCTAGTCTTGAAGTCTTGAAGTTTAGTCCCAATTGGAGAAGATCTCTCCCCATTCACTTGGTAATCTCCATTCCCATTTTGCTTGCTGGGTGATTCCAAGTCCCAAATATACATAACAAATACATAACCATGATCCCAAGGTTCGCAGTGTCGCGTGTCAGTCAACGCATTCAAGTAATGACCTTTATTGTTCTCAGAACCATATGGGGATACTGTTCATACCATTAATACCGTGGGATTCATCGAAGGGACAATAATATTCAAAACTGAATGGTCTGATGTTGTATGATCCCATGAGATCATCAGCATATATCCATGTTGCGGAACCTTGAATAAATCTTTGATGTTTTGGAGCTTCAGCTGGCACTGGAATGACATTTTTAATTATATATTTTCGTGACAATTCTCTTGAATTCTGAACACTTTGAAGAATTCGAATTCTAGAGCCCAAGCCCAGAAATCAAGGCGGGGGGTTACTTCATCGCAAGATGCAGATTGTCGACGGCTGTCAAAACGGCTGTCGACGGTTCGAAAGAGGTTTGAAAGAAAGATTTTCAAGGATCTCTCAGCAAAAATAGGGTTCACGTTTTACCATAACAAGTAGGATTTCAATATTTCTAAAAAAATCGATATCTAAAACTATACGTTAGGCCCCAAGTGATATATTTTAGGTGATATCAAGAGGAGGACCCAGGATGGATTCTCATCGGCTCAAGTGATCAAGGATCAAGAAAGGCCCCACTCAAAAAGATTCTTCGTGCTTCGTGAGTTTACTCTTAACCACGCAAGTCAGGGCTTTGGCGGCAGGATGGAGTACTTCAATACTCAAGAGCCATCGATTAAACGCGACGGACCATCGACAACTAAAAGCTAAGAAGAAACCATCCCTTGACCCATTGCCACTGAGTACGAAGAACCCAATCCCCTCCATAATGATGTTTCCCCATGCAGGCACTATGCCTTGAATCAGGATAAATGTAATGTTATCACTATAAATTATTTAACGGATTGAGTTTTACGGAAATATTCCGTAAAATTTTAATTATTCCTTTAATTTATTCCATTAATTATTAATTACGTAAAAATATTCCGCAAAACCGTAAAATCCGCCCTGGTCCCAAAACCGTTCGCAAAACGTGTTCAATGTAAGGAAGGGGGAGGAATACATCACTAGCCTTCTCAAGACCCCTTCCTCCCTTCTCCCCTCCTCTCAGTTCTTTAAAGGTTAACTACATTTGGAACACGCGATTACAACATAAAAGCGACCAAATTGCAGTGGCCACCCAGTCGAACGCACAGGCTTCTTTTCGAAATAATGAACATCATATATCAGGAAATAGAGAAGGAAGGTGATGCAAATATATAATCTCACTTTTGCCACACAGGTAAAAAATTTTATGCAACTAATTAGGGTTCCTACCTACCATGAAAAGTTGAATTTATTTTTGAGATCCGCTTACTCCATGTTAGAGTGACAGGTGGGGAGAGAAATTTCCCCACTGGGACGAATTCGCAGGTTATTTGAGAATTCACTTGTTCTTCATCTATACCGTGAATTCGCAAAAAGAATGAACTCATCTACTTCCGGGTCCTTCAACGGGTGAGTACTGAGCAAACTGCATACCGTCATTATGAAGGATCCATTGCATTTTACACTTGCTTTCTTTTTCACAAGGTGTGCACACAATTTGTTTTATATACGCATTTTTAAAACAGTGCTGACAGCCAAAACGATCCTCAGTATTTCCTCTGCATTTTTCAAAGCATTTGTAATCAGGTGTATTTGTAACTCTGAACTCAAATAAATCAGAATCGAGAATGATTTTGATTAAAATATACGAACATCATATTCTTTCCATTTGGACAAGTTAGTATTTGTTCGTCCATATCTCTGATCTGAAGCGTTTTATGAGGCCGTTTGTGTTAGAGTCAGACAAATTCGAAGAGTGATGGCACAGCTCAAAAATCTCTATTCTCTGAAACTGAGTTTTCGGGGTCTACCCTAGTCTCTCCTCCGTGTCCTCTTCCCTCTCTCGGCGCTCTCTCGTTTTTCCATGCTCTCTCGCCTCCCTCGGGAGAGAGACTCCGATCGATCAGAGGAAGGAAGTAAACAAGTGGAAAGATGACCAAATTTACTTACAAGAAGGCAAACTGTATATTGCATAAAATCTTGTGCAGATGTTTGTATCAGGGTGTCCCACATATTTTTAGACTTAAAATAACTTCCTTCAAAGTAATCAAAAATATAGGCATTGCCACTGCGTAGTAGGCAAATGCTGCTATAATCTCCAGTTTGAAAATTGATAAATCATTGAGCAATTAAAGAATTGTAACAATTGTAGGAAAAAGTTTAATTTTAAAAGTGTTTTAATTTTTTTACATTTTTCACTGAATATCACAAATGATGAAACCTAAAAATCAATTCAATACTAATATAGATAGTTGATCTGGCAAGGTTCAAAAGTAAAATAACAACCATATCTGAAACTGCAATAGGTCATCACTACGCTTATTTTAACCAAAACTACGAAATAATCATCCTTTTGTGCAACATTTTTATTTTTTTCTACAAAAAATCAAGAAGTAAAAAGTTGTCGGAAGTGTACCACGTACTTGTACACTTAGGTAGATAGTATATCCTCAAAAAAAAATTGAGCCTCCACAATTTTCTAAGAAGAGAAATTGCGAAATTGTCAGTTTTTAATTTAAACTGACCTGCCACAGTAATTCATCGAGAAATTTTATAGTTTAAAAGTTTAATTTAAGTTTAATTCTTCGTTGATTTCCAATTTTTCCAAAATATTGTGTGAGTCTATTTCGCACATTGCATCATTATTAGGAAATCCTTCCCGAAAATACATACATGATAAATTAGTTTAGGAGTTGGGTATACTATTACACTAATGGGTATAGAGATATTCACAATGATTCACGCGGAACATGTGGGACACCCTAATATGTGACGACAAAAATAATTTTGGAATCTTTGCATCATTTCGGTGCGATCTATGGTACTCTCCCCATTTCCAGTTAACTTTGCGAGAACTTCCTGTTAACAAAATTATTTTTAAAATTAACAAAAAATAAAGTAGTCAGTCGTGATCAGCATTGAATTCCACCTGGGGAGCCAAACTCGCTTAATTTTAGCTCTTTTTTCAACTGAGTAATATTAGAAAAACTGTTTTCGACGTGCCGTCGTCTGGAGCCAACGAAGGCTCAATATGAAAAATCAATATGCGCATCGTCATCAGCACCTTTAAGAACCCTCAAAAGCACATATTCAGAGAATCGAGATTTTTGAGCTGTGCCAAGTCTTGTCCGACTCTAACGCAAACGGCCTCTTATATATGATCTTAAAGAAAAGCTGCTTACTCTTAGGACAGACTTCACAGGATCATCCAATGTTTTTCGGATTATTGATGGATCGCAATTAGTTTTTTTTTTCAAGTAGGAGTGACGTACTAATACGGAATATTGGTCATCAAACGGATATTGATAAGGTCTTATTCCATTTTCTATCTCTATTTTTAAATCATCAGAAACCCTTCTATATCCAGTTAAACTCCTCTGAATTTTTTTTTTAAATGAAAATGTTTTGTAACCATACAAATGCGGTAAGCCTTCTGATTGTAAACGAACATATTCTATCATTATTTTCTGATTGGTCTTCGAACAATTCTGAAATGTCATTTTGTACTCTCGATTCTTAAATGGAATTGTGTACTCACTATACTCTCGCACTGACCTCTTCCCTTGCCTCCCCGACGAGAGATAATGGGGCTGAGAGAGAGTGCAAAAAGAGCAGTGCTCTCTCGTTTTCCCACGCTCCCTCGCAGTATATAGGTAATGGGATGTGTACTACCCCGAGGTGTAAATTTTTTTCGTAAATACATATTTGGAAAAAAAATTTCGAAATAAAATTTGGGAAAAAAAAAGTAATAAGAAAATTACGTAAATCTTGCTTCGAAAATTCGTATTCGTATATTGATATTTTTTTCGGAACCGCAAAACGCGAACGACCGCAACGCCGCTGGGACGCGCACATCGGTTTGAAGTCGATTTTTCCTTTTTTATTTCCGATTTTTTATTTTTTTTATTCTAATAATAATAATAAAATATGAAATATGAAATAATGCTTTATAACATGCACATAAATTTTAATATGAAAATTTCCGAGATGGGATTTTCCAAAAAATGCCCGAAGATTTCCCATTGTGAATTTCTAAAATAAAATTTACAATTTCTTTCCCAAATATTTTAAATTAAAAAAAAAAATTATTATTATATTTTTTATAAAATTGATTTCAAAATTTGAAAAAAAAATTATTTAAAATTATAAATTTGATTTACGAAAAAAATTCATAACAGGGGGTAGTACCAAGGGAAGGGACTGCGAGAATTTCGCATAGTTGCAATGCTCTCTCACTAGTGCGGTACTATAGTTTTTCAAACTTGCATCCCTAATTGAAACGAATTGAGCAAAGTTTAAATTTTATTATAATTCTGACTAATATTCACCAATCATGTAATCTTCTATCTTATCCCCATATGCTTCGACACCCTGAGCAGTTCTGCGGCATCCAGCAAGGGCCTTTTCATCCAAAACTATTGCTGCCGATGTAAAGTTATTTCCTTTTCCTGAGTGATTACTCTAGTCATTGCCGAGTGAACTCAAGGTACAAACATTGTTAGAGATAGCAAAGGTTAATGCACAGACCGGGAATCGAACCCGGGGGCGATTACAACCCCGGGTTTGATTCCCGATTTGTGCATTAAACTTTTATACGCCTAACAATAAACTTACCATTGTATTCGATTTTAATACGCGCAAATTCACTTGTGAATAATCTAAACATGAATTGATAGTTCACAAAGTAATAATTTAATCACTTCACTTGTACAGCAACTTCACAGATGTCCAGTAGATGTTTTGTATTGCCAACTTCATAAAGCTTACGGGTTTCTTTGGCTTGTTTTGGACTAATAACAGTGAAACAGCTTCCTGGTGCATAGCATGTCAAAAAAAAAGATATGGTAAACAGAAAATTGATAGAAAAAACCTCATATTCAGGGCAATTTGTCCAATTTATGAGTGCATAAGTTGAAGATATAATGAACAGAGTAAAAAAAAATCTAAATAAAAAAAATTATGTTATGTAAAACTGACGTTGATAGGAATATTCACATTTTTTAATGCACCCATTAGATTTCAAAACAATCGGAGGATTTATGTAAAGACTTTTTTGAAATATCACAACCTATATACTACGTTTTTCACAAGACTTGACAAATAAATTGTTCGCGCGTATGGGGAAATTGACGATTATCGGAAAAGGCGCCCGACCACACCAAATGCTTATAAATGCGTTCAAATAGAGTTTCATGGCTCCAAAACTGTTTTTTAATACTTCGTAACAGTGGTTTTTAGCCGTCTACAATGAAAATCATGAAAAAATATTGATTAAATGCATAGAAATCTGCCATAAACTATTTGAGTACGCGGAATTTCGTTATGTCCGGACTAATTAAAAAACGTAGTATATATACCTATATATATATATATATATATATAATTATATAAATATATGATTAGTTATATATATTTATATATATAATTAAAGTTGGGGTTGCAACAGTTTCAATGTGAATGCGGTGATCATGCGGTGGTCTTATGCGGTGATCATTCGGTGACCTCATTAGAGCTGACCGCAACGCGTCTGGGTCGCGTGCCAAATTCAAATTCTTATTTTTGAAAAAAATTTTCCATGGTCATCAAACCGCTTAGAATTTCGTGGCAGTAAGTGCATATTGATCATTTTGTACATGATCGCCAACCGGGTCGACTTCTTCATCTTTATGAAATTTGAGGCCGTTTGCGTAAAAATCGAACAAGGGCTGGTACAGATCTAAATGATCAATTTCCATTAACTATTTTAGTAGCTAGTACAACACGACTGAGAAGTTGATGTTCCCTTGTGAATAAATATTGCTCATCTGGGAAAATATCCTGATCCTCGCAATACGAAATGATAGATGTGCGTTCAAAAATGCAGCAGAATAGGGAGGTTATCGATAAACACCCGCGGGCAAAAGTCATGGGAAATTTTTGTATTGTTCTGTATCTTTTGAACCGAGTAAGCGTTCAATTTGAAACTTGGATAGTACCTATATAATGTTCAGTAGAAAATTTTGCCTACCATATGGCATAATGAAAAATCGGTATTATTGCATAGTGATGACGCAATCGAAGTGTACTATTTCAAAGTATCATTATTCCTAGGAGGAATTTTCCTAACCCCCCAAACTTTTTATGCATAAACACATGATTGAGGGCTACCTGAAAAAAAAGTTTCAAGTTGCTGCCGCTTGCTGCAGCGACTGCAGGCTTGCTGCAAATTCAGGGTCGGATTTTCAAAACTCCGCACTCAGACGTGCTAGAGACTCGTTCTAAAGATCATTCTGCTTCTTATCACGAGTAACTAAGATCCTGAGAATTTGGTGGGTATCGGTATTGGATTGAATTTCGTATAATCTTAAAAGTGTTGCGAGCTAATTATTTAGAATTAAATATGACATATTATCAAACGGTTCTTGCTTGTGGCGCTTTTCCTATTTTCTTCTTATAATCTATACATATTAATTTTTTGAAAAAATCCAATTGCAGATGCAACGAAAACACTTCTCGATCTAAGCACGCCATGAGTACTCGGCGGATCTCCGTCGAAGGATCGTGGGGCCGAGGGCGAGTCGAAAAAATATGGGATGGGGCCACGCAGCGTTCGCACATGACTGGGATAAAACCTTAACACGCAACCCGGCGACGCGAAGCGCTCGCAGAAGACTATCACAACCCGGCGTAGTTTAGAAAAGCCGTATAAACTTTTTGACGATTTTCTGAAAAAATGGACACTGGGGTACTTTTTCACGTAGAGTTCGAAAATCGACCTTAGAAAGCCGTATCTCCGACCCCCGATACCCTATGGATCCTGGTGCCGAGCCAGGCTTTGTGCTTGAAGGCTTTTAATTTGTTATACGTGTCACAGCTAGTCGTTTGGTGCCATGCGTGTGCGATTTGGAGACGATCTGCACGCGAAAAACGATACATTTCGTAATGATGACGAAGTCAGTTATTGATTTTTCTTGAAATTTTTTTCTTTTTCATGGGAAGATATTTGTTAAAGGTCTGAGGCCTGAACGGCCTTTAAATGCGCGTTACGAGCGAAAAAAACGGTATATTGTATCATTATTTCGCAATATTGCATAATGATGACGAAATAATGTCTCACATTTCTTGTACGCTTTATGTCAAGTCGTTTGGTGCCAAGCGTGAGCGATTTGAATAAGTTTGCGGCGAGCTATGCGAAAAAAAAACGGGTTATTGTGTAGTGATGATGCAAGATGACGTAATGATGACGAAATATTTTTTCAAATGTCGTCTATCATATCTTCCCCTATTGGCGGGACTCGGGAAGATATTATTTATTAACCCCC
Organism: Pristionchus pacificus; assembly: GCA_000180635.4. Taxonomy (NCBI): domain Eukaryota; kingdom Metazoa; phylum Nematoda; class Chromadorea; order Rhabditida; family Neodiplogasteridae; genus Pristionchus; species Pristionchus pacificus. The sequence goes on from CM026575.1 coordinate 36,845,622, forward strand.
CCCCCCCCCCCCCACGCGCTCGTCCAATAGTTTCTCCTTCACTTATTCAAAACATCAAACTGATACAATGCAACACTCAATCCATACGAAAAAAAGGTTGATGCATTATTTTCTCTTCTTTCCCTTCACTCCATTGATATTGCTTCTATCTGTGAAACATGGCTAGACGATTCAATCCCGGATTCTTTTGTTATTCGTAATTCTCATTATGCATTAGTTCGATTAGACAGACCCACCCACGGTGGTGGTGTGTGTCTCTTCCTCTCCCCTTCTGTCGAGTATATTCAAATTGATACAAACATTATTGGAGATAGCAAAGGTTAATGCATAGACCGGGAATCGAACCCGGGGCTTCCGCTTACCGGGCAGGAGTTCTACCACTGAACAACCTGTGCACCTGAGCTATCTCTTTCCTGGGTGAATGATACTCTCATTTGGAGTCATATTTCTTGCTCTCTCCTCTGATTCATCACTTGTATCTTCTCTTCCCTTTCTCGCGGATCATTACAATGTCGATTTCTCAATGTCTGCTATGGCCATCCCCGATCAGAGTGAGTCAGCTTCTAGATCCTGGAGGAAAGGAGATTTCGCCCTGGCAAATTGCCTTCTCACGGGGATCGACTGGTTGACTGCCCTGGTCAATGGAGATAAAACATAGCACATGTATGATTGATTTGTGGACAATGTCCAATCTATTATCCTAGAAACAATTCCCCTTACCACCAATCGCCCACAGCACTCTGCATACATTCGTAGACTCCATAGCATTCAATCCCGTCTATATTCTAACAATGACCCCACTTATGAGGCTTTTTCCAAAAAAAGTCCGAGTTGCCGTCAGGCGCGAAGCAATTAGGAAGGAGGGAAAGCGTATTCTTACCTCTAACGGAAGACTTTTTTCACAGATGAGAAGCCTCTCAAAACAAAAAGCAGCTGTTTCAGCACTTTGGAACAGCGACGGTACATTCGCAACCTCTCCTTCTGATAAGGCGGAAGCCCTCACATCCCAATTCTCATCTGTATTTACCGTTGACAACGGTATAACACCTTCCTTCCCTTCCCGCACTACTTCCACAATTGAAACACTAGATGTATCTCTTCACATTCTTGAGAACTTTCTCTCAAAAATGCCAAGTAAGTGCTCCCTTGGTCCTGACCGTATCCCATCCATTTTCCTTAAGAACTGCGCTACTTCTCTTGCTCTTCCCCTCTCCCTAATTTTCCAATCTTCTCTCCTAACCGGCTCCGTCCCATCTCAATGGACAGAGGCAGAAATCTGCCCTCTGTTCAAAAAGGGTAATACCAGTGGTGAGCGCAAACTCCGCCCACTTTTACTGGTATATCAGTGGTCACGAGAAACCAGAGTGTCCAGCACTGGCGGCGCCTTGGTGGGACCTGCGCAACCATGCAACCACGACTCAGTCAACTCACCGAACCGGGGTACGGTAGGAGTACGGTAGGTTACTGTAGAATACGGTAGAATAATTTTCCCATCGAATTTAGACACTTTGGCAAATGTGTTGCATGGTTGAGCAGGTCCCACCAAGGCGCCGCCAGTGCTGGATACTCTGGTTTCTCGTGACCACTGGTATACCAGTAAAAGTGGGCGGAGTTTGCGCTTACCACTGGTATACTAGTACCATGACCAGTTGTATGCTAGCGAATGTTACCCGTCGCGTCCAGCACGCGCTTTGTCTATAAGGGGCCCTCCAGCAGCCATAGGCAGACGGCTCCCGAGTGTGGATGCCGTCTACTGCGATCCTATCAGGAACGCCTTTTGGATGTGACTACCGTACAGGGATATTCCATGTACGGTAGATTACTGTATGAGGTAACTCTCATGCTAACAATCGATAAAATAATTTCAACTACCCTACCTCCGTGACCAGTGGTTGACCAGTAGTTGACCACTGGTATACCAGTACCTTGACCACTGGTTTGGATACGCCCCTACCAGTGGTCAGGGTACTGGTATACCAGTGGTCACGAGAAACCAGAGCAGGTTTGTTGACAATTGACCTCTGTAGCATAATTTATTGTTACACTGGAACAATAGTTTAATGGATTTGAATTTATTATCTCTGAGTTGAAAACTCGATGATCTTCGAAACCCTTATGTGAAAAATGGAGGTTTGGGGTCATGTGGAAAAAAAGCCTCCAAACTAAAATAATATGTTATTGTAAACATCATTAACCATATTTTTTCGGCCAATGTCAACCGTTACCGCTACCGTTGCGAGCCGTTACGTAACCTCTCCCTATCGCGATTGGCCATAAGCCATAAGCCATAAGCGGATTCAGCGGGTCTCATAAGTTTGACTTCAAAATATCGATCAACAATTTCAATTCCAACCCCTGCTCCCCCCTTTTAGATAATTTACGAATGCAGACTGCAGAATTACGAATCCCAGTACACTTAACTTAAAAGACAAAAATCAGTCGAAATCGGGATATTCTGAGCCACCCTGTTTAACCACACTGTTTTTCGGGTGCTTTGAAATAGCCATTCAGCATCATAGCATCATATGATTTCCCGATGCCAGAGGATGTGCCGTTATAATCCTCGAAACTTACATGTATAGACCGCAACGGGGTAGACCGAATCAATCGTAAGGTCATGTTTTTGTGCTCAAAGTATCCCCCTTGGTCTCAATAAGAACATACTTTTTACCGTTTGTCGATATCTCATTTTTTAACCGAGTTATGAGCCAAAAACCGTGCGATCTGGTCTCAACAGAGAAGTGTCTGAAACCAGGACGAACCAAAAGGGGGCGGTGCATATTCCGAGCTAATTCCCAAAGTTCGACGGTGATAGCTTCGCCAAGTCGTGAGAGACAATTTAGGAAAAATTCCATCTTGTCTAGGGACGGTATGTGCTAGTCACGACGGGATAGAAACAGCGGGGAGAGAGGGCGGAGGGAGAAGGGAAGAGCCTTGTCTCTCACCCCTCTTCCCTCATTTGACTATAGCTCACACCTCTGGTGTCCGGAATCAAGTTGGAATCAAGCAATTCCCACAAGTTGGAATCAAGCTTGATGGCAACTTGTGGGAAGTGCTTGATTCCAACTTGTGGGATCGTTAGAAATCGGTGAGAATTACGGTAGCTTCCTCTATTATTGATTGATAGAGAGCATGGGTTTCCCCATACCGTAACCAAAGGCCTCACATGGTACGACCATGTGGAGGGGGGGGGGTCACATCCAAAATACGGTCCTACTGGGGACCGTAGGCAATCGATCGCACTCGTGCCCGAAGGCAGTCAGAACAAGACTGTGAAAAGGGACCTTATAGGCGAGGTGCGTGCTGGACACTGCGGGTACGTAAGCCTGCTTGATTCCAACTTGTTGGAATGAGGCAGGGGTACTGTACTTGATTCCAACTTGAAAACCCATTTCTACTTGATTCCAAGTTGATTCCGGACACCAGAGACTGTGTTTAGCGCTAATCGGACTGGAATAAATACGCGCGTACTAAAACCTTCAAAACAGTTTAGCAATTCGGGGAAACTTTCGATTCTTGATTTTTCTTCTCAAAAATTCTTCATAAAAATAAAAGAACAATCTGCGTAATGGGCACTTTGCTCCGTTCATTAGAAATGCCTTTTTTGACTATCCCGGACTGGTTTATCTCGATTTTGACCTACTTAAAATATTCTGAACATAGTGCCCATTGGCACATTGAAAGGTGAGGCTGAGAGCTATCCATCGCGCCCTTGAACGACCAATTTGGTTGAGTATTCGATTTGCTAAACCTCATTCCCATTTTTTGACCCCATTCCCTATCCCTCCCAAGTGGGCGGAGCTTGCGGTCTCTACTTACATGTCACCATTTTTTGCTTAAACTGGGATGGTCGTTTATCCGATTGCCACATGATCCTGCGGTGCAGGCAATGAGAAATATCCAGAAGAAAGAAATCTAACGGAAAGGAGAATACAAATAGGAGAGGAGTTCATTCGGCCGATTATGATTATTTTAATCTTCAAATACAATATAGTGTTTGAAATCATTACAATTGTGGATGTGAATTTATTCGATGTTCAGACGAAATACGTTGATAAAACTCTTGTCTCAATTGAGTAGAATTATTCCTCCAATCGATAGGCCAATCATTATCAAAGTAGTTTGCGCCTCAAATTGAAATATATGTACTATGTACATTAGCAGATTTATATTGGCAAGACCGATGTAGATCACATCAACATACTTCCGCTTTCGAAGAGCGGTCTGCAATGTACTAATTTTCGTGTTCAGATTCGATCTTTGATCTCTTACCATCCTCTGGTTGAGTCGACAAAAATAAAGGCAGATGAGTGGCTGGAAATGTTGTTTTGTAGTATATGAGGCCGTTCGCCTAAGGTTCAACTAGCCTCCACAGGGGAACAGGTAAAAAACAAAAATCTCTAAAAAGTTGGCCCTAAGGGTTGTTTTTGACCCTCGACACGCTGGTGCACTCGATTTCGAAATATGTCCCCTCCCCGCTCCAGGAGGGGGCACCCCCCCCCCCCCCATTTTGCCCTGAAACGCGTGTTTCGCTTATTTTTCCTCGGAGAGTCATGAAAAATGGCTGAAATCTCACGTATACGACCAGGATTTTGCTCTATCTCGTGGCTATGTTGAATTGTGATGACTATTTTTCGTTATCGAGAAAAAGCCGATTTTTGAACCGAGACTTAGGACGAGGAAACCCGTGTACAGTAGAAAGAGGAGATTCTCCGGACCATTTTGGTATATTGGACTTCGGCATATATCTGACATACGGGTATTTTTTGGAGGGTGGAGCGAAAAGGGGACACAAAAAAGTTCGCGAATACCCCCGTGTTTGTGCTCATTTAGAAGAACACACCTAGAAGGAACCCACCACGTAGAATGACAGCAACAACTCCCACAGCTATCACCACCACAAAGATGATTATTCCGAAACCTAATAGAAACCTAACCTCTCTGGTATTGAGTTCCTACTAGGCCACCTAGTGAATTTCCTACTAGGCTCCTAGCTAGCAAACTAGTAGGAGCCGGACTAGGTGGCCTAGTAGGAAGACATGGGACACTAGGTGGCCTAGTAGGAAGTGAACTAGGTCACCTAGTAGGAAATGAACTAGGTCACCTAGTAGGAAATACCCGAGGGGAGAGGGGGATACTGATTACTGTAAGAAAAATCGTCTCTCGTATTTTCACTAGGAATGCGGATTACTGTAAGAAAAATCGTCTCTCGTCTCTTCTATTGCACGCTGTACATTGGATCAATCATATTTGATTTTATTTCCTTCAACGACATTAATCAACATGAGAATCAACTTAACTCAACAAGAGAACCAACGCGACTCAACATGTAAACTAAGTTAATACGAACAGTAATGAAAACAAATTGTTATCAAGAAACAATCTTACATTAAAAGTGCAATCTAACATTAAATTAACATTAAATCTAACATTAAATTAAAAGTGCACAAATATCCCATGACTTCTTCGGCAAAGCCCATATCCAGCATTCGGTCAGCCTCGTCAAGAACGAGGTACTGCGTCTGTTTCAGGGGACGACAATAATGACGCCCTAGAATATCGGTTATTTACTCAAATTATACCTATAGGAATTACCTAAGTGGGCGCCAGAATACGCGCTTGTGGCTTGCACGATACGTCAGTGATGAGCGATCACGAACCCACAGAAGGCTATTCATGATGGGGAGAAGGAAGGTCGCAGTCTTTCCCGATCCCGTTTGAGAGCAGGCCATGAGGTCCTTTCCGTTTTGGATGCTCTTCATTGCATATTTCTGGGTGGGCGTGGGCTTCGTGTATCCCGCGTTGGCAACGTCGATAAGATATAAGTCAATTTTTTAGGAATTATTCATCAATAACTAGACTATATTATTTTTGGAAGGGACCGCGAACTAAAAAGAGTTCATGAATCTAGGCTTGATTAATAGCGACTTGTGATTTCCAGGGCCGCGTGTTCGGTCATGTTTCACTTCAAAATTTATATAAGATCGGAGTGCCTTATTAAAAATATTTCAATGTTGTTATTCAATTACTTATTACGCTATACATTTATTAAAAATAGAATGAACTGAATCAACCTATTCCTAAAAATAATATACGTCGAAACATGGATTTAGGGAATTGTCGCCTATATTTGAATAAAGCTGAAAAACTAACAGTGTTAGATGCAATCAAGTAGTGACTAACGAAAGGCAACAGGGTGACTATACCTAATATATGCCAGTTCAGAACTGAGATCATTTTGATGGGTTACTACATCTATGAAATCATATATTATCCAAGTCTTCATACGCTTGACCTCAAGGTTCTACTTGGGAAATCATGCCTTATTTTAAGCCCTGTAATCCTACCACAGTGATTCAATTTTTAAATTGAAGATTGATGGTTGCCCATCTTACGGTTGAAGTTCCAAAGGCTAATCCCACATGGTTGATGAAACACAAATATTCAAAGTTGATCTGGCTCGCGGGAATGACATGTCTGATCACGATACTTTCATTGTGTTATTTGAAAACCTGCTTGAAATTATGAACAAAACCAAAATGAGTTTTACGATGCTGATAATACGTACTATCTATTATACCAATACAAGAGCAACCCGCATTCTTTTTGAATGAGGGAGACACAAACAAAAGTGGGCCCGTAATTATGGCGCACCCTGTATTTTTCAAAACACTTTTTGGGACCTTTCTATTTTCAAATGCTGTTTTTGGGACCTTTCTATTTTCAGATGCTGTTATTGGGACCTTTCTATTTTCAAACTCTTATCTGATAATTAGCGACCCCTATTTTTGAGACCTTTCTTTTAATTTTGAGACCTTTCTTTCATTTTTGAGACCTTTCTTTCATTTTTGGATCTATTTTTTCGGCCCTTCTTCTACTACAGAGCCGGAAATTCTCGGTTTGGGTTAGGTGAATTTTCTGGAAAGGCTGAATGCTGCTTCCCCGATACGAAAGTTATATTTAAAAGTATTCTTTTCATACTTTTCAACGCGTGCCTTTTCAACCGCGTTGGACCCTATCATCGAGAGCTGGACCAAGGACCACCAAAATAGGATACCTAAACTTTGATTGACCACAGTGGCTACCACAGAGATCGAACCGATTCGGTCCAGTGTGCGTTTAGAAGAGAGACCACGTCCCCATAGAATTACAATATCAAAAGGATCTAAAACATAACCCAAATTATATAGAGGTGTAAATATCCAAAGTGGAAAACGCGCACCGCCCCCCTCGCAACCCGATATTTATGCAATTGCTTTTAATTTTTATTATTGTATATCTCTTACTCGTCGTGGTAGGCCTCGGCAATGGATTCGATTGTGCGCAGATTACGTAACCACCCTAAAATAATCAACATGAAAAACAACTCGACTAGAAATGAGTATATTCCGGATATTCCTTGTTTAGCTCTGTACGGATATCATGGACCTTACCAAATATCTTGGACCTTACCAAATATTTTGAACCTTACGGAATATCATGGACCTTAAAAAATATCTTGGACCCCAATTCATGTTCACCCAAGAGTGAACGAAATATGCCCCTGTGTGCGGGATATCTATAGCGTCCGTAAGTGCTTGACCAACAGTCACAACTCGCTCCCTTCTCAACCAATCGAGTTCACCTTCGTATCTATCGATAGATCTGTCGTACTTCTGAACACGTCGTAGCGATTATATATTAGTTATTGTCAATATTCGTTGAGTATTACATATATCAGTCCACGATGCAATTATAGATAACCAGGGTATATTTCGTTCACTCTTGGGTGAACATGAATTTGGGTCCAAGATATTATTTAAGGTCCATGATGATATTCAAGGTTCATGATATTCCGTAAGGTCCAAGATATTTGGTAAGGTCCAAGATATTATCCGTACAGAGCCCCTGGTTTTTATTCAAAATAATATTCACTTTTCTCAGTTCATCATTTCCTCCTTTCTTCGTCACCGTCCAAACTCCTTTCATTTTATCGCATTTAATGCTCTCCGCTCCCTCTTCGAAATATTCTGCTCCCTGCTCCTTGTAGCTAGAATTTTTTTTGAGAATCTAAACTCTTAAATAATTTTTGAGAGAACAGTTTGTGACGCTGCATACTATCAATATTTTTCGAATATTCATGATAGCAAAATTTTCCAAATTATGGAAGTTTGTAATCCACTTACAACATGTTCTTGAAGTCATTGCAGGTGACATGATCATTGTCGTTGAGATCGTTAAGATAGCGCTGAAGCAGAATTTCTCTATTTAACACATGCATTTATACATCTCCTAGGAATAAGAAAACAATTGCCATACCGGTTTGCATCCATGAATAGTTTCCCAAAATGATTGGCACTTAGTCTGCAACTTGACGGTCTTCGTGCACTCCACTGAATTTAATAATGATAAAATTGAATTTTTTAAAAATATTCAACTATTGTAGATTAACTGTGTACGGCCCTAAATTCGTACCTGATGAAATGCAGTATCCTTCAACAATCAAAGTTGGATTATCCGAATCAGCATTAATTATCCATTCTTTATTTCCCTTGGATGAGCAAGTCACTTCTCCTACATACTGTTCTTCACTGTGCTCTACTGTGGATAACGAAATGGGCATGTCCAACATTTTTGTTGCTCTCTTGACCATCCATAAATTATTTGGACACTGCAAGACGTATGAACACTGAGAAAAAAAGAAAAATACCGTATCCATAGCACACTTTTCTGGAGTTCCAGGAGAATAATTATCTACTCCAATGCCGGCTCCTCTCTTAGCAAGCTTCGAACAAGTGGTACAATCTGAATTGATTGGGCAATGGGCACAACAATTGAATTATTTGACATCTATTTGAGTATTTAAACTCACGTTTTCTTACGCAAAGCAAATGATTGATGTTCGGTATTTTTTCTTGATTCGCGTCGCCATAGAAATAAAAATAGTCCTATAAAAGATACTTGTATTAAATAAGGATAAAGAAGAAACATTAAAATAACGCTTTAGGGTGTTCAAATCTAGCGTGAATACTCACCTTTTCCTTGCACCTAACGGGCCTTTCTTGCAAGAATTGTTTCGCAGCGACATCACGTAAAAATATTTTTCAAGCTCGTGAGCTATTCTTAAACCTACTATATTCTTATTTGTCTGCCGTGAGATGTATTACAGCTGAGCTCATTCGGATCGTATTTATTATCGATGAGCTAGAATCATACTTTCCTCCCTGAACACAGACCGTCCGGGACTGTCCCGGACGCTCCCTCTAGGATGTTTGTTACTCGAGTAGAGCAAAATTTGAAATACGGCCGACAGATATGTAAAGCTCTTGTTTTGTATTGATGGGTCTTTTCAGAATTTTAAATGATCCTTTAAATATTGAGCAAATTGAACGAGAAGTATCTCTATTATTTGCGAAAGCGAGAAAAATTGAAAAATAGTTTGAAAGATTGAACTTTTGACATCTATTTTTAACTTTTTCAGGAAAAAAATTCCATCGCTTCTCGTTCAATTTGATTATTATTTATTTAATAATTTAAAATTCTAAATTCACTCATCGATAGCACAGTAAAAGAGCTTTATAGCGCTGTCGAGCACTGTACAGGACTGTACAGGCGCCTAATATTAAAACGAGTTCTCGATAAGAACGCAGGTGAGAGTGTACAACAATTTTAAAATCACCACCCGGGGCTCAGACTTCACCAACATGACCCCTAGGGACGGTATTTAAAATATTCAAAATTCAAACATAATTCAAAAAATAAATCTCAGATATCCCTATCATGTGATAGCTTATTCGAAGAAGCATACAAAGTTGAAATTTAAAATTTAATGTAGAAATTTAAAATTTCAAGCAATTTCATGAGCATTGGTTAAGTTATGACTCAAAGTATGATGATGTTTGCCAATTTTGACGAAAAATCGATGTGGCTCCCCAATTTTGCCATGATTTCTAGGTCACAAATTCGAGATATTTTGTGCATTATTTCATATGAAAAAATATAAGAATCTTTGTGTAGCATATTTTCACGGAGAATGTGCTCACATTTTGACCCAACCATGACCAACTACGCCTTTTTTTCACTAAATGGTCCATACTGAGTGGTCTCAGAATGTTTCAGCAACACTTGTTCATGCCTCTAAGGATGTTTCTCCGTCATTATGAACCAGTTTACGATTTATCGTCAACAGTTTGAACATATTGTAGGTCATGACATGACATCACATAAGGATCCCTCCTTATGTGAAAAATTCATATTGGGGTCATTGCACTAAAAGTAACATAAAGCCAATTTTTAAGCACCCTAGCATACTTTTGTTGGGTCGGAGGTTCCATTTCAACATGACCTCCAACCCGGTTTTCATTATGTGAAAAAAGTCGAGGTGAGTCATGACCTACAATATGGTCAAACTGTTGACGATAAATCGTAAACTGGTTCATAATGACGGAAAAACATCCTTAGAGGCATGAACAAGTGTTGCTGAAACATTCTGAGACCACTCAGTATGGACCATTTAGTGAAAAAAGGCGTAGTTGGTCATGGTTGGGTCAAAATGTGAGCACATTCTCCGTGAAAATATGCCACACAAAGTTTCTTATATTTTTTCAAATGTCATAATGTACAAAATATCTCGAATTTGTGACCTGGAAATCATGGCAAAGCCACATCGATTTTTCGTCAAAATTGGCAAACATCATCATACTTTGAGTCATAACTTAACCAATGCTCATGAAATAACTTGAAATTGTAAATTTCTACATAACTTTTTATGCTCTTTCGAATGAGCTATCACATGATAGGGATATCTGAGATTAATTTTTTGAAAGATCAAAGATCAATATTTCGGGAAGTTCAAAAATCGTAAATACCGTCCCTAGGGGTCATGTTGGCGAAGTTTGGACGCCCCCGGACGCTGATTTTGATATTTTTGAACACTTTCCCATCCAAATCACTGTGTTCTTACAGAGAACGCGTTTTAAAAGAAATAAAATATTTAGACACACCGCACTGTCGCATTCATATTCAGGCATGTGATCAATTGAATTACATAGAGACTTCGCTGAAGGTATTTTGCACAGGGCTGGAACGTTACTGGAATGTTAGTATTTATCGAAGATCAACTCACCATCAACGCATTCGATTTTTACTGGATCGAATCGATCCGCCAGATAAGTTCCATATTTATCAGTATATCCGCGTTCGTTGCAGTTCAGATGAGAGTAAACAAATTTTCCGTTTAGTCTGTTATTATAATTAGTCATAAAATGTTTAGAATGCATTACTTCATTAAACTTTTGTGGCCTCCGAATCTATTGTTCTTACACTCGATTCGAAATCCATCGTGCGAAAGCTTTTTTTTTTCAGCCTGCAAATAATTTGCCGAATGGAGATATACTCGATAAAATAACCGAATCTGTCAACCCATCCTCCCATTTGTCCGCATCAGAAACATCTGTACGTTTTTGATGCATATCACAACCTATAATATTGTTAAATTCAATTTATTATGATTTGAACTAAAGGAAGTCAATCTGGAGAGACTATTGCACCGCACTTTTTCTACACGATAGCTTCTCCAGCGGAGAGTTCGAAGGTTTCCCAATTGCAAACCCATCCCTTTTCCATCCATCGCGTATCGAACACGTCATGTCTTCAATAGTACGGATCATCTTGTGATACTTGTGATACCTTACTTTTAACTTCTTTCTTCTCAGTACCATCGTCATATCTAAAAAGAGGAAAACGCTTTCTCATTTTGCATATTGTTCGTTCTTCACTGCAAGCCAATTCATTTCTAGAATGCACTCACTCCATTGGTGCGTTTCCATTGCAAGTGACAGCATAAGATCCATCGGAAGTGACATCGTAACGAAGTGTTGCAGGTGAATCGCACTCCAATTGCTGCAATTTCGTGTCCGATGGTATGCTAACATCGACTGATTTCCATCCGCTCTCCTTAGAGCACATCATATCTTCAAAAATTCATTATAAGTTTGTGAGATAAGTTTCTTCGTTCATCACCTTTCACTTCCTTCTTTGTCCCACTATCGTCATAACTGGAAAAAATCATGTATTTTCACAATTCTAAAAAAGAATGTGTTCTATGTAATAGAGCGAAATTTGTCTCTTTTTCAATAGGAGCCCGTTAGCCTGAGAATCGGACACAGTGAACAGAGGCACAGCACAGTGGCACAGTGCACAAAAGAGGAGTCGAAATATGTAATTTGAGCAAAAACAACCCTCCTGTTTTTGAACGGGCCAGCAGAAAGTGAACTGGAATGTAAGTAAATGTGCACTTGTTTTCCATCTTCCTTTGCAAAGGTCTTCCCTCCCTACCCCCTTCTGAATATCGTGCGTTTCAAATGCTCAGCAAACTCAATGTACTGGTTAGCGTCTGGAGAGAGAGGAAGGGAAGAGGTAGGGCGGAGGAGAGCAGGTAGATCACTAGCCTCCTCCCGGCCTCTTCCTAATCCGCCCATCGAACGGTAGTCAAAGGTCAACTACGAAATATTTTCACGATACCTCTCCTCGTCTCTCTTCTTCTGACCACTATTTAATTCATAACTAAGCTCTGGTCTCGAGCCTGGTCCCTAACGTTACCCAATGAATTAATTTTTGCACTAATTGACTATGCCTATTTCGGAGGGTTTGTGAAATTGAAAATTCCAATAACATTACTGATTTTATCACAAAAATGAATAATAGTTCCAGGTGAAAGTTTTTCAATATCTATAATTAGGGACCACAACGTTGATAGCCGTATTATCGCAATCAAGTCAAAATCAAATGTATCACACCTCATGGTAACAATAATATCCTTTTTACCGTTTGTTGATATCTATGGGTGGTGGATATGTGCTACAGCCCCGCGAAAGGCACTGTAGTAGAGGCGGAAGTGTTGGAACGAAAGCCTATTTCAAACTCATTCCCAAAATTCCGAGGCAAGAGCTTCGTCAAGTCGTGAGAGACAATTCACGGGAGAAATTACCTCTTATCCAGGCAGGTTAGAATCAGCGGAGAGAGGAAGACGGAGGGAGAGGCAGTATGGTGTATCTTTCGCTTCTCTTTTCTCGTTTGACTAGCTCCGCCCACGCTCACACTGTATTTTGCGTTAATTGTATTTAGGAGATACATGCGCTCGTTCTAAATATGAAAAAAATCGAGGACACTCGAGGACACTTGACACTTGAGGACGAGGATCGTTTCATAAAAAATAGGCGGCGAAATGCGAGAGACTCAGTTACGCACGATTACTAGTATCCCAAAAGTCTTCTGCATCCTTCATTATTGAGTTTTACGAGTTTCATTATTGAGTTGGCAGTTGGCAGTAGAGCTGGCAAAACGAGCTAAACGGGCCCGAAATGGCGTCCCCCTCTCTCGCGGGTCTACGACAGGTCTACGGCGGCCCGTTGAGAAAACGAGCGGGCATGGGGAGGTAAACGTGGCAGGTATTCCCTAAACCTGCCATGTTTAACTCCCCCCCCCCTTCCCTCTAGGAGCGTGGGTTGGGAAGCGCTCTCTTCATTCCGTTTGCTCTCTCTCTCGCTCATTTCTAGGGACGAGCTAGGGAAATAGGAGCGAAACGTGGCAGGTTTAGGTTTAGGTCCCCCTCCTAAACGGTCCCGTTACATCCTTATCGTTTGGACCTTATGAAGGTTCTTGGTAGAAACCGAAATAACATTAGACCGTTCAACTTGATCAAGTATTCGAATTGTGCATCTTCGGCGCAGGTTTTGAGGAAATTCGTGCTGTTCAAAAGAGGGATCCTACATTTTACCCTGTACGGACTTTGTTCGACTCTTACGCAAACGGGATCTTATGCGCTGCATACTCACAGCATTACAGCAAATTCTTTGAACTTGACATTATACGACCCATCAGAAGACATTTTGTATTCAACATCAGCGTTTGTTGTACAAACTGAAGAGAACCAAATTGAACATAATTACCATTCAAACAAAATTCCACTGTTGATATTGGTCTCTCCCCCCCCCTCGATTCCCTCATTTCTGCCGTTGTTGTGCGGCCTTAGGTTCAAAAGAGGTCGAGAACATGTGAAAAAATATAAATCTTAAAATTTGGCCCTAGGTGTTATTTTTGACCCTCTACACGCTGGGACACTCGATTTCGCATTTTTTTCTCTCCAAGCTTCAGGAGGGGCACCCACCCCATTTTTCTTTAAAAATGGTTCAAATGGCCCATAATATCACGATCCTGCCTGAATTTCGTGGTTTATCTCGTGAAACTGAGCACCAACACGTTTATTTTTTGAAATTTGTCTAAGATGACGTCAACTATCCATTTGCACAGAAAACTTTCGAGTTTATTAGCTCAAAATGATAAGGGGAACATCCTCTTTCATCTGTGAAATGTTTTGCCTTTCCGTCCTATGGGATCAAAAATTTACTTTTCTCAAAAAACAAAAATATTCATACGATATCAACAAGACCACGAGATAGAGCACGAAATTCTACAGTCCTGGTTGTTTCCCCCGGGAACGCGGACCGTCCCGGACGGTCCCGGACGGTCCCTCGCGGTCCCTGGCATTTTTCGGGGTGAAGAAGAGAGAAATTTGACATGTACTCTATATATTCGAGTAGTTTATGCGTTAAGCCATCGAATGACGTCGATAGAAAATCAAATCATTATTTCGTGTTTCCGCAATTTGAAGAAGAAAAATCGACTGTCCTGGCGAATAATCGTTGACACGCCGCGACGATTTTTTCAATTTTTTCACGCTACCGTACCATTAGCACTTTCCCAAGTCATCGAACTTCAAACTTTTCGTATAGTTTCTCTCTCCAAGTTCTTATCAATTGTTTTCCATTGTCTTTATCAATTTGTTTGTATTATTCCATACTCGTTTTATTTGTATTGCGATTTGCGTCTTAATACATCCCCAGGTTGAGCGCACTATTTTGGTAGGGATTTCCGCACCACCGCGGACGATGACTACATCAGCACAGTTTGTGTCCAGTTTGTTTTAGCCATCACATTTAGAAGCACAAAAAACCGAAATTGTATTCATACCTTCTGTGTTGTTCCCAATTATTAATAAAGCTTGAAGATGACCTCCTGTGCTCGATCTATGAATGTATTGAGCATTACACAGTAGAGTAATACATACAAATCGATAAAGACAGCGCACAGCAATCGATAAGGACTTGGAAAGAGAGACGAAAAGTTAAAAAAAAAGTCGATAGGATGACTTGGCTTGCCAATGGTACGGTAGCGTGAAAAAATTGAAAAAATCGTCGCGGCGTGTCAACGATTATTCGCCAGGACAGTCGATTTTTCTTCTTCAAATTGCGGAAACCCGAAAAAAATAATGATTTGATTTTCTATCGACGTCATTCGATGGCTTAACGCATAAACTACTCGAATATATAGAGTACATGTCAAACTTCTCTCTTCTTCACCATGAAAAATGCCAGGGACCGCGAGGGACCGCCCGGGACCGTCCGGGACGGTCCGCGTTCCCGGGGGAAACAACCAGGACTGTAGTGTGTGAAACGCGAGATTTTGGGACATTTTGACCCATTTTTGAAAAAAACACCGAAATCGGGCTGCGAGAGTCTCGCATCCTTGCCCCTTCCCATAGGAGACGGCGAGAGAGCGTGGGAAACGAGAGCACATTCCTCTACTCTGTCTGCACTCTCTTCCAACCCAATGATCTCTCATCGGGAAGGCAAGGGACGAGGTCAGTGCGAGAGTATCGGAAGTGCGAGAGTCACGTTCTCGGTCTCGAACTTGCAACCGGGGGGGGGGGGGATTTTACAGCTTGTAGAGGGTAAAAAATAACCCAGAGGCCAACTTTTTAGAGATTTTTATTTTTCATCTGTTTCCGACCCCTGTGGAGGCTTGTTGAACCTTAGGCGGACAGCCTCATATATAAACACATAATAACATGAGGAATATCTCACAGTGTTTGCAGTTCACAAACAATTTATATTCCGCTGGCGCAACTACTAATCCTCCCTCATCCGACCATCCGACTTTTGTGTCACAAGTGAGCGAATTGTACGAATTTTCATCGAATCTGCAATTCCACGTAATACTATGATTTTTTTTTGTGGTTAGTCCCTAGGGGTCAGGTCTGCCTCCGGAAAATCCATGCATTTCATGCATGAAAAACTTCAGAACTTGAGCATCAAAAGTTTAGTCTAAATGTTTAGATGTCTAATTTTCAGAATGTTTGGACCAAATGAAACTGATTTGCATACCGTCAAGCGGGAGGAAAATGAACCAAGCACGGGAAAATCCGGGAAAATCCGGGGAAAACCCGCACCTGCTGGTAAACGCGCCACAGTTGATGAAATGACTCAATATTTCGATTTTGGGTGTTTCAAGTGATTATCTAAAATGTATCGTGAGGGAATTTTAATTGGTTGGTTTTAAATAGTCATCCGGGAAATTCAATTTTGAGAGCCGGGAAATGGCAAACTCACAATTTTACTGGAATTGATATATTTATTGTTAATTGAGGTTTTCACTGATATCTAGAATATTAGGAAGCTCATCCCCACAGATTTTGGCGATTTCAGCGTTACACCATTTCCCGGCTCTCAAAATTGAATTTCCCGGATGACGTTTGGATGCATCCGTTTGACTGTTTAGAATTAACCAATTTAAATTCCCTCACGATACATTTTAGATAATCACTTGAAACACCCAAAATCCAAAAATTGAGTCATGGTCTCAGTCTGGCGCGTTTACCAGCAGGTGCGGGTTTTCCCCGGATTTTCCCGGATTTTCCCGTGCTTGGTTCATTTTCCTCCCGCTTGACGGTAATGAAAACTGTATTTTTTGATTGTTTTTGATTCTTAAAATCCCAAAGATCTCATTTGCCCCAGCTAATGACTTGACTAATGAGTTCCAGCCGTCAGTGAGGTATGAAAATAATTCATCTAAACTGTTGACTAAACAACGTCAAAACGTAGAACGAGCATAGTAAAACTGATTTCGCCTCGAAAAACATAGTTTGCATGAGCAAACTAACCATGTAACACAAGTAACAATGTAACATGCCAGCTAAAGATTTATGCACCGGGTCGAAGGAGTAAAATATTCGGCTCTAGTCTAGTCGGTGGCTTAATTGACTTGTCCCAAAAAATTTTTGAAATTGTCTCAAAAATTTTATTTGGCAGTTTATAGTAGGGTGGGGGTTGTTTATAGTTGATTTTTTTTATGAGACCTTTCACGAGAGAACGTACCTTCTGGGTAAGGTCGACGGATCACTTTTCTGCAACCCATCCCAATATTTTTTTGATGATGTCCTCATATCGAATGATCACCGGCACAATATGAAGGATTATAGTGCACCCTTCGAAAAGTTACAGGCCCGGCCATAAAAAAGGCGATATTTTTAGCGCAATTTTTTCTTCACTTCAAAAACTTAATCCAACGTGTTTTTAGTGTAGATTTCGAAAAAAAGTACTGGAAAAAGGATTGGAAAATATTGAAAGGTCGAAAACGACGATTTTCATCGTTTTTTACACTTCCTGAAAAAAATTTCTCATCAAAATCCCATCGTGCGCTCGGATTTTATATCATCTTAAACATTGTCAACTAGGCATATTTTCTCAAAATGATCCATACCAAGAGGGATTAGAATGTTTGCCCAACACATTTTTATGCCTCTAATGATGGTTTTCCGTCATTATTAACCCGTTTTCCAATTTTCATCACAATTTTGATCATATTTTTGAACATGACTTACCTCGACTTTTTTCACAAAAGGGTCCCCCCTTATGTGAAAAATCGGTTTGGGGTCATATAAGATTTGATCACAATAACATTTATGATTGCGTTAAAAGTAACATAAAACTAATTTTTGGGCACCCAAACATACTTTTTCATGTATTGGAGGTCCTATTTCAGCGTGACCCCGACCGATTTCTCACATAAGGGGGGACCCTTATGTGAAAAAAGTCGAGGTAAGTCATGTTCAAAAATATGGTCAAAATCGTGATGAAAATTCGTAAACTGGTTAATAATGACGGAAAAACATCATTAGAGGCATAAAAATGTGTTGGCCAAACATTCTGACCACTCTTGGTATGGACCATTTTGTGAAAATATGCCTAGTTGACAATGTTTAAGATGATATAAAATCCGAGCGCACGATGGGAATTTCATGAAAATTTCAGGACATATGTAAAATCATCCGTAGATTTCGAAAATCATGGCTAGATTTTACCTGGGAGAGACATTTTTTCAGAAAGTGTAAAAAACGATGAAAATCGTCGTTTTCGACCTTTCAATATTTTCCAATCCTTCTTCCAGTACTTTTTTCGAAATCTACACCAAAAACACGTTGGATTAAGTTTTTGAAGTGAAGAAAAAATTGCGCTGAAAATATCGCCTTTTTTATGGCCGGGCCTGTAACTTTTCGAAGGGTGCACTATAATCCTTCATATTGTGCCGGTGATCAGCATTACATATGAGGACATCACCAAAAAATATTGGGATGGGTTGCAGAAAGGTCATCCGAGCGATAGGTACGCTTTCTCGTGAAAGGTCTCTTAAATAAATCATTTTACACTTTGATTATGGAATCGAAAACACATTTGTTCGGGTTGTTAGTCATAAATGTCCGGATTTTTTGGTCCAAACCAGAGGTCTCTAGCTAATCTGGGAGCTGAGATACGCCATAGCCGGCTCCAGAACCGGAATTTTCCTAAAAGCCGGTTTTGGTACAAATGGACCGGATGTTCAGTATTCCTATCATTAGAACATAATACCATAATAGTATGGTTGGTTACAAATGATTTTGAAAAATCTAGTTCCTGGAAAGGTCATTTTTGGTACACTCTCCTGATCTCTGTGTTAAAAGTAAAAACTTTTTTCAAAGACTATTTGAAATTTGGCAGAGTATTCAGAAAAGAGTGAAAAGTAAAAAGAGTGAAAAAGTAAAAAGTAAAAACTAAGAGTAGAGTAGATAAAAAAGAAATTTTTGGAAAAACAATACTCAATGACTCCGGGGTGGCAAGTGAGCTTCATGGTGGTGTTGTCGAATGTAATCTGAAAACAATAAGAAAATCATTATTTTACTCTTATATTCTCGATTCATTATCATCGAACATAGGAAACATAGGAATAGAACGTATGTTGTAAAAACGAACCCCTGTTGCTTCAAACGTACACGCTGAAATATAGCTTATAATTTTGTCTATCTACCGACTAATCTCACGCTCTAGAATACAGTCGATCATGAACTGTTCAGTGGCTTCTTTCACTTGAACTTTAGCAGCATCCGATGGATCAAACCATTTGCCATCACTGCATTTGAGTGCTTTGTAAAAGTGAGAATCCCCTTGAATTCTGAATTGATATCAATACAAATAATGATTCAGAACACGTACTGTAAAACTTTATTAGCATCACATTTCAGCTCATCACGCTCAGATGTATCCGCAGTGCCACTGATTAAATCCTTGTGGCATGCTTCAAATGATATAGTGTATTTCTTACAACTCTTAACCACGCTAGTCAGGACTTCGGTGGCTGGATGTGGCTGGACTAAACGCGACGGACCATCGACAACTAAAAGCTAAGAAGATCCCAACCCTTGACCACCGTCACTGAGTATGAAGATCCCAATCCCCTCCCTCTAGATGTTTCCTCCTGCATGCGCACTTGATGTCAGGATTAAAGTATTAAAGCATTAAATGAAACGCACAGTACATCGGACTCTATCTCTATGTCTGAAGTCTCTATCTCTATCTCTATCTCTGAAGTCAGATATGGAGGATGAAGCAACTGCATCAAAATTAAGTACTGTGGCCTTAGGACATTAAATTCTCGTATCACACCCTTTTCACGATTTTCTTAACAGCCTCACCTATTACTTCGCATTTAACGTAAATATGAGAGGCTGCCGAAATTATTGTTGGATTGTATCCATCGGCTGTCCAGTTACCAGATGGATCACAGGTCAGTGTTTTAGAAGTAGACGGCTCATCATCGTATGACTCATCATCGTATGATCGTATCACTTCAAATGACTGCTTGCATTCCAGTTTTTTCTCAACAGTATCGTAAGGTTTCATCTGAAAAAAATACCAATGAAAATCTGGTGAATATTTGAAGCTTACAAACCCTATCATTGTCACAGCTAATCATGAACCGGTGACAGGCTGTAAAGATCGAAGATCACCATTGTAGATGTTAAGTAATTCCTCACACATGTCTACACACTTTATTTCTTTTGGCTCATCCGCATATCTACTCCATCCGATATTTCATCCATCAAAGTAATCGCAGTATATACTTTAAAAAAAAAGTTCTTCGCCAAAAGATGATCTGAAAATTAATAATCACCTATAATAGAACGCGTTTCGATATTATCCGTTGGACAGAATTGAGCGGAATAAATTGGATTAGTGAGAGAGCGGGGGGGGGGGGGGGGGGGGGGGAGGGAGAATTTTAATTCATTCCGCATCGCGCGTTGTTAGCGGAGCGGTTATATCCATTTGTTCATGCACTTACATGCGATATTTTGGATCCGAACATTTTAGAACATATTTTCCATGACGATCTATTTCGTATATGACCTGAAAGAGTATGAATATCTTTTTAATTCTCAAAAAAAAATCAATCATTCTTCACTCTTAGTTACCATGTGGATAATCGATAAATGAAATAACTAAATTAAAGATTGTCACCGTACATCTTGGCCAACAATGACTTCGCCTTTGATGTAAGACTTGTCGCATGCTTAACGAGATTAATTTGCAGAAAGTTTATGTTCCAACGTACGCTTCGCTTTGCATTCAATATTGAGATTTTGTATGGCTTCTTTGTTGATTAACATTTTTCCGTTCATCCATCCTTTTTTGATATCGCATGTCAGTTCATCATAACGATCCCTTGTAGCATCGACGCTGAATTTATCCAAAAATATGAATTAATATCGATGTGCTTCCATATACATACGCAATAGGTTTGTCATCTTTGCATTTGAGCTTTCCATGAATGAACTCGATCTGAACAATATAATTCGAGTAGTCACTCAAATTAGTTAATGCAGCGAGCGGTAGGAGACATCAGGGGTGGTATTCTTCTTTCATTTTTTGGCCGGCCAAAAAATTTTTTGGCTCGCCCAATTTTATTTTGGCTCTTTGTTCTCCCTCGGCCAAAAAGAATTTGGCGGCTACATTTTTTTCGGCCTCGCCAAATTTCCACTCAAAATCCAAAAAGCCAAAATTTCCTTTGTCTTTTTCGGCGTTGAATTTTGTTGGCCGAAAAATATTGGGCGAGAGCAATGGATTTCCGAAAATATTCGGCTAGAATTTGGGCTAGATATTACTCGCCAAATTTTTTTGGGCGACCTTGCATTTTACCAAACCATTTTGATTGTCGTTTGTTGCCAATGGCCATCATTGGTCGAATACAGGAGGGCCGCAGCGCACTGTATGTGAGGAACAATATCAGACTCCAGCATGGCATAGTGAGCAGAGAGAGGTCGCCATTAGCTCTGCTTGAGGCATTTTGAGTCTGCCATAGAATATATTTGCATTTGCTTGATATTGTAATCGAAGATCTATCTGTGCGTGCTGAGGGGCTCTCTGTCGAAGAAATTCACCGGATCAGGCCGTGAACCGAGCCAGAGAAGAGAAAATTCGGAAAATGAGAGAGGAAAAAAATTTGGCCAGATCTTTTAGGCCGAATTTTTTTGGCCGAGCCGAAAAATGAAAGAAGAATACCACCCCAGGAATGCGTTAGCTCAGTTTTCATACCTCAGCGTTACACCTTTTATATTTGAAATGTCGCATGCTACATTTGTTTCACGTTTCACTTCGCATTTAATATTGAGTTCTTCATTGGCTGTCAAAATCAAAGCAGTCAAGCCGTGAACCCACGAATTTCGTTGAGTATCACACTTTAGTTCGTCATACTGCATATTGTACCCTTCAATCCTGCAATTATCTCGTTTTAAACTGCTACCTTTCTTTACGAGGCTTTGTGTGAAAATAATCTCACACAATCTGTTTGCTATCCTTGCATTTGAGCAATCCGTTGTTGAACTCGAAATTAGAAGGAAATTGATTTATTTACATTGTGATTCAATCGCCCCGTACTCCTCCGCTCGCTCAGTATGCTGAGTGCTGAGCGCTCAGTGAGCGGGCGTAGAGATTATTCGAGGAATGAGCGGGTATAGTTACCTTTGACGCGGGTACTCCCTTTACAAGCGATGGGTCACATGGCGGTACACCTGAACATTTATGATGTATCAGGCTGATGCGAAAGTTCCCGCGGGTTTTTACATTCTGACGAAATGGATTATAGCGGCCCCAGTTTCAGCCCAAACGGCTCGAGCTTTTAAACATCATATATGCCTTGGTGTATACTCTTTACAGCGCCCATCAAAACGAGATAATAAAACCCAAAAGCCGGGCGCAGTGTTATTTCAAATCAGAAGGAGTAGGTAATTTCGCCCTTTGTTAAAGAGGTCTGTATTCAACCGAGAGCAATATTTTGATTGTAAATCGTTCACCGATGGCATGTACAATATATAGGCTATACTTTGGACATGAGACATTAGGATTGGCTCAAAAACCTGACCAGAGATAGGCAATCAAACTTGAAGACGACAGATTTATATTTCATTTAAATCAGTTTCTTTTGATGTGCGTTCGTTTCGATTGACACAGAGCTCTCAATTGATATGCAAAATGAAGTTCCTACATGGGTTAGTGTTCACTATTATTTTCACAAAGATCCGTTAATTGGTGTATGAGCAGCGATTTTTCGAATTTTTCTTTCAACGCCGATAAACAGTTTGTTAATCACCCTGTTGTTCTGGAGCACGCTTGGAACCTTGATCTAACATCACTAGTCGAAGCTACAGCCCATGCCCTATCACTGATTTATTGCGTAGATTTTTTTAGACTGGCTGCCTTGGCGGAGTAACTGGTTGATTTAAGCACTAAAATTGGAGAATTTTAACACTTCTCGCGATATCGCAGACATAAAAATTAATTTCTCCGCGGCTACTCGATCATGAACCCTCGCATCAGCACTGATATGTTGCCTATATCAGTGCGTTCGCCTAAGAATCGGATCCCTCTCGGTACAGCTGAAAATCACCGTATGGGTTTTCGATATTTTAGGATAGGTCTAGGTGCCCTGCATCGATTTCTGTTAATGATATGTCATAATTTGCTAATTTGCATAATTACATGATCCCAACGTTTGACCACTTTTTCACTTTGACGTTTGTAACTCAGCGGGGAGATGTCCGATCTTCACAAAAAATTGGCTCTAGACTAATCTTGATGTGCTGAATCCGTGTATGTATTTTGTTTATGCAAATTCGATATTTGAATTTTCCACTCAAATTTCAACCTGCGATTTCTCAAAAACAAGGCCGAACACCTCTCTAATTTTTTGATATGTTATGTGTTTGGACTTGGGCTATCGAACGGGCACAAGAAGAGCTCAATCGGAGGATGCGTTGAGAAGTTACATGAGAAAAACGGAAGACTTATAATGGAGGAAAACTCATCAATTCACCCCGCTCACTCAGCCTGCGCGGCAAAGAATGAATGATTGGAGTGAGAATAATTGGATTAGCGCCTCGAAACTCTTCACTTTTCGTCGCGCCAATCTCATTCTGACCACGCAGGCTGAGTGAGCGGGGTGAATTGATGAGTTTTCCTCCATTATAAGTCTTCCGTTTTTCTCATGTAACTTCTCAACGCATCCTCCGATTGAGCTCTTCTTGTGCCCGTTCGATAGCCCAAGTAAAACACACAACATATCAAAAAATTAGAGAGGTGTTCAGCCTTGTTTTCGAGAAATCGGAGGTTGAAATTTGAGTGGAAAATTCAAATATCGAATTTGCATAAACAAAATACATACACGGATTCAGCACATCAAGATTAGTCTAGAGCCAATTTTTTGTGAAGATCGGACATCTCTCCGCTGAGTTACAACCATCAAAGTGAAAAATTGGTCAAACTTTGGGATTATGTAATTATGCAAATTAGCTAATTATGACCATCTCATTAACAGAAATCGCTGCAGGGCACCTAGACTTATCATAAAATAGCAAAAACCCATATGGTGATTTTTAACTGTACCGAAAATCTCGGAAATTGTCCGATTCTTAGGCGAACGCACTGATATATATACCTAATTTATGGTATGGTAGATGTTATGATTCGCAAAGCCATCAAGCAGAAAATTGAAAAATAGAAATCCGATGAAACTTTCGTATCAACCCAATAGACAGATTTGATTACAGGATAGTCTACCGTACCTGCTGTCACATGCAGCAAGTAGAGAAATATCGTGGGAAGTCGCATACTAGAAGGAATTTATATGCAAATAGATAAGACTCTGAATCTGAATAGAATAGAATAGAATCTGCATCACTCATTGACAGCTAGAGAAGCATTCCAGTACAATTGGTGTTTCCGATCAGGGACAATGCGGGAGGGAACGAGGGCGGAAAATACCTCTGGTAAGGAAGAGGAGGGCTGAATTGGCCACTCAGGGCGAACGAAGAAGACTAGAATGGAGGAGAGAGGGAGGAGAGCACATTTTATAGGGAGAAGAGTAGTCAAATTTCGAAAATTGTGGTAGTATTGATTGGATTGAAAATAGCAGATATATTATCGATTGAAAATATCAAATATATTATATTATCATAAATACGGATTATTTAGCAAATATTCAGGAGCTAATGGAGCATAACCTTTACCACATATTTTATATTGAGATTCATATCACGGATTTCCATTAAAAGTGCAGGAAAATCGGCGCTCTTTTTCACGAAGAAAAAATTTGAGTATCCGAATTCCATGAAAGTTGGTTAGTGGGGACCATGGGGGAACGCCGAAGACGTGGCGTATCGCCGTGGCGTATCGTCCATGAAAGTTGGTTAGTGGGGACCATGGGGGATCGCCGAAGACGTGGGCTAAACACAGTATGCCGGGGCGCACGGCTAAAAATTGAAACTTTGAAAAATCATAACTTCTTTCAAAAAAATTGTAAAAATATGCGGTTTTTTTAGTTTTTTTCAGAAAAATCAGCACTTTTTTCTGAACTTTACTTCATTTGTGTGTCCGGATCCCTTTAAGTGAAGGAACTTAAGTGCATAATAACGCCAAGGTCTTTGATGGAAGGGGAGACAGTGAGAGGAATCCCATTGATCAGGTACTGGGTACGGGGAGAGTGGGATCCGTAGTGAACAACAGTGCATTTTGATTCGTTAAGGGATAGGTACCACTGTTGCGACCATGAGAAAACGGAATCTATAGCAGACTGGAGAACACCAGAATGCACAGGAACACGAGCGTAGATTTTCAAGTCATCAGCGTAAATTCCGTATTTTATTCCGACCGGTAAGGATCTAAAAAGGTCGTTAATAAAC
Organism: Pristionchus pacificus; assembly: GCA_000180635.4. Classification (NCBI taxonomy): domain Eukaryota; kingdom Metazoa; phylum Nematoda; class Chromadorea; order Rhabditida; family Neodiplogasteridae; genus Pristionchus; species Pristionchus pacificus. Next base: position 36,870,982 of record CM026575.1, read on the forward strand.
AGTATGAAAAGAAGGAGTCCAATGCACGAGCAGGATATAATGTTAGAGGAAAAACCTAACAAGGAGAGTTTGTGAAGGAGAAGACGGTGGTCAATACTATCAAATGCTTTCTTGAAGTCAAAGTAGATTTTCGGAAATCAGATATAGCGAGTTCCTGACGGAGAGTATTACACGGGAGTGGCTGCTTGTCAGTGGTCTTGTCAAGTGATCTCTTCAAATCAGCGAGTTTCTGACGGAGAGTATTACACGGGAGTGGCTGCTTGTCAGTGGTCTTGTCAAGTGATCTCTTCAAATCAGCGAGTTCCTGACGGAGAGTATTACACGGGAGTGGCTGCTTGTCAGTGGTCTTGTCAAGTGATCTCTTCTTCAAATCAGCGAGTTCCTGACGGAGAGTATTACACGGGAGTGGCTGCTTGTCAGTGGTCTTGTCAAGTGATCTCTTCAAATAAGCGAGTTCCTGACGAAGAGTATTACACGGGAGTGGCTGCTTGTCAGCGGTCTTGTCAAGTGATCTCTTCAAATAAGCGAGTTACTGACGAAGAGTATTACACTCACATTTTGGCATAGCATCAATCTTCGCGTGTAAGGATTTCAGCAGTAGGACGATTTTGGCGGCGTCATTAGCAGCACCAGAGATGACTTAGCGCTAGCCGTAGCCGATCTTGAGGGCAGCGGGGGCTTAAGAAGATCTGGCGGAGCCATAGACGAGACGAGGGAGAGAGCGAGGAGGGAGTGAACCGCTCACGACGAGAGATGAGGAGTGGGAAATGATTGAAATGCTTAATGATTCCATCAAGTACCGTAATAAGAGTAAAGTGACAACCATCATCAAGAGTAAAGTGAGAGGCAAATTCTGAGGCAAGAAGATTGGATTTGGAGATACTATCATTTGGAGATACTATCAAACACACAAACAAATATATTCGAGTAAAACATTGAAAACTGATCGATAGCAGTTGAAACTTTCAAAGATTGAAAGGAAGCCTGCACAGAGGCGCCGCACTTACTAAAACTACACATTACTAAACTAAACTCATTGTCGGTTACAATGGATTGCTTCGAGATTCAGATTTATGGCATAATGCAATTTTAAATACGGGCATGTTCACAATGCTTTTGACAAAAAGCGCAACGACACATGAGTAGTGAAATCATTCGATTGAATATCGTGCGTTTGAAATGCTCAGTAAACTTTATGTGTTGGTTAGCGTGCCAATGATTGTCTAGGAGAGAGGAAGGGAAGAGGTAGAGGAGAGGAGAGCAGGTAGATCACTAGCTTCCTCCCGGCCTCTTCCTAACTCCGCCCCTCGACCGGTAGTAAAAGGTCAACTACGCGTGGAATGGAAAATAATCTCACGATAATTAGTGGGAAGATGATGGTATAAATTTATAAATTTAACAGTAAACAATTTCACATTTATTCGACAAGAAGAAGTTTAGATCGGTGAAATTGAATTCATAAATAAAAATTGTTTTAACAACGACTTTGCAGTAGTTTCCATGTACTTCTCATTTCTTCAGGAGTTTTCAGATTATGATTTGATATAATATTTGGAGAGCATTCTTTATGAGGCTAAATATAAAAATACACATTTTCATTTTACATATTGAAAAAAGACATCCTTACAGTTTGCAAATAAGTCGGTCTTTGTTCAACAAGTTTCACTCCGGCAGATTTCGCTATCACGCCAGTGAAAAAGATATCTTCAACCTTCAAATTGAAAAAAATATACCGATTTACTGCAAATAAACTCTCACACTTATCAGTCGGAATTTAGGAGCCGTCTCAATTATTAATTCCAGTGCTTTTCTCGTCATGATATAAGATGGTCCCGAACAGTAGGTGGGAAGTGCGTCCTCGGCCAATCGATATTTAGAGATGTACCTGAAGATTAGTATTTTTGATGATCATGTCATTTGTTCAGAGATAGTACTTTTCAATCTCTTTTCCAAGCCGAAAATTAACATTATGTGCAACTATTTGCAACTAATTCTTGAAAACAACACGAAGTACACCTCTAAACTAAAGCGTTTTGCCCAACCATGCTGATTGCGGATCACGACGGGCCCGCTCCAACGGCAATGTTTTGCATAGAAGTGCGGCTTCGTCCGGGGATACGTGAGCAAGGGTCTGCACGAAATTCAGGCAATATGTATAACTAAATATATGTATATTCTCTACGCTCGAAGGCGCAACATAACACTGCAATATTACGGTGGGAGAAAGACGAATAGAAGGTGGGATGACTCTGCTCTAAGAACGAAAAAGGAGGGAACGGATGGTACGCAAGGGTGAATAAACGAACCTTATCGGCCAATTTATCAATGTGCACTGCAACATCTTCGTCAATTTTCATCGTAAACGATGAAAAGCAGTTCTTCGAAAAAAGCAAAGTTGCCGCAGTCTGAAAGTTTTGACAGATCACTTCCGATTATGCGACACAATCATCTTACTTTGTAAACAAGATTCCGATAAGTGTCCTCAAAATCGTACAGAATAATGTCGTCATACTTTGAAATCTGTGGAGGTCATTAAAGAATGTTATCACCATTTTGCAAACAAACTTCACGCTGAATTTCAGCAGAGTATACTTCACCGTTACCAATCATAAAAAGCACACGAGCTCTGGAATCCTAAAATATTATTATTATTTTTGTATGTTTTTCATTGCAACGATTACTTGCAGCGATTTCGAATTTGTTCGATTAGCCCATGTTTCACGGATTACAGCTCGTTGTTTGTAGTTAGACGGGGTGGATTGCACGAATATCAACATGGTTTTCACATCTGACGATAATTTAAATTTAAAAAAACAGATATTGTAGAAAATGGGTTCACTTGTGTTCTTTAGGTTACAGTAATCATTGATTTTCGCAGGGTAATGCAAATATCGTATTTTCACAATAAGATCTTTGAACTCGATCATGTGATAGTTGTTAGAAGTAGTTGAAAGCCTCGTGTGATTCTAAAACATAATAAATAATGGGCCGGTCAAAATATATTAAATATATAATGGTTCGTCTAGACAACGACAGGGTTCGCACTATCATATTACCACTATCTACATATCTCAAAACGATGATGTGGGAAAAGCTACGTTTATTTCATTCCATTGTCCCCTTTTAACTCACTATGGGCTGGTTCTTTGTGTGAGTAGCGCACGGGTTTGAATTAGTCACACCACGAATTTCCGCTACTTCGAATGGAACATCATTGCGCTAAATAAAACAGACGTAGTTATTGATCATATAAAAGCAAGTTTCCGGAGAAAGGGTTAATAAAATATTACTTGTTCATAACGAAAGTTCCGATTTACTGATATCTCGTCGTTATTCGATCGCATCTAAATTTTGAGCACGATAACATTACAACCTTCGAATTACTTACCAATTGGAATAAACCGAAGCACAATATTATAATAGTAATTGCACAGAAAACTCGGACTTGATATACATTCAAGTCTAAAACAATTTAGTGAGCTGCAAAGTTAGTGGAAATGAACCTTTATGTAAGGATCGATCAAGCATGCGAACAACGAACAACGATATTTAACTAATTCACTGAAATTTTACCTTTAATAGTGAAACGAATAGTTCGAAGTAATAAGTTAATGTTGAAGTAATATGTAAGTAATTTAATTAACTAGCCTTCGATTTCTTCGTTATCTCCAGGCTGTACATTTTACAGTGGATAATTGTTTTTGGTAAGGATTGAATTAGAAAGATCATGGCCTTACCGGTGCGAACCACCTAGCGACTACTACAGTCAATATGACAAAATGTGAACCGTTTGAAGCAAGTCGATATTGTCTCAATTTTTTATAAAACAATAATTAAAGAGGGTGAATGAATTTCGACAAAAATTTCAGTGAATATTTTTGTATAGTAATATTATTCTGTAAATTATTAATCACACAAGTAATTAATGTGACCCGTTGATGCTACTACAGTAGTCAGTACAATTCATGCCCCCTGGGCTCCTACCACGATTTGCCTGATTTCTATATGTTTCTGTTCCTACTGTAAGTAGGACTGTAAGTGTTCCTACTGCAAGTTTCCCGCTGGCCTACTTTTCGTCAGTTAGTTCTCTCTCCCTCGTTGCTGCTAGTTGTTCAATTCAATTTTTATTCCGTTGCATGTATGGTATCACGATAGATTTTGACATAGTAATAGGTGATCGCAGAAACGGAGGTCCGTCGATGTAGTCGGATCGGTTGGGGGGGGGTGCAGGGGTGCAGCAAGGGTATGAGAGGGTAAGGGGTGGTTGGACATTGGGTGGGGATCAAAGATCAAGCCATTTGTGGATCACGGATGTAGGGAAAAGGGTACTGAGTGATGAGGAAATAAACTTGCGGAAGGGATCATGTGGGAGAGCTACAGATGAGGATTCTAAAGAATTCCAGGTAGAAATAGCTCTAGAAGCCAATGTTGACTGAGAGTTATGGGGAAGGAAGGGCAAAGCGATTCTTAGGGGATGACCATTTCTCAGAGTACGGTTGAGAGGCGCGGTAATGAGAAGAGAGGACACGTCAAGTAAGTATCTCTTATGGATAATCGAGTGAAGGAAAATAATATCGGTGACAAATCTACGTTGTTCTAGAGTGGTAAACTTAAGGTCGCGCAAGCGCTCACTATTTGAAACAGGGGGGAGACCACAGCGGGAATACAATCGGCGAGTGAAGTCTCTTTGGACTCTTTCTAATTCCTTAGTTAATTTAACACAACTTTTATCCTGCCCCATTTAGAATATGGTTCTGTTATTTGGAATCCTGTGCATAGCGTTGAATTGACTAGAAGTATTGAAAAAGTTCAGCGTGATTTCACGTGTAGAGTTTATGCTATATGCAATCTCCCCCATGTACCTTATCGCCAGCGATTGATTGACCTGAACTGTATGATGCTAGAGAACCGTAGAATCATGATAGACCTGTCGTTTGTTCACTCAATTGTACACAATAGAACCCTCATTGACACCCCCTTCTTTGCCTTTCTCCTCTCTCTCGTCCTCTTCGTAATTCTCACAACCTACGAATCTCACTGACATTTCTGCCTCCAAATTCCCATACTACAGTTGCATCACGAACTATCAGTCTCTTGAACTCATTACCCTCCGCCACTGTATCCTCTAGAAGTGACTCATTCCGTCTATTTATTTCGTCCCAACCCTCCTTTTTTTCCCTGTATCTATAATTAAATCATAGCTTGATCTTTGATCTCTCCCCTTCCCCAACCCCCATGCCCCCTACCCTTGCTGCCGCAAGAACCGATTCGACAACGTCGACGGACATCCGTCTACTACGGACGGACGACGGAGTCAACTCTATCGTAATTCCATGTACATTAACTTGACGAAATAAATAGTGGATGAATGAATGAATGATATGGAGGGAAGAGAGAGAAGGTGGGAGCGGAAAGTGAAAGGCGAGCTTACAGCATATTCATCAGAAAGAACGTTCCATCGATCAATGACTCTAGTTACAATTACAAAACGTTGGCGTTGGCGTGACAAATGGCAGTGCGATGCGCAGAGAGTGGGCTCTACGGAGACTACGGGTAAGGGGGGGGGGGAAAGCTTCCGTAAAAATATTTACGAATGCAATCCATCTATCGACTTTCTCCTTGATTCTGTAAGACACGCCTTGGCTAGCCAAGGCGTGGCTAGGCGCGTGATTATCCTCGCAAGGCTAGCCCGCCTTGCGAGGATAATGCCTAACACCTTTACCTTTACCTTTTACGATTGAATCGGGATCCCACAGATTCGATAGGCGGCAATAGTCCTTTGTTACTACATAGATAACAAAAATCCACTCCATGTTGCAGCCTTCTCAAAGAAGTCAGTCACTAATTTGCATCAAGAAAACAATCAAAAATATAGCACATCACTAATTGAACGAATTACAATATTTTGAATTTTCTTGTCTTACGCTTAGGGGCCACAACGTAGATAGCGGAATTCGAGCAATTCGGTCACAAGTGTTTTAAAACTACTCCTATGGGTCCCAACAACGTCATACTTTTGGCCGTTTATCGATATTTTGTCTTTGAGGCGCGCTAGAGCCCGAGAAGTACGCGCGCAACCCTCTGGGAGAGAGGAGGGAAAGGCGAGACGAGAGGGAAAGGGGCGGAGCCTAATTAGCGTGTGTCTCTCTCCCTCCCCCCGCCCTCTCGCATGCCTCTCCCCGCCCAAAAGTCACAAGCCGGGGAAGCATGCTAAAAATCTGAAAAAAATTCTAAAATTCCTAAAATATTCGAATTAGTAAAATAAGTTTGGTCCGAGAAGGATCGTTCAGTTGGAACATGCCAAAACGACCTATTCCTTTCGCTTAAATGCGAATTTGATCTATTTACTGATAGTATGCATATCTGGGACCAAGCTCAAATGAAAGAGGAATATCATAGCTTTCCATAGCGCTGTCGAACGTCCGATTTGGTTTAGAACGAACCTTGTGGCTTTACTTTCTCGCTATTGCACGAAATCGTGTCCACACAAAGTGGGCGGAGCTTGTGGGCCCTAACTATAGTTTGATGACACGATACGCTCTTGCCACTCTGTATGCAAACAAGTCGGACAAGAACTAGGTAAAGTATGGCACAACTGGACATGATCAGAGCCCGGATAAAATCTAATTGGATAGGAATGGAAAAAAGAAACAAAGGCTACGACCAAAGTTCTGAGCAGACGCAGGTACATACAAATACAAAAATTCGAATTTTTCCCTCTTCGATAAATCTTTGTTCTATAAATTTCCCAACGTCGCCAGCAAAGTAAACAAAAAATATGTAAGTTAAAATAACTCAAAATCGAATGCATATTTATCAAAATCTTGCAATCGATTATCGTAGATCACGGATCGAAATATTGGCGACCGCTCCACGGCATCTCTCTAAACGAAACGTGAAAACTATGAAACTAATAGCATAAACTCTACCATTAATGCATCCTTTTTGCTCATTTTTGAACAAACGGCTTTCCATCTAAATCTAAACGACTCTTGCAATTGTACGGAATTGGTTTCCCAGCTTCTCTGAACTTTAATTCACACAATCTGACATTGTATTGTACCTAAAACAATATCGAAACTTACAGAATTAAAATAATTCGCTCACGGCGTGTATCGTATCAACCAACAGTTTAACCTTCTCATCGTTTAAAAATACACCAGAAACCGGAACCGGGTCCTAAAATATAATGTAATTTCTCTGAAAATAAGTGCCGATAACAATGTACACCTATTTTCAAAGTTGAGCTCGGGTCCAGATGTTTTCTCAAAGTGTGACGTGACAAGAGTCAAATCTGACCGAAATTCAGATTTGACTTTTTTTTTTCATAAGTTCATGGGCATTATCTTTCATCGTGCAGGTTCACATTGGAATTTAGCAAAATCCGGGTTTGAAAGTTACGTCGTCGGGATACTCAAGAGGTCTCAACATTGAAAATAAGTGTGTACACAGTTACAATAATATTTTCAGAGTCGACATTTTTAGCGGTGCCAACTTCTCCCGGATTTTCGTAACTCAACGGCGTAAACATATTGAATACTTACGTAAATACCGACGTCAATAACTTTCTTTGTAAGTGGAATTTGTTTTATAGGAGTAGCTACAGTTAGACTAAGAACAATACATATTTTTATTATTCCCGCGACCATATTTTTATAACTAATATAAAAATTTCAAGGTTTTTATATCAGAACTAGAATCAATACATTTAAATATTTTTTAAATTAATAATAAAACTACATATTTTTATGTAATGAGATTTTAAACAAGTATAAAATATTTAGTATTTGTCATTTATTTATTAGTCGTATAATGCTAGTTCTATTCGCTTTAATTTGTTATGTGGTATTTTTAACATCGAGTTCGTTATTACATTAATTTAAGCCTTTCATATTCGCTTCTGCCAATACGGAAGATCCAAAAGAACCATCATGGCCGAGTACTGATCCCGATATTAATCATGCAATTGAAACGATGACTAAGTACTATATGGTTATGGGACCAAAAGAAGCTGTTTGTTAGAATACAAATATCTTACCTACTACTAAGTATTTAGAAAGTCGACATAACGGATCCATCGAGTATCGACATATTGCTGGCAGCAGCCCTGGTAGTTAATGCATTTTTAAATCTGGTTATCGTAAATTATTGCAGAAGGACTTGTATAATAAAGCAGGAAAAGAAATGCCGAAAGATGCCGAAAAACATACTGAAGTTCTTGATACAAAAAAGCAATACAAATCGTATCGAAAGAAGCGCAGCCTGAAAAAGGTTGTTCCTCTTTCTATTTAGCTTAAGAATCACTATTTTCGCTATTTAGCATTTGAGAGGCTACAAGAAGGATTCATCTGCGATCATAGGTCCATTTGCTGAAGGACCAGCAAATGATGTTTTCGAGAGATACACTCCTAATTTGATTGGACGTCATTGATTGTGATAAAATAATATCTCGACATTCGAACATTACTAAGTAACATAAATTCAGAAAGTCTGTCTGTCCGTTTGTCTCTTGTCTGTCTGTCAGTTTGTCTGTCATCCCTAAGATCTTCATCATATGGCTTTCATTGTTTAACGTCAGAGGAGTAGGCAAAAGACAATAGAGGCTCCCTACCATGATCGCCATGTTAGGAATTGAACCAACGATGTTCCGTCCATGGATCGGCTGCTATAACCATTGAGCTTTGCTTCCGATGGGGCATGTCTTAGGGTATCGGCCATACATTTTCTTTACATGCCGCTCTTCTCATAATCCAAGTTCCACCGATGGCTCAGAAGCACTCCATTCGAGTACCGGCTACCTCCGCGGTCCTTACGCTCTTTCGCGTGTGAACCATCGGGTGTTGGATAGCTAGGTAAAAGCACAGCCACTATGCTACGAGCCACGGTGATCAATCTAACCTCAGTCACAATGATAAGTGCGTAGATCTTGGGCAGTTTACAGTAGGATTTTGATTGATTTCTTGATTCCTTTTTTCAATAGCAGGTGTATATTTTCCAATGCACGCTTATTTCAAGTACTCTTATATTGCCGTGTTCACCTATTCATTTCCATGACTTTATTCAAATTCATGTCAAAGTGCATACTCAATTTTCATTGCCCTCGCCGATCATTACCTCCACGGGTTCCTTGACCTCCTCTTCCAGGCCTCGGCGTCGTAAAAATGAAAATAAAATAAAATGTAAACACAATAAGTAAATATTAATAAGCACAGTCATAAGTGTGACCTGCCGAACTCTTCTACCGTATTCCATTCAAATAGTTTGGCTCCCACCACGAATTGCGCCTGTTGTAAGACTTTACCTACCGTAGTCCATTTTGTAAGATTTCGGCTGACCTACTTTCTGTCAGTAGATTCTCTGTTCTTCCCTAATTGCTACACGTCGTTCTGCTATTCTGTATCGGATTTCAACCAAGAGGATAAAGCGTCATTTCTCATAGACTGTTCGGCTTTCAAGACACGGACAAGGAGACATACCCAACAATGTAAATCGAATATTGCTTCACGGATCGACAGTCAAATAAAAATGCTGCAAATCGAAATGCTGATCCGTATTCTACAGGAATCCGGAAATTCTGTAGGGACCCGCAAATTCTGTAGGGACCCGGAAATTCTCTTGGGTCCCGGAAACCCCGACATAGCCCACTGATCTACACCCCGTCTCCCCTTGCCTCTCTCCATCTATCGCACTCTTCCCTCTCTCAATCGAGGGACTGGAGAAAGGAATAGGGACTTGACAAAGTGCTAAAAAAAGGAAAAAATTAAAATGGTCAAAATCAGGAAATTAAAAGTGAAAACGATAGCTCTAAACGATTCGGAACATATTGTTTTAATACAAAAATACACTATAACTACTCAGTAGATGGTACTCGGTGATTCTCGGCATGGTGAAGAATACTGTGGAGGCTTCTCAGTATGGCATGTGATAGCGCGAGAGAGGGGAGAGGGTAGATGATGGTGGCTTTATCATCGATGAGACGTTTCGTGCAAACAGCACATCATCAGTCAGGTCCTCTAGAGAATACCGTAATCAGTGCCGTCTTCTTGCTAAGTAGTAACGGTGATTGCCCTCCTCCTCGCCCTTCCCGTATCCCTTCTTCTTCTCGTAGTTCACATCGTGCTGTCCTTTCCATCCCTTTTATCAGTGATGACTTTACTCGCGACGTTCGAGCTGCTTTGACTAAGGTTGATCTCGAAGTTAGAGTTGCTGAGAAGCCCGGCCCTAATCTTCTCAATTTGTTATCACGCAATAGATATCTGGACCCTCTCACTTGCCCATTACGTGACCGTTGTTTCTTCTGTCCCACAGGTGGTCCTGGCTGCTGCCAAACTGCTGGAGTAGTTTACCTAATCAAATGTTCCCTTTGTTCTCTCTCTTACGTAGGTGAGACTGGTAGACCACTCCACCTTCGTGCTTACGACCACTATAAGTCCTCTCGTAACCCCACCTGTGTTATAAACACAACGCTTTCTCTGTCCATTCTAAGAGTGACCATGCCTGTGCCCCAATCCCACTAATAGGTTCCATTATTCATCGTGAGAGTAACACATGTCGTAAGATCGCTGAAGCATTGTTTATTGCTCAACTAAACCCCGCTTTAAACAACAGAGTTGAATTGTCTAATGATCACTCTCTCCAAACTTTGAACATCTGATCTCCCCCCCCCCCCCCCCCCCACCCCTTCCCCCCCCCCCTCTCACAAACTAGCCCTCTCTCATCCTCCATGCTCTCTCACCTTTCCTCTGACCTCTTCCTCTCTCTTTCATACATTACCTTGCTTCATTCTATCCTTTGCCGTTGTCATTATCTTTGCCATTCCTGTCCTAACAATTGCTAGTTTCATGTGTTATTCCTGACTGATGATGTGCTGTTTGCACGAAACGTCTCATCGATGATAAAGCCACCATCATCTACCCTCTCCCCCCTCTCTCGCGCTATCACATGCCATACTGAGAAGCCTCCACTATAACTACTTGAGCGGTTCTCCGCTATCAAATATCTGAAAATAACGCTTAAAATTAAGTTTTTCCAACATATCTTTTAAAGGGTGTATTTGAAAAGTTGAGTTGAAAAAAGTTTGAAAAGTTATTTTTTTGAAAAGGGTGAAAAAGGTGAAATGGTTCATAGTGTATTTTTGAAATAAAATAATATTTTTCGACTCGTTTAGAGAAATCCTTATAGCACCATGTTGAAGGAAGTTCTGACCAAAAAACCGAAAAAACCGAAAAATGGCTTTCCCGGGCTCTACAAGTAAACTCCATTCTGGAAACACTTCAGAATGGTTATGGAGAAACTTTAAATTTATGTTCTAAAAACCAGTTATATCTATTTTTGATGAGGAAGATCGATTTTTTTCATATTGTACCGCTTCGCCTTTTTGGAGAGAATTCCGAGACGAATCGATCACGCTAAATAAAGGTAGTTATGGTTATGATCTGAGATCAAAAAACCTACAAACCAAGTTTCATCGAAATCAGAGGCAAAAAAAATTTCCTGGAGGAAAAATTTGCTCATTTATCTACACTCTTACGGGAAACCCGTGATAAGCGGATACCGAAACTTTGATTGACCACAGTGGAAGAGAGACCATGTCCCCATAGAATATGAATAGCAAAAGGATCTCAAAATAGAATAGTATTTCATAGGTGAAAATAGTCAAAAAAAGAGCAAGACTTCTGACTTAACCTGATATTTTGTGGCCTCGCCCTCGATATCTGTGACGGTCCACCACCCTAACAGCACTGCAAAGATATGCTTTCAGAGAGTGTTGGACCCAACTAATCCAAGTGATGGAATATGTTGGACTAGATGGCCGACTGTTGTCGACCTGTTATCGACCTGACATAGAAACTAGCTCTCAAATTTGCTTCTCACTCCCCTCCCGAATGCAGTATTTGAATACATTTTCAACGGAAAATATTTTTGAAAATAGACCCCCCCCCCAGACTCGATTTTACTCCTCGTAGGAAAAGAGTAAGGAAGAACAATCACATTGTTGACCATTTCGAGCTTTACAATACACAATGTTACTATCATTTATTTATTATCATCGACATCGACATCGTCGTTTTGTCTTTTGCACCATCGACAGGTGATACGGTGGTAGCCTCAGTCGCAGTCGTTTCGTCATTTACTCCATTGACAGTCGCAGTCGTTTTGTCTTTTGCATCATCGACAGGAGATACGGTGGCAGCCTCAGTCGCAGTCGTTTCGTCATTTACTCCATTGACAGTCGCAGTCGTTTTGTCTTTTGCATCATCGTCAGGTGATACGGTGGTAGCCTCAGTCGCAGTCGTTTCGTCATTTACACCATTGACAGTCGCAGTCGTTTTGTCGTTTGCATCATCGACAGGTGATACGGTGGTAGCCTCAGTCGCAGTCGTTTCGTCATTTACTCCATTGACAGTCGCAGTCGTTTTGTCTTTTGCGTCATCGACAGGTGATAGGGTGGTAGCCTCAGTCGCAGTCGTTTCGTCATTTACTCCATTGACAGTCGCAGTCGTTTTGTCTTTTGCGTCATCGACAGGTGATACGGTGGTAGCCTCAGTCGCAGTCGTTTCGTCATTTACACCATTGGCAGGCTCAGTCGCAGTCGTTATTTCATTTGCAACGGTGGAACGAAGGGCAACAATTTTTTTGTATATTTCCTGAGAACTTGTCATATTTAAAATAGTTTGTTTCGTAATTGCTCACGTCAAATTCCTCTTGAGACATAGGTACATTTTCGTAGGACACTTTCCCATCCTTAATTGTTCCGATCGGCGGTATAGCATCTCCCTGCATATGTTTCAGAATTTTTTGCTTATATTCAAGAAAAAAAACCTGTAGCCATTCTTTGAATCGATTTTCAGTTATATCTTTAGTTGAACAAACCGCAGCAAAAAACACAAATAGAATTATATTCATATCCAAATGCTTGAGAAAATGATCAAATAATAATTTAAAAAGCTGGAATGATGTTATGAGACCGTTTGCGAGAGAGTCGGACAAGAGTTGGCACATCTCAAAAATCTCGATTCTCTGAAAATATGTTTTTAGGGTTCTCGAGGGTGCTGATGACGATGGGGATACTCATTTTTCATATCGACGTTCCGTTGGCTCCAGACGGCGTGACGTCTAAAACAGTTTTTCCAGAATTCCTCAGTTAGGATAAAAGCGAAAATTAGGCGAGTTTGGCTGCCGAGGTAGAATTTGATGCTGATTACAGCTGCAAACTTTATTTTTTGCGAATTACAGAAATAACTGTGTAAAATGGAAGTTATCAGGGAGCTAATAGGGATCGGGGAGAGTACCATAGATCGGACGGGAATGATGCAAGGATTCCAAATATATTTTTACATTGTCAAGAAAACATACGGATAAGGTTTTATGCAAAAGATAGTTTACCGATTTGTAATTAAATTTTACCATCCTTCCCCTTGTTGACTTCCGATCTCTTGATCTACCCGAGTCTCTCTACCTTGACCTCTTCCCTCTCTCTGTGCTCTCTCTATTCCCCATGCTCTCTCGCTTCCCTCGGGAAGGAGAGAAGGAGAGGGAAGGAGATCGATAAAAGTTCGGAAGTCAACAAGTGGAAGGATGGTCAAATTTACTTACAAACCGGTGTACTATCTTTTACATAAAACCTTATCCGCATGTTTTCTTGACAATGTAAAAATACATTTGGAATCCTTGCATCATTCCCGTCCGATCTATGGTACTCTCCCCGATCCCTATTAGCTCCCTGAGAACTTCCATTTTACACAGTTATTTTTGTAATTCGCAAAAAATAAAGTTTGCAGCTGTAATCAGCATCGAATTCTACCTCGGGAGCCAAACTCGCCTAATTTTCGCTTTTATCCTAACTGAGGAATTCTGGAAAAACTGTTTTAGACGTCACGCCGTCTGGAGCCAACGGAACGTCGATATGAAAAATGAGTATCCCCATCGTCATCAGCACCCTCGAGAATCCTAAAAAACATATTTTCAGAGAATCGAGATTTTTGAGATGTGCCAAACTCCTTTAGATTTGTCCGATTCTTAGGCGAACGGCCTCTTATATAGTAGACAAGGAAAGATATTTATCATTTTTATACAATTAATACAATATAAATATAAAAAAATATAAAATAAACAGAATTAAAAAAAGGCAATATTACATGGAAAAAAATAATTTAAAAAAATATTTTTAGAGGCCGTATCTATAAATTCACGTCCATTCCCATAGTGAAAGCAAAGTGTCAAATGGACCTGCGAAGGAACCACATCGGTAAAATGTTCGGAACCATATCACTAGTGTTGTAAACCGCACAAAACCGCACTCCGCACAGTGGAGATGAAGAATGAATGAACTTGTGCGAATTCGCACGAACGTGCGGATGTGCGGATTTGTGCGGATTTTATGTAAAACTGTGACATGAACTCGATTCGAGCCATTCGCTCCCTCATTCTCGCTCTACCCACACTCATTGTTCGGTCAATTCGACTCGAAACAACTGCGCAGTGAGTGAGGTTCTAGAGAGAATGAGGGAGCGACTGACTCGAATCGAGTTCGCAGTTTTACATAAAATTCGCACAAATCCGCACATCCGCACGTGCGTTCGCACAAACAATGGAGTGTGAGAATTAGATAATTGAATCAGTGCGATCATAATGCGAATTTGTGCAAATTATGCCTTCGTTCTTGCAACACTATATATCACGCTTGTCACTAGGGTTAGCTAAACGATAACCATATCACGGACTCGTAATAGTAGGGGAGAATTACGAGCTCGCAATGCCTCGCAACGCCTTATTATGAGATAGGACGTAGGGATGTACGGAACTGGCTCCGTAGTTCCGAGTGAATCAGAGTGAATTTGCATTCTCATTCTGAGTTCCGCGGAATGAGCGAACCGGTTCACTTCATTCACGGAATGACGGAATGAAATGGAGTTCCGTGCAATGAAGAATTCATTCTCTTATTCATTCATTTTCTTTCAAGGAGAAAATTTAAAGCGGGTCGCGCCAAACGGATTGAACACGGAAGAATGAGAATGGTGGGCTAGTTCCGAGCTACAGTCCGGGTTGGTTCCCCAGTGAAAACAATCCGGCCCGGCCGGCCCCGGCCGGCCCCAAGCTGCCCCATGCCTTTTTGTGGCTCGTACAGAGCGAAATTTGATATATACTCAACGGCGTTGTAAAGCTCGTGTAATATACTATCGATTCATGATAGCAGATTTTTAAATAATTCTTTCAATAAATAGTAAATTGGTGTGGAAGTGCGTCAGTTTTTGCGGAAAAGTGAAAAAGTTGAAAAGAATCAGATTGACGATTTTACTTACCGTAATCTTGCGACCTGATTTTCGCAATACTTCATGCCAGTTCCCCACCAGCTTACTATTTATTGAAAGAATTATTTAAGAATCTGCTATCATAAATCGATAGTATATTACACGAGCTTTACAACGCCGTTGAGATTATATCAAATTTCTCTCTGTACGAGCCACAAAAAGGCATGGGGCCGCTTGGGGCCGGCCGGGGCCGGCCGGGCCGGATTGTTTTCACTGGGGAACCAACCCGGACTGTAGTTCCGAGTACGAAATAATAAAGATCGACCGCTTCTCGGAATGAATGAGAATAAGGAATAAAGGGAGGGAGTTCCCAGTTACGTTTAGACATCCCTAATAGGAAGGGCAGAGCGCGGCGAGAGAGTATGCGAGAGGCATTGCGGGCTCGTTATCCCCATTCCCTACGCTATCTTTGCGAGCCCGCAACGTGACCTCTCCCTAACCTCCTTTTTCCAACCCTACAAGTCACGAGAGAATCGAGCTTGGAATGGAATTTGATCGAAAATCGAAAAAAAATCACCATCAGTTTTGGGCACCCCAAGGCATGTCCTAACATTTCTCAATGTCCCACATTTCAGAGCCACTTACACCTGATCTCCTGTTCAAAAGAGAAAGCGAATAGCTTCCCTTACCCCCCCCCCCTTCTCGGCACTCTGGTGCACTCTTTAGGGGGTGTTCGCGAAATATACAGCAAAAATGGTCTGAGAGTTACGCTTCGCCTTTTGATCTACCCTCTCCCCCCGTGACCTCGTGCGCCGAGTCAGGAGCGGGAGAGAACGAAGACACGAAAGGGAATTGAGAGGGGAGAGAAGCTACCATAGCATACACCAAGAGCATTTCAATATTTTTTCAATTGATTTTCCGAATTGCAGCACAGTTATGAGAATCAATTCCATGAATACTTGAAGAATTCGTACAGATGACTTTCGCATGAGAAGGAACCTCGCTTATTTCAGCATGTACATAAAATAACTTTTCTTTGAAAGAATTAATCAGTGACGATAATCAATTGTCATTTTCCATTGTATCTATTGTCAAGAAAACATAATATCGCTTCATACATAATAACTTTTGAAGCGAAAGGAGAGGAGATAATTAACTCCATACTTGCTTCAACTGGCTCCTTATTCAAGACGTATTTTTCTCATAGATCTGATAATGTACTGATTGCGAGATGTGTTTTTGCCATGAAACTAGAGAAGATAAAGGAAGAGGGAAGAGTGAGGGAAGGGGGATCATTCCTTGCGGAAGAGTGAAGGGAGCGCGGTCTCTCTTCCTCAAGAATGAGAGAGGGGATTAACTCTTGAGGAAGAGTGAGAACTCTTCCACAAGAGTAGATTGAGAATCATGCTAGGAAGACCTGGATTTCGATTTTGAGCATGCGTAACTGATCGTGCTCTGAAGTAAAGGTACTATGCGCAGTGTACACAAAGCGAAGCTTTGCAATAGATTTTTTGCATGACAGTCATGCTAATGAGGATTCGCAAGCACGTCCCGGGAAGTCAAATTGAGTTCCTTTGATTGCGTAATCCTTCAGAACAACGCGAAGCATCATTTTCACACATTAGATATCTCAAAACTACAAAAGACGAGCATTTAGGTCTTGAAAATTTGTTCGCGTTGAGAAGCTGCCAACCCCAATGAAACTTAAGGCAAATGCATCAAAAGTGGCATTAGGTTGGCCTTTATACTGATTGCAATCAAATTAGTAGGAAACCCGAACGGAAACCATCGAAAACGAGCTCGTTACTGATTCTATTCTTCCTCAAGAGTGCTCACTCTTCCTCAAGAGTTTGTCTCCCCTCTCACTCTTCCTCAAGAGTTAATCTCTTCCCTCTCATTCTTCCTCTCCCTCTCATTCGTCGTTGCGAGGAGAGGAAGACCCTTCCTTTCACTCTTCCTTTATCCACTCTACATGAAACCTATTCCGGTGCTAATGGTGAAGAATGATTATAAAATATGCAAAAAAATTCATTGTTGCGAGAGCGTTAATGAAACCTGCATGTGATGGTCGAATTTAAATTCGCTTATTCATTCCGTCACATTAATTTTGAGAGCTCATGGGTGCATTGCCAAAAGCAGAGGTTATCAACGAAATATTGTTCACCACCACTCTTTTCTCCTTTTCTTCGTATTCTTCCTTGTCAGTGATTGCCCTCAGAGTACTTTCGTACACTTGACGGGCCATTGCATCGACATTGGCAGCGAGGGGCGCGAGAGAGGTGGGAGGAGGCACAGAGGGAGGGGTCGCTTTCAGAATAGAGAGGATCTGCTCCTGCAGGGCCATCAACTTGTCCACCTTGGCAGAGAGAACATCGACTGATGCCTGGGTTGAACGGACGGTAGAGCCACGAGCTGCGGAGGGAAGGAGGTCCTTCTTGCTAGTCTCCGAGTTTCTCATTGCGCGCGTAGGGGTTAAGCGGCTCACCTCGTCAGGTGGGTATGACCACCACGCCGGCTAACCCACAATGCCGACTAGTGAAGACGAGGCGAAACTCATTTGAGTCGAGCGAAGGCGGGATGGAGACGAGGAGAGGGGTAATTTGACTAGAGGGGAGAGAGCGGAGGACGAACCGACTCAGAAGATATTGATTGTTCCGAACCGATCCGACTGAATGAGAATCAAAGCGAGAAGAATTCGAAACGAAAAACGAGAAACGAGAAACGGAAAAAGAATTTAGCAAGAAAAGAAAACGAGAAGAAAAGCTTATAGCTGTATATTGAAATGATTTGCATTGTCAAAATGAAAAGACATCATTATAGGGTATGTCCTTTATTTACAATCACATGTGGGTCGGACTTCTTCCTATGCTTCCACTCAGAAAATGCGAGCGAATACTGAAATCAAAAGACTTATTTGGGAAAGGAAATTGCAAACAAACCAGCCGCGACAGGCAGCACAAAGGCAGCGGTAGATGCTGAGGCAGTCGTGGTTTCGTTGCCGCCGCTAGGGGCAGGGGCAGTGGTAGGGACGGCGGGAGGAGCGGTGGTGGTGGGTGCGGCACCGGCCGTACTGCCAGCAGCATTAGCAGGAGTGGAATCATCAGTACTAGCAGTAGTTTGGCCCAACACGGCCGATGCCATGTTGGAGAGGACGAACGTGAGCAGAAGAGCGGTGAAGAATTTGCAGAGCATTTCTGATGCCTGAACATCATAAGTAGGATAGGAATAAGTGAAAAGGCATACCTTAAAATGATTTAAAACACAAGAAAGTGCAGAGATTTCTTACGAATACTTCATCGTGTTGGCGCCCATTTATAGCATAAGAGTTTTGTTAGTTAATTTTTTTGATTTGTTAATTGAATTTTTGATTAGGAATTTTTATTTTTAATTGTTTTAATTAATTAGTTTTTAGTTATATTTTTTCTTCAGTCCGGATGCTCACTTGGACAGCTGATTGTGAATCAAAACTGCAATTTGAGATATCTGGAGAGAAAAAATCTATTATTTCTTCCGCATAGAGCACTCATAGCAAAAATGAAATTTCAGCAACTTGTCGAAATTGATAGTTCTAGCATCTCCAAGAAGTTGACTGCGAATTGGAAGAGAGTATCTTGGAAAAAACGCTGCTCGGTCACCTTACAATACAATACAATATTTATCAGTGTCGCTTTCTGGGCGCTGATCAAGATGGGGGTATCAGAAGGCCGTTCTTTTTTCAAGATGATGTTATTTTGACAGTTCTCGGGTTAGGGGACTGGTCTTCTTTCCTTGTCACAGTCGCAATGGCTGGAGCAAGATTCCTGCCACCTTAGTTCCCGATAGGACTGTTAACGGAGTTGCACGCAGTTTGAGTCCCACTGTAGGTCGAAAACGATGCGTGGCGTGTGCTGGACTCTCCTGTGCGGTCGAATCCTCCAAACTCGAAAATCGTTCTTTGAGCGAGAGATACGAGCCTGGATTCTGACAATGGACGACCTTCGATTAGGATTCCGGTCTCATTGAATTGTTTGCTGATGGCGAAGGGAATTAGAAGAAACCGCCCTCCATCAGAGAAAATGGAGAGAAACAGCTCGCGACGGCTAAGAGAAATAAATCATTACATCTTTTCTCGGGCCCCTTAGTTTGTTCAAACTGCTACGGAAGGTGATAGAGAATCTCCGTTAGGTTTGATATGCGGACATCTAGATACTGTTCTGCATCACTTTTGCTGAGCTTCCCCCTGTGCGGGAAGGTGTTAAGGTGTGACCGTTGTTGGTCCTCTAATAAGGACAGAGAATTCCGAAACGAGCTTCAGCGGCATTTCTAGCTCTTCGGAATGAGTAATCTCTGCCAGTTACCGTGCGTTTCAAATGCTCAGCAAACTCAATGTGCTGGTTAGCGAGCCATTGATTGTCTGGGAGAGGGGAAGGGAAGAGGTAGGGGAGAGAAGAGGAGGTAGAGTGCCTTTCGCGGGGCTGTAGCACATATCCACCACCCATAGATACTCCGGTGTCCGGAATCAACTTGGAATCAAGCAATTCCCACAAGTTGGTATCAAGCTTGATAGCAACTTGTGGGAAGTGCTTGATTCCAACTTGTGGGATCGTTTGAAATTCGGCGAGGACTACGGTAGCTTTCTCTATTATTGATTGATAGAGAGCATGAGTTCCCCCACACAGTAACCAAAGGCCCCGCATGGCACGACCATGTGGGGAGGTCACATCCAAAAGGCGGTCCAACTGGGGTCCGCAGATAGTCAAGCGCACTCGTGCCCGAAGGCAGTCAGAATAGGACTGCAAAAAGGGATCTTATAGGCGATGTTTGTGCTGGACGCTGCGGGTACGTAAGCCTGCTTGATTCCAAGTTGTGGGAATGGGTCACTTGATTCCAACTTGAAAACCCATTTCTACTTGATTCCAAGTTGATTCCGGACACCAGAGTCACTAGCATCCTCCCGGTCTCTTCCTCCCTCCTCCCTCCACTCAGTTCATCAAAGGTCAACTGCGTGTGAAATGAAAAATCATCTAACGATAATGTACAAAACTATTGATACATATTCCCCTTTAACACCCTAGGATCGAATCGCTCTTCTGATACTAAGAAAAAAAGAAAAAAGACCAAATTATTCCCACGTTTATGTCAATCTATGCGAAAGGTACGTTTTACACCATAAATGTAAAATCAAGCATCGGAGTCTGATTGTTGTTATCATAACTCGTTCGGCACCTAGTAAATACGTAAAATGACGAATTCATTCTTGGATAGGACTACTACAGTGCAAGGAACCAACAACTGGAAGAGGAATGCTGTGATAACGAACTCAAATGAAAGATATGCATGCATTTATCATTTGTACAGCTTCTGACGCTTCTAATCTTCATATAACAATTGGTTTATTAAACAGGTTCATGTGGAAGAGAAGAGGTCGAGACGGGTGAAATTCGTTAAATTTGATCTGGAGAATTCAATCTGCGGCAGATAATTGTACTGTGTGGCATCGAATTGTGCATCTGGATGCTCACGCCTTTCGTTGACTTTCTAAAAAATAAAAAAAATCTCGAAACAATATCAAAATGTGTAATTCTGGTAACTTTTCGAGATGAACTTAATTTCTAAAAAAAAGTGTGATAACCTTTAGCATGCAAATAAACGCGGCTGGTTCGTATTCGATGTAGAATTTATGGGCAAGAAAAGCAGGACTTGCGAGAAGGTACGCAAGATCGCGTATTCCAAACACACAAGACGAGTTTATCCAGTCTCCTATAATAGCGAATTAGGTGTAATTATTGTCATTTGCAAATGACTACCTTTACACACATTACGGTCCCAAACTCGATGACGTGCAACGAAACCCCTCGTGTGGCACGGAACTTGTGAACACTGAAACTAGTGAATAATTGTGAAAATTTCCGGTGAAGAACCCACATTTTCTGGTGGTTGCAAGATCGAATACTTGTTAACTAGTTTGATAAATTCTTCACCATTGAATGCGCCATAAATAGGGATTACTGAATCGATTCGTTCGATAATAGGAGAAATTTGATTTCTACCATCTGGATTTCCGAGGAAAGTGCCCCAGAATGCTTCATCGGCCACAAGCGTAACTCTGAACTTTGGAAATATTTTTGGAAAAAAATGGAGAATTGAATAAAAATAGATAAGTTCGTTTCTTTTATCTACAAGCAACATACGTCAACAACGATAGAAGTTCTTTTGCTTTCGGGTGATACACCATCGTTTTTGCAGCTTCTCTAGCAATAATTGCAGATTGCCATGATTTGTAAAGAGTTAGTGATAGGTGTTTAAGACCATTTCGAAATGAATCAGTCTAAATAAATATTTAAAGTCGATTTTACTTAGTTGTTGCCGATGGGATATCATCAGTAAAGATTTTTCCCTCTGCGCCTCTGCCAGAGAGAGAGAGAGAGTTACTCTGTCGCCCTCACCCAAGCCCACGCAAAGGATAATATAGTTGATCAACTAACATGTACAAATCGATTTTTTTGAAATGGCTCTAGATGTGTGTGAGAAATTCCGTTCCACTGTTTAAGTATTCGCACCATCTCAAGGTTCGTTCGCAACGGAACGTCGACGCCGGATAAAAACTAAAAATGATTGAAGACATCACGAGAAGTGACTAGGGTAGATAAGAGAGAAAGTGTCTGTGTCAAACTAGTGAGAACGGGGAACAGTTCCCTCGATCCGATGTCATCGCAAGTGCGGTGGTATCGCTATTGTCATCGAATCGGCCACCCAATTGGCTCGATTCATATTAAATCCTCACCTGTAAGTACCGCCACTGTTTGTTCTCGACAAGATATTTCATACCCTCGTGCGTTGATCTTAGAATCTCGAAAGATCCCCATGTTACCTTACCGACTGGCTGAAATAAACATGCCAAAGTGTTCGTTTAAAATAAACGAACCATAACATGAATATTGTCAAAGCAATCAGCTAAACTATGAACTCCGCGAGCGAATTCCTTATCCGTATTTGAAGGAAGAGACATGCAAAACACATTCTGCTTTTCGTAAAATGATGAAAGCATCCGAAGAAGCTTAAATTGTTAACGTACATAACAGAAAAACGAAAAAATTGACCTGTATGAATCGATTGTGAGCAAGAACTACATATGCAAGTGGAAAATCCTTTTCCTCTTGGCTAGGTTCGCTTTTATCGAAGGTCACTGCGTCACTGCGTAATCAAACCTATCAGAACTATTTGAAATGAGTTTCTCCAAGTAGCGTACGCTGAGATCTATTACTGTGTTATTTCCCGCGAAAACAGATTCGCACGGTATATTAATTTTACCGATGATCGAAGAATTGTCGGTTTCTCTATGCCAACTCGAAACTCGAGTGATCGGAGCAAATGCCCTAAATACACATGTATTTCATGTAAAAAAATGTAGCTCACTCTTGCGATTGATTTGTGATCTTGAGATAACTCAAAACGCAATAAATGAACACAAAGTCACTGAGAAGGAACAGTATCTAAAATAGCAAGTCAATCTACAAAACATTTGAATGCGTAAACGTTTTTGAAAATATTTGGAATATAGGTCATTTTGAACGATTGAATTGCTTATATCAAAACAGAAAAAATAATGACGGATTTTTATCTAGAGTTCAAAACTTTCTTAAGTCCCAAATTAAGATAACTGTTAGCGGAAATTTTTTCTAACCCTTCTATTATATACCTAAAGAAAATAAAAAAAAATTTGATAAATTTATTATATCAACAGACTAGAAATGATAGCATAACTATAGCTAGAATTAGATTTTCGCAATTGAAAAAATCGAGTCTGAAAAAAAATCAGTCATTTCTCTTAATAATGTATCCCTCGCAAACGTCTTACGGTTTAAATATTTTTTAGTGCTTAAATTTTCCTTTGATGATATAATAATAATAATGGGTTGTCCCATAAGTTCTCGGAATGAATTATTTTCCCTAATTCTATCAAGAGTTTCGATATACTTTCAAACTATAACTATATTGAGGGTATGATGTTTGTTCATTTTGAGGTAATGAAATCTCAAAATCTTGAAATATCTACCTTATTTTCTATAAAATGCGTGAAATGGATTTTTTTTCAGAATTCACGAATGAGACGAGGTTCAAAAACGGTTATCGTTTATAAAAGTAAAGAAGATGCTAAAAAAATATTTGGGCGCAATTCCGGGTCTCTAAACAGCGTTAATCATAGTTGCGAAATCTGGAGCTGTTTATTATTCCAGAAAATAGCCGATCAACGGATTGGGGCTAATAAGTAAAAATATGTTTCGCGCATTCAAATATCATATTATTATTACTTTTTTTAAGAGATCGGATGTTAGGAACCCGAAAAAATTCAGAAATATTAAAAATTACCCTCATCCACAAACCTGTGTATGATTATTTTTAATTTTTCCCACTCAACTTTCAATAAAAAATATCGTAAAATATCGTCAAAAATAGTTTATTGTTGTCCCCATTTATCACAGCAATCAGGTTATCCAATGATCTTTCCCGGCAAAGGTGGAATTTTTCAAGTTATTCTCTAATATCGCGTTTTTTGGTTATTACGTCATCCCTAGTCAACCTTTTTATTATTTTGGTACCGCATAATTTTCATCAGCGGTGCCTGTATAATATGCAAATCAAATATCTAACATAGTTATCGTAAATGATTCTCTTGAAAAATAATGTGGAAGGAAATTCCGAGAACTTTTGGGACACCCTGATAATAATAATAATAATTTATCTACGCCGAAGCGCAACGAGACCGAATCGTTACGTAATATGGTGGGAGATCAGGAATGGGGTGGGGGGAGGGGACTTTCCTGGGTTAGATGAGTTTGGCTAAGTAAATGATGGGGTGGTTTTCAAGTCGACGCTTGAACATTCGAATATTGGGGGAAGTGCGAATACTATAGTAAGATTATTTTCCATTCCACTCGTAGCTGACCTTTGACGAACGTTCGAGGGGGCGGAGAAAGGAAGAGACCGGGAGGAGGCGGTAGATCAACCTGTCTTCCTCTCCCCAACCTCTTCCCTTGCTCTCTCCCAGACAATCGATTGCTCGCTAACCAGCACATCTCATTTGCTGAGCATTTCAAAAGCACGATATCCGGAAGTTGGGAGTACCATCGTGAGGTTCTAACAGGGAAAGAGTGGTATCTGGGAGTGTTGATTCCGAAGGATGAAGTGCGGTCTCGTAATGGCTTGTAGACATAAAAAAGTGAACTAGGTATAATAGTGGAACCATCCATAATCAAATGAGTTACACAAAGATCTCCTACGACTCTCCTCTCTGAAAGCCTCTCTGACTCTCCTCTCGGACTTTCGAATTCAAGCAACGAGAAGGAAATGGAAATGGATGGACTCCGACTCTAGATTTTGTTCCTAATCGTTTCCTAGGGCTACTAGTAGCACATAGTGAGAAAATGAGAATTTTAGTAATAATCAATAACGAGTTAGCGAATAAAATGTTCCGTATTATGTGCTAAACACCGTAGCGTCTCCGCTGAGCATGTTACGATACGATAGAGATAGACAAATATCGACAAGGACTCGCAAGAAAATCATGGTCAGAGATAAGAGAGGTCTCGAGGATACCCCTATCCACCTGTACTTCAAAAATTCAAACCTGGATGATGCCCTAAACAAAGTCAGCAAGTTCACCGATGCAATTCTCTATGTTGGCAGTGATTATGAAAATAGTTACGACAAAATAAGATATACGTACACAAAGGAATTCCTGCAAATGAATAACGATGGAGGAAGGGATCTGAGAGAGCATCTATTGTATAAAAATTCACTACTCTCGCTTAGTGGATTCGTCCTAAGAGGAGGTCGTAATATTGTGAAGTAATGGTCAAGTTTTCTGAAGCAATATTTTCAGGTTCGTTGAGCATCTGGATTGATCATTATTGTGGCTCCCATAAGAAAGACCGCTATTTATATAATACATTATGGAACCATCATCCCTGGATCTCTACTCCGTGAATATCTCGGATCAACAAATCTGGAGGAGTGGAACAACTATTCTTCGATCCTATGATCCCCGGAAATAATTACCTCTTTTAAACAATGAGATAAAAATATTTATCTGTTGGCGTGCCACGACAAATTTGTGAGCCATTATTTAGCCATCGACAATATTTGACCGAATTTCGAAGGGTAGTGGATGGGGCTTGTGGGCATACAATTCACTCATCTTCATTTCATTTCACCTGTACTTCAAAAATACAAACCTGGATGATGCAATTGGTCTAGCTCTTCTGGCATTTTTTCTCCGATTGGTTTCCCACTTCACAAGTGGGAAAAAATGAAAGGTGGCGATGGGGAATCAGTGGGGGAAATAGACATATTTCCCACTGGGAAGTGAATGGCCGCTAGTGCGCCGCTAGATTTCCTGGCGGTCGGTTTACATCGGCCACCGCCTTGGGTTGGCCAAATGAATCTCTCCGTTAAATCTGAATCATTCCTCGCCGAATGAAATGAATCAAATGAATCGTAAGCAACGAACGTTAACTCAAAAATCAAAACACATCTACAGTCCAGGTTGGTTCCCCAGCGAAAACAATCCGGCCCGGCCGGCCCCGGCCGGCCCCAAGCGGTCCCATGACTTTTTGTGGCTCGTACAGAGAGAAATTTGATATAAACTCAACGGCGTTGTAAAGCTAGTGTAATATGCTATCGATTTATGATAGCAGAATTTTAGATATTTCTTTCAATACGTAGTAAATTGATGGGGAACTGTCATCAGTATTGCGAAAAAGAGGCCGCAAGATTACGGTAAGTAAAATCGTTAACCTGATTCTTTTCAACTTTTTCACTTTTTTGCAATAACTGACGCGCTTCCGCACCAATTTACTATTAATTGAAAGAACTATTTAAAATTCAGCTTACACATATCGATAGCATATTACACGAGCTTTACAACGCCGTTGAGTTTATTTCAAATTTCTCTCTGTACGAGCCACAAAATGGCATGGGGCCGCTTGGGGCCGGCTGGGGCCGGCCGGGCCGGATTGTTTTCACTGGGGAACCAACCTGGACTGTATACATCATATTCCTTTGTGCGTGTTCGATTGAGACTCAGACTTAGAACGTTATAACTAGTCGATGTTCTAGAAAAAACGAACTTGAAAATATCAAGTCTTTATTTGACAAGAAAAACGAATTAAATAACAGGGATACCAAAACGATAGTGATTTTTTTTGATTTTGATAGTGATTTTGATTTTGTTTTTGATTTTTTATCACTTCGTGGCCTTTTCCTCCCTCCTCCCTCAACGGTCAACTACGTAAAAAGAATGGGAAATATTCTCACGATATTTATGTTTTATATTCATAAAAAATTAAAATAGAAAAAATATAAAATCACTGCTCTGCTTTATCACTGCTTGCAATTATTGAAAACCGAAAATCAGGGCGGCGCGAACGCAGCCCTCACATAAAAATGTACAATCTAGATAAAATACGCCTCCTTCGCAAGCGTCGTTCGGCTTTCGGAACAGCCGATTGAGAGTGATCAAAACTGCCTTGTTCCGGAATTGATTCAATTAGCGTTCGGAATGAGTTCGGACGATGAACTAATTAGATTGAACTAATTAGAAAACTCTCGCCCGTTCCGAAGTGAGGGATCAAAAGTTCGGAATTTTGTCATTCCGTTCCTAAAGAGCAATCCTACGAGGGACCATACCAGGGCATGGAGACTTGATTCTTATACAAACGAGCTCTTAACTAAGAGGATTCTTAACTATGATTCGGTCACCTTCGACTTACAGAATGATGGATGAGTATGATGCAAGTCATACTTTATTAATACTCGACTAGTGAAATGCGTACCTCTCCGCTCCCGAATCGCTCCACTAGGCGCGAAGAATGAGCGGACTCGACTCTCAACACTAGCATTAAAACCCCATGATTTGCCTCGAAGGAATTGATTTGGTTGGTTTGTGACGAACGACTCCACAGGACTTCACTGTGAACCGATGGAAAAAATGCGTCTCAGAATTAACTTGCCATTTTCGCTCATCTGGCCGCTGCGCTGTCGGTGTGAAACGCGTTAAGGCGGGACCCTGGGTGGAAGTGGTGAAGTACTTGAAATAAAAACCCGGAAGTTGGACTTCATGGCCATTTTTCCCTTTTCTGCACGGCTTCAATTTTCAACCATTGTCTTTCGCTATCCAACTCACAGGTATCACTTTAATTGACGAATGCCCGTTTGTTTGGGGCCTATGAACTTCGGCAAACAACCAATTAAAAATCGATGAAGCGTTTTCTAAAGCTCACTAGCACTGAGACTCGAGATGAGAGCACGAAAACTACAATTGTATGATAACTTCTTTATCGGTCTCACACAACAATATTTATTTTGAACTTGTCGAGGCAGTATTTGCTTTCAATATTCACGAAGAAAAGGCGATTATGATTAATCGTCAGGGTTCTAACGATTATGTATTTCCCATCGTTCACAATTTTTTCAATGAAATGCAAAAAGGGAATTTTGTCCTCAGGTTTCGAAAAATGTGTCTGAATTGACAGCATGAAAAATTGCAAATGAGAACAGTGAAAACTGTCACCTCCATATTAACTTGACATATAACAATGTTCTCCTTCTCGAAATCTCCGTTTCTATAGAACATGTCGTAAATTCCAAATTCAGCTCCCTCTGTAAATATATCTTGCATAACACCGAACAAAATCATGTTTCACCTGTTTGTTTGCTTGATGAGGTACTTTAAGAAAACGATGATATTGAGATGGAAAAATGGCTTATTCACGTAACGCCCTGGAGAAAATGAGTTAACGCAAGTTCTGCTATTAAAGGATACCTCCAAGCAGTACGCTAGCCATCGTTTTCTTAGTTTCCTTTCCCACTGCAAAAGGGAAGAAATCTCCGATCTTTGTGTATAATTCTTCATTGCGCTTCGAATAATATTCTATAGTTAACGAATCCATTTCGACTAACCTCAGAAATGGGATCTGCTCCGAAAAACTTCGTTTTCGGCTGCTCCTTTCGAAATTTATCTTCAGAATTAGTATCCAAGCCTACTCCGATAGTGACCAATACGATCTGAACAATTATGCATGCTGCATGATCGCTGTCTTGAACTTACTTCACTTTCTGAGTTTGTCAAATACGCATATTTAGTCTCGTCCGTATTTCGGAATTTCGAGGGACTAATCACTGCTAAAGTATTCATGCACAAATCAACTGCTTGCGGGAAAGTATTCCATTTCTAAGAATTTCAGATTTAGCTACGAATTGCTATGATTGCAATAAGTACGATTCACGAGATAAATCACCTCTACAGAATAGTCGGTTAACTGTTCATTCATACACTTTGTCCAATCTTTATACAAACGACGGCGACCATTCGAATAGAAGCCCTAAACCATAGCACTTGATATTCCTCGCGATAAAAGTCTTACCTCATCGTGGAAATGAGTGAATACTAACACCATAACGACCACAGAAAAAGTAATAACAACAGGAAGGAAATTGCGCGGGAAAATAGCAGAGAATCTGGTAAATCCCATAATTAAAAAGAACAATATTCCATGGCAACGTTTATTTTATATAGATCGAAGGTTAATATTATTTCAACGATTATATTGTTTTTTTGATTTGTTTGATTTAGTTATCGCTCGGAATATTCATTTTTTTTTGAAAAATGCGTGTTAGTCGCGTTCGGAGAAATTTGAAGTATGACGGGCTGATATTTCTTTGTCTTGCTTGTCACCTGCATATCAATCCAATCGAAAAATGGTGGCGTTTCTTTGAGCGTTTAGCAATCAGAATGAATGAACATGATATGACAAATCGCATTACAGTTCCAATTAGCCTATTGCATTTCAATGTTGGTACAATTTCTGATCGATGACAAATTCGATAAGAGTCTTACATGCTTAAAACTTGTTATTTACTTGTTAGCTTAAAAAAAAGGTCGGCGCCATTGATAAGTTGTAAGTCCACTCAGGGACGAGATATCCTCGTCCAAAGTAAGGAAAGATCAAGGGAAAAAACGAAGAAAATATTTAATCCAAGGGGAGGATCGGAAGATAGGTCAAAGGAAGGTCATTGTCTAGCAAAATATTGATTAGCGGGGAAGGGATTTGTGTTTGTTCTTGCACGTTATTCCTAACGAAAAGATCGGTACTCATCTTTGGCATTTTTTTCTAAAAAATCATTGGCAATTTTCACTGGAGTGGCCTTTTGATCGTTAACGGTGTTGTGACTCCAAGTTGTGAGTCGAGACCATCTCCAGAAAGGTAGAATGCAGAAAGAAAGGATAGAGTAGAAATATATATATATATATATATATATATATATATATATATATATATAAAACACTATAGAAGAACACAAGGATACTGTATTCTCTAAAAAGGACTTTAAAAAATAAGAAAGGATCCAGAAAGGATAGAATGCGAAGATACTAAGAAGGGGAGGCTGGGGTGTATATATAATATATTATAGTTGAATACTATACGTGGAGAACACAAGGATACTGCTCTCAGCCGATGGACACAAAGTCAAAAGTGAGTCGCCTGTTAGCCGATGAGCCTCTATGAAACAATAAGACCTAATTGTCAGCCGATGGCAAAGAGGAATCCCAATATATTATGCGAGACGAGAGGAGAGTCGATGCAATACTTCATTCCATGGTTCAGTGTATGTGCGATTGAGAGGGTGGTACTCCCAACTTCCGGATAGTATTCGCACTTCCCCCAATATTCGAATGTTCAAGCGTCGACTTGAAAACCACCCCATCATTTACTTAGCCAAACTCATCTAACCCAGGAAAGTCCCCTCCCCCCACCCCATTCCTGATCTCCCACCATATTACGTAACGATTCGGTCTCGTTGCGCTTCGGCGTAGATAAATTATTATTATTATTATCAGGGTGTCCCATAAGTTCTCGGAATTTCCTTCCACATTATTTTTCAAGAGAACCATTTACGATAACTATGTTAGATATTTGATTTGCATATTATACAGGCACCGCTGAAGAAAATTATGCGGTACCAAAATAATAAAAAGGTTGACTAGGGAAGGACTCGTCATGTGATCGGTAGGACGCGCTTAGCATCCATGGTATTTTACCTATTTCTCTGACCTCCTTGGTTTCACAGTACACCACTCTCGTTGAATTTTCCACCAACTCTTCCGTTGGAATTCCATATTTATCCCCGTGTAATCGGTTAAAACGGGCAAACAAAGTGGAATGTACTGGAATCCAACTGATTTTGGAATATAGGCAAGAAAATTTCAAGGAGGTACGGAGAACAGAAAAAAGTGTAAAAGGTGGAACAGGCTCGTCTCTCTGACAAATGCATCACTGATAAGCTTCTCCGTGCACAGATCATCAATCAAGTGCGCATTCTTTGTGGCTTCCAAAAAATTTCATTTGCCCTCTGATGTCTTGCCCTCTGATGCGAGCCGCGAGTGCCGCGGCGCCAAGAAAAAAGCGAGACCTTATCGAGAGAGTGCACTCTGCATTCGACTTTCAAGACACGATATACTTAGGGGCCACAAGCCCCGCCCACTTTCGTCTGACATGATTTTGCCTAAAAACGAGAATCAAATCCGCAAGCTTCATTCTAAACCAAATCCTTCATTCTAAAGTGCGCTGGATAGCTACTGGCATTCGCAATCGATTGAGCACTGCCCAAAATGTGCACATCTTCATTGAGTAGGTCAAAAATGAACTTTAACGATGGGAATAGGTCGTTTTTACTGGTTGCAGTGTGAATATTTTGTTTGGGCATAGTTTTTCTGACGAATACGAATATTTTAGGAATTTTAGAGAAAAAAATAGAATTTTATCATGCTTAAAAAGCTTGCGGATTTGTTTTAAAGATTTCAGTACGCCCGTATTTTTTCGATTCCGATTAGCGCTAAACACAGTGTGAACGTGCGCGGGGCTAGTCAAATGAGAGGAGAGAGTCGAGAGGCGAGCCCCTTCCCATCTCCCTCCGCCTCGCCTCTCCCTGTTGTTTCTAACCCGTCGTGACTAGCGCACGCTCTGCCCAGTTAAGAGGGAATTTCTCCCTTGATTTGTCTCTCACGACATGGCGAAGCTCTTGCCTCCGAATATTGGGAATGAGTTGGAAATAGGCTCCGCCCCTTTTCCTCTCGCCTCGCCTTTCCCCCCTCTACAACAGTACGTGTCGCGCGTACTTTTCGGGCTGTAGCGCAGCTCGGAGACGAGATATCGACAAACGGCCAAAAGTATGATGTTATTGGGACCATGAGGGACAGTTTCCACCCGGTTTTGACTGGATAGTGATAATTCGGCAATCTGAGTTGTGGCCCCTAGATATACTGCATTACGATGGCTTCATTCCCACGAGCACTTAAAAGCGGTCGCATTCTGAAAAATTTCATGCGCTTCCTCAATAACAGCTGGTACAAAACACAGCATAAAGTCAATTCTCGATTGATCATCCATCACCTACCGTATACACATGCTTCGCCTCTCAGCTCCGCTCGCTATCGCTCGCACTTTTAAAATTTTTTTTCATTTTGCGGCACCCCGGAGTCCCCGGACCTGATTTTTTGCGGATCCCCGGGAAACTATGACGTCAACGCTCACCAGTGACCACATGTCATGTCATGTCAAGTGCAATTTATATAAAGGTGCCCGAATACAATCCATTGCCACAGGTTTTTTCATACATCTGGTAGTCTGAAATGTATGTAGAGAAAAAATTGGGCAAATCGATAACGAAACGGCGGATAAAACCACCCCTAAGCACTTGACATGTCTTTTTACTTTTTGATCACTGGAACGAAAGCAAGTGTGTCGTTCAAATAAAGATCAAATACTACCATCAAAAAAACTATGCATGCCACATTTTGAGCCTAATTTAAACAAAAATTAGGGAAAAGCATACCACCATCAGCAAGCCACTCTTAAAAAAACAAAGAAAACAATAAGAACCCTAATCACCACATGCCCAATATCCTCCAAAAGGTGTAAAAGTACGCCACATTTAAAGTTTCGTGACAAGAGTATCCGACCTCCGCTTTCAAAGAAACTCACAATCTCTGCTTTGCTCATACTTCCTCCTATCGGCAAGCACTAGCTCCAGGAGCTTGGTACTCTTGTCGAATCTGCCCACTCGAACGAAATCTTGTACGATACACTTATTCGCAGCTCCAATCTTGCCGATTACGATCATTAGATGATCGTCTTTCAGCAGTTTCCCGCGCTTCAGCCGCTCCTTCACAAGCGCCGGGAACGTGGCACTAAATAAGCAAAATAAAATCACACATTCACCGTAATAATTTAGCACACGCTCATCACAAATAAAATTTTTTAAAGAATCTGCGCAATTCTTTGTTTTATTCTTACACTATTTCATTGAGAGTCAATCGACACTGTACAAGACGAGGATAGAATACACACCCTAAGAATAAGGATTAAAACACTGAGGATAAGCACACGCTTTACCTTTAACATTTCAACACTGTTCAATCAACACTGTATAATCAAGTCTCACCTGAACAATATCGTCTGTCTCTTATCCCTCGACGGGATCCTTCCCTTGCACATGATACGCTGGAGGTCTTGACCAAAACGGAAATTCGGATCGAGCATTTTATCAGCCTCGTCAAGAACCAGAAACTTGATCTGTTCCAGACTGACGAGTCCTTCTTCGACAAATTGCATGACACGGCCAGTAGTTCCGACGAGAATAGAAACACCCTAAGAATAAGGAGTAAGACACTGCAGTTAAGCACACGCTATACCTTCAACATCTCAACACTCTTCAGATGTTCGAAAGGCGTTCCTTCATACAGTACTCCACTCTTGCAGTACGTTCCCGACGTGAATTTCACAATGACTTGATGAATTTGAATTGCCAATTCACGAGTGGGCACCAGAAGGAGCACGCGAGGCTTGCAAGGAGATTTATTCGAGATGCAAAAAACTCCATCCTGAAAAAAAAGGACTTTAACGCTTGTTTTCCAAAGGAGCCCTACCCCTCACCCCAAAGAAGTGAGGTCGCACAAGTATTGGGGTGTCTTACATATTTGTGGTAATTTATTTCAACGCATTATTCCGAATAGATTACAATGGATATCCTTTTAACTAATATTGTTATAGTACATGCTACTCCTAAAGAATTATATGACACATTCAAATTCGGGCAGCACGTCCTAACAATTAAGCAATACGCAAAATTGGCGATTTTTTGCGATATTTTAAAAAAAATTGTAGATCAGCCGAGGATAAAGATGGGAATCCCCGGTTGTGGCAACAAAAGTAGATTGTTGTAAGGTAAAATTCAAAACACTAACACTAGATTTTCCATGGCGAATGAAGGCAGGTGGTCCATCTGTACCGAAAGTGACATCTCAGGACAAGTAATTTTTGAAATTTTTCAAAATTTCTCACTTGTTAGCCAGCCGATCGTTCTCAATTTTTTAATACAGTATGCTACCAAAACGAGACTCAATGGTATACAATCTGCATTATTTTACGAAGTTGATTTATCTCCTAAAACTTATGCATACTCTTGATAGCGCGTTGTTTCCTCCTGCTATCAAGCTGAAAAAAATAGAAGCACTATTTCTCCACGCAGTGCACTTTGCTAACTTACAATTTGAATCGTAAGAGCGGAGATAATATAAAATTCCAAAAATATGTGGGACACCCTAATAAATACAAGCGTACAAGGGCTGTTCAAAAATTTAACGCACTCCTCTTTTCTCAATGCTCTCTCGCTCTTGCTAATTTCCCTCTTTTGAAAATAACCCATCTCCCCTCTCGAATAAGAGTCCCCCTATCACTCTTGATCATCCCTTTCACCGAAATTTCATTCCTCCTAACATTAATAACCAGCTCTCTCTCTCTCTAGACCCTATTCTATCTCATTGTACCTTTCATCTATTATAACAATTTTATCCTTGTCCTCCAGATAAAGAAACATTCTATCCCTCTCATATCCCTTTCTTTAATGAAGGAGTTTGAAAACCTCCCTTTCAATACAAAACAAGACAATAAATCATCTTATGTTCCAAGCCAAACCCTCTTTCTCTCTCACTCTCACTTCCCTCCCCGTACACAACGGTAGAAAACGATGCAAAAATGAAAGAATATTAGGTTGATTTTAGCAAACAAATTCAGTCGATCCCCTGTATGTCTCCCGCCCCACTATCCATGCACACATCTCTCTTTCCCTCATTAGTCTTTTGCACCCATTTTTCAATAATTAGTTTATTTCCAGCAGAAATAATATGCTTTCTCACTCGCTTTCTCACTACCCATCCCGCTCGCCTGTAATTACTCCTCCATTGATCCATTCCCAAGAGCGAGTGAGAAGGATGAAATGGCGAGAAGAGAGGAAGAAACACCGAGGACGGCACTGAAATAAAGGCGAATAAGTGATTGGGGCAACGATACTACCCCTGTTCCCTTCCCCTCCCCAAAGGCAGTCAAATCAGTCAGCGCGGCGTGTAAAATAAAGACAAAGAAAAGAAAAAGAAAAAACACAAGGTCTTCGGAAATTAGGAGTGTGCCGATCCCTCACAAGAATCGGAATCTGGAAACACTATAGGTCTGTAACCTGATAGGAACGAAC
The DNA here is from genome assembly GCA_000180635.4 of Pristionchus pacificus. Lineage (NCBI taxonomy): Eukaryota > Metazoa > Nematoda > Chromadorea > Rhabditida > Neodiplogasteridae > Pristionchus > Pristionchus pacificus. The sequence goes on from CM026575.1 coordinate 36,905,799, forward strand.
CTTTTAGTCAGAGATGAAGAGTTCGCCGTATGGCTAGAATCGTAACTGAAAAGAATTCAGCCGAAAGAGTTCTAAATGTGAGAATAGAATGAGCTATAACGGGAATGTTTACACGTATTAGTCCAAAAGGAGGAAAATATATCTTTAAAGACAAAACTATGATTGTAATTTATTTAAATAATTATAAATATCCCGAAAGTACTAATAAAAACACTAATTTGCAACGAAAATGTAGTTACATTTTTATACCTTTTGATAGAGGAAGGAGAGAGGAGGGCTTGGCAGGCTTGCGGAGCGGTGGCCGGGCTAAAAACGAACGAGATGAAGTCATCTGTTAAAACAATATAGTTAAAACAAGTGATGGCTAATGAAAACGCTTCGATAGCGTTGTGATAACACGAGGCAAATCGGCTTCGCGAGTTCGTGGTGTAATTGACATCGCAGAAAACAAAAAAAAAAGATTGATAACAACCAACAGCATGCATATACCTGGGGTTGCATATCCCACTAGGCTAGAAGTATATGAGAGAAGCGGTGGTGAGTAATTTTTTCTGACTGGGGAAATACGCGGAAATGACTAAATTTGGTAGCCATTACTTGTTGCTCAACAGTGAAGGAACACATCTTCGCGAAACTCGCACAACAACGGTTTTGAAAGAAACGAGTAAGGGATGAGACAAGGCAATTTAGACAATGAAAACAGAGCAAATTGGTTGCTGAACAAAATCGAAGGACAAAGTAAAGAGCGCAGTAAGAGAGAAGGGAAGCACACCGAGAGAAAAAATGATCAGATCTAACCAATGTCAGGTGAGAGTAGAAGTGAAATGCAGATGAAATTAGAGGACAGGAGTGGAAAAATGATCGGATAGTTCACAAGAAAGAAAATTAAGCGTGGCTGATCATCCTGCTGACCTGGCGAACTCAATGTTTGAACTGGTCAGATTACGGTAAGAAAATAGCTCAAACTGTCCATTTCCCCGTCCGAAATTTACAATTTCCCGGTTATCGATTTCGCGTTTCCTAGCTTTCATCGTATTGTTAGTGTATAGATAATGTCCTCGAGTAGCACGACTTAGTTTTATGTCACTACCGGGTACAATCAGTTATGTGCACTGAATTTTGCCTTATTCAACTGATTGAACTGTTCGGCTACCCAATTGGAGCCACGTTCAACGGAGGGTAACGAGTCGGTCATTCAATTTGTATAGAGCATTAATAAGAATATCTTTTTCTCGTAGTTATTCGGCATTTCACCGTAGGTGTGCAGCACAAATTTTAAAGTAATGGCCGGGAATAAAAAAATATATTGAAGCGGTCTGAAAATGGTAAATATATCGTGATCTGAAACCGTTCGATTGGTATGAAAATGTGATTCGCAGGATGGATGGAGTCGCTGCGGCGAATGGTCACTCTGTTGCTCCTCCCAACGAGCAGTTCCGTTGCAAGGTTGGTTAAATTAAATATTCGGTATGTATCTAATTTCTAAATTTTGCTAGCAATTGTAGGATATTGCTAGTGTTTGGCAAGGGAACATTCGAAAAATAGATGTGGGCATTTCTTAGGACATTTCGAGCAATATAAATTTGTGGTATCTTTTAGAAAGATGATAGCCCATAAGTGCATGATTCCGTCACCTTTCCCAGCGTATCAGTAAGAGATAATGTACGTTATCAGATGTGCAATGTGGATGCACGTACCGAGTATATGTACCACCTGCATCTCGTGGGTAAGAGGCACAAGAATATGGAGAAGCTTGGAGATATCAAGGTAGACTCAACACCCTTGTTATTGTAATGCTCAACGGCGTAATGTTAGTGTTGACAATGCGGTATTTATCTCAAAATGGAAAAAAATGTATGCTACTTCGGCCTTTAGGAAGCGATTAGGAGTAATAGATAGAACCTATAGACCCGTCAGTCAAATTCGCCAAATGACAGATTGGAATAATCAACGGAATGGTTTAATGTTTTAAGATAATGCTGGCGAGCTAACTTTAAGCAGAGAATATCATACCGAAACCAATTTACGCCCAATTTTGCGCCTGTCATCGAACCTCCCCCCCCCCCACCCCTGTCTCTCAAATAATACCTTATTATTTATAAGGACACTGATTATTATTGTGTTCAATATCGAATGTGAACATTGAGAAAGCTGTGGTATTGATGTTTCTAGAAGCGGCCTCTTCGCACAGAATCGGTCTTCTGCGAGCTGTGCAACGTCTTATGTAAATGCAAGAAACAGTACGCTGTTAGTTTATTTAATATTATAGATAAATATTTACACAAAATTTGGTGAGCTCATAGGCTAGAAGGGTTCGCTTTGTGGAAATTTCATAAAAACATGTTTGCACTTACATATTCGTTACTTGTTAACGTGACTGAAAATGTGAAGGGGTTAGGAATAAGATAGGGAGAGCATACTCTACGAGTAAAATGGTGTGAAAATGGTCTGAAAAAAACGCGGATAAGATTTAAATATTATTTTGAACTAAAAAGACGTGGAATGGTAAGGAATGTCAATTGTCCGAGAGACCCATAGAAACAACTGTTACTCCATATTCCGGATTTATCGAGTAGCCTACAGAGGTACTGATGATTTGCAGGAACATGTGAAAGGAAAGAGTCACAAGCGTGCCCATGAGTTGTGCAAGAAGCGAGGCCAGCCGATTCCCGTCCCGACGTTCATCCCGCCCACGGTTAGTATGGATGAATACATGAAACTTCTTGTTTTAGCCCAGTTAATTCATACTCGAGTTTTCTTTTTTATCGTTTTTCTACCGATATCCCTCCTATTGTTTCCACATAGAGTGGGAGCTCTGACCTACCGGACTGCTATCGTAATTTAAAAAAAAAACAATAATTTGCTCAGGCGACGCCCATTAAGAAGAAGAAGAAGAAGAAGGTTCAAGAAGAAGTTGTGACGAATTTCGCGAAGGCGAGCGAGGAAAGGAGCAAGACTGATGAAGGTACATTGATCAAAATTATTATTATTATTTTAAATATTAGAATATATATAGCCATTGCTGTTTACTCAACAGTGGAACACATCTGAGAAACCTGCCCAGTAACGTTTCAAAAGAGCCGAATAAGGGAAGAGATTTAGGCGTTGAAAACAGAGCAAATTTACTTTCCTGTCAAAAACGCGCGAAGAGAAAAGGAAGTGCAGAGAGCGGACCAAGGGCAGGTGAGAGTAGACGGGAAAGGTATAGGGGATGAGAAGAAATGGATCGACTAAACAAGTAGTTCAACACAAATCCCATATCTCATCACCCGGCTGCTCTAGATAACTCAACATTCAGGTTACGGTAGGAATTGGATCAAACTTATCCTTTTCCCGGTCCCGAGCTGTGGCTATCGATCTTTCCACGTTTCTTAGCTCTCATCTCATTTTCGCTGATTAGTTATTGTCATCGAGTACCACCACTTACAATTAGTTAGCTATCATTGCGCCGACTTTTGCCTTATCCAACTGATTGAACTGTAGCACTGCTCTAGTATCACTGCTTTCGTCGACTATTGCCTTTTAACTGATTGAACTGCGATTGTATTCCCACTTGTCTTTCTCTTTGGATGCCCGAACGGAGATGGAAAGATGGAAAATGAAGAAATGGGGGCAGATGTAGATTATTTTCTATCATAGTTATATGTATTAATTTGATTCTCAGGTGAATTCGGTCTTCGAGGGATGGATTCCACTCAGAATATTCTCATGCCGGATGCGCATCTTGAAGAGTCGAAGAAGACGCTTGAGGAGGAGAGTCAGAGTGAGGAGACATTTCCCCTGAGATCAAATACACCCCTCAAAAGGACCTGTACATGCCACCCACTACTTGTTCCTAGGAAGCGTTAAATATTATTTACAAATAATTCGTTTGAGGGGAATACTTCTCCATTCCGGAAAGTTTAGTGCATTTAAGCGCCTTTAAACGCCTTATTCGTGAGTGCATTGAGTTCTAATAAAGAAATCAATTTTAAAACCCAGATTATTAATACGATCCCTTATGAAAATTTATACCTATAACTGCCGAAATGTTTATTCTGTGACTCACTGTGAGAAATTGTGCCAGAAATCGTCTCTATCTGGGTTTTTGTGCGATATTTCGCATGATATTTGAAACCTGGTTTCAATCAAATTCGTTCTTGCAGATTCATTGAATGAGAAGAGTTACTCTTCCCCATTCGAGCCGATTCCCTCGCGACCAGTGATGGATCTATTCCAGCAGTCAGTACATACATTTTCGTAACTACCTGGCCGTTAATCTTGCCACTAGAGATCGCCAAACGATTGACGAATCAAATACTGGTCAATCGATTGAGAGAGGCAATTGAATGATTCTCATTTCTCGTCATTCGTGAAATGAATAATTCATTTGGCGCTCTCTACTTGCCACTATATATTTAATGTACGACCACAATATATCAACTATACATTAAATCGGGTTTTAAGCCTTTAGAACTTTGCTAATAGCGTCTTTGCTAATAGTGAAAATGTATGAGTCAGTTCCCTATTCCTTCTCACCCCTTTCAATGGTGTAATCCACGATTAAATACGATTTCGTTGCCATTTTCCCCTAATATATTCCCGCTAAATGACTGCCTTTGCAGTGGTGAATGGCCTAAGTGCCCACTTGCTGCCGCGTTAGCAGCTTCTCAGGGTGCACTCATGCAGTCAAGACGTCGCCCGATTGGAGCCACTTTCGATGGAGGTTGGTTACCCTCAATTTCTAAGAAGTTAACGGTTATCATGTACTCATTAAATGAACCAAACTGAGAAAATTACCGAGGATAAGAATCACGGAAGTACGTTGGTAACATCGTGATCGGAAACCTGGTGGTTTTATTTGCTTTTGGGCCGTTATTTTGATTTATGATTTGAAATTATATTCTTGATATATCAGATGAAGGAAGTATGGAGGAGTGGCAGAGGAAGAGGAAGATCATGGTTGATGGAGCTAGGAAGATTACCCAGGAAAAGGTTCGATATTTTGCTCATGAATTTATTCGGCACCGGTTCCATACATCCATGGTACGGTAGCATTAATATTAACGACGTACTCTTCAGCTGTCAATGACTACATCAACATTTGTTAACTCGACGAGCCTAAGCCTTATGTTTTATTTGATTTTTTTACTATTTGTTAAGTTTTTTAAAATATTTTTTTAGATATTATTTTATGTGTTTTGTTTATTACATAAATAAATCAAATTAAATAGTGATTTATTCAGAAGCGACCAGCCACCAAGTCTTCCGACCAAGATCATGATGAATATGATCAAATGAGATCTCACTCGATGATAAAGAAGAACCGCGCATCTAATCCAGTCACACCCTCTGCTCCGTCTTCTCCCTCTCAAGGAGTGATGAGCGAGGTTCCTATTCTTTTACCTTTCAATGATAGTCTCCATACCTGATACAATTACCGACCATGAATATGATGTAACCCTGATCAAGAGGTTGGATAAAAGAGTGCAGCAAAATACATAATCAACCCATGTTTCGTGCATCTCTCAGCGAAATCAACCCATATTTTGACTGCTCCAATGCGTATTAAGCCGGAAACATGCGAAATATTCGGGAGCACAACGGGTTTGGGGAACAACATTAATCGATTCGTTTCCAGACCTCTGTTGGGGATGAATCGAAAGAACTGGAGCTATCGGAGCCGAAGGGACTGGTACGTTCAGATCATGTATCTTAAAATTATGTAATAACTTTTTTATGATCTCAAATGATCAGTTGCTAATTTGTGCAGTATATCTTGCATATGTACGCGATCAATGGATATTGTTGTGTTATATTTTAACTGTTTCAAATAAATAAATACATGCTTGAGCTAGTGATCTCCTTGGGAATATTTTGGCACATTTGAAAGGGCCGCCAAACCGAAAACCTGCTCCAGTATCACGGATCACAGCGTATTTTTGACCAATGTTCGAGAATTATCTATCAAAGGCAACGGGCCAGTGCTCAAATTTTCCAAAACTATCCTTATTTAAACGGGTCACCACCACCTCCATGTCCCCCCCCCCCCCCAGGGAAATCGTCGCTCAGCTATCATACTCCTTAATAAAGGAAAAATTTCTCCTTGTGCGTGTGATGTGGTTGTCCACTATTGCGAATGTCAAATAAGCAGGTAACATGTTGCGCCTATATTGCGCCTATTATATATTGCGAAATGGATGGACAGCGTAACGCACATTGAAGAGGCCTCCAGGGGGGATGGGCGAAATGGAGTGGTGAATAAATAATCAAATTTAAGCAGCAGCCAAAGGCCGCATTATCGTCTTCGAGTAAATCGACGATTTTCGATGCTTCGACGCTGATTGAAGTCCGTCCTTCCCTGCCGAAACCCGCTATCGTGGTGAGAAGAGCCAATTAATTGTGTTGCTTTCTTTATCGTGCGTTTCAGCGTAAAGTAACCAAAAATACAGCTAGGTGTTTTATCTTGGAAATTAGCAGGCAGGATGGTGAGAGTGAATTGCGCAGATGCCAGATAATCTCACTTATGAATAGTAATGTTACTGATGAATAATAATATTGCTCATGCAATTTTCTTTTGTAACGTTAGTGATATACCCTTTCGAAATCAGTCCGTGTTCCCGAAATGTACCTATGCATTGCTATTACTTAAATAGATACACTCATTTCTTCTTTCAGCAACTCAAATATTGATTATTTGCTATTGTTATTTACATCAGCAGAGGGCGGCCTCTTCTGATTCTGAGTCGAGCGACGACTCTCTGACGTCAATCTCGTCAACGAGATCTGAAGAATCGACGGAGGGCATCGACCCGGATTCGATCGATCCGACGGTGAGTCGAACAACGAATGAACACTATTGGTAGCAGGATTTAACATTGAATTAAGCGTTGAGCAATCCCATAAAAACTCGGTAAAAAAAAAAAAAAAAAAAAAAAAAAAAACTAAAACATAACTTGCCCACACGACCACTGATTTCAATATGGTGCATTTTCGTTTTTTTTTAGAACGTGTCGAGCCCGCCTACGGACGAAATTGAACTCCCGCTTGATATGAGTGAAGAGGCGAAAGAAACGCTGAGAAATTTCTTGTAAGTTTTGGTTGAGCTTCTAGGAAAATTATGTGCAATATATTTGTTTTTCTATGTAGTGCACTTATATTTTTGTATAAAAATATATTCTGCTTCTCTATTTTTAATATCCAATTCTCTCGCAGCGCCGAAATTCGCGCCGAAAGGATGAACCTCGTCTCTCTCTTGTCCACTCCGAATCCGGCAGTAGTGGTGAGTAGAGCATACCAGGGGTCAAGTGCTTCGGTCATGAAACGCATGAAGTGGCATGCTTTGAAGGCTATTGCACTTGCGTTTGTTAGGTTTAGTGTCAAGTCCTCTGTTTAATCCTCTGTTTGTATGCTTTTCTCTAATTTTTCTTCAAATTGTCCTAAATATGTGGCATGCATAGAGCCTTTCGGGAGGGGTATTTGACCTCTGGAGGATACAACAAATTTGCACACTGCATATCAGGGTGGAGGAGTGAATTGCCTAACAAGGGAATGGTCGCTTAAAAATTGTCGAAAGAGATCCATTGGATGCTGTAGGGGGCCTGGTGAGTTGCCAGTGACCATTCCCATGTAACGAGCGCGGACTTTAGGCAGTGACAATGATGGATAATATCCATTGAATATTCAAAAAATAGCTTTGTATTTGGAGTGAAGGCGCCGACTCAAGGAATGTCTATTCTCTTTTGTGAAGTCTTTTTTTCAAAATTATCTTAAAATACCCCTAAGAACAAGTTTTTAAATGAGTGATGCTTCTTAAAATTATCTGATTAATCCGAACTTTCACCAACTCACTACGACCCTTTTTACCTTGATTATTTGCTATTTTTACAGGAGGAGAAGGCGCCCGATTCCAAGTCTTCTTCTGACGAGACGACGTCCAGCTTACCAACGAGCTCAGAAGGATCGATAAAGGACTCCCTCACGAACAAGCCTTCTAATCGGTAAATTTCTACGGAGAAATTCTTCAGTTGTTTTTCCCATGCTATATCATTAAGTCCCCTAGATTGTCTCATTGTAAGCCATTTGACCACTATTGTCTTTTTGTGACCACAATATTCGTTTGGCCCTCGGTTGATCGTGAACGATTTCTGTGATTGATCTGGCTGTACTTGCTTCAACACATTCGATTTCAGATTAGATGAGGCAAGGAAGACCTGGCGGGATGTAATGGAGCAAGTCGAGCCGTCCATAATGAGGGTCGTATCCAATCTATGCGACGACCCGTTTCTTGGCGATGGTGAGATTGAACTTGTTTGGAATTTATGTGAGTGAACAAATATATTGGTCATGAAAATCCAGCATTCTGTATGTTTTGCAATTACGTGTACTCGTGTTTGATTTATGGAACACGGTGTTCATCTATTTATTTGTTCAAGTTGGTCTCACAATGGTATTCTCACGACATTTTTTGAGGCATACATTAGACCTGTGTATATAAATTAACATAAACGTATTGACTTCATTCAGAGTTTGCGAGGTACAAGAAGAGTCTGATGTCCAAGTTTCCCTATCTTGGAGAGAAGGCCGTCCTTCACATGAATATCATGGAAGATGAAGAATTGAGGTGTGCCTTTTTTCTCTTTGTTTTAGTCTGAGTTTAGAACTATGAGGAGTTTAAAATTTAAAAAAATCCTTCAATGGTAATTAGTATAAAATTTTCATTAATGATTGTGACGAAAAATAGAAATAGCTCCAATAATATACTTTCAGAACCCATGGGGTCATTCTGATAGAGATGGGCCGTCGTGCATTCAATGATAGACCGGTCCATTGTCTCGCTTATCTCGATGACGTAATGCGGCACTTCATGGGCCCGTATGCTAGAACCGAGTCAGTTGGATCTTTTGAGAAATTATTATCTATCTAATCACTAAAGACTGTGTGTCGCTACCAACAATGATGCACACGAATGATCATACAGCCATTCAAGGAAAAGCTAGGTGGTAAAGAGCGATAACTGGATATGTTTGCGAGAAATTCGTGAAAAAACGATCGAATTTTGAAAACCCGGCGAGGGCGGCGGACCGGTCCGTAACGGACGGACACTGGCCAACTTTGCACATTTGCGTGGCACTCATCGCACGCGTCTCCAGGATAGTCCCCAGGCTGTGAAGCATGTGTGTCACAAGCCCAAGTGACGCAACTGGTGGCGAGCCTGCCCATCACCCGCTCCCCGTTGGTTCGGATCCCCAACTGTGTAATTTCCTTTTGCTGTTTTTTCGCATCATCGGTAACTTATATTTTCTGTTTTCAAAGATATTTCCGGGCAATACAATGAATAACAAGGCCGAACAATGGTGTTTTACGAGGGGAGATTTTTTTGCCACAATCGAATTAGCATCGATGACATCTCTCTCAAATGGATTCGAAACTATAACCTTCGGCGGGTGCATAGGTATTTACAGAAATAACCTCGCTCGCTGCTTAGGGAATCGTTTGATTGCAGAAACATATAAGGTTACGCTTTGCTTATTTACAGAAGCTTCTAATTATGGGCTTATACTGCAGAATACATTCCGGCTTTCCTTCGAAAAGGTATAGATCTCGCTAAGCGGTCGAGGATGCTTCGATCCTTGTCCGCGAACTTTTTCCACGTGTGCAAAGTTGGCCAACCTCAGAAAGAAACAGAAAGCTATGTTTTCGGATTTTAGATTAATTTCGATTTCTGTGCCCACGAATTGTAATAACAAATATATTTCAAGTCGTCTCATTCTTCACTTCGCGAGCGAAGGACCGTATAGATTTGCAATGGACCCAGTAGAGAAACTGCCCGAGTTCAAGCACATGGCGAATCAATTCAATGAGAGGTTCGTTTATCTTCAATTATTTATAATTCATGTTTTCGTAGCTGATTCCGACACCCCAATTAATTTAAGTATTCCCTTTGGAATTGGCATCGCTGCAAGCGACTGTAAAATACCTTTTTTTCGTTGAAAATCAAAGTTTATTTCAGGGGTTCAATTGCCTTGGTAAAAACAATGGTTTAAGGCGGGTTTGTTTTTCAATAGCGAAAAGACGTGCACATTTCAACGAATTCTAGAATTTTTGCCATTTTACTCCTATTTTTCCTAGTCGTCCCTCCACCGGCAGGCACGTTTTATGTCCAAAATCTAAAAAAGCGGGTATGGTACGTTAACATTAACGAACAAGTTGATCCCTGGTTTAATTATTCATTTATTTACCATTTCTTTATAGCACATCGGATATCGCGAAGCAAACGGCCGGTCAAGCCGATCAAGGTGTATCGGTAAGTTATCATACCTTTCATGAAAACATGCTTGAAATGGTTGAGTGGAAAATCATTCCTTTTCGTACCAAATGATCCGGTTATTATATCACCATTAATTCGGTGGGACCTATCGTCGGACCGTTGGACTGTTGATACCATCGTACCCTGTTTTCCAAATTTTCTTCGACGAAGTATGCATCCTACGACTCTGAAACATATCCGGATTACAACTGATTTTTTGGGATTTTGTACGATTTCATTCAAATGAAAATGTATGGGTAAAAATATTTTTTAAAAGTTAACTTCAGAGGATTTCGCGTTCACCTTCCGTCGATTCGATATCGTCGCTTTCTTCGAAGAGTTCGGAGACTGGCCCGTCCAAGCCGTCAGCGACGGTAAGTGAACTCCATGGTAGAAATACTCACATGGCAATGGTCACAACTCGCATTTACTGATCTTAACCAAAAATTGATATTTAACTGCAATATTAGTATTCTCGATTTAGTAAAGCATCCATTTTTGGTCAAGATATGTGAGTTGTGACCATTCCCGTGTCAGGTCGTGAAAATCCAATATGCTTTCTAAGAATAGGCTTCCGGATTAGTGGTTGTTAGGCTTTGGGGTCATCATCTTTTTTTGCAGAAATGTGTGCGGTGCATTTCTCTAAAATTTTTCAAATTGGTCTTAAAATTATATGTGCATTCTCCATTTTCTAGGGATCCTCTGACCATTGATGGTGAGGGCAGTGACTGCTTGGGTATACTGTAGTCGATCGAATGTATCGATTGAATGCTCACAGGTCGTGGCGACTCCTGCTTTCGTCTCCGATGGCAGCCTTGTGTATCTATTCGACGACGTCAGGGTACGGTAGTACATCAATTTCGGTCCTCATCAAATATTGACGACTTTGTATTTTTTAAATGCAGACAGCGTAGAAAAAGGGGCACTTCTTCGATTTCTGGCCCAGCCTTTCATCGCAGAGTATTCCCTCCCAATCATTCTTATTCGCTACCCCCTCCGGATTCAGAGCGGTTGTTGCCTGGGCCAAAAACCGAAGAAGTTCCGAAAAAGGTACCTAAAGGTAATTTGAAAAAAGGTAATTGCCTAATATCCGAAAAGCTACCCAGCTTTTGTTCTACGACGCATGTATTTTTCGACTCCGAATCATTGCCGGCCTTTCATAATCTTTTGGGTTTTCAAAGTATTATGTCTCGTAAATATCACATTTTGACGCAAAGTTGTTTCTTGTTCCGCGCGTAATGAAATTGCTATTAAACTACGGTCGCGTTTAATATTAAGCTTTAAATATATAATTGGTGCTTAATGAACGCGAAACCATCCCAGAAATCGTGTTTTATCAATAAAAACAAAGAAAAATTAGTGAAAATTGGTGGAAAACGCACAAAACGAAGTGAAAGTGGGTGGAGCTAACGCGTTTGGCGCGCGGAATAGTTTAATAGGTGTGCAATTACAATCGTATCATTTTAAAAATGTGATAATTCCTGCTTTTTTTGCTCTCATGTTTCCATTTTAGGTATCACTGAGGCCCCTAAGCCTCCTCCTCCCGGCAGTCCCGGCACTTTCGATAGAATTAAAAATGTGATATACCTGGGTTTCTAAGTTTTTTACCTAGTTTTGTAACGCATGATTACTGTACTCTTTGGCTATCGAGTAATGATTATTTTTGCAGGGAGAGATCGGGAACTGGAAGGATAGTGATGAGGAGCTGCGCAAGAAGGGTACGGTATTCAGGAAGGATACGGTAGCTAGGAAGGGTACTGTAGCTAGAAAGGGTACAGTATTCAGGAATTATACGGTAGGAAAGTTATGGTATCCAGGAGGGGTACGGTAGCTTTAAAAAATGGTACGGTTGTTGTTTACTGATTTTCTGGCACTGCTTTCAAAGAACAGAATGAGTGTTAAATCGCTAAATTAAAAATAGTCGTAGATGGCTAAGAATGACTCATATAATACTTGGGTTTACAATTAGTTTATAGCCCTTATTCTACTAGGAACATCATATTGGGAACAAGGGAAGGGGAATATATGTGGTACACATTATTCCTATTGATTACTTTACTCTTGCTCATTATTGATTTACAGGCTTTGTGCTCGAAGCTTGTTCGGACGAAGATGCCGCCTGAATTCGCCTCGACGACAACATTAGTTAATAATCGTGTTGTTTTTAGCAGTTGCTGAACATCCATTTTTTATTGTTTCTTGTCTTCATATCTTTCCTTTCACTGTTCATCATTACTGTTTATCTAATCCATTTTTACCCGATTCGTGTGTTTATTACCCATTGTGTAACTACCCGAATTCATTGAATAATGACTCGGTAATGTTGCATGATTTAGATCCTTTTTACCGTGTTTTTTCATAGTATGTAATAATTTACATCGTTTCTATGTGTCGTCGATATGCTATCATAGCACAAAATAAAGCTAAAAGCTCAATGTCGGAGGATAGAGGGGGCGATTTCGAAAGAAGTAGAAGACATTTGAAATTAATGTAAGTAGTGGAGTGAAACACTGTTAGTTTTAAAGCTTGATGTGAGATATTTGAATTCAAATGTCAACAGGAAAAAGTTTGCGCAGTGTTCCAGTTGGAGGAGATATTAACTAGTGAAGAGAGTGGATGCTCGCAAATGAAGAAACAAATGTGCGATTATTTATAAAAATTCTCCCGGAGGAGTCTTCTACATTCGATGTGGAAACGATTCTTGTTAGCATGACGAAAAATTTGTACATTCATCCACTTACATCAGCTGAACATAATCTCTTCTCGTCCTCATATTGAAATAACGTCTCCTTTCTGTAACCCATTTATTAAAAACGTTTTCGAATCTTGAATCGAATCTCCATTACCATTGAGCTTCTTACTCTGCAAGCTCTTGAGTTACTATTTCAACCTATCTGAACCCGGAAGAAGAAACTGGACGGCCAAAGAAGAAACAGAAAGGAATTCCAGAGTGAATTGAAGCAGTAGGCGATTTTTGATCGGTTTCTTTACTCCATGATATTTTTTTTCTATGAACGTTCATTGTTGTCATGTTTTTGTTATTTTCTAGGTTACTTTTACGCCTCTCGTTGAACATATCATCATATTCTCCCGGTTTGAGTGCCTTGTCTTGCATGTGATCTTTCCATGATAATACTCTTTTCAACAATCGGATACAGTAATCGACTTGTTGATGAAAAATGAAGAAACTTGCTTTCATTAAAGTGCTTTCATTATCAGTGCGTTCGTCTAAGAATCGCACCCCCTCCGGTACAGAAAAAAAGGACCCCTTGAGACAAACATATATTATGATAGCTCAAGGTACCCTGCATCGATTTCTGTCATTGTCATGTTCCAATCAATCTCATTTGCATAATTACATGCATCCAAAGTTTGACTACTTTTCCACATTTCATTGAATAATTTCGCGGAAACGCGTCCGAATGGGCTGAAATTTTGGCTACAGCCTAATCTTGACATGCTGCATCCACCTGTGTTTTCAGATTATGTAAATTCCAAATTTGAATTTTATCACTAAATTTCAATGCATGATTTTTCAGAGATAAGGCCGAACACCTCGCTAATTTTTTGATATGTTATGTCAATTGGTGTGATCTGCCCAGAAAAAAAATTTCATCCAATTTCGTTGTCAGACTGAGAAGTTAGAGCCTGAAAACCGAAGTTTTCTTTAGAGAGAAATCCCCTCATTTCGACCCATTCGCCGACCCGCGCGATGTGGAATGAGAGAGATGCGAATGAAATTCACGTGATTTGCGGCGGTCTTTGCTGCGAGAATCGTTTGCATTCTATACTACCCTGATTATCCAAGCAGTCGCTCAAAAAATTTTTTTCGAGAAGAGGGCAGAGGGGTTGCGTGCTTCTCCTGTGGAATGCTCTGAACTAATTCGTACAATGATGAACGAGAAGAACGACTACTTCCGTTTCCCACTCGCTCTATGTCCTTCTGAGAAATCTCTCACATCTACTTTCGGCTCATGGGAGACTTCGCCGTAAGTATCAAATTATTTGTGTTTTGGCTTTCTATACTTTCCAAACATCCAACCACCCATTAATTTCCATAAACAGTATTTTATTCAGCCATTACGAGTGCTTTGAAAGGACGTGGTAGACCGAAGAAGACTGTATCCTCGAATGCTCCTAATAGAGTAGGATACTTAGTATATACTACTACACGCAAGAGTAGTATCGCAGAAGTAGATGATATTGTTGTGGGAGGAACGGAGGCGAAGGCTGGCGAAGACTTTAATACATGGGATTTGATCACAAATGAGACCAATGACAAGGAGGGCTATGATGATGATGATGAAGAGAAAGAAATAATCCTAGTGAACAGACAAGACGACAAAGAGATCATGATGTGCATGATTCAAGAGGGATTTAATGATGTCTTCTACCATTAGTAATAAATTTGATCTAAAACGTATTCGATTCGCTTCATTTCATTTGTCGAATGAGTTCATTCCACACCGCGCGGGTCGGCGAATGGGTCGAAATGAGGGGGTTTCTCTCTAAAGAAAAACTTCGGTTTTCAGGCTCTAACTTCTCAGTCTGACAACGAAATTGGATGAAATTTTTTTTTCTGCGCAGATCACACCAATTGACATAACATATCAAAAAATTAGCGAGGTGTTCGGCCTTATCTCTGAGAAATCAGGCTTTGAAATTTAGTGATAAAATTCAAATTTGGAATTTGCATAATCTGAACACACAGGTGGATGCAGCATGTCAAGATTAGGCTGTAGCCAAAATTTCAGCCCAATCGGACGCGTTTCCGCGAAATCATTCAATGAAATATGGAAAAGTAGTCAAACTTTGGATGCATGTAATTATGCAAATGAGATAGATTGATTGGAACATGACGATAACAGAAAACGATGCAGGGTACCTTGGGCTATCATAATATATGTTTGTCTCAAGGGGTCCTTTTTTCTGTACCGGAATTCCCAGGAATTGTGCGATTCTTAGGCGAACGCACTGTTATGCGGTCTTTCTCACAAGTCACCCTTTTCAATGCATTGCAAGGTTGAAATTATAGTGCATCTTTACCAGTACAAATCATGCAAAACAATGATGCAATACAATTTATGATTCTATACGCTATAAATCAATCTCTTCATTAAGTGAACGATACTTTCTCTCCAGGCAGATGGCCGATATCTCCCGCTGATTTCATAGATACTCTTCCATAGGGACGAATGATGAGGACGGTAATCGATGTGTTGCCGCCGCGCGAAAGTTCCTTGAGTACGGGGTGAATATTATTAATTAATGTTATTAATTTTATCAATTTGCCTGAAATCACAGGAGGCGTATCGTAAACTTTTGAAATTCAAATTTAGCGACTCTTATAACGATAAGCCTGGAAAATTGCCAAGGATCTTTTGGCAAATTTCCAAAGAGTAGATGATATCTTTTCGTTGGGAACCGCTTTCGGAAACAGACAAAAAAATCACTTCCTCGCCAAACAATACTGTGCGATACAACGGCGACCTTTCACTGACCTATCATAGCTTCCCTTCCTCCCCAATAGCGCTTCATTAGAGAAAGGGGTATACTCCAAATTCGAGGAAGCTCTTCCCTGTGCAATCAGGGGGCAGTACTGTAGGAGAAGAAAGAGGGTAACAGACGAGAGAGTTTTTCTCTCCTCTCTTGTCTCTTCCAATCTCCTCTGCGTCTTGATCTAGCTCCCTTCACTTTGCACCGCGCATCTTGATTTTGCCTGCGCCCTGTAGAAACTTTGCGCGAGTGTAACTCGGTTCAAAGTTGAGATAACGAGTTCTGATTTTTCAATTCGGAATGTGCTTTACGGAAACTATCGACTAGGGTTGATGAAATCGAGTCGAGTATTCGAGGCCTCGACCCTAATACTCGATCGGGTTAGTTAGCCGAGTAGCTCGAAATTTGAAATACCCGACTCGGGTACTCGATGTTGAGAGTGAGTGGTCGGGTCGGACTCGGACAGTCGAGAATGGTCGGTCGGTCGGGTTCCGATCAGTGAACAATTTCGTCTCGTTCTCATGATCCTACTCTGAGAGACAGGAGCAGTGTGCCTCGATGGTGTAGCGGTTGCGTTTTTGTAGTATCGAAAAATTTTGGCGAGTTCAATCCCGAGAGATACTAAGCATTTTTGCCGTATAAAGTGTGTTTTCTTTAGTGTGTGCGCAAAATGGAAATGAAAATAAGTAGTTTAGATAGTTCGATTCCCAATTTCCTTTGGTCGATTACATCTCGGAATCTTTTTCGGGCGCTTGATTATCCTCGTAGTGTTCATTGCTTTCCTTAATTCGATTCTGAAAGAAAATATTTAAAAGATGAATTAGTCTCTTTATTTCGCATTCACTCTACCGGGTTTGGAATGATGAAGAACTAATCTCTTTATTTGAACGACGAGAAAGCGGAACGAAGAAACCGATTCTTCAACCTGAGAGACAATCCCTACCTCTTTCTGTTTCTGATCCTTCTCCATTGCCTTCTTCAAGTCCTCTACGATCATTCGATGAGCAATATCCATCTGTTGGTTGCACGATATTAGCTGATAATGATTTTTTCATATGACATCTTTTTTGAAAGTTCACCCGTTGGACCCACAGAAGCATGGTAGGGACAAGAAAGGTGTTCAAGACACCTATAATTTTTTTTTCTCACTGACAATAAATGACAGTAATCGATAATACAAGTCAACAATAGAAAAAAATCATACTCGGCAGATGATTCCAGATCCAGAAACATCCGGCAACGACACAAAATGCATTCAGCGGTAGCATGAGCGACTTGAATGCATGGATGATTGGAATATTATCCTCTTCCTCGATGGCATCGGGGCTAAAATGACTTCTTAAATTATGTATTTTTCAAATAGGATTTGTTGTTAAATCATCGATTTTTCACAAACGGGAATTGCATGTTCAATATATTTTATCATTAAAAAATACGTTACCGGTTCATATCGGTATCATCAGTAGGCTGCGGAGACTCATGATTCTTCCGAAGAAAAAAGATTGAGTCTGCGCGAGGTAGAGCTTTTTGGCGGGCTTTTTGTCGAAAAGGCGAGAAAGACTCGAGGGAAGGAATAATGAGGGGGTATTGATCTCGTCTCTCCAGTCAGCATAATCTCTCGCTGGTGAGAGAGTATGAGAGAGTGTGGAGGATGAAGAGAGACAGACAATCTCAGAAGAAAGGAAAGTGGCAGGTACTTTTCCTGGCTAGCGCACACATGAAATGAACAGAAAATGAATACCTTGCAATGAAAAGAAAGCTGAGTGAGACTTGAAGCTCTGTGAAGAGGCATTTATCGCAAGTAAAACGGTAGAATACGTGGAAATTTAGAGATTCCCCTTGAATGACTTTTCTAAAGCGTCCTCTAATGCAACAAACTGCGAACACATGTCAACTCAATGAATGAACAAAGAATACACGTACAACGAGATAGTTATTAGTTACGTGACTAATTAACTTTGAAAGGCTAGTCTTTGAACGTTTCTTCATGCAAATCCACCAATTATCTCAAGGTTTTAACAATTCAGCTTTGATGCAATACGTTGTTCTGCGCTTATTGTATTTTATTCTCTAGGTAATTATGCTATTAGGGAACTTCCATGAAACGATCAGTCAAAAAAGCGCGAATTGGAGTGGCTAAATAAACGAGGAACGATAAATTCGTACCTAGAACGTTTGCTCACGACATCATTACGCCTGTAACATGTAAGACGCGCGCCAAAAGGCGATGCATGTGAGTGAATGAAGGAATACGGTAGAATACGGCATGGGTTTTGTACGGTAGAACATTAAAATATCAACAAACATCTTTTTCCAACCTCGCCCTCTCGGATGTCTCTTCTGCACACACGAATTCTTCACGTGAATGACTCAAGTGAGTAAACGGATGATCTTTGATCTCTGGTCTATAGTCTCTGATCTTTCGTTTCTAGTATAGGCTCTATAGTCTCACTCAAGTTTTGTCACTAGAAGTATTGAACGATGGAACGTGCTTTCCCCCGAATCAGTAACAAGTTCACCACAAACCTTCCGGTATCATCTTACGTCTCTTCCCTCTATCTCCTTCAATTCTGATTCTCTCTTGCGTCTGTGATCTCTTGCTACCGACCCGCTGTTCCCCCTGAAGCCCCACCCCCCCCCCAAACCGATTCGTCATCAAGACGACGGACCTAATAAATAAAACGAAGATTACCGATACTACCTCTATTCCCTTCTCACCTGGCGGATAAACAATTGAATTGAACGGAAAAGGTCCTCGGATGATCATGTTCCAAAATATTTTTTTTTCAAAGAGGGGGTCCCGAGTGCTGATCGCCAGATCCAATAACTAAAGCTAGAAATCGATTTTTTTAAAGTTTGAAGGGTTTTTCGAAATAGCGATATTGTTGTGAGAATAAAATTTTCCGATGTATTTTTATCGGAAGCTTGCACAAATTTGAGTTGATCGTTAGTTGCATATCAAAGTCTAATTTGATATTTATTCCGTGGATTGGAAGTAACGTAATGAGGGAGTGATCGGTATCTCTGCCATTTGATGCATGGATGGCGATGAACGTATGCCCTAAGTGCGCAATCGAGTCACTGCCCGACAGAAATGTCGAATCGAGAGAAAATCGAGAAAGGAGGGGAAGTTACAAGACAATTAGAAACTCAGAAATGTTTCATTTATGCTTAAAGTTCGAAGCAGCGACTCTGGGTAGTGGCGGGTCTTTTCGACGGCTCTGCCACACAACACCGACACAAATTCGGCAACACTGGCATGGATTGATCTTTTGAACTTTCTTAATTCGATATGAGATCAATATGTTAATTAAATAACAAAAATTGAAAAATGAGAAATGTGCGTTGAAAATTGAGCAGAGAAAGGATTGTTAAATTAATTTATTTTCTTTATCATTTATTGCGGTAATATTACTTTGGGTCGGGCGGTGGCGAGTGAGCCGGATCTTCCGGCACCGGCGACTGTTCCGGATCCGAGGGAACCGGACTGGGCGGGGCGACAACGGGCGCCAACAATGAATAGATATTTAATCACGGCCAGACTTCTGTAGCTTACCTGGCGCATGGCGCTCAACACCGCTCTGGCACTGTCCAGGTTGGCACGACATGCGGCCAGGGCCGCTCGCGTGCCCTTTTTCTTGATTACTTTGCGAACCATGACAACGGATTAAAAAAATTACAGAAAAAAAAATTAAATATTATAGTTATTATATTATTATAAAATTACAACTATTAAAAGTTAATGTCTGTCAATTGTTCAACTTTTTTTGCTAATATCTCGGCTTTTTTGCTAATGTTTCGGTTCACCCCTCGGACCTTTACTTTTTTTTAAAAAGATTTCCCACGAAAAAAATACCAATAATATCGATTATTTATTTTGTCATTTCGTCATAATCCAAATTCCGGTCCGTTCACGTCGGAAACTTAACCAAATCGATCGTACTTCTCACCAAGCTACTCGTAATTGAAAATCGGTATTATATTTCGCCATCGTAGAGTCAAATTGTTTAAGAAGTCAATCAACTTTTCAAAAAAAATTTTCGAGAACCTCAATTTAGAATATGCCAATCGCATATATGGCGAGTGTTTTTAATATTTTCACCAAAATGACTATTTTAGTAGTCATCCTACTATCGATACATTCGAAATGGAATACCAGCGTGAATATGGATTTTAACCGTATTCCTAGAAAATTGATAGATATCACGATAGAAATCATCGTGACGTGTTTGTTTATCATGAATACTTATCAGAATACAGTAGCAGATTCAGTAAGATTTGTGCACCTGATCCGTTTTACCCAGAGCTTTAGTCAAATTTGGCATCTGCCATTCTAACACGGGTCAGAATGGATGGCAAGGAGTCTGCAAACGCGCTAACCACTACGCCACACAGGCAGTTGAGGAATGAGAGGGAGAAAGAGTTTAGGAATGGACTTCCTAATCCGCCTCATTTTGTTCGCATTAATTCCTCTTCATTCTTATTTCATTCCACTCCAATATTTCTATATATTCCAATCAAATATTTCTATATAAAGTTTTTTTCTGATGTCGCTTTTCTTGGACAGTATATGGGATACTGTATCAGGAACTAGTTCATTCTGCAAACTGCAAAATAGAACATACGATCTTTGGTCTTTGATCTTATCCGAGTAATTTTTACTTTTGTGTCTTAATTTTGGCCAGTTACAACCATTTCTTCGATACGAACGAACTCGATAAATTTCGACCGTTCTCCCATTCATTCGCTTTCCTATTTGACAAAGATCGGTTTTGCAATATTATCGTACATCGTTCCCATTACCGAACAAACGGCCTTTTCTACCTTTTTGGCCTTTTTCCCTTTAAGCGAATTCACGCTTAATATTCTTGTTTTTTGTTTCATATTTTTTATCCACCCCCATAACTGGACGAATACAAAAATTGGCCGGTGAAATATTATTTTCAATGGGTGAAAAATTACAGCCGTAATACAGAAAATGTACGGAAAATTTGTGATGACGTGGAGATTACGGTAGAGCCGTATTTTAATTGAAAATAGAGGCAACGGCTCTCATTTTTCACCTATTTAAAATAATATTTCACCGGCCAATTTTTGTATTCGTCCAGTTATGGGGGTGGATAAAAAATATGAAACAAAAAACAAGAATATTAAGCGTGAATTCGCTTAAAGGGAAAAAAGGCCAAAAAGGTAGAAAAGGCCGTTTGTTCGGTAATGGGAGCGATGTACGATAGTTTAATCACATTATCTGTAAGACGTTTTTTTTCGAAAATTCGTCTGAAAGTGGAAGCCACTTTTTTTTGCTGTGCCTGATATTCCGGATTGTACAAAAGAAACTATTTTGTTTGTGGTTCCAGTGCCGAACGTTTTTTCGGGATCATACGCCAGAATGCTTGTCTTCTCTTGTCGAGTGTAACTTCGCCTACCTTCGCTCGATCGATATAAAGCCCACATTGCTAAACATGTTTGTCATGCAACATGTAAATATTCGGTTTTTTTAAAAAAATATTTTTCTTAATCCGAATGTTTTTTGGAGTTTGATCTTTTGATCTTTTGATGTTTCCTAATCCGATTTGAAATCATTATGTTAATCAAATTACAGAAATATCAGACCACTCCACTTTGAATGACCTCTCTAATCTCTCTGACCTCTCCCACTCCACTTTGAATGACCTCTCTAATCTCTCTGACCTCTCCCCATCCCTTCACTCTCTCTCTCTTTGGACTTTAAAATCGGTACATTTTAATAATACATTTTAATATTTATAAGAACATCCCTACTATGCATTCGACAGTGCCGAATCATAATATAAAAATAAAATTTTTAAAAAATGAGCGAAAACAAAAATTATGTTAATTACAAAAAAAACAAACGAAAATGCCTACCTACCGTACTCTTTAGGATTCCTCGGGTTTGCGCTAGGACACATTTATTATTTAGCATTTTCCTTTTTATATTATATTGTCCTTATATCCTTTTTATATATATTATCCTTTTTATATTATATCATTCTCTCTGATGGAATGCGGATTCTCCTAATCCCCTCGTCTCTGCCAACGACTCAACAAGATCGGAATCCCCATCCAAGCCGGACTGGTCGCCGTGTGATGGGTATGACCGCCTAAGATGTTTGGTCCCTCAGAATCCAGGCTCGTATCTCTCGCTCAAAGATGGAATTTCGAGTTTGGAGGACTCGAGCACAAAGCAGACTCCAGCACATGCCAGGCTTCGTATTCGACCTACAGTGGGACTCAATCTACGTGCAACTCCGTCAACAGTTCAATCGGGAACCAAGGGAGCAGGATTCTTTCTCCTGCCATTGCGACTGTGACAAGGAAAGAAGACCAATCCACTGGCCCGAGACCCCTCAAAATGAATATCTTGAAAGAAGGACACCCCATCTTGATCAGCGCCCAGAAAGCGACACTGATAAATTCATTCATTCATTCATTCATTATATTGTAATTACTTAAAAATATATAAATATTTTATGATTGTGTACATGATCTGAGTGTCTAAAACATAAATCCGATCGATTTTGTAAACAGAAATAACAGGAAAGCTATTAGTATGCTTATATTAGTCAATCGTGCGTACATGTGGATTCAACCCAAGGTTTCCATGAGGGGGAGGGCTTAGGTATAAGTGATGATATAAAAGTGGTTTTGTTCGAGGGGAAGGTCTAGTATCGGAAGGAAAGAGCGAAAACATCGGAAGGCAGTGGATGCAGGGTTACATTTCGTGCCTTCTAAGATAAATACTCGGTTTCCCACTACTTTAACATTCAGTTGAAAGTGGAGTGATATCTTAAGAAAGGCAGTGGATGCAGAGTTACATTTCGTGCCTTCTAAGATAATTACTCGGTTTCCCACTACTTTAGCACTCAGTTGAAAGTGGAGTGATATCTTAAGAAAGGCAGTGGATGCAGAGTTACATTTCGTGCCTTCTAAGATAATTACTCGGTTTCCCACTACTTTAGCACTCAGTTGAAAGTGGAGTGATATCTTAAGAAAGGCAGTGGATGCAGGGTTACATTTCGTGCCTTCTAAGATAATTACTCGGTTTCCCACTACTTTAGCACTCAGTTGAAAGTGGAGTGATATCTTAAGAAAGGCAGTGGATGCAGGGTTACATTTCGTGCCTTCTAAGATAAATACTCGGTTTCCCACTACTTTAACATTCAGTTGAAAGTGGAGTGATATCTTAAGAAAGGCAGTGGATGCAGGGTTACATTTCGTGCCTTCTAAGATAATTACTCGGTTTCCCACTACTTTAACATTCAGTTGAAAGTGGAGTGATATCTTAAGAAAGGCAGTGGATGCAGAGTTACATTTCGTGCCTTCTAAGATAATTACTCGGTTTCCCACTACTTTAACATTCAGTTGAAAGTGGAGTGATATCTTAAGAAAGGCAGTGGATGCAGGGTTACATTTCGTGCCTTCTAAGATAATTACTCGATTTTTTTACGCAAGTGTGGTACCCGTACCAGAATTTTATGGCGATTACGCTTATCTAATTCATTTTTCATAATTTTGTTAAATATATGTAAAAAATCGATTTTTTGACTATTTGAAGTGCAGGCTTTACTTTATGCATGGTTCGAACCGCACTAATAGTATCTCTGTAATAGCTCTGTAATAGTGTGACCTAATATCACCTAGTAGATAGTAAGAATAAGCACTGGTAATAATATGACTTAGTGAGAATACTGTCGCCCATATGGTCAAACATACGGTACCGCCGGCAGATGGAGCCCATCGACTACTGACGCCGCTTGCCATCGATGTATAGAGATAGGAGCATAGAGACAATGGCCAAGAAGGCGAATAGTGGAGTTAGAACCGTGGTTTTATAGCTTTATAGTTTTATAGATTATGGTAATGAAATTACAGCAATACACATTTGATTTTTTCTATTGCGATTTGCATAAAGTTAGGAGAGAACAAAAAAAGAGAACAACGCGTGGTTTTATAGCTTCATAGTTTTATAGATTATGGTAATGAAATTACAGCAATACACATTTGCATTTTTTCTATTGCGATGTGCATAAAGTTAGGAGAGAACAAAAAAGAGAACTACGCGTGGTTTTATAGATTATGGTAATGAAATTACAGCAATACACATTTACATTTTTTCTATTGCGATGTGCATAAAGTTAGGAGAGAACAAAAAAAAGAACAACGCGTGGGGCCTCGAGCCTTCCGTAAGAGACTCGCAGGTTAGGATGTCAAGCGCCGGGTAATGCATTCTGCGCATTGGTTAATACGTGAAAAAATAAAATATTTTTAAAAACACACGTACAGTTTTTTCATAATAGTCAATAAATAGGGCTCGAACTCTACCAACATGACCTCTGGGGACGGTATTTACGATTTTTGAACATTGATCGCAAAAAATTTGATCTTTGATCTTTGATCTCTCGAAAAACATATTTAAGATATACCTATCAGGTAGACTTCTATATACAAGAAAATTTGTTGCAAGAAATCATTTTTTTCTTGCCAAGAAATCAGTTAAAAGTGGAGTGATATCTTAAGAAAGGCAGTGGATGCAGGGTTACATTTCGTGCCTTCTAAGATAATTACTCGGTTTCCCACTACTTTAGCATTCAGTTGAAAGTGGAGTGATATCTTAAGAAAGGCAGTGGATGCAGGGTTACATTTCGTGCTTTCTAAGATAATTATTCGGTTTCCCACTACTTTAACATTCAGTTGAGAGTGGAGTGATATCTTAAGAAAGGCAGTGGATGCATGGTTACATTTCGTGCCTTCTAAGATAATTACTCGGTTTCCCACTACTTTAACATTCAGTTGAAAGTGGAGTGATATCTTAAGAAAGGCAGTGGATGCAGGGTTACATTTCGTGCCTTCTAAGATAATTACTCGGTTTCCCACTACTTTAACATTCAGTTGAAAGTGGAGTGATATCTTAAGAAAGGCAGTGGATGCAGGGTTACATTTCGTGCCTTCTAAGATAATTACTCGGTTTCCCACTACTTTAGCATTCAGTTGAAAGTGGAGTGATATCTTAAGAAAGGCAGTGGATGCAGGGTTACATTTCGTGCTTTCTAAGATAATTATTCGGTTTCCCACTACTTTAACATTCAGTTGAAAGTGGAGTGATATCTTAAGAAAGGCAGTGGATGCATGGTTACATTTCGTGCCTTCTAAGATAATTACTCGGTTTCCCACTACTTTAACATTCAGTTGAAAGTGGAGTGATATCTTAAGAAAGGCAGTGGATGCAGGGTTACATTTCGTGCCTTCTAAGATAATTACTCGGTTTCCCACTACTTTAACATTCAGTTGAAAGTGGAGTGATATCTTAAGAAAGGCAGTGGATGCAGGGTTACATTTCGTGCCTTCTAAGATAATTACTCGGTTTCCCACTACTTTAGCACTCAGTTGAAAGTGGAGTGATATCTTAAGAAAGGCAGTGGATGCAGGGTTACATTTCGTGCCTTCTAAGATAATTACTCGGTTTCCCACTACTTTAACATTCAGTTGAAAGTGGAGTGATATCTTAAGAAAGGCAGTGGATGCAGGGTTACATTTCGTGCCTTCTAAGATAATTACTCGGTTTCCCACTACTTTAACATTCAGTTGAAAGTGGAGTGATATCTTAAGAAAGGCAGTGGATGCAGGGTTACATTTCGTGCCTTCTAAGATAATTACTCGGTTTCCCACTACTTTAACATTCAGTTGAAAGTGGAGTGATATCTTAAGAAAGGCAGTGGATGCAGGGTTACATTTCGTGCCTTCTAAGATAATTACTCGATTTTTTTACGCAAGTGTGGTACCCGTACCAGAATTTTATGGCGATTACGCTTATCTAATTCATTTTTCATAATTTTGTTAAATATATGTAAAAAATCGATTTTTTGACTATTTGAAGTGCAGGCTTTACTTTATGCATGGTTCGAACCGCACTAATAGTATCTCTGTAATAGCTCTGTAATAGTGTGACCTAATATCACCTAGTAGATAGTAAGAATAAGCTCTGGTAATAATATGACTTAGTAGTGAGAATACTGTCGCACATATGGTCAAACATACGGTACCGCCGGCAGATGGAGCCCATCGACTACTGACGCCGCTTGCCATCGATGTATAGAGATAGGAGCATAGAGACAATGGCCAAGAAGGCGAATAGTGGAGTTAGAACCGTGGTTTTATAGCTTTATAGTTTTATAGATTATGGTAATGAAATTACAGCAATACACATTTGCATTTTTTCTATTGCGATGTGCATAAAGTTAGGAGAGAACAAAAAAGAGAACAACGCGTGGTTTTATAGAATATGGTAATGAAATTACAGCAATACACATTTGCATTTTTTCTATTGCGATGTGCATAAAGTTAGGAGAGAACAAAAAAGAGAACAACGCGTGGTTTTATAGATTATGGTAATGAAATTACAGCAATACACATTTGCATTTTTTCTATTGCGATGTGCGTAAAGTTAGGAGAGAACAAAAAAGAGAACTACGCGTGGTTTTATAGATTATGGTAATGAAATTACAGCAATACACATTTACATTTTTTCTATTGCGATGTGCATAAAGTTAGGAGAGAACAAAAAAAAGAACAACGCGTGGGGCCTCGAGCCTTCCGTAAGGGACTCGCAGGTTAGGATGTCAAGCGCCGGGTAATGCATTCTGCGCATTGGTTAATACATGAAAAAATAAAATATTTTTAAAAACACACGTACAGTTTTTTCATAATAGTCAATAAATAGGGCTCGAACTCTACCAACATGACCTCTGGGGACGGTATTTACGATTTTTGAACATTGATCGCAAAAAATTTGATCTTTGATCTTTGATCTCTCGAAAAACATATTTAAGATATACCTATCAGGTAGACTTCTATATACAAGAAAATTTGTTGCAAGAAATCATTTTTTTCTTGCCAAGAAATCAGTTAAAAGTGGAGTGATATCTTAAGAAAGGCAGTGGATGCAGGGTTACATTTCGTGCCTTCTAAGATAATTACTCGGTTTCCCACTACTTTAGCTTTCAGTTGAAAGTGGAGTGATATCTTAAGAAAGGCAGTGGATGCAGGGTTACATTTCGTGCCTTCTAAGATAATTATTCGGTTTCCCACTACTTTAACATTCAGTTGAAAGTGGAGTGATATCTTAAGAAAGGCAGTGGATGCATGGTTACATTTCGTGCCTTCTAAGATAATTACTCGGTTTCCCACTACTTTAACATTCAGTTGAAAGTGGAGTGATATCTTAAGAAAGGCAGTGGATGCAGGGTTACATTTCGTGCCTTCTAAGATAATTACTCGGTTTCCCACTACTTTAACATTCAGTTGAAAGTGGAGTGATATCTTAAGAAAGGCAGTGGATGCAGGGTTACATTTCGTGCCTTCTAAGATAATTACTCGATTTTTTACGCAAGTGTGGTACCCGTACCAGAATTTTATGGCGATTACGCTTATCTAATTCATTTTTCATAATTTTGTTAAATATATGTAAATAATCGATTTTTTGACTATTTGAAGTGCAGGCTTTACTTTATGCATGGTTCGAACCGCACAAATAGTATCTCTGTATTTTGATTATAACACATTTATCAAGAGGTCGGGTTAGGTGAGAGCTCTGATGTGCATGGCATTCCAACTGGCTTTTCTTGCTTCGTTGAGAAAGTTCGGGCCAACAGTCTTGCGGAATATATCGCTCCATCTAGTCATTGGTCGACCTCTTCTTCTTTTTCTTGTCGGGAACCATTCGATCACAGATCGGCTCCACTTCCAATTGTCGTCATTCGCGATCTTGTGCAACCAAAACCATTTCCTTTTCTGCGCATCTCGCACAAAGTCCCGAATTCGAGTTGAATCTCGCAACCGCTCATTAGAGACATGATCGAGCACAGTACAACCTACCATCCATCTTTCCATTCGACGTTGAGCCACTGATAATCGATTCATTTGTGCATTGGTCAGAGCCCAACATTCGCAACCATACAATACCGCGGGGAGAATGCAGCCATTGAATAATCGACGTTTGTGAGCCATTGGGATACCCCGATTGATGAGAAATGAGCGGTGTTTGTGAAATGCCCCATACCCTGCTTGAATTCTCCGTGTTATTTCCCAGTCGTCAGTCCCGTTAATTGTTATCCCACTTCCCAAGTATACCACCTTTTCCTGCAATTTTACAACCTTTCCAGCTACTTTAACTATTCTGGGTAGGGGTTTGGATGTCATTCCGATGGTCTTATCCCCGTTGAGCTGCAGTCCCACTCCCGCCAAAACCTTTTCTAGTTCCACGGCCATGCTTTGAATTTGTCGTTCATCGTGTGAGATAATGACAGCATCATCAGCAAATAGGATATGAGAAAGGAACCGACCATTTATGCAAATTCCCTTCTTAGACCAGTCTAATTGGCGGAATGCCCTATCTAAAACTGCAGTAAAGAGTCTTGGGGACAAGCAGTCACCTTGACGAACCCCCCTTCCAACCTTAATTTCCACCTCACTCCCGTTGACCACCAGCGCATTCTTACTTCCCTGAGAGAGACCCGCTAAGAATGAAACCACCTCCGACGGAATTCCTTCCATATCTACCGATCTGAATACTGCTTCTGTGAATACACTGTCGAAAGCCTTCGATATATCCACAAAAAGCAGATAGATCGGCAGCCTGTAATCAACACAATGTGCAATGACCGATTTAAGAGTATGGATTGCGTCAATAGTGGAATGGCCTTGTCTAAACCCCATTTGTTCCCAGCTTTTGTTCCTATCCAAGACCGGCGCGTACCTCTTATTGAGTATCTCTGTAATAGCTCTGTAATAGTGTGACCTAATATCACCTAGTAGATAAGAATAAGCTCTCACGGCATTTGAGTACTGTGCAAAACCAAGACTCCACCCACTTGGCGATAATCGGCCCTTGTAATTGAGATTTTGAACATTTTCTTGTGTGTTCATACGAACTCACGTATTTCCATTAAAGCAGGATTGCGCGAATCTCTCCGACGCCGAGCGATTCCGTCGTGAAATTGCCAAGTAAGTCGCCAAAAAAAAACCCTTATCTAGGTCTTCTTATTTATTAACACTCAAATTTAATAGCTGTTAAAGAAGGCTTCCCACGAATCGAGGGGGGAAAGTCCCACACGGAAAAACCAGCATTGAAGCGGTATTACGGTAGTTTTCTCTGGCATTTTGCCAAAATTTTTCCATTTTTCGCACTTTGTTAACTTTTCACGTTTTTTCATTGTATTAGCTTCGTTGCTGTAATTTTCATTTATTTTTATACGTTTCGAATCGCTACAGCTAGACTGTACCCTTAGGATATGTTTTGATTACGGTTGCACCTCTAAATTGGCGAAAAAACGCTTTCGAACAAAAGTGCACTGATTTTCCAACTTATTGGCCTCGGTTTTCTTGTTCCCAGCTGTTTCCATTGCATTATCCTCTTTATATTTTGTATATTTTCTTGAAACATGATGCGCGTTCCGTGATATTTAGTATTGGCCCAATTTTAGGATAATTCTTGTTCGTGTTCACTATTTCGAGTTGCCCACACTTTGCCCCTACATTACTCTTGTGATATTGTGATTATTTATCGATTTTCTTGCTTCCGATCGTCCTATTTGCAGCTATGGCGGCCGGTGACCCGATTGACCGACCGTTCCTTCGCGATGTTGACCAGTGGATGGAGCAGTTGTATGACTGCAAGCAGCTCTCCGAACAGCAAGTCAAGATGCTGTTTGAACAGGTTCGCTTACTGTTCAAACCTCCCCGAATTATCGACTTATGCTTCTTTTCATCGTTTCCGCATTCATAGTTTGGTTTTTCTGTGTAATTTTTGTTTCCTTATTACTAGAGATATCGGCACAGTGCTAGGAATATGCGTTTATCACGATTGAGCTCAAATCTCGCTCAAAAACCAGCAAAGTGTCCAGACTTTCTCCTTGATTTCGAACTCCTTTACTTTCGAGAGATTATCTTGATGATTTCAAGGAGTGCTCACGATGATTTCATCTCGAAGTCTTGCACGTTTTCTTCGTAATCAACGCGGCCAGGGCGTCTCGACGTCGTCCGCTTCACGACGATTCCAATCTGCTTGGGTGAATCTAGCCAGGTGAATTATAGCTTCTTCTATTTTGCTTGAGGGTGTTAGATAAGGTATTTCCCATTTTCACCCCCCCCCCCATTTCCCCACATTTGTTTGTTGTTGAACATAAAAAAGTATTTCGGAGGAGGCGTCTCTGTTGATATTGCAATACTTATTGATCCCTCTTGCAGTCGTGCTCAATTTAAACGAAACACTACAGTAATACTTTATTGTCGATTGCACATTGATTAAATAATTATAATTTGCAGCCGTGCTAATTGCCGTGTACGAGGGCGAGAACGCCGTGTCGTCGGAGGTTCGCAACGCGGTGGAGAAGCTCGCCGAGTACCTCAAGACCAGCGGATACTAAGGTACGGTAGGCACTTATCGATTGATCGCCTTGATGAGCGACCCCTCCAACTTTGGGGTGTACCCCCGCGATCGGAACCCCGGTCAGACCCTGTACCGATTTTTATATCGATTTTTCACTTTCGTATCTCCGGAAAACACCCTTTTGTATCCCCCTCCCCGAAAAAACCTGGCATTGGAGGGTCACTCATCACCGATTGAACGACAAGTGATTGTGGTACGGTAGACGCAATATTGATTGGTTGCCATTGCAGGAGCGTCAGCTTCGTTCACAGTCGACGTCCCCTCGACACCGCTCGCTGCCCCTTCCCCCACCCCCCTCTGTACCTCCATTGTCTCCCCTTTTCTCTCCGCACTCTTTATGATAGGAAAGTAACAGTTTGTAAAAGAGTACCCCCTTCCTCTCTGCCCCTCTTCCGCATTCTAAATTCCACGATTTTCGCCCATTCCAACGTTCGTCGTATCGTCGTGTCCTCTTGTAATCTTCCTTTTTCTTTAAATTATGCCTTCTGGGTTAATGGTGAGAGGAGGACGCGGGGAGCGAGGTTGCGGGCGGTACGGTAGCACCTACCGAGCCCGTCGCCTCGCATCCCCCGACCCGACACCCACACATTCCTCATTTGATACGTGTTACTGTCTGAAAATTAACTATGGTGGAATGGTTTCTCGCTGCTAAATTAAGTGATAAATTTCTTCTTTTTATGATTATCTTGAGTTGGGATACATTGTATGATTGTGTATGGCAAGATGAGAATGCCATTGTTAGATAGGCAATGATGATGATTCTGAAAGTTGGCGGACAATCGAACTCTCGAGGAATAAAAGCCAAAGAATAACTAGCTCGTCAACCAATCACCAATTCTTGATCTCTAACTTTGGAGAGAACGGAAATAGTGTTTTCAAAAAGCACTTACTAGCACTTGTTAGGCTACTATCGGTTCTCGCTGACCCAATGACTCGTACATTCTTTTTCACGTCTCATTATGTTTCAAAGCCAATGTTTTCACTGAGAATTGATAAAAACGTTTCCAATCCGTACCCGGATCCGGATTTTCAACAGATTCGCGCGCATTCTTGCTACATAAGGGCTCCGTTCCTCCTCCCCAATATCTCCTACCGTAGTGTAGTGGTAAGCGCTTGGAGCTGGAACGCAACCAGTTGTGAGTTCGACTCCTCACCAGTGCATTTTATCTCTTCCCAACTTCTCTTTTCGACCTTCGCTCTCCGTTAATCAATATCATCTCCTCTAATACAGTATACCCTGATGTCGCCTGCGTTTTTCGATAAACTTTAAAATTTCATAGCGGGCTTCAACGGCCTCTGTGACACTTCGCATAAACTGATTTCTGGTCGTGTGACCATCCCCTATCATCCCAAATTGCCAGTTTATGTGACCAAATATTCGTGGGAAGCCTTCTTTAAATAGTTGTTCCGTCAAGTCAATCTTTTAAGTCTGTTTAATGTATTACAGACGATATCTGTAGGCATTTGACAGCGCGCGACCTGCATTGCTCCTCACGTACCCTAGTCTTCGAAATATTGACCTTTGACGAAATAGCATTGCACTTTACTACCTATTTTCGTATTTATATATTAATATCGATATAAGTACTATATGTATATCTAAATACTAGTTCTGTTATGAAACGCTTCATTGCTCTAGTATTAATTGTCCTGAACAGTGTGTGCCATGCAACTGAGTGATATTTAGAACAAGACGTCGACCATCGAGAAGCAGGCTTGCGTCTACGCCGCACTCGTCCTTCAGGACGACGATGTAAGCTTGTTTTATAAACAAATATAATTTTTTTCAAACGTTTATCTGATCGATGTTGTGTTGGTAGTGTTGGGTTTAAACCAGGCAAAAAATATTAGGCTCTTTGAGCAAAAATATGGGTCATCGTTGGTTACAGAAGGTGAATCTGATTGTTACTTTTTTTTAAAAACTGGTAGTACTTGTAGTTTGAACGGTCTTTTTTCGCGCATTCGATTCAAACATCTGCGAGTATGATGTTAATAGATGGATACTATTTTACTCGTGAAAAACACTAAGTTCGATGAATGGTTACTTTTATATATTTTAAGTTCGTCAACTGCTCGTTATTGTGAAGGCCAAGTTCTTCTCCCACTCCGCCGAACAGAAGATCAAGGCTGCCGGAGGAACAAGCGTCTTGGTTGCCAAAGACACCATTACTTGTGTTGTATATATTTTTTTTGCTTTCGCAATTATTGTTTTAGCTATTCCTAATATAAATCTTGTTGAACAAAGAGTTCTGGTTGATTGTGACGCAGTTGTTTGAAGAAGTGAAATGCGTTGGAAAGGAATTTCGGGCCAGTTGATCGATTGATCAAACATATTGTTGCTTATTCATTTTACACAGTATGACATGAATATACACAATGACCTATCGGTCTCAAAATAGGGCAGGGAATCAAGAATGGGTTAACCATCAAATTTAATGAACACTTTTTCGCTGCTATATCGAATGCAGGACAGTGCACGCAAGTTATCGTTCGAAAAATGTCGAGATCAGCACGTGTACAAGATAATTTCGACGATACGCCTTCAGAATTGCGGCATTTTTGGAGGTGGGTAGTCCATAGGGCCGTTGAGCCCACGTAACAACAGAACTAGCGGCAGAACTAGCGGAACTAGAGGTTAAAGTATAATTATCGATTGATAAATACCGGAGACAGTTCGTGCAAAATGTAATTTCGACGATAACGGTCGTGGGAACCTACAGAATTGCGGCATTTTTGGCGTGGGGTTTGCACATTGGGTGTATTTAACAGACGTAGCGACAAAATGCGCGGCCTTCGAGGATGAAGTATAATTAACGAGCGAAACAAGCCGGGATGGGTATAAGCAAAATCGAATTTCGACGATAATGAGCGCGGGGAATTACGGCAGTTATGCCGTAAAGGGTTGTCCATAGGGTCCCTACACCGAAAATGTTTAAAAATAAAAATAAAATAAGGAGAAATTGTAAAAATCGAAGGAAAAATCGATAGCACAAAAAAGAAACTCATTGTGCGCCGGAAAGTGCGCGACCGGAGAGTGCGCGATTCGAGTGTAGCCTAAAGGACGGGTCCGGATTGAACTCCGGTTTTAACGGGAGCCGTCTGTACCCAGCCTAAAAGACGGCTCCGGATTTTTAATTTTGAAAACTCATAACTCTTTAAAAACAATTTTTTATCTCTATTTTTTCCATTTTTATCGGAAAATGGAGTTCTTTCATCTGAACATCAATGTCCAAAGTGTGCCGGGTCCCTTTAAGCATTGTGGTTGTCGTTCGACGTGTTTGTTTTGTTTTTCTTCTTATTTTCGCTTAGTTTCCCCAGTATATTTTCTTTTTCGCTGCATTTATTTTCTCTCTAATGAATATCAGTTATAACGGCGTGTCGGAATAACTATTTGTGTATCTTGTTTAACATATTTCCGTCATCTGAACTGTGCTTTTACATTTTGTTTGAGTTAGCGTAAATGCAGTTGCATTTCAGTTGAGGCTATGGGATATGGCTTCTGTCGATTCTCGTAAGGCAGCTGAACTCGATGGAAAAAGTGTTAAGGTTATTTTTTAAAACGGAATTTACTATTGCTTGCTTTCTTCCGATCGCATTACCTTGTTTTACAGGCCTACTACTTCTGGGGACGCGCAGCCCTTCAACTCGGTCAGTATGGAGAAGCTTTTAGCGTCTTGCGAAGGCTAACGAGCTCGCTAACGGACAAAAGGTATTTAATAAACACCGACATCTTGCTGTGTTGCCGATTATTACCAAAAAATCTAATTGCATATAATCTAATTGCAAAGTTACTTGAATAGGCGAGCTCCCGTTTCATAACCTGACCGTACCAGGCTTAATAATGTATGTACTGAAGCAAAAATTTCAGACTAATTGATGAGGATTTGGAGAGGTCGCGTGGTCATCTATTGGACGAAAGCGAGGAGGAGGAAGCCAAAATGGAAGCCCACGAGGGCGATCGACTCTTAAGAGGGTAAAGTAAGTCGAAAATTTTATCGAGAACCCGAATAGTTTATAATATTTTGACATGTCTTTGATGTTTCAATATATCCTGCGATTCCTATAAGGGGATTTGCACATTATAAATCCATTCCAGTGTCTATCATGAACACTGATGGGCTAAGTTCCGCTAGTTGGTCGGGGGCTCTGCAATTTTAGAAAATTTTGTGTTATGGGATTCCGCAAAATATTTCATACAAAGCATGCATTGCTAGCAGTCGAAGTTTGATCATCCTTTCTGAAAAATTACTTTACTCATTCTCTTTCTAGGTTGACGATCGCCGGAGAAGACGGGAGATTCCTGACTATTTGTGTAGAACAATTTCATTCGAGCTCCTCGAGGACCCTGTTATTACGCCCTCTGGAATAACGTAATTATCTTTCTTCTTTAATTTTTAGAATCAGATAAAGCTTTAAAAGACAATTATATTTTTTTATAAATCGAAGTTACGACCGTGCGGACATGAGGGAACACCTTCAACAGGTCAGCCACTTCGACTCAGTAACAAGAGCCCCTCTCAAAGAAGATCAAGTATGTTGCAAATTAGATGTACGCTATATCAAGCCCCAATAACATTGCAGCTCATTCCCAATTCGGCGATGCGTGAGGTCGTAGACAACTTCCTCTCTGAAAATCCATGAGGACTCCACGATCTTGATATTCAATAATTTGTTGATATGTGTATGCTGGTCTTAGATCAAGTTTAATATTGTTTGATTAGCATTAATATTGTCAATATGTCTGACTAGCATTAATATTGTTAATATTATCTCCATGAGAGAAGTATGCAATGATGTATTGCCAGCAACTTGCTTTATTGTTTTATCTCGTGGACAGTCCTCACTTATTTTCGTTCAGCTTATGTTTTGTCTCCGAACCCGTGACCATTCCATTTGTCCCTTAAATGTTTTCATAATTTATTTTATACTTGTCTGAATTGTACGTATAACACAATGTAGATAGAAATTTATATTATTAATAATTTATTTCCTTTCAAAACACACATTTCGAAGAACAATTTCATCTGCTTGTACGGGCTCTGGCCGATATCGGCGTGCGGGAACAGCTGCATAACCTTGTTGAACTGAGCCTTTGTCATGGATTGTGAACTGCCTTCGCCGCGTGCTCCCTGCAACATAACAAATATCATAAACGACATGAAAAAGGGGTTGGCAAACCGGTAGCGGTATAACGATATCGGAAGAGGGTAGCGGTTCGCTACAAGCAGTTATATACAGCTACTCTTCCGACGTCTCAAAGCGACGTCTTAAAATGAAGCATGCCCTACTTGTTGAGGACAGCAAAAAGGGAACTGAGCTAATCCGTATCTTTATTGTTTAGGCCCTATTGCCAACCCTAGTATGAATGCCGGATAACCGGAAAACACAGGGAATACATGAAAAAATGCGCGGCTAATCACTTACAACAAGAAAACTATTCAAATCGCACCTCTTTAACGGTCTCCTTGTACTCTGCGGCTGCCTTCGCTGACGCCTTGACACACTCTTTGTTTGCTTCGTTCTGCTTGCCGCAGGGCAGGGAGTCGAAGTCGTACTTGCGGAGACATCCAAAGAGACTTTGCAAGGCAAAAGACGATATTACCTGCAAGCATGACAATTAAGTAAAAGGGGAAGAGAAACAAGTCAACGCTTCCATCTATTACACGAAACGTAGTGAGCAAATTAAATAATTAGAGTCAAGATCCGTCGAGATTAAACTTGATATCACATATTCAATTGAAGTACTAGCGAAAAAGGAACATACACGACAAAGAAAAACATAAATCAATAACAACAACGAGCAGAATCCCGAGCGGTTCTAGAACGTTCTTTTGAAATAAACGTATTCGCTCCCAAATCGGGAGAGCGCGAATTTGAAATTTTAGCGTTTGAAAAATAAATAATCCCACCAAGTTTGCAGCGTGAACGACGACTAATCCAACACCTAATATACTGTAAGTTTTCGCATCGACCTGAAAATCGTGCTTTGGAAGGCCGTGATATTGAGACTATATGTACTCATCTAATCTCGTGATAGAATTTTTTTAATAATCAAAATAATAGTGATCAGCGAAGGAGTAACTAAAGCGAACCTATATTATTAAACGTTCTAGCATTGATTTTTTGTTGTTGACATCGTCTGTTTTTTGTTGACGGTATTTTAACTCTATAGATGTAGTAAGCGACATGAACCAGAAAGGGCCTTCCTTCATTCACTTATTTTAGCTGCAATTCTTCTCTGATCTTATGTAGTTACTGAACCGTGAAATCACACTGCGAAACTACCTGGTGTTGCTTCGTCAGTTTTTTAAAGTAGACATTTAGCGTAATGGGTAATTGTATATGTATTTTTTATTTCTATTAAACCAAGTATTAAACTATTTGTTCAGTACTCGAACCGACTGGACATTCGTCGCATCTACTGGATGTTCGGCTTCGCGGGGGAATTACTCTCCCAATTGCTCAAACAACCCGTGAAGCTCGAATTGGCCTTCGTCGAGAATGAGAAGGATTGCGCATACAATTTCATTTAAGAGAAGAATGATTAGAAAGTAGCCAAGAAAGTGTTGTTTTCGTTGTGTTTATCGTTTCCGCTCCTGATAAAGTGTTCAACGTCTCTACCTTGATGCACAATGTTTTAATTGATTGAGTAATGTAAAGTCGAGTTACGAATAGAACGATAATCATTTATTTACATAACTAGCTTATAAATTATAATCAATCATGTACAAATCCTTGAGACTCAATGGGAAGGAGGTATAATTGGTGGATGGAAAGAAGGTATGACAGTGTACAAGCGATCGATATCCTACCGTAATCTAGTCTAGAAAGAGAAGGGATCAATAGAAATTGATGTCTTGATCATCGGCGACATTGTAGAGCTTTATTCTTCTCGAATAGATCAACGAGTGCATTACAATACTTCTCATGGAGAAGATCGACCTGAAGAGAAATAAGAAAGAGATAGAGGAATGGGAAGAACTCTCACCTCCAAATCAGTCGGATTCTCCACTCTATCCACTCGAATCGCTGCTCCCAGCACAGATGTCACTGGTTTACTGAAATGGACAATAATTATCTTTGTTTTTTTCTGGTTGTTCCACCGATAGGAAAGGATGCAGCCTCATGGGAGATTGAGTAAACTTCGATCGAGAGGAAGAGCAGGGAAGAAACCAACCATATTACGTAGTCGAGTCTCATAAGGAGCGAGGGATAGACTTTGAAAGATAAAGAACTAGTTCCCTTGCAAAACAACTAGTTCCTTCAATTTTCCAATTTTCTACCACGTCGTATTTCACTCCGAATGCGGGTCTCTCCCTCTCTCATTTCGATAGCGATTTTTGCTCCAACCCGGCCTTTCACTCTAATCACTCACTCTCTAAACGAACTAGGTCCTAGTTGCATAACTCGTTGATCAAAGTCTAGCGAGGGATAGGAAGAGTGGGGAAGAAGAATGGATCACCTGCATTCTCATCACTCCTTGTTCATCATTCTCAGCTGCTTGATCGAATAATTCATTCCGAAGTGATAGAGTGGAATTGCACGTCGCTAAAATAGGAACAGTTACTGTGGAAAGAGAACAATAGTGAGGCAAAAATTATAAACTAATTCATGTAATCGAACGACGAACCTTTCCGGGGTTTCTGAGATTCCACTTGAGAGAAGTACGAGAGGACTCAGCACCACGTAAAGGGAACGATGAATGATCAATCAGTCAGAATGTAAGACCGAGACCTATCTGGTTTGTCTTACCGATAACGAATCCGAACTCGCGTCGTAGAGGAAACCAGAATTGACCATTGAGAGTAAGAAGACTGGAATGAAGACTGGAAAATAGTTTGATTAAGATCCATCTGCTATACGAAATATCCAAAAAGATTACAGTAATGGACGAACTTTGCTGTCAATCCGGTGAATTGTTTGCTGAATCCAGTTGATTCCGTGAGGAAAGTGGCACAGGCTCCGATAGAGAATGGAGCGATAGAGCGATATAGAACTCCGTGAGGATGAGATCTGAGCATAAAGAAGATTGGAATGAGAAGATAATCAATACGAATGCCTGTTATTACAGATATTTAATGTAGTTTGTCAAGTATAAGCATTGAGGTTGATCTCACCTTCTCTAATCTATTTCATCAAACGCTAAGAACGGGTAATCACTGTGTGAAACGAACACTGTTTGTGACAATTCTTCTCACCCAATGATATATTTCCTTTCTGGATCCAATCGTTTTGCACAACAACACTACCATAGCACATGATGTTAACTTTGTTTGGAAACAACATTGCATTTATGGATGGGAATGTGCATTGTCAAAGCAAATCACGAGTAACTATTTATCACGAAAACAACAATTCCTTAGCATTTTGCCTGTAGTGCATTCCAATAATGTAGAAAATCTTTAATTGAAATATTGTGTATCGAGATTACGTCGAACATACACCAATCAACAACCTGAACAAAATATATCATTAGAAATATAATAGATGTAAAATATACCTTGTCTAGATATCCGTTTTGATGAGTTCTATTTATTCCGATTGATTGTGGAATAAGACCAGTAAATAGAACATCTTCGGCCTTAATCAACTTGTTTCGATGTCCTGTTGATAACATCATACTTCCATCACTCTAAACCTCGAAGCAGCCTCAAGAATTCTTTTCGCTGCTATTTTCGTCATGACATAGGATGGCCCGGAACAAAAGGGCGGATATATGCTGCCTGCGAACTTATATTCCGATACGTACCTTTAAAGATTGCAAATAAAAATAACACATAAAAAATCTCAAAAAAAAATTAAGATTAATTTACCAGTGCGAGGATGGATTACGAAAAGGGAAAGATGCTGGCCAAACTAAGCAGTAAATTGCGGCGTCAACGGAATTACCATTCAATACCTCAGATTACAAATACTGTTTTCTATCTACTCATGACGCTTACTCTTTCGTACATTCGATCAATATGGAATACGACATCCTCATCCACTTTCATCACAAACGAAGAAGAACAAAAAATGCTAGCCGTTTGTAGCGTCACAGCGGTCTAAAATCATTGTAAAAACCTAGAACCTAAAAACCAACCTTGTAAACAAGGTTTTTGTACGTATCTTCGAGATCAATTACGATCAAATCGTCGTGGGT
Source organism: Pristionchus pacificus (assembly GCA_000180635.4). NCBI lineage: Eukaryota > Metazoa > Nematoda > Chromadorea > Rhabditida > Neodiplogasteridae > Pristionchus > Pristionchus pacificus. The sequence goes on from CM026575.1 coordinate 36,945,189, forward strand.
TGCCATCTGAATTTATGCACCTTATGATAAATATTTCAATGAAACCTACTTCTCGATATAAATCTTTCGTAATAGATTCACCATTTCCTATGATAAAGAATACGCGAGTCAGATTGTTCTGTAGTATCAAGTTAACAAACTTCATTGGTGGATCATTAACCCGAACCCTTATCGACAGTGAATTTTTTGGATTTGTCCAGGTTGTTCGAATGGCATCTCGTCGATCTCTTTTCGACGGTGTTGATTGAACGAAAATCAATGTACTCATTTCTGAAATCACGAATATATGATCATATTTTGGACTGAAAAATAACCAAAAATAAAAAAAATCACCAGTATCGTCCATGTTACAGCGATCTCTGAAGTTGGATGGCAAATGTACATATCTTGATTTTATAATGAGATCTTTGAATTCGATTAAGCAATGGGAAATTTTCTCGATATGTTGTCGATTTATTCCTTGAATGTTTGGACCTTTGAATTCGATTGAACAATTGGGACTATTGTCGAATATTTGTTGGTTTATCCAGTTAATGCTTGGACCTTGTGTCACACTCTTGCTTGCATAGTAAAGCTGAGATAGGGAGTATATTAATTTCACCACATCGTGAACACGTGTGTTGTGTTTCGCATCCCAGACTCGAGGTATAATCACCTGATTAGCGTGTGCAAAAATTATACTCATGATATAAACCTTGATCGGTCCATTTTAAGATATTTTCAATTTAAGAACTTCTAGCACGCGATTTATTCACAATCGTGATGTAATTATTTCACAGGGATACGATATAGGCGACCATGACACCGACGCAAAGTGTAACAGGTGTATGCATACTGGGAACTGCTTTAGTTTACCGGACCAGCATGGATGGACAAAATATGATTCTTCGCGCATGAGAAAAGCTAAAGCCTACTACTGAGCAGTGAGCAGTAAGAGAGGGCCAAAAAACAACGTGAATTATGGAGATTTGTTGATCTCACATGGGAACCGTCTCAGGACACATTTCCCGATCTTGATGATAAATTCAGGGTCTACTAAGGTGACTGCGCTGATTCCAAATCTGTTTTCAAAAACTGCCACCGAAGTCGTTGAAGCGAGTTGTCGACTTCTGAAGTTTCGCACGTGATTTCTCAGAAACCGTTCGCGCGAGGTGTAAGGAGTTCGCTCGATCACCTTACCATCAGCATGGATGGACAGACTCCCTCCCGATGCAATTTTCTTTTGCCGATTTTTTACACTATTTTTCATTGAATTTCAAGTAACAATATGGTTTTGAACGAGTTATGACATGCCAGAATCGACCACAGAACATTTTCTCAAATCTGGTGTGATGAATAAATTCGAGTTCTCTTCTCTACTTGAAGTGCTATCAATCAATGAAGGTACCCCCACGATCAGATCAATTTGGTGTGCAAATCCTATTCCATTAGACGAAATTCAAAGGATTGCGATTCCACGACCTATGAAAATGAAAAGTATGCAAAGTGTTTCGCCAAAATTGACTCCATTGCTTTCTTAACCACTCGGCTACGGCTGCTGATGGTAAGGCGATCGAGCGAACTCCTTACACCTCGCGCGAACGGTTTTTGAGAAATCACGTGCAAAACTTCAGAAGTCGACAACTCGCTTCAACGACTTCGGTGGCAATTTTTGAAAACAGATTTGGAATCAGCGCAGTCAACTTAGTAGACCCTGAATTTATCATCAAGATCGGGAAATGTGTCCTGAGACGGTTTCCTGTCAGTTGTTAGTGTGCATGTGGCGGCGATTAACATTATCCCATTTTTTTTTTGCTGGTCCGGTAACATGAAGCCGTGCCGATAAACTTACTAGAATATAACACGTCAACGTCGTGGTCGTTAAGACGATAAATTTCGCACATTGACTCCAACGCCAAAAATAAAAAAATTGTTTTCAGAATGTATACAATAACAAAAACTGACATTACTTGGATAGAAGCTAAAAAGTGAATAGCTAAAGATTTTTTAAAGCTATTTTGTTTATTTATATCACTCTCTCTCTCTTAAACTCATTTCATGTAATTTAATTTTTAAATTCAAATCTGTTCTTCCTCACAAATAAAAATAATAATAATTTATCTACGCCCGAGGCAAATATGGTCGTCTTGGAAAGAATATTGTCTCCACTCTCTGGTATTGAGTTCCTACTAGGCCACCTAGTAAATGACCATTTTCGTGCGATTCCTACTAGGTCACCTAGTGCAAATGTGAGGCTATTTCGTCCTACTAGGTGACCTAGTTCACTTCCTACTTGGCCACCTAGTCAAAAAGCCGTCTGGCGCCATTCCTAGTAGGCCACCTAGTGGTTATACCTTCCTACTAGGCCACCTAGCACCCCTCTCGGACAAGGGTGCAGGCTCCTACTAGGTCACCTAGCGCTTGTTCTACGCAAAGAACGTTGGCGCGCGAAGTGCACACACTATTTCGACATTTTGATTTATTGATTTTCCGCCACTTACCGTTAATTTATTATATATTTTTCATGTTGCTTTTCTTTCGTTGAGTGCGCGCATCTTTTTGGAATCGTCTTAACTTCCATGTCGCGCTGTAGGGCTGCGAAAACGTTCGCGGCGTCGTGGCACCGGGTCGAGCGCTGTCTAGGGGTAAATAACAACTGTATTTGAAGGTCGTTTCTCTTCTCTTCTCGGGAGAATCTTCCGAACTGACCCGAAGACGATACCTAAGACGATAGCAACCATTTCGGCGCCATATTTATTTTGTTACTTTGTTTACTTTGTTTTTTTGTTTTTTACTTTGTATACTTTACTTTATATACTTTGTTTTCTTACGTAGGGCAACATTTTATTTTTAAATTTGTACTGTGAGTTGCAATTAGCAAACAAACAGCTATCATATAACGACTTCGAGAACCGTGACCAATCAGTTCAATTTTCTGTTGGCAATGGGTGTTTTTCAATTAGCTTGAATAGCGTTCTAACCTATTTAGTGCCGCGTTTTATAGTTGTATATTTTACCGTCAACTGGGAATAAAACGTTCCACAGACGATATTTTATCATATTTTATCATAAAACACAATAATGGCTCCCATTTCCGTCAGAGTTGATGAAATTGCACAATTTTTGGAATTTAAGCGTTTCAAGTGAGGGTCTTTAAGACACAGATAAAAAGAAATAATCAAAAACTCAAGAAAGTACAGTATCAAAAGCGTGGTGTATGGTGTGATTTCGAGCGGCGGAGTGCGTGTGACGTGCACCGGTGCACTTCTCAATTTGTTTTTTTTGCACATATTCGTTGTAATACGAAATGGTGACGAAATGTATCAATTGAATGCCTCGAGTGCGAAAAATGGCAAGTTGAGAATTGCACCGGTGCACGTCACACGCACTCCGCGGCTCGAAATCACACCACACACCACGCTTTTGATACTGTACTTTCTTGAGTTTTTGATTATTTTTTTTATCTGTGTCTTAAAGACCATCACTTGAAACGTCCAAATTCCAAAAATTGTGAAATTTCGTCATCTCTGACGGAAATAGGAGCCATTATTGTGTTTTATGATAAAATATGATAAAATATCGTCTGTGGAACGTTTTATTCCCAGTTGACGGTACAATTTCAAGGTGCAACTTCATCATACTCATTGTGTTTGGAAACTGCATTTCAGAAATTCTCATTACGGTTACGTCATAAAATTCCCGGTCACTTAAGTATGGAGAGAAGTGGCAGGATTGACAGATTCTTATCGGGAAGCTCATCCTAATCCACTGACTCATCCAGGTACTCTATTGTAAAAATATGCATGTAATTGATTTATTTTAGGAGGTACATGGCCATTATACGTTGGTGATAAGGATGATTCTGACACTCCTCGAATTAAGGATCGTATTGATTACATTTTCTATCGTGGACCTCTTAGGTTTGTTTTTTTCACAAACCTTTCGAAAATGTTTAGCATTTACAGAGTTGTTAGATCCGAAACTTTTTCTGGAACAACTCGGCTTGTAGATGATAGAGGAACAGCCTGGAAAAACAATGATTTTCCGGGCGATCATTTTGCAGAAATTACGGAATTTGAGGTTGTGATTGTTTTTTGGCGAATTTTGTAGAGAGATAAATTTCAGACTTCCCTCGCACCCCAACGTCAGCCGTCATTCGAGATTCCTAAGGAATATGCAGCTTTGGACCATTCATATAGCAGTTTGTCAGGATGTTCGCTGAATATCGTTCATTGAGTAGTATTTCTAATATCGTGCGTTTGAAATGCTCAGCAAATGTGATGCGCTCTATCGATTGTCTCTGAGAGAAGAAGGGAAGAGGTAGGGGAGGAGAGCAGGCAGATCACTCGCCTCCTCCCGGCCTCTTCCTTTCTGCTCCCCCCTCGAACATTTGCCAAAGGTTAGATACGAGCGGAATGGAAAATAATCTCACGATAAGCGATGTTGAAAACTCGCCGTTCTGATAACGTACATTGTTGTGATGGAAAATACGGCATTAGCTTACTACATAAGAATGTCTTCCTCTCTAGCATCTCTCTCCTATCTCTATTTAGAAGTGTGAAATGGACAGGGGCACATTGAACCACTCGGCCATCCCACCGAGAGGAGAGCTGGGCTTATCATCACCAATTCATTTTTTTTAAATATTCTTTAAAAAATGTAAAATTGTAAAAGCGCCTTTCGGAATACAATCACCACATTACGGTACAGGGCTTGAGATCACATCCGAAATAAGTGAAACGCCTACCAAAGCTACGAGTTTTGCCTAAGCAGTCTAAGCGTTTTCCCATAGGCTCAAAGTGATGATCAAGCATGAACGAAAGGCCTACGGGTTTGAGCAACGATACTACATCGCTTTATCTCCAGGAGTTTTCTTAGCTCGAGAGGCTTCGTGAAGCGACGCATGAAGATGATAATAAGAAAAATACAAAAAATGAGCCGATTAATATGACGATCTCAATTGTATTTTTTAGTTCTGTTGAAATGTTAATTTGAAAAGTTATAACAAACAACAAATTGCTCAGTTTCGCACGAATTTCTTGCCGAACACGATTTGAGCCCGTTCCCGTAAGAAGAGAAGAAATAAGAATCGAACAAGGGACGGCACAGCACAACATATTCAAATCTCTGATTCTGTGGGATTTGGGTTTCTCAGGTCGACCTTTCGTTGGCTTCAGATGACGTCACGTCGAAATCGAATTTTTGGGCGTTTCAATGTCCTCGATAATGCTAAAATTAGGTTAATATGCCTCCTGGGGCATATTTGGATTGTGATCATGCCTGTCTACTTTATTTTTTTTTATAAATTTCAAAATTAACTTTATTACAACGAAGTTCTGGCAAAATGAAAAGCACTCGTGGAGACTAAGATAAATCGGACCGGAAAGAAACAAGGATTCCAACTGTGTTTTTCATTTCCCATTCTAGCGTGCAGCGAATGTTGTTCGCGGAAGATAGTTTAGGTACTGGCTTGTAAGTGAATTGAACCTTCCTTCCACATCATCACATTACCATATCACCTGATTATTACACATTATTATTCACATATTGTCACTATACAAAGCGATTCGAAAATGAAATTGACCATTTGAAACTTCATTTATTTACTTTTCATAACAAAAAAGATCATGATCAACGGCAAAAGACAGTAAGTTGATGTAGATGCTGCTGATGTCGTTGAAATTGTCGTTATGGAAGATATTGTTGTCCGATTCGAAGACATCGAAGGAATGGATGTCAGATTCTCTATTGGCATCGTCACCATGGTCGTTGAAGTAGCGGTCGATCTTTCAAGAAAGTCTTCAATAATCTTTCTGTATCCAGGCTCCAATTTGCTAAAATTTACATAAGAACTTGAACTTGGTGCAGGGACGAACTTGATCATTTCAACAGTTTGATGATTTGCCGTGTCACCGTAGTATGCATACAAATTAGCCGGATTGAAACTATTAAAAACAAAAATAATGTATTTCATGAAAACATACAAGTAGCAGAATTCATTATCGCAAAGATGTTCTTCAACTTTATTTTTCACGACATTCCACCCGCTCAAAGCATCTAAGCGCTGTATGCCAAACTTGTGCTCATCATTATATTTCTGAAATTGGTGTTTGAAATATATGGCAAGCTCTCGAAATTATGGCAAGCTCTCGAAAAATTTCGTTCAAAAGTGCCTTGTGCTTACACTGCGCGAAATTCTGAGATCTTCAAAGTCAGTGAGAGTTGATTTTCCACTATTCAATCTTTCTTCCATAACTTTGGCTACACCTTTGTTACCCATGTTCGGTTTGTAGAATTGCTCATCTATGACAACTGTTCCCACATTTTCACTGAATTCAGATCTTTCAAATGATAGTTTTGTAATAATGACCTCAAGAAATCAACTTTCTCTTGTGTAAATTTAAGAATCGGATCATCGCGAGTCATTCCTTTGTTTTGGTCAGCGTTCATATCTCTTAATATTTTATTTATGCCCTACTTATGCCCTATTATTTCCAATTTGGTAAAATCGTACTTTTCAATGACAAAAACTAAATCCGGGTTAGATTTTTTGATTACTTCTTTGATCATTTCGGAAAAATCAAATTCATTGTCCTTTGGATCTTTATTCAGAAACATTCTTGCTAAAAGTTAAAAAAAAATAAATGGAATGTTTAGGAAAATTCAATATAATTTGAGTCTGTTGACTCACAGCTCTTCGTGAAAAGTCGAAATTCGGCGTAACGACCGTTGAATATCTTATGGAGAACGGGAAAAGTTCTATATGCATACGAGTTTCCAATCAATAATACTTTAGCCTTTCCATGACCTCTCTGAAACAACAATTTATATTATAAACCAATTTGAGGCAAAAATTAAAACCAACCGAAATACAGCGCAACTGCGGCTCAACTGTACGGCCCAATCCTGTCCAGCTAAACAATTGTATAAGAAACAATGAAAAACAAGATCACACCTCTCTGCTTCGTTATCTGTTACGCAATCGTCAGGTAATTTGAAATAAGCACCTCTAGAGGCTTCGTCCGTATTGTATGTTTTTGCACTTTGCAAGTCGAATGATGAAATACTCCGAAACACATTATTCAAATGAAAGGATGCACGGATACCTTGCTCAATATAAACTGAATATAAATAACATCGTAGACATGATAAAAAATATTTGAAGACATCGTTCATCCTTAAATGTGTATTTAAAATGGGAATTTTAAAGTACAATATAAAAATTGTTATTCGTAGAGTTTAACCTAATCGTTCTCGAAGTCCCTCTTACTGTGTATCTTCTCATGGAATTTTCTTACGTACAGGTGCACGTGCATATCAGAGAGTGGCGTAGGTTGATGCAAAAGTTTCTGAGGTTTTTTGAACTTTCATGTTACAAGCGATAGCACAGCTCTTCTTTAACCAATCAACTTATGCATTTCCATATTGGATGTGGGCATGGATGCTCTTTATATCGCACATACAGGTTAATCAATTCCAACCGAAAGGCCGTCACAGTACCTTGTCAAAGTGAGCGCGTTCGCAATTAGTACTGTCTACTTCTGAGGCTAGAACTTTTTTAGCTACTCAATTTTCTTTAACAAACCTTTTTGAAATCTTGCGTCAACTGGATCCCATTGTATTCAGATTATATCAAAGGGAATTCGAAAGAATGAACCTACACTGTCTGGCAATACAGAAAAATAAAGCACCTGTCCTAATAAGAATACCATGAAAATTTGGTCGAGATATATTCATAAATGCATAAGCATCGAAAATTTCAAAATTCACTTCTAAATTTGAGGGTCGAAAGCAGCACACTTTGATATCCCCTGTTTGCAGCGCTGATTAAATTCCGTATTTCTCGTGCTTAACCGATAAAGAGACCCTTGCCACACTACATATTAATCGAACAACTTTAGGGCTTCACAAATTTTTGTTAAATCGGCGTCGACCCGAAACTCACAAACTCACATTTTTTGAACAACTTCGCACCACAGTCTACATTATTATTTATTTCTAGTAAACGATTAACTCGTTATCCAATTTCAAGTTACCTTTGTTGTGGCCCACTATCATCCTAAATAATGGTGTGGATGAATTGAAGCTCGATGTAAGCAATGAGTAGAAATCACCATAAAAGAAAACCTCAGAGACTTTTGCATCAACCTAATACTAGGGTGGCTCAAATGGGTCACGGGTCATAATTTGAGAGAGCTTTGACGAAGTGTACAGTCAAGTCTCCAGGAGTCTCCAGGGAATCGACATGAAAGTGTAAAGCCAAGACTCCAGGAGTGGGCCAGGGAATCGACATGAAAGTGTAAAGCCAAGTCTCCAGGAGTGGACCAGGGAATCGACATGATAGTGTAAAGCCAAGTCTCCAGGAGTGGACCAGGGAATCGACATGAAACTGTAAAGCCAAGTCTCGGTGTTTCGGCTTGAATGACTGCATGATCGAGTCGGGTATTGGCTCGCCAGATACCGTAATCATCCTGTGAGATGAGACCGTTTCTGATCCAAACCTCATGGGGTTTGATATGACATGATTGGTGATTTCGAATGAGTGATTGAAGTGCTCGAGTTCTTTCGAATGCACTGAGAAGTGAAGATGAAGTGAATGACGAATCGTACTTCTGTTTGAGAGTGATATTCGTTGAATTTTTCAGAGTTCGTTGAACGAATCTGAGGATGAATCCAGTGATACGAATTGCTTTGTTTAGAGTGGAATATCTTGTGAGATCGATGAGTGGAGATTGAATGAATTCAACCACTCGAGTGTACGGTGGGTCTGCTGTAGGTGGAACTGGATCGTCAGATCGTTGGATCGTTAGACTGGTCAGAATGTTGTTCTGATATTGAATAGATGAGTTTCGTGAATTGGTTCGACCCGTGATCATTGGACCGAGTATTGATTGAATCAACTTGTAGCCACTGGGGAGAATGATAGTTGTTGAATCAGCGAGAAGATCCTGTGTTTCAGTGATGGAAATCAGTAGGTCTGGAGAAACAATGGTATTCTCAGTGAGATGAGGATGATTGCCACAGTGTGCTTGGACAACTGCGTAATCCTGAGCAGAAAGTGGTTTGAGATTCATTGATCTTGTGATTACTGTATCCATAACGAGTGCTTCGATTGAGTGAGATCCTTTTGAAGTGAGAATGTTCACTTTCACCACGTCGAACACGTCACTACCAGTCGATTCTCCACCTACACCACTGATGCACATGGGCTCAGTGCGATGGAATTTGAGATTCAACTCTGTAGCAAGTGAACGAGAAATGATTGACATCATTCCTCCGGTATCCATGAGCACATGTCTGGTGGTGGATTGATTGCTCACAGGATTCTGGAGGAGTGCTGAGGCAGTGAATAGTCTGGCTACCCCATTGACTGGTTGATTGGTAGTGACAACTGTATTGACGCTAGACTGACTCTGCTTTGAATTGTTGAAATTTGAATCACAGATTGAGTTGTGATGTGGTCTCGAGCAATGCTTGCACTTTCGATCACACTGCTGATTGAATGGATGAGGAGAAAGGCACTTGAAACAGAGTTTTTTCTCTTTCAAAATTGCTTTTCTCTCTGAGATTGAAGTGATAGTGGTACAGTAGGAATACTTGTGTTGTCCACAGTATACACATGATTGATTATTGAGTGACTGTTTGGGAATGAATGGTTTAGAATTCGCAGTTTCTGACACTGGAATGGGCCCTTTCTGTTTCTGGTATGACAGATGATCAGATAGGGTTGATCTGAAAGTAGTTTGGAAATTTCGATGATTTCTCTGAGATCTGATTCAATGAGCTCGAGCGCTTCCATCATGGTAGAAGGCTCTTCTTTGTACATCTTCTCGAGATGTTTCGAGTGAATAGTACCAGCGATTTGATTGATGAGGGCAAAGTTATCGACAAGTGATTTGTCATCTAACTGATGGATTTTATTGATCAAATCCTGAGTACATTCGAACTGATGCTCGAAGCTGGATGACTTGGGTCTGATGGCAAATAGCTGATTGATCAGGATGGTGTTTGATCTTTTGCTCTTCCCAAATTCTGATTTGAGTCGATCGATTGTCGGCTTGAGGTTTCTCTTCAAGTTCGAAAATGAAGAGAAAGTTCGGGAACCTTCTAGAATGTTCGAAAATGAAGAGAAAGTTCGGGAACCTTCTAGAATGTTCGAAAATGAAGAGAAAGTTCCAGGACCTTCTAGAAAATTCGAAAATGAAGAGAAAGTTCGGGAACCTTCTAGAATGTTCGAAAATGAAGAGAAAGTTTCAGAACCTTCAAGAATGTTCGAAAATGAAGAGAAAGTTCGGGAACCTTCTAGAATGTTCGAAAATGAAGAGAAAGTTCGGGAACCTTCTAGAATGTTCGAAAATGAAGAGAAAGTTCGGGAACCTTCTAGAATGTTCGAAAATGAAGAGAAAGTTCGGGAACCTTCTAGAATGTTCGAAATTGAAGAGAAAGTTCCAGGACCTTCTAGAAAGTTCGAAAATGAAGAGAAAGTTCGGGAACCTTCTAGAATGTTCGAAAATGAAGAGAAAGTTCCAGGACCTTCTAGAAAGTTCGAAAATGAAGAGAAAGTTTCAGAACCTTCAAGAATGTTCGAAAATGAAGAGAAAGTTCGGGAACCTTCTAGAATGTTCGAAAATGAAGAGAAAGTTCGGGAACCTTCTAGAATGTTCGAAAATGAAGAGAAAGTTCGGGAACCTTCTAGAATGTTCGAAAATGAAGAGAAAGTTCGGGAACCTTCTAGAATGTTCGAAATTGAAGAGAAAGTTCCAGGACCTTCTAGAAAGTTCGAAAATGAAGAGAAAGTTCGGGAACCTTCTAGAATGTTCGAAAATGAAGAGAAAGTTCCAGGACCTTCTAGAAAGTTCGAAAATGAAGAGAAAGTTCGGGAACCTTCTAGAATGTTCGAAATTGAAGAGAAAGTTCCAGGACCTTCTAGAATGTTCGAAAACAACGAATTCAAAGATACTTGAGTGAATTATCGAAAATAAAGGTTTTGAGCAGAAAATGCAAAAACAGGGAAATTGTTTGCCAGCTCTAGTCAGAATGATGAGATTCTATGGCTTTGAGCCCAGCTTTTTTGATTTCTTCATTTTATTGATTTAACGCTGTTTTACCTTTTTTAAATTGTTACAATTTAGCTGTGCAACGATTCCCCGATTCTGTTAGAGCACAACTGCATCATTTAACGCTCAAAATCCGCTTAAATGACTCTGTTTGTGGCTGTTCCAAAAGTTGTTCCGATTGTAGTCTGTTATTCCCTGTTCACAGGAGTTTCAGTTGTATATTTATTGCTTATTCATATAATTTGCGATATTTAAGCAAGATCTGATGATGCTTTATCGAAACAAATGTGTAATTAACCTTACGCGCTATTAAATTATCAAATTAATATCTTCTGAGCCTCTTAGAAGCGATTATAGTCAAAATTGATCGCCGGTCACATCGAAATGCGTGTACAATGTGTTATTTTTTACCGTTTTATTCACTGTCTCAGGTTACTTATTTCACGGATATTCATGTTCATATTGGTTCTTCCAGATCGGTAACGACTATCAAAAATGGAAGGCAATAGCGGACGAGCTCAAAGAAGCAAACTACCCCCATGAATCTGGCGTCCATCGGAGTAAACATATTCACTCCCGAGCTAAGGTACGATCAATCGACTTAAGCATCATCATTATCCAAGAAATAGCTGTATTCGAAAGGAGTTTGTGTTGCAGAAAGAAAGCTCGTCTTCTGGATCGACTTATCGAGGGTCTCATCACTCCACTACAGGAGCCTACTCGTGTCGATGCGGTACTCTTTGCCAATGATCGAGCACCTGACCATTTATCGAGTTAAACGGAAGTAGTTGCTCTTTGAAGGTATGTCACTCTGTGCCGCCTGCTTCAAGGGAGGAAATCACGAGAATCATGACGCTACAAGGTTTGTCGTCTATTGAGTTTCTCCCATTCCTTCCATTAGATGATATCGGTTTACATTTACAAGTTAGGAACGAAAGATTAGCAAGATATTATTAATAAGTTAACTGGCAAATTTTGGATTTTTGAATTATATTTATTATCTTGTACGGTATGACAAATTTGTCCTAGTCTCCGTAAATCAGATGAGAGTTCGAATCGGCAAAATAAGTAACAATTATTAACAATATGAAAACGATGATATATTCCCTAATGACTACTTTACTCATCGTCATTTTCCTCTTCTCTGAGTTGATCGTTAATAGCATCTTCTTCGATGAGCAATCTAATCTCTTGCAGAAGGTCGTCACTTGGCTCTCCTTCGACCTGGGAGGAAGAAGGGAGATCGTCTTCATCTTCGGATTCGTCAAGGTTAGCATCACTGCTGTGGGGTACGGTAGGCGTGTTCATACTGTTCCACAGATCCTAGAAAGCATATATTAGATTTGACAATCAGTATCACTTTTACCCTCTTCTTCTGAAGCTCTTCTTTTTCCTTCTTGACCGTTCCATATATCCTGAACCTGAGTTTTTAGAAATAAGTGTGAAATTCGTCGCTATATCCACTACTTCTTGCAAATTTTGAACGAAAAACTGTCGTTGAGATACAAATAGGGAGGGCAGCGTATGTTCCCGATGCGAAACGCGATACAGTATGCTAGCAACTTTTTTCGAGCGAATCGAATATTGATTTTATTTCTTAGTCTTCTTCAAATTATTTATTTATTGACCTTTTTTGAATTTAATTACTATTTTCTCGCTAGGAAATAACTTTCACAGCTCAAAACTATCGCATACACCACATAGCCTGTGCTAATTCCCTTGATTTTTGTAAATATGAACACTTTAAAAAATTTGGCTTTTTTTTCGATTTCGCTTTCCCGTTCCTACATTTGGCCTTCCCCCTCTAAGAAACCACTCTGAAATCATCGCCTGGGTCCTCCCCCACCCTCCCGTTACTTCCTTTCCTGGAAATTCTCTGCCGGAGGTACCGATACCTTGATTTGTTTGTCGCGAATTCGCACGTGCACGCGATTTTCCGTTTTTGCCGAGCTCCCCTCGCTATGGTTGGGCTTCCCCCTCTAAGAAACCACTCTGAAATCATCGCCTGGGTCCTCCCCCATCCCCCCGTTACTTCCTTTCCTGGAAATTTTCTGCCGGAGGTACCGAAACCTTGGGTTCTTTGTCGTGAATTCACCCGTGTACTCGATTTTCTTCCATTTCCGCAACCCCGTACATACGGTTGGCCTTCCCCCTCTACCAAACCTTTCTGATATGATCTCATATGTCCTCCCTCATCCCCCCGTTAGTAACTGTCGCGAAATTTCTCTGCCGGAGACACTGAAATCTTTGGTTGTTTGTAGTGAATCCGCCCGAGCGCACGTTTTTCTAATGGTTTAGCCTTTCCATCGCTATACTTGGCCTCCCCCCTCAGCCCGGGTATTCTATTTTTTCTACTGTATAATAAGTCTATGTTTCTGAGATTCTCGCGGAGATCATATCGGACTGACGCAAAAGGAAAAAAAACCTAATAAAAGAAAAATCATAAAAAGTGGTAACAATATGAATTGTTTCGATAAAATATTATGTAAAGAACTGCAATTGTGGTTGTTCTTTATTAATTGTGGTTGTTCTCTATTGGGCACGAACATGAATAACTTGTTGCCCCAAACTGTTTAGCAAATCCAAACAGCGTTTCATCATCATTATTCGGCACATCGTACTCTCCAGTTTCAAAATTGTCGATGATTGGATAGTTCTGAAGAGTGAAGAGTTGAAGAGCTATGCATTATGCAAAACCTACATTTCCGTAATCTTTCTCGTGGGCGTACATTGTCACAGAACAATTTTTTCTAACAACGAGGAAATTAATCTGAATAGAACAATATATTTTCAGACATAAGATTTCACAACCGTATCCATGTACTCCCATGGGATGTCATGCAAACCAAAACTCATATCCAGCATTTTCTTGTCCTTTATACCATAAATCGAGCACGCATCCTTCCTCTCCTCCGGCCCTGCATCTTGAGATTGTGACACACCCTATCCACAAACTTAAATATACAGGTTTTTGTATCTTGATTAGGTTTGTGATATTTAACGCACTCGCACGTTGTGAAACCATCTGAATGGTAAAGAAATAGTTGAGTACATTGCTAAAGATTTACTCGTTTCTTCGTTCCATGTTCCAGAAGGCACGCATTTTTGGCCTTCTCTACATTTGTTATTCGTGAAACATTCAGCTCTACTGTCTGAACGTTTTTTTGTGAAATGTGAGTAATAAATTAAATATATTACGTATAGAACACATTACGGCAGTTGGAACCAGAGTGGGCACATCAATAATTTGACCTAAAATACGGGGAGATATTGGTATAAAAATATGATTGAATCACTGCGTTTTCGGGATTTCCGAAACCTGACGGGAAGTAACGAATTCCAACCCTACTCGCTCACCATTCTGTATAGCGAGCCCATAGCTTCCCTGTTCTTCATAATATTTAACATTGAAATCTGTACATTGATTGAGTGGATAATTTGTTTTCCATTTCATTCCATTCATAGTAAGTTTTTTCGCGGCCTAAAAGTGTGTGCATGGCGCGCATTATTTCCCCTTAATTTTACCATTGCTTTGAATTGATGATTGTACACTTTGAATCTCGCTTTTGTCTGCTTTACAAACGTTTCTTCAAGAACGTCGCCTCTCGGATCACAATATTCTCTTCCTTTGTACTAAATCGCTTTGTAGATTCGCTTTAAAAAAGTATCTATGACGTACTTCATAGTTTCTATCCGCATTATTGACATATCCCGGGACGTGTAGAAGCGCAGCGATTCTGGCCGTATCGTTAGTAGTCTGAAATGTTGTGTTGCGATGCACAGCGACTTTACAAATCGCACAAGTTTTTCGTATAGGTTTCCTTGAGATGTCCCGTCATCAACACCCGAAGAGTAGACCGGTGATGGGTTTTCGTTGCATCTGGTTTAAAAAAAGGTTTAAGGAAAAAATTATTTCGAATAAGAACATTACCCTTTAAAATCCTTAAGGTGCTGCTCCGTATGCCCAATCACGAACTGTGAAAGCGTTTTATAAATGCAGCGGTAAGTAATCGGATCGTATTCAGTATCTGATATTTTTTTGCTGAATGGCTGTTAAAATGCACTCTAACCGATCGTCAGAGACTTCATCGTATCGCAATATGGTTTTTGATCGGGAATAACCGTCGCCATCACTTCGCAAATCACGTGAGCTCTCAACCGATCACCCTTTAGTTTCAACCACACAAAAAGCTCACTTCGTGTTTTCTGTTACACGCTCGAAACTTCCCGCAAACAGATTATTCATGTAATCGGTTCGTGATCGAAAGATGAAATATTTTGTGGCGTTGACATCATCTCCATCCTTCAACGCATCACCATCCCAATAATGGCCTGAACAATTATTAGTTTCATTGTTCAGGAGGAGGGGAGGACAGGTAGCACTCGCTTCCTCCTGGCTTCTTCTTTCCCCGCTCCCTCGAGCTTTCGTGAAAGGTAAGAAAGGAGTGGAATGGAAAATTGTCACACTATCAACATTTAAAATCGTTTTTTTTGCATTTTTTTGCATTTGCGTCTTCATGATGCATCACGTTGTCAGATAAGAAAATTAAAATACGGCGCACCTTTGTGCACCTTCCAAGGTTCAGTGAAAATCTTGGATCCTGCTGCCCAAGAAGTAGAGCGGGCAAAAGTTTTGCCGTCTCTATTAACATTAATCCATATTTTGTCCATGCCCTTTTTAGCTGCTTGTACTTAACCACATGATTAGGATTACTGTCTGCCAACTATCAATTACTCGCAATGAATTTTGACTGCGTGTGTGTGAGAAACACTGGTATCGACGAGTCTTTCTCGCAATATGCATCGGGGTTCGCCAAATACTGTTTGATAGTGATTTCCTGAAAATAATCAGCTGCAATTGCCTAACGTCATGAGTGGCGCACATGGTCTGTAAATTTATAACACTTGTCAAACATTGCGATTGAGTCGGGCCAGAATGTACAATCAAACTGTTTTGCTGCAAGAATATTTCAAATACTTATATTAAAATAGATGAGGTGATAAGGCATCAAACTTCTTGACATCCCGCGTTTTTTCACTATTAAGAAATGCGTGTTATGTCCTCACTTGCATTACATTTAACAGTCGTTTTTGTAGTCATGTTCCCTGTAACAAAAGTGGTCGGGATGAATTCTCTGCACAGCGCATTGGCTTGGCGTTCGTCATACACCTAAAACTTATATTTATTTTATTTAATACATTTTTTTAATAAAAATTCACCTTGAAATTTATGGTTTGCTCACATGTTGATTGCGTAGGCAGTTTACCATCGCATTCCGTAGCGTACACTGATTGCAAAATAAAACAACTACAAATGCAAAAACACTCGAAATGATAAGATTTTGAAAATCACCTTGCGATTGAGAAGATTAAAATTTGCATTTATGATGTAAACGTTGAAACATTTCGATTGTGCACTATTTATAACAATTTTCAGCGATTATGCTTTTCACTAACTTCTTATTATTAACAAATAAACAATTATTCGAATAATAAAATTTTTGGAAACTAATTATTTGCCAAAAGAAAAAAAACAGTCCCATATCGTGCAAAATTGTCGATTACCAATGCCCCAACTTTCAGAGAATTTACTTTTTTCTACATATATCGCTCCTTTTGTCGCACAAAATGTTAAAATTTGATAGGGGTGTGAAATAAAAAAATATCCAGGGGATCAAGAATGGAGCATACTACTTAGTGGGGTGGGCGTGACACACAACGCCGAGCAAAGAAGGGCGAAATATGGGAAAATAGGGGGAAGAGCGAAAAATGTGGTGACGGCCCGATACTTAGAGTAAAATATATCTGAAATGCATGCTTTGTGTAAGTTCCTCCTCGAACCCATCACATTCAACTTTGTAATAAGATATCTTGAAAAAGGCTTCCCACAAACAGCGCAGGAGACTATGCAAAGTGAGGAATGAAAGGGCGCGCTCTTCTCATTTCGCACGCTTTCTCGCTCTTTGCCTGCGCGCGCAAGGTTACTTGGAACGCAGCCAAATGATCATACCTCAGTTCAAACGTAAATCAAACACATGGGAGTTTCGAAAGAGTTATCGGCTATCCACGACTCACCATCTCACATCGAGAACTCCGTTAGTCAGATTTTCGTGGGGGCACGTCTTTTAACAATGAATCGACGATCTCAACGAATATACTATGAAGCAGCTATCGTAATTGTGAACGGATGAATACAGCATATAAAATCGTTATTATCACTGTTGTATATTCTTCCGTGTCGTGGTCTGGTGGTCGATTATTGTGGTATAAACTATCAGTTTATTCACAATAAATAAGGCAACAATTCTAAACGAGAGCACACTCGGGCACCTAAACGTGAACTAACTAGGGGAGCTCAGGAAAACGAGCTCCTTGCGAAAGATGCGTAGAATGACGCTAAATGTGTAGCTAAATGTGTGAGCAAGCGCACGTAGGCAAGTTGCACTCGGCGCACTAGGAGTTACGGTAAGTCACACAATAAATATGTCAATCGACAATTGACTATTTAGTAACACCATTTCTTGTGTATACAACACCTCCCTTCTAAGATACGAACTTGGGAGTATCTGATAAAAACAAAAACGAAGAAAAGAATATGAGATGGGCCACGATATCAACAAAATGTGGTCAATAGGACTGGCATTGCGCGACAGTGAACTGGCTTTGCGCGACAGTTATCTCTTCTTCTCTTGCACTTGCTCGATCGGCATCATTGCCGGGGACGTCTCCGTTGGTGATGAGTCGTAGTAGACGGGCTCATCTCGATGTTGTCCGGATACGGCGGGCACATCTCTGCACGAAGGGGAACGGTAGTCGATTCTTCTCAATGCGTCGCAGCTTGACGAAGTCGGCCATCCGTGTTCCTTCTTCACTTTCATCTGGTCTTGACCCAGAAGTCCTGAGTCTGAACCGGTCAGAACTCTATCTTTCAGCTCGTACGCGAGCAGACTTTCAGTCATCGACTCAGATGTGAGAATCTCGCGACCCTTCTTCAATGCACAGTAAGCAACTGCGACTTCCTCTTTCAGATTTGATCTCCTTGAAAAGACCCCGATCTTTCCAGAATAGCAATTCCAGAAGGCAGATCGTCATTCCCAGTCAATGGGTCTTTCACCTTTCCTGTACCCTTGATAGCAATCGAGTAATTCCTGGAGTGGTCTTTCACACCTCCAGTACCAGAGTGGAGTCTTTCACCCTTCTCTGTGACCTCGATACTTCCGATCGAGTGATTGAGTTGAGCCTCCGCCATCTTGGGAATCAGTGTGAAGAAGATCTGCATGTGATCTTTTCCAAGCACGTTCGCGTCTTCAGTGATGTAGACTTCTCTGAAAGTAATGACCCCATTCATCTCCAAATGAACATCGCATTTTCCAGTCACAAGGAAAATCGATCCATTAGGGCATTCGGGAGTGACGTTGGTACACCTTGCTCTCGGTGATCCAACCAATTTCCACGTGTGCTTCGAGATGAATGTCAGATCGGAACCTGAGTCAACACTCATTTCCACCTTCATTCCATTCACTTTCATTGAAACATCGAACTCCGAAGTTCCCTGATCGCTCGCTCATGATCTTGTTGAACTTGGGTTTCGCTCCCTTGTTCTTCCCTGGGCACTTCACTCTTATGTGACCAGTCTCTTTGCATTTGTGACAGATCGCACTCACAAATGGGCACCTCCCATCATCATGATCTCGACCGCATCTTTCACATCCTTCACTTTCAGAGTCTGTGGAATAGCTTCGATCTCGGCGGGACTTCTCCTTCCCCTTCCCATAATGCTGCCTCACAGCATTAACTTGAGATCGATTCTGGCCAGTCACTGTTTGAGAGTCTACCGTCAATCGGGAGGAAAACGTTCCAAATACGGTATTTTACGGTATTTTACCGTAAAAGTGAGTAAAGGCTCCCATTTCCTTCAAAGTTGATGAAATTGCACAATTTTTGGAATTTGAGCGTTTCAAGTGATTACCTATCTGGCACAGAAGAACTATTTTCACAGATATTTCATTTAAGTACCGTAGTCGAAAATCGCG
The DNA here is from genome assembly GCA_000180635.4 of Pristionchus pacificus. NCBI lineage: Eukaryota > Metazoa > Nematoda > Chromadorea > Rhabditida > Neodiplogasteridae > Pristionchus > Pristionchus pacificus. The sequence continues at coordinate 36,964,258 of CM026575.1, forward strand.
TGTGTAGTGTAAATTGGAGCGTGCCGAGCGTGCGCCACGTAATGGTGCACTATTCCAATTGCCGTAAATTGCGCTGTCTCGGCAGTTTTTGGCGAGCAGCTGATTGAAAACGCTTTCTTTATCGTGTTTCGGCCTATTTCAAGTGATTCATAGTTGATTTTGGCATTGGGAACGTATTCCAGAGCTAGTGAAAGTTCCAGGAGCGAGCTGGTGGCATCGGAAGCAGATACGTCGTCTTTTTCAGGCAACACTTGTGCTATACAAATCACACAAAAGTCAGCAGCGTTCCAAAAACGCCGCGAAAGCCCGGTTTACGGCAATTGGAATAGTGCACCCGACGTGGCGCACGCTCGGCACGCTCCAATTTACACCACACACGCAATTTTCGACTACGATACTTTAATGAAATATCTGTGAAAATAGTTCTTCTGTGCCAGATAGGTAATCACTTGAAACTCTCAAATTCCAAAAATTGTACAAATTCATCAACTTTGAAGGAAATGGGAGCCTTTACTCACTTTTACGGTAAAATACCGTAAAATACCGTATTTGGAACGTTTTCCTCCCGATTGACGGTAGCTGAGCCTCCTTGAAGCTATCAGCTATCTCGAGTAACTTCTCGAGGGTGGGATTCTCTTCCCTTTTCATGCCATTGATGATGTGGAACATGGCACCAGTGTGTCTCGGTAGATCAACACCTGCCAAGAAGATCATCGTCTTGATCTTATCCGGGGTAAGCTGGGTGACATCAGCATCCTCGACCACTCGATTTACTCTCGTTGCAAATTCTCGAAGATCGTCAATATTCACCTTTGACATCTTGAGATTGAATGAGATGAGGAAACTTGAGGGCTAGGCATGCCTGGCTAGGGAATACCACAGGTGGCAAGGAGGGGTTCAAAATTATGTGGTTTGAAAATTTAGCGCACTACGCAGTTCATCACTCGCCGACCATAGGTAAACCATAGGTACTAGGTTTTCGGTCGCATTTCAACGCTAGGTGGTGCCCACAAGAGAAAGACCAGCAGTTAGAAGGACTGCACTACCAAGCGGTCCAACTCTGTTTCTAGGTCACCTTCCGCAACCGAGGTGACTACATACCAGGCCGACCATAAGACAAGTCTGTTACAGGTGATGGCGGTGAAGGATGCGTCAAGGGAGAGACAAATATATTGGCGATTGTTAAAAAGTCCCGCTAATTGTTTATATCTGTCAATTCGCAATTGTGACACCACGCATTGCGACCTTTGCTTACGCTTCTAACGAGATCCTCGTAGCATTTCCTGCGTAAATAAAAACTTCAAAATAATCAATTATTAGCCAGCAAATAAAACGTTTCATAATGTGCGCGCAGCATCGCATTTTCAAATCTGGGCCGTTGAATCTCAGTTGAATCTTAAAAGAAGGAAATGCACTCCTTCGCATTCTCTCTTGCGGAGATAATCGTGCAGAAAAAAAAATGGTTTTAAAAATAATGTATTTTCGTTTATTATGTACCTGTCAGCGCAAACAGAAAAGAATCAGCCCTAATAATTGTAAGATAGTCGCACACAATAGAAGCTCCTCCCTTCCCTCTCCTCTCTCTCTCCCTCCCTCACGTTTCCCAGTGGTTTTCGAACGTAAATCTCTCTAACGTATAGATCGGAGACAAGATGTCAACCAGAATTTAAAAAAAACACATCATTTTGGTATAGTTTGAACACATAGAAGTGAAAAAATGAGTGAAATAACTAGATTATAAAAATTTGAAATATAATATTAACAAGATATGATTCTTAAAACTTTAAGCTCATATATAAACGCATAAATTCCGCACAAACCGAAGAGATTATTTTTCTAACCTATTTTCTATTTGATTCGAAAATGAGTATTCTCTTTATTCTGCCAATGTTATTTATGCAATCTGAAGCTGCTGCCCTCCAAGCAATTTCTCCAATGCAGGAAGTTCTCTACAGCCTGAATTATAATGAAAGAATTGTACGAATGAATGTGAAATACGGAATTTTTGAATAAATATACTCAGGATTTTCTAATAAGTCATCAGTGCCCACCTGGTAACCGCGACAAAGTAACCCTTATTTTGGAATTGAACGGAGACGGCGGAGAAAACGGGGAAAATCCCGAATGTGGAGATACAATTGGTTTTCTGTGAGTCAAGTCGCGCGCATCTCGGTATAGTACACGCTTCTAGACCAATCAACAAAAAACGGATTCAAGTTTTCGTAACTGCAAATAAGTATGCAACGAAAATAGATACTATTACAACTGGATCTACGTCTACTGTAACTGATAAGACTGTTGAACTTGTTAATGTCGAGCTAGTTTTCTGGTATATAATTTCAAATTTAAAAAAAGAAAAAAAAAAAAAAAAAAAAAGGAAAAAAGAAGCGCTTGATCCGGCCGATCCATCGCTATTAACAACAATCGCATACAAATTATTTACTTGTGACAAGGATGGCATGTTGACTGGAGTTGATGCTGTTCATTCATTATTCAAAGGCCTCTCATGACAATTTTCAAAGTAAATTAATATTTTCATTTACAGTAGCAGAGACGGATACCATTCTACCGATTCGAAAGAACCTTGAAAAAAACGATGCGACATCAAAGATACTACATCCCATTGTTCAATGCAAGAGCGTTTACATCGACATGGAAAACTTCGACTATTTAAAGGCCGGATATTGGAACTTGGCAAGTGGTCTATTATTGTCGAATATTATCGAAATACCATTAATTCGAATTTATGATAAAAATTCAGGTATTAAATTATACCGATTATTCAAACAACAGCGATCCGATCCCTTTGCCCCCGAAAATTTACACAACTTACTTCGTTCCTGGTACTCCTGCTATACCTGCTACTCCTGCCTCTTCCGGTGTTCCTGCTACTCCTCGTATTGATAAAACCCCTGATCAATCTCTTTCAATCGAATATCTAAAGAAAGGCACGTTCGTCTGTTTCATTTTTTATTCATGTTTTCAGTGCGCTGTGACCAGGATAAATTAACAGTCTCGCCTAAAGTGACTACGGACGAAATAAATTACAAGCAGGTATCAATATCGCCGTTTCAGTTCGTTTATGCAACGAATTCTAGCTGCTCAAAGAAGCTTCTGATATGGAATTGGTCGATTCCAAAGAAAAACCGTTTTTCAAGTTTAAAATTAACGGATCTGCGTGCGCCAACCAATCGATGACTATGACGTGAGGCGGTTAGGATTGCCGGTATTGGTATCGGTTTGTGTCTAACGCGAGTCTCTGTAGCGTAAAATGGGGCGGTGAATACCGATACCAAACCTGCAAACCCATCAGAAAACATATTTTTGTCATAACATATTATCTTGCGCGTCAGATACACTCGCACAAAGAATAATGGCACAAAGGATACGGGGTTCGCATCCTCTGTTGAGTGCAAGAATAAAAATGACAAATGGATTTTCGCGGTGGAAGGCAACAATAATGTCGACCTTGACGAGGATGACAGTGTGGAGGTGGAATGCTTGCAACATAGTTGGTTCATTTTGTTATTTTGTTATATTGTTATGCAGCATTAGTTTCGCTGATCAGGATAGGCGAGAAAAAGAAAAAAATCAGAATGCCGAAAGTGCGGTGCGACTGGCGTTCACAAAAAATGTCCAAATGATGTGCAACCATGCGATCCCATTAACATAACAACACCCAATGAGTATGACAAGTGCTACGAGCTGAACATCGCTGAAGTGAGATTACGGTTCATGACTTTGCTAGAACTCGATATTGAACTATGCCATGAACTTGCAACTATATCCGGTTCCCATATATTCAATTCTACTTCAGTGCACTTCTGGTATCGTGAGATTAAATGAAGTCTTCCAAAAAATACCCACTGAAAATATCAAATGTGACGGCAAAACGGAAAAATTCTATCATAACGGCCAAGAAATTTTAAAAATTAATTGTGTGAAGTCATGTGAGTATTAAAAAGGTGCTATATTATTATTTCGTTTTAACAGTCAGCGTCGATTATCAAATCAACACGTTGAAAAAGACTAAAACTGATGTTCCCACTACTATTGAGAGGCCAATACTATTTAAAAATGTAAGCGACGCTGACTCGACGATAATCCACGATAATCTATACAGGCGAAGCATTGCAACAACATAACTCATGGTTGCCAATGCATACCAGAAAATGCTACGGATAATCTGCAATATTTTTTGGCGTGTGTTAACCTTGCAATTGATTCGGGCAGTGGCACTTTCAGGATGTCTGACAAGGAGGGAAAGGCGTGGCTGAGGCTCAATAGCCTCATATTCAACGTGAGTGAAAATATTTGGGAGTACGAACGGACTGTGGCTAATGGAACCGTCACTGATGTGCTCAAAGACGGCCGAGCTGTGAAGTGCATAGGTAATTGTTTTTAGTCCAATACGAGCTGAGCATACTCATTTCGAGTCACAAGACTCGAAATGACTCTTGTGACTCACCCGCAGTCTCTCATATTATACGATTCCCTCTTGCCGGGTGAGTCAGCTAAAAAATGGCTTACCCAAGAGTCGTTTTCGCCACCCTCCTAGATATGACCGGTGTGCGCCGGATTCCCTCTTTCTCTACTCATCACTCCCAACTCCCAAGAAATGCTTTTTGATGTTTGCAGCCGCATTTGTTGTCGAAAAATTGGCCAATCCGTCGTCGGGGATGGTTTTCGGCGTCAATATCGCTTTGCTCGTAGCCGTTGGCGCGATAGCCGTCCCGGGAGTCATCTTCTTCATCAACGCCCGGGTTGGTGTCCCCAGTGACCCTGGAAAGATCAAAGATCAAAGGCAAGGATTTTAAGATAAAAAAGCGTGAGGCGCGCAAAGCTGCGAAAAAGGACAAGAAGAAAGAGGACGCATCGGGAGAGAAGGGAAAGAACGATGATAAGGTGGAGGAAAAGAAGAATGAGGCGTGATGCGAAGTGAATAATAAAGCCGCTCTTAATACGTTATTGTTGTTGAGCACAGCACTTTCAATCGCACAATTCATAGATATCAAGAATATTTGAAAATTGAAAATAGAAATGGAATTGGATAGAAGTACAATGAGAAATATTTCTTCGAAATCGAAACATGTTCTTCCTTCTTGTCTGCCTTTTTTTTCGGAAATTACTTTCGGATAATAGGATACATTGCGGATTTTTCTTGCATTGTGAAGGAATGCTCATATCCGCTCTATCCGCTCACTCTACGTCCTCGCCTCATTCATTGGTCAGAGAATCGATCGGCATCATAGTTCAAATCCTACTGGTTTTCTAGCTAGGAGCCTACTTGGAAATTTGCTATGTGGCTTAGTAACTTAATACCAGCGATGTACACTGCGAAGTTCATGCGATCTCAAGGTAGACTCCAGATTCATGTTCGTCGTTATCAAAAGATTATTTCCCAGTCCACTCGTAGTTGACCTTTGAAGAACTGAGTAGAAGGAGGAGGAGGAAGAGGCCGGGAGGAGGCTAGTGATCTACCTGCTCTCCTCTCCGCTTCCTTTCCCCTTTCTCTCTCCTAAGCAATCAATGGCTCGCTAATCAGCGCATGATTTGCTTTTGACACGCATTAGGCACGATAGTAGGAAACGCGTCAGGCTCGCCTCCGCAACCCCGCTGGCTCGGCATCTCTTTATTGACTTTGCACACATCGCAAAAAGGTGTTCTACATGTCTCTGTCAATCTGGGCCAATCCATCCCTTCCTCATCTCTCGAAATTCGTGCAAATTCGATCGCGCTTTCTCGCTTAACCCGCGTTTTCGCCCACACATGCTCTGCGCATAATGGTAGGTATTAGTATATCGATTCAATCTCGATGAACAGCGTAAAGGTAAAAGGTAAAGGCCACTCCGTTAATCAAAGGCACTTGCGTCATGCAAGAGATCACTGCTACGCCAGTGATTATGAGGCCAATTTAATCCGGAGGACCCAATCTCTTATCTAGTCACTCCCAATTCCTCTTTCGGGCGCCTTGGTGGGGCGGAGACGGTGACCGGGAATCGAACCCAGGTAGAATGGAATGGGAGGGCGCGCCATAGACCACTACACCACTTTGTCTCTAGTGGACAGCGTAAGTAGTAGTTATACCTATATATGGTGAATAATTAAAAGTTAACGCGCCTATTCAATTTTTTGATGGTTTTTTGATGATTTTTTATGGTCTTGGCTCAGCGTATGCCTTTTTCTGAAGCATTTCCTTGTCCTTCCTCGGGAGAAGGGGCGATCTTTTCAATTTTTCTCAATTTCAGTACAACTGGAGCTTACTTCTATAAAGCTATAAAGCTTACTTCCCGCTCCCCCCCCCCCCTCACTCCCAAGTGAAAAAGGGAACCGTGGCAATAAGAGGGACCCATTCCAGACTACTTTATTGAATTCTTTTTTATTTATGTTTTCTTCAATTGTAATTTTATACTAGGGCTGGCTAAGCGGTAGCGGGATAGCGGCCCCGCTACGCCCGCTACCTCCCGCTACGTTTCGGGGAGGGGAGAGGAGCGCGAAGCTCCGCCCCCTTTCTCTCGCCTCCGCCTGCTCTTCCTAACCCGTCTAGACTAGTGCGCGCGCTTTATTGAAGACCGCGTGGAAAAGTGCCCAAGGGGTGGTTTTTACAATGGATTCTTTCGGAGTAGTGTGTGCCAAATCGGTTCGGATAGTCCGGATAACCGACTTTATTACCCGATGTTCGAAATATCCGGACGGATACGGCAGAAAGGGCACTCACTATCCGATCGGTTTTCCGAGTGCGAGACGGAAGACCCGGTTAACCTGTTGAAACCGGCTGTTTGGCACGTACACAGGCAAGAGAGGCAAAGGAAGGGTAGATCACGTGCCTGATCTCTTCCCATGTGCCTCTCATCAGAGAGTCCAAAAGGTCGATCGACACTCTTGACCTTTGCCTCTCTTGCCTATGTACGTGCTAAACCGCCGGTTTTAACCGGTTAACCGGGTGTTCCGTCTCGCACTCGGTTAACCGACCGGATATCGAATACATCCGGATAGAAAACAAAGGAAATCAAAGTCGGTTATTCGAATGTCGAGATTATTCGATTTATCTTTCCCTATTTCGGAGTTGCAAAAAGGGGATAAGAGTTGGCCCCACACGTATAGGTCATGGTGTGGCTGTACTGGATACTATGGTTGGTCGTTCTATAGTCGTTCGGCTTTCGGAACGGCCGAAAAATAAATTCAATTAACTCCACTTTTCCGGAACGAGAGTCGAACAAAGGGATTTTCTTTGTTCAGAACGACTCTCGTTCCGGAATGGCCATTGTTCATTTTTAATCCGGAATGAGACGATAATTGAATTAAAAGTTCGGATTTTCCGGAATTCGCTCCGTTTCGTCAACCCCTACTGGATACGGTTACCGGAAATGAGGGACGGCTAGTTCGGCTGACTGTTGGGAGTAAGAAGATCCAACTTGGGGGAGAATGAACTATATCTCACAGTTGCGCACGCACTTAATGAGCAGGAGAACACGACATGGGCTGCATTTATAGAGCGCATCGGAAACAGAGAGTACACAATGAAAGTGAATGGAGAACTGATCAAATGATGCCGTTCGCCTAAGAATCGGACAAATCTTCAAAAATCTCGATTCTCTGAAACAGTGTGATCTGGGGTTCTCGAGCCAACTCTTGTACCAACTCTTGTCCCACTCTTACGCAAACGGTCTCATATATAAAGAGATACTTGGATAGCCTCTACCCTAACAATAGATAGTTTAGTTTATATTTTTTTCAGGGAATTTTCATCATTTCATGAAAACAACGAAATTACAACTAAAGAGCACAAAAAAAAATGATCAGTAGTCTTTCTTCACATTTAAAAAATTGGTTTCCCATTATTCTCTTGGGCCCTCCGTATGGCCATGCCCCTATCCGAACGGAGCCAATTATTTTCCTTTCAGCGTTAGCAAAAAAAATGGTTGGCGGTGCCTTACGCCATTCGGCCACACCGCGTAATTGATGCAAAGGAATATGATATTACAACTACGGGACGAGGTAAACATATTTGCCGAAAAAAGGGTCCAATGATCAATTACTCACATAAGATCTCGCTCGGCCACACATTCGGGAAAATTTTTCATAGCCTGCGATAAATGAATAATAACTATGAAAATAGACAGAATTAAATTTATTTAAATTGAAAATAATTTAAAATTGTTAAAATATGTTCTAATAGTATTTAAGACACAAGCGTTTGAAGTTTCGCATTTACTAATCGCGTTGAAGGTAACTTCACAAAGTAAATATATGAAACGTACGTTCCAATTTTTCTTTCTTTTAAGATTCTTTTGATGTAGGTATCATAACATGTCTCTTGCTTCTCATGTGCAGTCTTGGCGCTGCCGTGGAGGAGGTGTGCTAAATGCAGAATAATGAAAAAAATAAAAAAAATCTCAGTCAAATCTACCTCTTTTCACGATTGACAAGTTGACAATTGAAAATTATGATAAAGTAAAAAATCCTATGAGGTTTGCTTATGACTTTGCTTGTAGCGAGAAGTGGAGTAAATTTATTTTTTTTTACTACAGTTTCACCAACCGTGAAGTCGGTAGAGTCGTAATCGCTCAGTTTTCGTCTGGTACAAAGTATCTGATGCGTGTTGATCCAATCGAGTACTGCTCTCAGTAAGCTATCATGAATCAAGAAAAAAATGTCTCCGATATTCAGTTATATCATCTGCACAGTACTAAACACGGGAGAAGAGGGTAAACAATGCAAGGATATAGCAAAAAAATTGATTGTTTACCCCCATCTGTCAATAATATCGAACGCAAATGATATAGTAAACACGCTAACCACCCAAGAACAAAACGATCCCGACTTGGAAGAGAAAATAAGAATAATTGAAATTACTGTTCCTCAAGACACCGGTGCCACACTGGAAATTAGAGTTGAGAAGTAGGAAAGGTAATGAAAAATCTGCTCGTTTCAGTTTCCTGGCCTAAAAAATTCGTCTCATAAATATGAACTAGACTTTTCAAACCTCCATCGATTGAGAATCGAAACGTCGTCTTTCTACTGCAATGTAAATATACTTAATTAAATCTAAAAAAAAAAGTTTAGGTTCACATCGGAACCATTGGAAACAGCAAGGAAAAAGACACCGGGGCAACCATTTTTGCTCACAATGGTGATGCATATGAGACCATTGATATTCGACCTTTTCCGCTCGGCAAAGTATTTTGTCGCTAGCTGCTTGCGTTACAGCACGTGTGTTTGACAGGCTGGCGGCGATTCACGAACGCATTTCGGACCGCTATTCCGTAAGTTTCCTGGAGGCGCGGATGCCGACGATTGCAAGAAAAAAGAAAACGTGGCATTGTATACGAACGACACGAGCGCACAGTGTCCGTTCACCCATGAATGGATGGGATTCGCGAGATGGTTTTTTTTCTTTTTTTCTTTTTTTTTCATCAGCTCAATGTTTGCCAGGCCTCCTGTAAAGGATAAAGAAGTTTATAACAAAAATTTCTGGAAAAGTCCTATTTATCACTACACCTTGCAAAAAGGAACTGGCAAATCTTGTGGTAATGCTCTCACAAGTTTTATAATCGAGCAATTGAGTACTTTTAGGACAGCATATAATGGATGAAAATGATAAAGTAAATGATGCGCATACTTCCCGGCAACCGTACCAAATTGATATAGAAATTGATGATGTTTTTATCCCGAATTTGGTTGTGGAGAATAGTCGATGCTTTGGGTAAGATTTAAAAGATATATATATTCAGGGATTTCATACCATCTTTTCAGATTTGCACTCGTGTTTGGAGAAGAATTAACAACAGATGCGAAAATCACCCTTTCTCCTGATAGAACATTCGAATTTTATCCCGCATCTATGATGTTTTTGGCTCCCGATAGCGGTTAGTCTGCTACTTGATTTTTTTCTAAAATCAATTTTAGATAAAATAAGAGCATTGCGTGTTAGTCGTGCTGCTCTTAGGAAAATAAGAATATCATTCTTCAAAAAGGATGAAAAAAATCATAGCGATAAACGATATACACAGGTTTTAAGTCACAATTCTTTAAGTTCATAAAATAAGCAAAAATTCTAGAACTTTGCAATTGTGGAATACGCTTTTCTTAACGACAATATTGCCGGAGTGCGAGAGGTTTTGTTTTTATTGCGGCTCAAACAATCGTATATCAATTGTTTCAGTATATCCCTCTTACAAAGGACGATTTTGATAAATACAAAACAGTAACCCTGTTCCAAGAAGGATTCTGCAACGTTCGCGTTCTCAATGTTGGTATTTTTTAATTTCAATTTTTTAATTTTTTAATTTTTTTAAAAATTAATTTCAGGTGAACCATCCTGGCGAGCGCTGCTGGAGCATCGCCGGATGTGAAGTGATGAAACGTAGAAATTGAAGAACAAGGCCCACTAAGCATTTAGATAAATATATTGATGTGATCTAAGGCTTCATGCCAGACATGGCATTCTAAAAAAATTCCCTGATTCATATTCCCCGTCGAAAATTCTCTCACAATAATTTTCGTTCGTTGTCATACATGATCACGTTGTTCCTATTCCAAAATGTAAAGGTGCTTGTTTCCAGTCGATTCTCCCCACACTTCGCTTCTCTTCGTCACATGTTCACTTATCACTTAAACTTTTTTGTTTTGGTCTGTCGGAGTTTCGGGCCCATCCGAACTGCAGCGTCCCTGGTCTGAAATGGTGTTCGCCTTTGTTGTGTTTATTTTCCCATGCCCGCCCATTGGTGCTCATTCACTGACATGTTCTCCAAATCACTTGCCTTTTTTTAAGTTTATAGTATTAGTTTCAAGTTTTAAAGTGCTCGATGTTCCATTTCCACCACGGGTTCCTTCACCTTTTCATATAATAATAATAATAATATTTATCCGCACGATGTTATGACTTTGGGGGGGGGGGGTGAAGGAGTGAAAGTGCAACTAGCACTAGATAAGTAGTGCGAATGATATACCCCACGAAAACGACGACCACAGTGCAGGAGTGCTGAGTGTTCTCGCCTTCGATGTTTGATGACAGTTATTTTCTTGTAAAAAATTGTTCAAACCATTGGAAATAAAATATGATTTTTTTAAAAATATGATTCCGTTTGCGTAAGAATCGAACAAGGGCGGGTGTCTCTGAAAATGTGCGACCTCGAGGGTGTGAGGATTGCCATATTTTTTATCATGAGCACCTATCTACGCTGGCTTCAGACGACGTCGTGATCAGCACGCAATTCTACTCCGGGGGATACATACATTTATCCAGATTTAAGGCATTGTGCCTGCAGGGGGAAGCATCAATATGGAGGGGATTGGGTTCTTCGTACTTAGTGACAATGGGTCAAGGGATGGTTTCTTCTTAGCATTTAGTTGTCGATGGTCGGTCGCGTTTAGTCGATGGATCTTGAGTATCGAAGTAGTCTATCCAGCCGCCGAAGCCCTGACTAGCGTGGTTAAAGGGACCTGGTCGTGTTCGAAGAAATGTGTTCTAATTACGCTAAATGACTCAAAAAGACATTAAAAATAAGTTAAAATAAATAAAAATAATATTATGAATTTAATCAATACTTTGAAAGTACGGTTTTGAATTACCGAGTACGCAAGTAGCCGAGTGTGAACGGTTACGGATAAACAGTGTAATGCTCGGTACACGAGGAAACCACGCTCCCTTTTTCGGCACCGCAACGGTTTCGTTGAGGTTACGTCTTGTTTTGCCCTTCTTTTTTCATTGTTCTTGTTATTATTATGATTCTACGTCGCCGTAATTCGTGTTTTGACGTTCTCATTGCGTTTCTTCCCCATGTTCATCCCCATTTGCTCTTTTTATCGGGCTAGAATAGTGCTCAATTTGATTTATCACTCAATCTCTTTCCTTCTCCCGAGAATATCATCAAGCATCAGGCTATTGTAGTGCATCATTGATACACGCATCTTTAGCTTGTAATAATGCGGCGAGCTGCATTGAAATAATTCATTTTCAATACAGATAGACGGCTCCCGTTCGATACTTACCACGCAAACCGCTTTGCTGCGTACATGAGGGAAAGACTGTGATAGCATTCGTTGATGGCGGTATCAATTAGCGACGCGGCAGAAAGGAAAGCTTTTGTAAACTTTGGCTTGAACAATAATTCTCGAATTAGCTCGAGCTCAGGGGAATTGGCCTGTAACATAGTTCGAATAGTTTTTTTTGCTTTATCTGTTCTACCTTTAGCGTGGGTCTTTTATCACCCTTCTTCCTCCTGAGCCGTCCGTGCTCACACTTAGTAACAATTTGAAAATTTGCATCCTAAAAGTTACTTACTTTAGTTGTGTTTTGATACGCTAGATCACCTTAACCCATTTATGCTTTCCTTGGGCATGCATAATGAATGATTGCACAAGTTCTAGTGCACGTGGACGATCATCCTTATTCGGGTATTTATTATGGACGAAATAGAGATGATTAAAAAATTGCTGATAGATTGGGGTCAGCTCCCTATTGTCCTTGACAATCTAGAAGGGAATCCATGTGTAATGTAATTATTATGGGCTAACCTGCCACCATTCTTTCCTCAGGGGTCGTTGCACGTGCCACCAATCGTGTAAATTCTCAATATTGGCTGTCAGTGGATGCTCGCGTAGCTTTTTGTTAACCATTCCATTCTGATCTCCCACTCGTGTTCTGAGTATTGTATTATTTATTTATCGAATATCTATTCATACTATATACCGTATCTCAATACCATCTTCTATCAGTTCAACGAGTCCTCTCAATGCACCTTCCGACTCCATTCGGCACGAGATCCCATCTTGAATAACTTTTATTTTGCGCACGTGAGATTTTGTTTACCTATTCCATCTTCATCCTTGTGCAGTGCAATTCCGGCCAGCGCGAGTTTTGTCTCACAATCGATAATTGTAACTTTACAGTTACTTGCAGTATAGCCAGGGCTATCATACTGCCCATCAATCGAAACTTGCAGCCCTTTGCCCTTAGAATGATACGGTATAATTTCTTCCCCCTATTTGTATACCTCTGATGCATTCACTGCTATTTCTCGTGCGGCTTCTTGCCATCCCTCAAATACTCGCTCGATGGCGACGCCTCCATATTCCCGCATATTTCTACGCAAACTGCTATCACACGGTAGATCGATGTCTAATAGCTTGCCAAAATCGATAAACCTCTGCAATTTCTAGTTGAATTACATAGATTTTTTATTCCCTTCTCACCGGAAAAGGCATTCCAGTAACAAAGGCAGCGACAGGAATCTTGTGGTTTGCCGAGTAAACCTTTCCTCTCCCTTGTCCCACTTTCTCCTGGCTCTCCCACGTTACAAACGCGTTGCACTCTTCGTTAATGCAGTGATACGAAACAATTCGCGCACTTCCACATCTTCGTATCGTGATCGCACTCGTGTCTAGACTTGCTCCACATTCCTCACACCGTTTGAATAGTCGCTTCAATGAACTATCCTCCACTATCGCATATTTGCCCATTTCCGTGCTACTTTCATTCTCCATCTCTTCTCCCTCTATCTCGATATCCTCCTCTTCCAATTGACTATCTTGAGAGTACCTGTACTCTGTGCCCTATAAAATAACTATACTTTTTGTTCACCCCCTCCTAAGTACCTCTGTTGCGATTGTTGTCGTGGTTTTTGTCGATACCTCCTTCTTGAACTTTTTCGATAATGCATAATCAATATCAATGTCATTCCAGGAGTATTCCTCTTCGAGGGCGAGGAGCGACAACCATGGCTGCTGCAGATAAAATGGTTGATTTTAATTTAGTTCTATTTTTCGTTCCTTTAGATTACGAATCGTAGTAAGATATATTATAAATTATGAAAATAATTACATAACATATCGTTTTTCGGTCATACTTTTTTTCTAACTCAATCAATCTTGATGATTTGTTGGCTGTGAACGTTTTTCATGGTTACGCACTCTTCTTGTCTCATTTTACGACATATTCGCACTGATGGGCTACTATACGCTAGGGGAAGGGGTGTTGGGTTTCCCAATTTCCGAAATGTTCTCTTACAATTAGAAAAAATAGGGGATTTTTTTCTGTATTACTTAGGGGTGTGTAACCGTGACACACTTACACAACCAAAAAATCATCATGATTAATTGAGTTAGAAAAAGGTTATAACCGAAAAACACGATGCTATGTAATTATTGTAGCTACCGTATTCTCAATTAAACCAATCTTCCCCGATTCGCTCATAAATAAACGTTATCTTTTGAACATTATAGTGAATTTCATATCTATTCATTGTTTTATCCCTAGTTTCCTCTCCTTGTATATTATTGTTCTTTTAGCGATCTTGTTTTAGCCATTCCCATTTTTATAACGCTTAGTGAAAATTGTTCATTTTATAATAATATCACAACTATTGTATTTATAAAATTAGGATTATAAAGTGTTTATAAATATAAATTGTTAACTAACGTCTCTCTTTGATCCGAGAATGGTGGGCGATTTGGGAATATGATAGGAATCAGCAATTATCTGAAAAACGATTCAAAGTTGATGGAGATCATATTTTCTCTCCGAGCTTTGGAATAGAGTACGGTAGCTCATTTTTCTTGTTATTGTGATCATGATTTATTACGTGGCTATCGACTCACATCATCTCGTCTTGATTCGAAATTATTCAATTGCAATGGTTCAATGTGGAACTGGGACGGTGGCACTAAATCAGCTGGTCGAATTGTACGCAAAGGTACGGTAGGAATAGTGACTGAACGAGTGGGCACAATACGCTTCTGGAAGACATCAATTCATTTGAATATCAATGAATGGTTCGAATTAGCGGGTATTTATGTGTAAGAACTACGGTAGGTGGAACTCACATCTATTGGTAGAGAATCACTTGGATCCGCAAAGTGGCGAACACACCATCTTGGATCTTTGATCGCATCGTGTTTCTCTATGAGTGCCCTTGTACCCTCATCATCCCTATCCTGTCTGAGAATCCATTCCTTCCTCTGGAGTGGTTTAGAAAGGGGAGGAAAATTCCGGGCTTGAATCATTTCTTCTCCACATAGGAAACACTTCTTTTTCCTCATTACTCCCAACATGCTGAAGAAAATCAGTTCAATAAACTCAAATAATCGTATTTGTATTTCCCCCAAACAAGAGGACGATTCTGATTACGGTAAGTGCTACGCCAGATATAGACTCCCCTCTGCATCGAACCTTCTATCGATTTCGGGGTGGGACACAATCAAGTTACATATTGCAATAGCTACAACGATATTAAGAGAAGTCTGAGGATGTACACCCGCACGAAACTTTCTATGAATCCAAATCAATGTAGTCAAGCATTACATATTTTTGTGTTATTTACACTTCGACAGTATAATTAATTGCAATAACTTTATTTCGGCAACATATAACAAAACAAGAGATATAAAAAAAACGAATTAAAGTTGTAAAATTCGATTTCTTGCTCTTCTCTTTCCCCCTCCGAGTGTTCGCTAACCTCACGTAGAGCTTGGGTGCGGAGCTGTAAATGTCAATCGATTAGTTATTTCGTAATTGATCGTATTCTACTAACCATATCTATCTGGGAGTAGCTGATCCGGCTCTTATCATCGTCTTCTACCGCAGCCAACGGAGCGGGACTCAGCTTGAGACGGTCACCTGTAATATATTTTGTTATATATAATAACACACACAAGATAAAACAATCAACGGTCAGTGTTCATAAATAGCAGCGCTGTTACCACCATTCGGGATCCTGAATCCGATATGATAATTTCTCACCTCTTCCCAATGGCAGACCCGATTCGACTCTGCTGCCCACTGAGTTGCTTCTGCAATGCTCATCATTGATCATCTCTCCGTTTCCTTATCTGACCCACCTGGACTGCAGTTCTCCTACCGTATCCGCCCTCGACCGAAGCGTAGTTCAATTGGGGCAAGTATCCATGAGGAGGAGTCATCGGTTCGTAATGGCGAGGAAGGACAGACATCTACAAGTACAGTGTGTCACTCAGCTTCACTCCAGTATATCTTATGTGGATACGGTACCTCTTGCATATTTAAGTATCTCTCTCCTCCTCCGATCACAGTGAGCACTGTGTCCGCACGCTCACGATGACCCACACGACCTACAATCATGGATTGATTCATAATTGACATCAGAAGAATTATATTATTAATCAATAATAACAGGCAAAACATGAAACAAACATGTGACATCATAATCTATCTCTCATCGATTGGCCTACTCGTCCAACAAACCAATGTGCTAACGCGGGGCTAGCTCAACTTTGTGGAACAGTGGAACGTATTTGGTTTTCACTATCAAGCACCAAATACTAATCAAACATCCGTTTCTCACTCAACAGCCAATAACGGCATTACTCACCGGAGTCCTTTGCATCGACGATTCGTCGGACCGACCAGAGGTTGACCACGGCGCATTATCGGCAACTGAAAATATGAAAGATATTTGAGTCGTAAAATACGACACTTCTAGCTCATCGAAGTATGAACCCGGACGTAAACTGGATGAAAAGTGAATGAAACTCATCCGGGGTTCGCATTCGTCCCCTCGATACTGCTAATTCTGCCTGTGTTGTACAGCAGAAATGACAATATCGATTTTTACCCGATACCGTATCCACCGTACTCACCTTGCTGGGCGAGTGATAGTAGGAGAGGACCTTCCCTCTCTGAATTCAGCCGTGTGCCCGAGGTAGTCGTCACCGATGCCTTTAGGGACGATCACCTTCTCGGGGAACGACTGACAGAACTGAAGGGGAATTATTTATACTAGTACAGATACGATACGATATTGAAAAAAGTTGGTGAATGACAAGAGAACAACTATGTCGACTTATCCGATCACTACTCAAATTAGCTCTACATACATAATGAAAACTAAAAATAATATTTTCTTTCGACTCACAGCATAATTCACATTCGCAGACGAGATTCTGAACTGATCAGGCTCGAGAACGGAAAGATTCGTGAATTCATTCTCGAGGTCGAATGCGGCCCAACTGAAATGAATCGATTATTGATCCTCGATGTGCTATGAGTGCTACTGACAATAAACCAATATTTTAACGCGAATGCAAACACACAATACAACATCCGTTAGGCTTCGAAACCGAGAAATAGGGCGATAGCAAAGTCAAAATAGGTGAATAAGCTATAAATCACTCTTCCCATGCATTTCGGAATAGAGAATAGAAAGAAAATAAGGCAGAACAAATATGGGAACAAACTACATAAACAAAGAAAAGTTCGAACTAGTTGTGAGATGTTAAATCGCCTCACAATCAGTTATTCCGATTCGGTGCGCTTGGCATTCGTTATAGTGTGCAGCGCATAGAGTATCGTTCCAAATGAAACATGTGGCAAAAAATCAACTAAAACATAAACATAACAGCGAAATAATAACAATGAAAATACAGTAAAATGCCGCAAAGAACGCCTGTAGAGGAATGTTCAGAGATTTATAGTAGGATAGCAACAATGGCTGTTTCGCCTAATATCGTAATTATTAGAGCTAGGTAGTAGAGCTGGGTCAGGTTTTTAATTATTTTTTTAAAAATTATTTTTAAAATATTTTTTAAAATATTATTTTCATTTTAATGTGGCAATAAATAACTCTAATATTCAAAATTGATCATTTCCTTTCATTATAGCAAAGCTAATAGTAAAATTAAGAAAGTTGAAAATAATCTACTTCGGCTATGTGTTTATTTATCAGATATAATGTCCTTTGAACTATTCAAGGAATATAGTCACATATTTTCAATAATGCAGCATGGATGTTGAATGAAGGGATCCAGGACGAGAAGCTGATATCGTTTCAGGAAGACCTTTCATCTGACGATCATTCTCCCATACTCCCAGTAACTCACATCTCACTTTTATAGTCTTCGTTTTTGCATTAGAGTCCTCATTTCATGTATAACCTAATGTTTATCTCCATGTGATGTTCTGTCTTTCATGTTGTGATGTCCCTCTTCCCTCGAGTTCATTCATCATCCCTTCGACACCCTCCAATAGATCGCAAAAATCGATCTCGACTCTTCACTACAATAGCCAACTTCGATAAAACATTTGATATATGTGGTCTCTATCGTTCTGTGCCCATCATACAAAACACATCTAGCAAAGTCATTGAGCTAATCCATGCTAGCCAGAAAAATAGAGTAATGTAATTAATAAATGAGGGATGTGGATAGAGGAAAAGACTGAGAATTGCGCAGCATTTTCTTCTTTCTCCCAATCGCCCCACCGATGCGCTAAAGAAGACGGTAAATGGTTGCTCTCTTATCTTCATACCTCTGGCCTCACGAGGGAGCGATTCACTCAAAAGAGGAGATTGAGCGATCCTCATCATTTCCTAGGGAACCCGCTTCCTCTTTCCCTCCATCGCCTATCCGCAAAGCACAATAAAGGGAGGGGAATGAAGCGTTGTAATACACATCGAGTGAGATACAACCAAGGGCGACACAAATATCCACCCTTGCAGGAACCGTCTCGGTCAGCTACCGCATAAACATCCACATTAGACAAAGTGAATTACAGTCAGAATAGTTATACAAAACTTTCGAAACTGTTAGAGGATAGATAGATGGACTAGATGGCAGAATGGAGAAAAACATTCAATCAGAGAAAAAAACAGCGATAAACGAATAAAGGATACGAGAAATCAAAATCCAAAGCAAAAATCGATAGAAGAATCATTACTGTGGCCAGGAGTAGGTGAAGTAGCAACAGTGGCTACCTCGCCTCAATCGAGAAATCATGATGAAATGAATGAATGAATGCATTCATCTATATAATTTCTCTTTCCATACTGATATTGCTGCATCTTTTACTA
The DNA here is from genome assembly GCA_000180635.4 of Pristionchus pacificus. Lineage (NCBI taxonomy): Eukaryota > Metazoa > Nematoda > Chromadorea > Rhabditida > Neodiplogasteridae > Pristionchus > Pristionchus pacificus. The sequence goes on from CM026575.1 coordinate 36,983,082, forward strand.
CATTGCGACATATTTTACAGATGTCGGCTGAGAATCGTGCGTACGCTTCAATTGTACGGGCGTTAGAAGTGCTCAATAAGTCGGGCAAATACAGAGCTGCGCTGGTCACCGCTTCGGTGAAAAGATATCCTGAGATCGTCCTGCACGGGGACGTTGATGTCGTTCGGGGTCTTGCATGCAGTAACATGCAAGAAACCATAGGCATCATCTCGGATGACCATCTGGTGAGTCCCCATCGTGCGATCTTTAGATCACAGGCAGCTCGGGGGGGGGGGGGGGGGGGGGGAGGGTGGGGATGAGGAAGTAACAAAACTCAAATAGTAGAATCGGCTTATATTCCAAATATATCAGACGGTCACCCTCCCCTTGGTGGACTTCTCGGCAGTCTTAGAGGATGGTACCGGAGATGATTTGGTAAGGGCGGTGACAGATGGACTCGAGGCAGAATCCCGCCCTCGCCGCAATCTGTTCCAGCGAGAGAAGGATAATGCCCTTCCCCCTCCTCACTGGCCTTCATCGGTCACCTTCGCATCTTTGAATAGTGGCAGTGAGTAACCGATTCCATTATTGACAAAACTATATCATGTAGATGATTTCCTTTCTCTGCAAACGTTTCAATGAGGGAATTCGAGACGAAATGATGGGTATCAAAATAGTGGTCTAATTAATGGCATGCAGATAGGAAGAAGTATGCGAGAGAGGTACTGCAGCATATGCAGCAGTACAAAGAAGAACGATGGGATGATATAATGAATGGGCGGAATGTACACAAGTACGATCGGAGCGAGATGATTATGGTCAGTCCCGGTTCTGAAAAACAAATGAGGACTAAAATGATGAGAGATATAAAAAAAATCTAATATAGGCGGACGACGACAAGAAACTGTCGAAGAAGCAAAGGGAGGTGAGGGCGAAGAAAAGACAAGAGGTGAATACATATATCAATGAGGGATAGTGGATGTACTAAAAATCACACTTCACTCCTCTACCATTATCAGCATTGTTATGCAATAATAATCACGGATGTCATAAGAAATAGAACCACCGAACGAATCAATATGGATAGGGAACATGAAGAAACATTTCCAGGTAGTGGCAGCGGAAGTGGAAGGGGAAGAAGACGATAGAATGGGTGTGTGGAATGAAGAGAGAGATCAGGAAGAAAGAGAGCCGGAGGAGAATGCGGTAGCTGGAGGAGAGAATGGAGATGAAACTGGGATGAATGAGGAAGTGGTAAATAACATTCAGAGATATTGACCATCAATAGTCCATCTCTCTTCTAAATGATCTGCATTAAGGTCGATGACGCGTCTCTGCCAGGACCCGTAGAGATGGAGCCTCCTGCTGCAGTCACTCTTTCAGAGGGTGCTCAGCTCCCATCTAAGCCCATTCTCTCGCAGGGACTTCAGCGGGCGCTCGCACGATCTGCTCCCCGTCCCATCACTGATGAGGACAATCAGCAACGTCTTGTTGCACTTCAGAACAAAGTGTTCCCTGGCACTCATCTTCTTCCCCAAGAGGTTGCTCCCGCAATGCGATTGGGGAAACCCATTCCACCCCCGCTCAAGGTAGTTCGATCTAAAAAAATCTCTGCAAACACACATATTTTTAGAAGGCGAAAGGTGATGAGATAGAGAAGGAGAATGAAAATGGAGATGAAAAAGGAAAAGATAACGGACTGAGGAAGAAAACTTTGAAGATTAAGGCCACGATGGTGAGAGACAATTACTTCTCGTAGAACAACCTAGCAGAGGGACATAATCAATGGATAAGTACTATTTTCAGAGAGACGGAAAGGTGAAAAACCTATTCGCTCATATGCACACTACTGTGCAGGTATTGATCGTACAGGCAGGAGCCACTGCCCCCTGTTCTCTCTTCCATGACGGAAGAAAAGTCGCATATGCGAGATCTCTTAGAAGTATCGAGAGCGTAGTAGAAGCTGAGAAGGAAGCGGAGGAGATAGAAGTAGACATATACTGATCAATCGATGTTTTCTTATTGCTTTCAATTGTTAAACGTTCCTGATAAATTTCATCATCAGCCAATAATATCCACCTGAATTTGGGTAGAAACAGCAACAATGGCAATCTCATTCGCAATAGTGGCTGTTACGGTAGCCATAGTTGTTGTTCAATTCGCCATAATGGCTACTTGAAACGGAGACGAGGGAGAGACAGCCACTGTTGCTGATCGGATAGCCACTGTTGCTACTTGAACTACAAATGAGGAAATAACATGAATATCGAAAAAATCACATTCTCTCTTCACAAATATCGATTTTCATGACTTTCGTACATGCAAATATCCAGAATAGATATACAGCAGAAGACAGAAACCCCAGATCTCCCTGATAACATAGTCACTGGGAATGAGGTAGAAAACGAATCATCTGATAATCACCTCTACTCGATGTGCCTATTCTTTGGAATGCTGTTTTTTTTCTTCAAATCATGACTTCTCAATACTCAAAAAATAAAGAAATCAGGACCAGATTAAGCAAAATATAATATCAAGCTGAATTGGTTAGAAACAGCAACAATGGCTATCTCATTCGCAATAGTGGCTGTTACGGTAGCCATAGTTGCTGAGCAAATCGCCACTATGGCTACTTGAAACGGAGTCGACGGAGAGACAGCCACTGTTGCTGATCGGATAGCCACTGTTGCTACTTGAACTACAAATGAGGAAATAACATGAATATCGATTAAATTTGAAATCTCTATCTTTCTACGTCAATATCGATTAATAGGCCATTTTCCTATTATTTTCCAATAAATTTGCAATTCCTTCAGCCATGAGTCGTAAACATTCGAGCTCATTCAACCTCGGAGGTTTAAAGGAATGCACCGTCGATCGAAGATCGGCATCTCGTTCGCCATCAAGAAAAGTGACAAGAAATAGAAAGAAGAAGGATGAGGGAGGGAGAGATGACGGTCCACTACTAATCATGTATGCGAGTAGACAAAGGGAGAGAGGGGGAGAGAATTAATCAAGTAAATACTGTTGTAGAGATGAGGAATCCCCTCTTGATATTCAATCAGTGTATGAGAGGGATTTGACGGACGAGACTATCTATCAAGTTGAACATGAAGGTTAATCTACTGTGACTAAACTTTTGATTCAGTATAGTTGCGAGCGAAAACATATTTCACTCTCACTATTCAGGAGAAACTTTCTTTCTTCTGAAGGACTTTGACGTTTCCACTGGCAAAATCTTACGAGATAAGCGGAAATTGTCATATGTGGTAGTACAGAGAGATCAGCACACATGCGAAATAGATGGATATAAAACACGAACACTACAGGTTCCCTTGCCCTGTCCATTTACATGTGCTCGTGCAATCCTACATTCAACGAAACCCTGGAAGTGAGTATAGAGTCTATACTATAGACCATGTCATTATCTGTGATGTATAGCTCGAGATGAAAATTACAAATAAGGCCATCGATACACCTCTCTAGAGGATATATACAAAGGCCATATATAAATATCAGGAAATGGGTGAACGAGCGGCGCGTCATTTTGGAGAGCTACAGGCCAGAGAATGCCCTCATGCGCAGGCGATTCGAGCTATATTGAATGATTTCCTCAGAGGTGAGAAGAGGACAACAAAAATCGAGAATAGTGATACAATCCCAAGATACTATAGACTTCCCACTCATGTCCTCTCGACAGTGTCCATGGGATAGAAAAAAAGGACAAAGCCATACAAATGGAGAAAAAAAACAAGGATCGGGTTTCAGAAATAACGGTGATCGAAGAGGGAATAACTCCGATCAGTGATTGTCCTCGACTCTTCGTCACCATTCCTCAAGATGATAAACCCGGAGTGGTGCGAGTTACAGCAAGAAGAATTACATGCATTGTGTGCAGGAAAGACACGTGTGATCATGTTAAGTAAGCAATTCCAAGAAAAACTATAGATGAAAGAAATACACAGGGAAATGAATGGATCCCCTCATCTAGATCAAGAAGAGTGTGAGGAGGAGGAGGAAGAGGGAGAAAAGATTCCAATCGAATGGGTCAATCAGGCGTATAAATTCTGTCCCCATCAGGAACCTTTGCATTCTAGAGAGAAAGGTATATGCGAAACCCAATGTAATAAGGGGTACTACATAAAATGACCGTATATTCAGTCTGACATACAAAGCCATTTCAGAGGTCGTATGGGTGGATTCCAAGGGAATTCAGGATGGGAAAGTAATTACTTTCCTAACATCATCCTGTTGTCGATACTTCACGTCCGAGAAGACAGCGTTCGCCATCTCAGAAGCAATGGTGCTTGATATAGATCTTCTACGAATCTATGAAAGCTTCCTAGCTAAAAATGCGACAACTCTGTCAGGTAAAAATAATCAACTGGATCATACACAAATAGAGAAGAAACTAAGAATCACACTCCACATTCACTTCATTTTCAGGGTATCATAAGAGTCTCGTCGACTTCCGTGACAATTATGGTGTTAAAACGGATCGTGTAATCTCTCTTTCCTCTCTCTCTCGAGCCTGGAATGAATACCTAACGAGACTCGAAATTCCAAAAGAGAAGTAAGAAGCATTCCGACCATCAAACCCCAATGTAATAAGGGGTACTACATAAAATGACCGTATATTCAGTCTGACATACAAAGCCATTTCAGAGGTCGTATGGGTGGATTCCAAGGGAATTCAGGATGGGAAAGTAATTACTTTCCTAACATCATCCTGTTGTCGATACTTCACGTCCGAGAAGACAGCGTTCGCCATCTCAGAAGCGAGACTACGATTGCATTCGGGTATTTTCCACAGATCGTACATCCAAACCTAGAAAGTTGATGCATCTATTCTGTTCATTCTCGTATTAATTATAAACTTCAATTTCTTTTGATGGTCGGAATGCTTCTTACTTCTCTTTTGGAATTTCGAGTCTCGTTAGGTATTCATTCCAGGCTCGAGAGAGAGAGGAAAGAGAGATTACACGATCCGTTTTAACACCATAATTGTCACGGAAGTCGACGAGACTCTTATGATACCCTGAAAATGAAGTGAATGTGGAGTGTGATTCTTAGTTTCTTCTCTATTTGTGTATGATCCAGTTGATTATTTTTACCTGACAGAGTTGTCGCATTTTTAGCTAGGAAGCTTTCATAGATTCGTAGAAGATCTATATCAAGCACCATTGCTTCTGAGATGGCGAACGCTGTCTTCTCGGACGTGAAGTATCGACAACAGGATGATGTTAGGAAAGTAATTACTTTCCCATCCTGAATTCCCTTGGAATCCACCCATACGACCTCTGAAATGGCTTTGTATGTCAGACTGAATATACGGTCATTTTATGTAGTGCCCCTTATTACATTGGGTTTCGCATATACCTTTCTCTCTAGAATGCAAAGGTTCCTGATGGGGACAGAATTTATACGCCTGATTGACCCATTCGATTGGAATCTTTTCTCCCTCTTCCTCCTCCTCCTCACACTCTTCTTGATCTAGATGAGGGGATCCATTCATTTCCCTGTGTATTTCTTTCATCTATAGTTTTTCTTGGAATTGCTTACTTAACATGATCACACGTGTCTTTCCTGCACACAATGCATGTAATCCTTCTTGCTGTAACTCGCACCACTCCGGGTTTATCATCTTGAGGAATGGTGACGAAGAGTCGAGGACAATCACTGATCGGAGTTATTCCCTCTTCGATCACCGTTATTTCTGAAACCCGATCCTTGTTTTTTTTCTCCATTTGTATGGCTTTGTCCTTTTTTTCTATCCCATGGACACTGTCGAGAGGACATGAGTGGGAAGTCTATAGTATCTTGGGATTGTATCACTATTCTCGATTTTTGTTGTCCTCTTCTCACCTCTGAGGAAATCATTCAATATAGCTCGAATCGCCTGCGCATGAGGGCATTCTCTGGCCTGTAGCTCTCCAAAATGACGCGCCGCTCGTTCACCCATTTCCTGATATTTATATATGGCCTTTGTATATATCCTCTAGAGAGGTGTATCGATGGCCTTATTTGTAATTTTCATCTCGAGCTATACATCACAGATAATGACATGGTCTATAGTATAGACTCTATACTCACTTCCAGGGTTTCGTTGAATGTAGGATTGCACGAGCACATGTAAATGGACAGGGCAAGGGAACCTGTAGTGTTCGTGTTTTATATCCATCAGATCTCGCATATGCGACTTTTCTTCCGTCATGGAAGAGAGAACAGGGGGCAGTGGCTCCTGCCTGTACGATCAATACCTGCACAGTAGTGTGCATATGAGCGAATAGGTTTTTCACCTTTCCGTCTCTCTGAAAATAGTACTTATCCATTGATTATGTCCCTCTGCTAGGTTGTTCTACGAGAAGTAATTGTCTCTCACCATCGTGGCCTTAATCTTCAAAGTTTTCTTCCTCAGTCCGTTATCTTTTCCTTTTTCATCTCCATTTTCATTCTCCTTCTCTATCTCATCACCTTTCGCCTTCTAAAAATATGTGTGTTTGCAGAGATTTTTTTAGATCGAACTACCTTGAGCGGGGGTGGAATGGGTTTCCCCAATCGCATTGCGGGAGCAACCTCTTGGGGAAGAAGATGAGTGCCAGGGAACACTTTGTTCTGAAGTGCAACAAGACGTTGCTGATTGTCCTCATCAGTGATGGGACGGGGAGCAGATCGTGCGAGCGCCCGCTAAAGTCCCTGCGAGAGAATGGGCTTAGATGGGAGCTGAGCACCCTCTGAAAGAGTGACTGCAGCAGGAGGCTCCATCTCTACGGGTCCTGGCAGAGACGCGTCATCGACCTTAATGCAGATCATTTAGAAGAGAGATGGACTATTGATGGTCAATATCTCTGAATGTTATTTACCACTTCCTCATTCATCCCAGTTTCATCTCCATTCTCTCCTCCAGCTACCGCATTCTCCTCCGGCTCTCTTTCTTCCTGATCTCTCTCTTCATTCCACACACCCATTCTATCGTCTTCTTCCCCTTCCACTTCCGCTGCCACTACCTGGAAATGTTTCTTCATGTTCCCTATCCATATTGATTCGTTCGGTGGTTCTATTTCTTATGACATCCGTGATTATTATTGCATAACAATGCTGATAATGGTAGAGGAGTGAAGTGTGATTTTTAGTACATCCACTATCCCTCATTGATATATGTATTCACCTCTTGTCTTTTCTTCGCCCTCACCTCCCTTTGCTTCTTCGACAGTTTCTTGTCGTCGTCCGCCTATATTAGATTTTTTTTATATCTCTCATCATTTTAGTCCTCATTTGTTTTTCAGAACCGGGACTGACCATAATCATCTCGCTCCGATCGTACTTGTGTACATTCCGCCCATTCATTATATCATCCCATCGTTCTTCTTTGTACTGCTGCATATGCTGCAGTACCTCTCTCGCATACTTCTTCCTATCTGCATGCCATTAATTAGACCACTATTTTGATACCCATCATTTCGTCTCGAATTCCCTCATTGAAACGTTTGCAGAGAAAGGAAATCATCTACATGATATAGTTTTGTCAATAATGGAATCGGTTACTCACTGCCACTATTCAAAGATGCGAAGGTGACCGATGAAGGCCAGTGAGGAGGGGGAAGGGCATTATCCTTCTCTCGCTGGAACAGATTGCGGCGAGGGCGGGATTCTGCCTCGAGTCCATCTGTCACCGCCCTTACCAAATCATCTCCGGTACCATCCTCTAAGACTGCCGAGAAGTCCACCAAGGGGAGGGTGACCGTCTGATATATTTGGAATATAAGCCGATTCTACTATTTGAGTTTTGTTACTTCCTCATCCCCACCCCCCCCCCCCCCCCCCCGAGCTGCCTGTCATCTAAAGATCGCACGATGGGGACTCACCAGATGGTCATCCGAGATGATGCCTATGGTTTCTTGCATGTTACTGCATGCAAGACCCCGAACGACATCAACGTCCCCGTGCAGGACGATCTCAGGATATCTTTTCACCGAAGCGGTGACCAGCGCAGCTCTGTATTTGCCCGACTTATTGAGCACTTCTAACGCCCGTACAATTGAAGCGTACGCACGATTCTCAGCCGACATCTGTAAAATATGTCGCAATGTAGTAAAAGATGCAGCAATATCAGTATGGAAAGAGAAATTATATAGATGAATGCATTCATTCATTCATTTCATCATGATTTCTCGATTGAGGCGAGGTAGCCACTGTTGCTACTTCACCTACTCCTGGCCACAGTAATGATTCTTCTATCGATTTTTGCTTTGGATTTTGATTTCTCGTATCCTTTATTCGTTTATCGCTGTTTTTTTCTCTGATTGAATGTTTTTCTCCATTCTGCCATCTAGTCCATCTATCTATCCTCTAACAGTTTCGAAAGTTTTGTATAACTATTCTGACTGTAATTCACTTTGTCTAATGTGGATGTTTATGCGGTAGCTGACCGAGACGGTTCCTGCAAGGGTGGATATTTGTGTCGCCCTTGGTTGTATCTCACTCGATGTGTATTACAACGCTTCATTCCCCTCCCTTTATTGTGCTTTGCGGATAGGCGATGGAGGGAAAGAGGAAGCGGGTTCCCTAGGAAATGATGAGGATCGCTCAATCTCCTCTTTTGAGTGAATCGCTCCCTCGTGAGGCCAGAGGTATGAAGATAAGAGAGCAACCATTTACCGTCTTCTTTAGCGCATCGGTGGGGCGATTGGGAGAAAGAAGAAAATGCTGCGCAATTCTCAGTCTTTTCCTCTATCCACATCCCTCATTTATTAATTACATTACTCTATTTTTCTGGCTAGCATGGATTAGCTCAATGACTTTGCTAGATGTGTTTTGTATGATGGGCACAGAACGATAGAGACCACACATATCAAATGTTTTATCGAAGTTGGCTATTGTAGTGAAGAGTCGAGATCGATTTTTGCGATCTATTGGAGGGTGTCGAAGGGATGATGAATGAACTCGAGGGAAGAGGGACATCACAACATGAAAGACAGAACATCACATGGAGATAAACATTAGGTTATACATGAAATGAGGACTCTAATGCAAAAACGAAGACTATAAAAGTGAGATGTGAGTTACTGGGAGTATGGGAGAATGATCGTCAGATGAAAGGTCTTCCTGAAACGATATCAGCTTCTCGTCCTGGATCCCTTCATTCAACATCCATGCTGCATTATTGAAAATATGTGACTATATTCCTTGAATAGTTCAAAGGACATTATATCTGATAAATAAACACATAGCCGAAGTAGATTATTTTCAACTTTCTTAATTTTACTATTAGCTTTGCTATAATGAAAGGAAATGATCAATTTTGAATATTAGAGTTATTTATTGCCACATTAAAATGAAAATAATATTTTAAAAAATATTTTAAAAATAATTTTTAAAAAAATAATTAAAAACCTGACCCAGCTCTACTACCTAGCTCTAATAATTACGATATTAGGCGAAACAGCCATTGTTGCTATCCTACTATAAATCTCTGAACATTCCTCTACAGGCGTTCTTTGCGGCATTTTACTGTATTTTCATTGTTATTATTTCGCTGTTATGTTTATGTTTTAGTTGATTTTTTGCCACATGTTTCATTTGGAACGATACTCTATGCGCTGCACACTATAACGAATGCCAAGCGCACCGAATCGGAATAACTGATTGTGAGGCGATTTAACATCTCACAACTAGTTCGAACTTTTCTTTGTTTATGTAGTTTGTTCCCATATTTGTTCTGCCTTATTTTCTTTCTATTCTCTATTCCGAAATGCATGGGAAGAGTGATTTATAGCTTATTCACCTATTTTGACTTTGCTATCGCCCTATTTCTCGGTTTCGAAGCCTAACGGATGTTGTATTGTGTGTTTGCATTCGCGTTAAAATATTGGTTTATTGTCAGTAGCACTCATAGCACATCGAGGATCAATAATCGATTCATTTCAGTTGGGCCGCATTCGACCTCGAGAATGAATTCACGAATCTTTCCGTTCTCGAGCCTGATCAGTTCAGAATCTCGTCTGCGAATGTGAATTATGCTGTGAGTCGAAAGAAAATATTATTTTTAGTTTTCATTATGTATGTAGAGCTAATTTGAGTAGTGATCGGATAAGTCGACATAGTTGTTCTCTTGTCATTCACCAACTTTTTTCAATATCGTATCGTATCTGTACTAGTATAAATAATTCCCCTTCAGTTCTGTCAGTCGTTCCCCGAGAAGGTGATCGTCCCTAAAGGCATCGGTGACGACTACCTCGGGCACACGGCTGAATTCAGAGAGGGAAGGTCCTCTCCTACTATCACTCGCCCAGCAAGGTGAGTACGGTGGATACGGTATCGGGTAAAATTCGATATTGTCATTTCTGCTGTACAACACAGGCAGAATTAGCAGTATCGAGGGGACGAATGCGAACCCCGGATGAGTTTCATTCACTTTTCATCCAGTTTACGTCCGGGTTCATACTTCGATGAGCTAGAAGTGTCGTATTTTACGACTCAAATATCTTTCATATTTTCAGTTGCCGATAATGCGCCGTGGTCAACCTCTGGTCGGTCCGACGAATCGTCGATGCCTAATTTCTTAACGTTTGGGTCTGTATACCCTCTAATAAGATATTTCATATCTTTAATAGTAATCCTGGCCGAAAGCATTTCATAAATATCAAACAAATTGTAAAAAAATAAACTTATTGTTGTTTTGATTGAGAATGTACACGCCTTCCCCCGTACATTTTGTTAGAATGAAATAACTCGAAGCAAATGTTCCACATAGTTTGTCGCCATTCTGTGATAACAGGACAGTCTATTTCTAATATTTTTATTAAACTAAACCTTTTGCATCTGGGCATATACAATTTGGTTAAGATGGATTCTGAAATACGATCGTGAATATAAGTTTTGATGGCATTCTTACATAGCTCCAATGATTAGTGGGCCCGTTCCAGAACGTAGCGAGTGAGTGAGTTTCACTCTATGGCTAACGAATGCCAAGCGCACCGAATCGGAATAACTGATTGTGAGGCGATTTAACATCTCACAACTAGTTCGAACTTTTCTTTGTTTATGTAGTTTGTTCCCATATTTGTTCTGCCTTATTTTCTTTCTATTCTCTATTCCGAAATGCATGGGAAGAGTGATTTATAGCTTATTCACCTATTTTGACTTTGCTATCGCCCTATTTCTCGGTTTCGAAGCCTAACGGATGTTGTATTGTGTGTTTGCATTCGCGTTAAAATATTGGTTTATTGTCAGTAGCACTCATAGCACATCGAGGATCAATAATCGATTCATTTCAGTTGGGCCGCATTCGACCTCGAGAATGAATTCACGGAGACGCCTCATTTCAATAATTAACTCTGCTGAATAAATTTATGCCTATGAATGTTGTGTCTAACTGTGCAGTGTGTTTGCGCTATGTTGCTACTCTTGATTTCTTTGTTGCTTGTTGCTTCTTTGTTGCTTGATTTCTTTGCCTCATTGGACTGCCTCATTTTTTTCATCCGCCGCTCTCTGGCTCTTCTCGAAGCAACTGGCAACGCACGTCAAAAGAGGCGCAGTTATTGTTGTAATTATTATTTTTGAATTTCGAAAGATGTACCGGGGCCTCAAAAACAACAATAAATTATCACCTGTGTTCGAACTCGCGAGTCAAATTCACTCGCCGAGTGAAATGTATTTGTCCCATTTCTTCTCTCCTCGCCAACCGGATTGGTGGCCGGATTCAATGGAAAGAGCAATTCGATCAAAACTCCTTGCAAATTTTCCCTTTCAATTAATGAGCACAATCGCTTTCTAGCATTGCCTCACGTTCCACTGTTCCACAAAGTTGAGCTAGCCCCGCGTTAGCACATTGGTTTGTTGGACGAGTAGGCCAATCGATGAGAGATAGATTATGATGTCACATGTTTGTTTCATGTTTTGCCTGTTATTATTGATTAATAATATAATTCTTCTGATGTCAATTATGAATCAATCCATGATTGTAGGTCGTGTGGGTCATCGTGAGCGTGCGGACACAGTGCTCACTGTGATCGGAGGAGGAGAGAGATACTTAAATATGCAAGAGGTACCGTATCCACATAAGATATACTGGAGTGAAGCTGAGTGACACACTGTACTTGTAGATGTCTGTCCTTCCTCGCCATTACGAACCGATGACTCCTCCTCATGGATACTTGCCCCAATTGAACTACGCTTCGGTCGAGGGCGGATACGGTAGGAGAACTGCAGTCGAGGTGGGTCAGATAAGGAAACGGAGAGATGATCAATGATGAGCATTGCAGAAGCAACTCAGTGGGCAGCAGAGTCGAATCGGGTCTGCCATTGGGAAGAGGTGAGAAATTATCATATCGGATTCAGGATCCCGAATGGTGGTAACAGCGCTGCTATTTATGAACACTGACCGTTGATTGTTTTATCTTGTGTGTGTTATTATATATAACAAAATATATTACAGGTGACCGTCTCAAGCTGAGTCCCGCTCCGTTGGCTGCGGTAGAAGACGATGATAAGAGCCGGATCAGCTACTCCCAGATAGATATGGTTAGTAGAATACGATCAATTACGAAATAACTAATCGATTGACATTTACAGCTCCGCACCCAAGCTCTACGTGAGGTTAGCGAACACTCGGAGGGGGAAAGAGAAGAGCAAGAAATCGAATTTTACAACTTTAATTCGTTTTTTTTATATCTCTTGTTTTGTTATATGTTGCCGAAATAAAGTTATTGCAATTAATTATACTGTCGAAGTGTAAATAACACAAAAATATGTAATGCTTGACTACATTGATTTGGATTCATAGAAAGTTTCGTGCGGGTGTACATCCTCAGACTTCTCTTAATATCGTTGTAGCTATTGCAATATGTAACTTGATTGTGTCCCACCCCGAAATCGATAGAAGGTTCGATGCAGAGGGGAGTCTATATCTGGCGTAGCACTTACCGTAATCAGAATCGTCCTCTTGTTTGGGGGAAATACAAATACGATTATTTGAGTTTATTGAACTGATTTTCTTCAGCATGTTGGGAGTAATGAGGAAAAAGAAGTGTTTCCTATGTGGAGAAGAAATGATTCAAGCCCGGAATTTTCCTCCCCTTTCTAAACCACTCCAGAGGAAGGAATGGATTCTCAGACAGGATAGGGATGATGAGGGTACAAGGGCACTCATAGAGAAACACGATGCGATCAAAGATCCAAGATGGTGTGTTCGCCACTTTGCGGATCCAAGTGATTCTCTACCAATAGATGTGAGTTCCACCTACCGTAGTTCTTACACATAAATACCCGCTAATTCGAACCATTCATTGATATTCAAATGAATTGATGTCTTCCAGAAGCGTATTGTGCCCACTCGTTCAGTCACTATTCCTACCGTACCTTTGCGTACAATTCGACCAGCTGATTTAGTGCCACCGTCCCAGTTCCACATTGAACCATTGCAATTGAATAATTTCGAATCAAGACGAGATGATGTGAGTCTATAGCCACGTAATAAATCATGATCACAATAACAAGAAAAATGAGCTACCGTACTCTATTCCAAAGCTCGGAGAGAAAATATGATCTCCATCAACTTTGAATCGTTTTTCAGATAATTGCTGATTCCTATCATATTCCCAAATCGCCCACCATTCTCGGATCAAAGAGAGACGTTAGTTAACAATTTATATTTATAAACACTTTATAATCCTAATTTTATAAATACAATAGTTGTGATATTATTATAAAATGAACAATTTTCACTAAGCGTTATAAAAATGGGAATGGCTAAAACAAGATCGCTAAAAGAACAATAATATACAAGGAGAGGAAACTAGGGATAAAACAATGAATAGATATGAAATTCACTATAATGTTCAAAAGATAACGTTTATTTATGAGCGAATCGGGGAAGATTGGTTTAATTGAGAATACGGTAGCTACAATAATTACATAGCATCGTGTTTTTCGGTTATAACCTTTTTCTAACTCAATTAATCATGATGATTTTTTGGTTGTGTAAGTGTGTCACGGTTACACACCCCTAAGTAATACAGAAAAAAATCCCCTATTTTTTCTAATTGTAAGAGAACATTTCGGAAATTGGGAAACCCAACACCCCTTCCCCTAGCGTATAGTAGCCCATCAGTGCGAATATGTCGTAAAATGAGACAAGAAGAGTGCGTAACCATGAAAAACGTTCACAGCCAACAAATCATCAAGATTGATTGAGTTAGAAAAAAAGTATGACCGAAAAACGATATGTTATGTAATTATTTTCATAATTTATAATATATCTTACTACGATTCGTAATCTAAAGGAACGAAAAATAGAACTAAATTAAAATCAACCATTTTATCTGCAGCAGCCATGGTTGTCGCTCCTCGCCCTCGAAGAGGAATACTCCTGGAATGACATTGATATTGATTATGCATTATCGAAAAAGTTCAAGAAGGAGGTATCGACAAAAACCACGACAACAATCGCAACAGAGGTACTTAGGAGGGGGTGAACAAAAAGTATAGTTATTTTATAGGGCACAGAGTACAGGTACTCTCAAGATAGTCAATTGGAAGAGGAGGATATCGAGATAGAGGGAGAAGAGATGGAGAATGAAAGTAGCACGGAAATGGGCAAATATGCGATAGTGGAGGATAGTTCATTGAAGCGACTATTCAAACGGTGTGAGGAATGTGGAGCAAGTCTAGACACGAGTGCGATCACGATACGAAGATGTGGAAGTGCGCGAATTGTTTCGTATCACTGCATTAACGAAGAGTGCAACGCGTTTGTAACGTGGGAGAGCCAGGAGAAAGTGGGACAAGGGAGAGGAAAGGTTTACTCGGCAAACCACAAGATTCCTGTCGCTGCCTTTGTTACTGGAATGCCTTTTCCGGTGAGAAGGGAATAAAAAATCTATGTAATTCAACTAGAAATTGCAGAGGTTTATCGATTTTGGCAAGCTATTAGACATCGATCTACCGTGTGATAGCAGTTTGCGTAGAAATATGCGGGAATATGGAGGCGTCGCCATCGAGCGAGTATTTGAGGGATGGCAAGAAGCCGCACGAGAAATAGCAGTGAATGCATCAGAGGTATACAAATAGGGGGAAGAAATTATACCGTATCATTCTAAGGGCAAAGGGCTGCAAGTTTCGATTGATGGGCAGTATGATAGCCCTGGCTATACTGCAAGTAACTGTAAAGTTACAATTATCGATTGTGAGACAAAACTCGCGCTGGCCGGAATTGCACTGCACAAGGATGAAGATGGAATAGGTAAACAAAATCTCACGTGCGCAAAATAAAAGTTATTCAAGATGGGATCTCGTGCCGAATGGAGTCGGAAGGTGCATTGAGAGGACTCGTTGAACTGATAGAAGATGGTATTGAGATACGGTATATAGTATGAATAGATATTCGATAAATAAATAATACAATACTCAGAACACGAGTGGGAGATCAGAATGGAATGGTTAACAAAAAGCTACGCGAGCATCCACTGACAGCCAATATTGAGAATTTACACGATTGGTGGCACGTGCAACGACCCCTGAGGAAAGAATGGTGGCAGGTTAGCCCATAATAATTACATTACACATGGATTCCCTTCTAGATTGTCAAGGACAATAGGGAGCTGACCCCAATCTATCAGCAATTTTTTAATCATCTCTATTTCGTCCATAATAAATACCCGAATAAGGATGATCGTCCACGTGCACTAGAACTTGTGCAATCATTCATTATGCATGCCCAAGGAAAGCATAAATGGGTTAAGGTGATCTAGCGTATCAAAACACAACTAAAGTAAGTAACTTTTAGGATGCAAATTTTCAAATTGTTACTAAGTGTGAGCACGGACGGCTCAGGAGGAAGAAGGGTGATAAAAGACCCACGCTAAAGGTAGAACAGATAAAGCAAAAAAAACTATTCGAACTATGTTACAGGCCAATTCCCCTGAGCTCGAGCTAATTCGAGAATTATTGTTCAAGCCAAAGTTTACAAAAGCTTTCCTTTCTGCCGCGTCGCTAATTGATACCGCCATCAACGAATGCTATCACAGTCTTTCCCTCATGTACGCAGCAAAGCGGTTTGCGTGGTAAGTATCGAACGGGAGCCGTCTATCTGTATTGAAAATGAATTATTTCAATGCAGCTCGCCGCGCCGTGGTCAACCTCTGGTCGGTCCGACGAATCGTCGATGCAAAGGACTCCGGTGAGTAATGCCGTTATTGGCTGTTGAGTGAGAAACGGATGTTTGATTAATATTTGGTGCTTGATAGTGAAAACCAAATACGTTCCACTGTTCCACAAAGTTGAGCTAGCCCCGCGTTAGCACATTGGTTTGTTGGACGAGTAGGCCAATCGATGAGAGATAGATTATGATGTCACATGTTTGTTTCATGTTTTGCCTGTTATTATTGATTAATAATATAATTCTTCTGATGCCAATTATGAATCAATCCATGATTGTAGGTCGTGTGGGTCATCGTGAGCGTGCGGACACAGTGCTCACTGTGATCGGAGGAGGAGAGAGATACTTAAATATGCAAGAGGTACCGTATCCACATAAGATATACTGGAGTGAAGCTGAGTGACACACTGTACTTGTAGATGTCTGTCCTTCCTCGCCATTACGAACCGATGACTCCTCCTCATGGATACTTGCCCCAATTGAACTACGCTTCGGTCGAGGGCGGATACGGTAGGAGAACTGCAGTCCAGGTGGGTCAGATAAGGAAACGGAGAGATGATCAATGATGAGCATTGCAGAAGCAACTCAGTGGGCAGCAGAGTCGAATCGGGTCTGTTGTTTTTGAGGCCCCGGTACATCTTTCGAAATTCAAAAATAATAATTACAACAATAACTGCGCCTCTTTTGACGTGCGTTATTCATCTCGCCACTGCAGGTGAGACAACTAAAATTTTTTTTAGAATCTAGCATTACTAGCATCATCGAAAATGAATGTTAGTCTCTATTGAAAACTTTTCGATATCTGTTATCTATGATTAAGCAGCTACTACGAATATTCCGATAGATCGCTTGATCTTTGATCTCCTGTATCGAGTGAAATATCAATTTACATTCCAAGAGATATGGCCCATGTTTTTAAGCACCCCGAACTGTACCAAAACCTCATTCACCTAAGAAGTTACTTTTTACCCTGTCCGAACTTTGTTTGACTCTTACGCAAACGGGCTCCTATACATTCTTCCCCCCATCACAATTCCTCTCCTCTTCGGAACACGTTGCTGCCGGTTCAGTGGATGGAAAAATATAATATATTCGTATGGCAAACGAATACGACCGATATGGAGACACGGTTGAGCAAGGGTCGGGGCAAGGACGCTAGCCTGAATTGCCTTCTGAAGAGAAGCCAGCGATTCCTCCTTTTCGAATGTCTGCAATGGGTTGAGAAAGGGTTGAGATTCTGCTGCAAGATCAATGTAACTACCGTAATCAACTCCATACAGTATTCCTCACCTCGCTTTCCGGGTTGTTTCGTCCTTTGACTGAGCCATTCGTGAGCGATCGTATACTCGCACTCGGATGAACAAGTGTTCGTCTTCTTGACGATGGTGAAATCAGGAATCGATAAGTAGATCAGATCACTCATTTCCATTCACTTCTTCCCTCTTGACCTACTCATAATTCGAGTGTTTTCGCTCTCATTTATTAGCAGTGAAAGGATGGACTATCAATCCAAGGAATGAAGGACGATTTAGTGTGAATTCCCCAACTTTAACTTTTTAGCTTAAATAATGGGAAAAGCATAATAATTTCCCTTGGTGCCAGTGCACAGCTGTAACAGTAACAGTAACAGCTGGCCTTACCAGTGGGTCCCACCTAGCGTTGCCTTATGACTGTAAAATCGCTCGACGTGGATAAACCTTTACCTTTTACCTTCTCCATTGAAATCTTTTTTGTTAGTGCTCATTCAGCATTGGAACTCCCTACGAAAGAGAGAAGGAGAAGGGGCAAACCCAGCCCCAAGTTCATACTGCAAGAGATCAAAGATCAGACAGGACAGAGATCGGAGATCAACGGGAGAATGAACGAAGGGACAGACGTGAATCGCGTGAACAGTGGGTGGGGAATGACTCCCGTGTGAATAGACTCGAGTGGTTATCACTCCTGAGTGGGGGGGGGGGGGGGATCACGTACATGAGAGAGAGAGAGAGAGAGAGAGAGAGAAGGAAAGACGATCAAACAAAATGAGTTCATGCTGGAAGGTATCGAGCGTTTGAAATGCTCAGCAAATGAGATGTGGTGATTAGCGAGCTATCGATTGTCTGGGAGAGAGGCAGGAAGGGGGGAGGAGGGGGGGGGAGGAGGACACTTGATCTACCGCCTCCTCCCGGTCTCTTCCTTTCTCCGCCCCCTGGAACGTTCGTCAAAGATCAGCTACGAGTGGAATGGAAAATATTCTCACGATAAAGGGACAGAAGAAGATTGAGACGATAAGGACGACAGATGTCAATGCGATTACGATTATAACACATTTATCAAGAGGTCGGGTTAGGTGAGAGCTCTGATGTGCATGGCATTCCAACTGGCTTTTCTTGCTTCGTTGAGAAAGTTCGGGCCAACAGTCTTGCGGAATATATCGCTCCATCTAGTCATTGGTCGACCTCTTCTTCTTTTTCTTGTCGGGAACCATTCGATCACAGATCGGCTCCACTTCCAATTGTCGTCATTCGCGATCTTGTGCAATCAAAACCATTTCCTTTTCTGCGCATCTCGCACAAAGTCCCGAATTCGAGTTGAATCTCGCAACCGCTCATTAGAGACATGATCGAGCACAGTACAACCTACCATCCATCTTTCCATTCGACGTTGAGCCACTGATAATCGATTCATTTGTGCATTGGTCAGAGCCCAACATTCGCAACCATACAATACCGCGGGGAGAATGCAGCCATTGAATAATCGACGTTTGTGAGCCATTGGGATACCCCGATTGATGAGAAATGAGCGGTGTTTGTGAAATGCCCCATACCCTGCTTGAATTCTCCGTGTTATTTCCCAGTCGTCAGTCCCGTTAATTGTTATCCCACTTCCCAAGTATACCACCTTTTCCTGCAATTTTACAACCTTTCCAGCTACTTTAACTATTCTGGGTAGGGGTTTGGATGTCATTCCGATGGTCTTATCCCCGTTGAGCTGCAGTCCCACTCCCGCCAAAACCTTTTCTAGTTCCACGGCCATGCTTTGAATTTGTCTTTCATCGTGTGAGATAATGACAGCATCATCAGCAAATAGGATATGAGAAAGAAACCGACCATTTATGCAAATTCCCTTCTTAGACCAGTCTAATTGGCGGAATGCCCTATCTAAAACTGCAGTAAAGAGTCTTGGGGACAAGCAGTCACCTTGACGAACCCCCCTTCCAACCTTAATTTCCACCTCACTCCCGTTGACCACCAGCGCATTCTTACTTCCCTGAGAGAGACCCGCTAAGAATGAAACCACCTCCGACGGAATTCCTTCCATCTCTACCGATCTGAATACTGCTTCTGTGAATACACTGTCGAAAGCCTTCGATATATCCACAAAAAGCAGATAGATCGGCAGCCTGTAATCAACACAATGTGCAATGACCGATTTAAGAGTATGGATTGCGTCAATAGTGGAATGGCCTTGTCTAAACCCCATTTGTTCCCAGCTTTTGTTCCTATCCAAGACCGGCGCGTACCTCTTATTGAGCAGTCCAGTTAATGCTTTCTGTAAAACAGGCAGCAAACTGATTGGTCTGTAGTTTTTAGGTAGAGTAGCGTCACCAGTTTTGGGCAGGAGGATAGTGCGCGAGTCACCGAAACCTTGAGGGATGTTACCCATAATGATGTTGTTAAAAAGGGTAGTGAGAGTAGGAACTAGTTGGTCAACCCCAATCCTTAGCATTTCTCCCGTTATCCTATCCTTCCCAGGTGCTTTGCCAGATTTGAAGTGCCTAAGCACTTGGTCTACTTCCGACGCGCAAATAGGTACAAATGGATCCCGTTCTATAACCTCCCTGTATCCTATCCCACCATCTCCCTTGTAAAGGTTGTTGTAAAAAGATTGAAACGCCTCTACAATGCCAGCCTGAGTTAGTTCTAAGTCTCCGTTACCATTCCTAATGCGCGAAATTCTTTCCTTCCCAATAGCTAATTTTACCGGTGCCCTTTTGAAACCCTTTCCCATTCTAATTGCCTCATTGATATAATTGAGGTACCCTTGGTCCCTGTCAGCTTTAAAAGATTCCCTTATTGCCCGATTAACCAGTAACCATTCTACCCGAGATATACCAACCGAATCAATTTTAAGTTCCCTCCTTCTAATTAGTAAGTCCCTGGTCTTTTGTGAAACCCGCTTTCCACTGGGGGTGAAAGAAGTAGCAATTTTGCCCGCCGTCTGAACCGCCGAAACCACAGTACCGTATTCTACCCTCCCTCCTACGCGCTTCATTTCAGCTTCTAAACTGAACTTGAACAGGTCCTTTTCGAGGTGAGCGTCTCCCTTTGCCGGTCTATTTCTCCCACGCCGAAACCGAAAGGGGAAGGAAATGAAGGATCTAACCATGCGGTGATCGGTAGATAGAAAAATCTAATCGATTCACCACATCTACGTCCATAACCCGAATCCCCTTTGGAAATAAAATGAAATCTATTTCGTTCCTTGCGCGTCCGTTAGGCGATACCCATGTGAATTTTCTAGCGTCCCTCTTACGGAATAAACTGTTTCCCACCCGTAGATGCAGCCTTTCGCATAAATCGACCACTATTTGCCCCTTATCGTTTCTACTTCCATACCCAAAGTTTCCCACAGATTGTTCCCCCGGTTCACAAACCCCCACTTTCCCATTGAAATCACCTAGGATGACCTTATGCACGAATCTATATCTGTGGCTACCTGTCGCTGGCTGATGAAACGCTTGCTCGACCTCGTGAATGAAAGTACTGTACTCGAGCATGTCAATTGAGGCAGGTGCGTAGATCTGGAAAACTCGAATTAGGATTCCATCCGAAATTGCAACATCGAGGAAACAGATCCTGGCAGTTAGAACGCAAAATCGAACAACCTTCTGTTTTACCGATCCACTCACGATGAAACCAACTCCAGCAGTGTGGTTAGGTAGACGAGCAGAGTGGTAGAGTCGTCCATTGCTCCACGAGAGATCCATTTCACCCGCTGACTTCCTCCGTACTTCTGATAGGCCGACGATATCGTACTTGATCTTGTCCAGCGCGTTCTCCAGCTCGATAATCCGCGCATCCTTGCTCAGCGTTAAGCAGTTAAGCGTCGCCAGAGAGAGAAGAGCCATGAATATGGTCATACTCTACCACGGTGACCAACCGGCTTGGTAGAGGAAACGAGAGACGGAGCGCAAATGCGAACCGACCGGCAGGTAATCGAGCGCCGCACTCGAATGAAAATGATATGGAATAATTGAACGGATTACGGGGTTGATGCTCCGTAGATTTCTTGCTGCTAACACTCCGAACGCGTCACACATTGTAAACTATTGCGTTTTAAGCAGATCCTGGTAGACCGAAGGACGTTTGAAGGGGGGGGGTTAGATTTAGATGGTTCATTGGTAGGAGAAGTAGCGACCAATTGGTCTGTGTGAGAGTGCAGCGGGATCGTAAGCAGTGAAATGATTCCATAAATGATTTGAGTGGAATAGGACAATTGGAGAAGATTTGGACAGATCGAGCTCTCGGAGAAGAGTAAATCAATCCAAGCGAACGAAGAAGCCGTTCCATAGTTCCCTGTGGGGATTCACATATTTTAATAATTTAAACTCGAACCGAGTTAAATCATCCGTCTTCCCCAATTTAATTACTCACCATCATCCCAACGGCCGCCATTCGCTTTCCTTCGCATCTTCCCTAACTGCGCTCTCTTATGCTGCATTCAGTGTCCTACATTGATCATTTTGAGGTTTCAATTTCAATGATCACTTTGTCCCCTCTCCCTCATCTCCCTCCCTCCTCATTTACATGTAAACTCCCCTCTCCCTCTCCTCTCTCCCTATTGTTCACCCCTCAACCAACCACTTCATCCGAACGAAACTATGAGATGAGAGAGGGAGAGTGGACAAAGCGACCCCTCAAAATGATCAATGTACGACACTGCAGCATAAATTCCCTACATTCTCGCGTAGTCTGTAATTCGGATTTTTATTGATTCGCCCATTTGACTCTTTTTTCGATCCTAAATCCCAGCGAACTATCTCCTATTTTTTTCCGATCCGCGGGGGTTCACTCGAGAACCGTGCTCCCAATTTTTTTCGTGATTTCGAGAGTTGAAATATCTGACAAAATCGAGTTTGACGTGACGTTGTTTGGAACCAACAGGGATTCAACGGGCATGAATATGCTCACCTGCACCCGAAATCAAAATCCGGATATTCGGCATTGTTAGCCAGATCTTGGTCTGCTTGGCTATCGCAAACGGAAGAAATACGAAATACATACGAAATAATACTGTTTAATTATATTGTCAAGGTGTATCGAACTGGGTATCACATCAACACACTTTATCGCGTGGTCTGACAAAGGCAATCACGCTGCCGTCGTCGAACCAACTGTCGTCTCTCTGAAATGATGAAGTTATAATATACTTCAATAATATGTAATATAATACAAATATAATACAATAATACAAATGAAATATTATTTAAATGAAAAATTACCCGGCTGTGGTGCCTCCCATCGTGGTGCCTCCACCGACTGTTTCGCCTCCCATGGTCTTGCCCATCGTAGTGCCCGCACCTGTATCTCTTTCCGTTAGATGGATTCGAAATGGAGACGCGAGGCATATCATTGCATAGCATTGTGACACAATATGTTTGGGTCATACGAGATCATTTCGACGCATTCGAGCATGTGTTTGACGAGAATGTTCACTCATCCAACCTATGGCTCTGTTGAACGCATACCCATCGTAGTGTCGGAGCCATAGCGTTTGTACATGGACTTGTACCAGAAAGTGAAAATAGTGCGTTTGAAAATGAACAGGATAATATTGCAGATGAAGAAACTGAATTTGAAAATAGGAGAACAGCAAACATCAAAATATACTTACGAGCCTAAACTTCCAGCTCCAAAACCCGCAGGAATGCCCCAGGTTCGATAAGTCACCGAGTCAAGCGCCCTTGTCACCGCTTCCTTTAGTTTTTCTCTGTCGGACTCGATTTGTTTGCTTTGCTCTTCGGTTAATTCATCTGAAACAAATGGCTCCATCATGCGAAACAGTGCTCTAAAAACCGTATTTAATTTCTGGTTCCACTTCGGAAATTAAACTAATGTTAATCGGTCTCGCTGTTGTTGTAACCTCTACAGCTGCTTCATCGTATTTCGCCGCGCGGTCCTTTAAGGAAGATAGAGGAATGATTATTTAATAAACACCAACTTTATCATCGTAAGAGCTGTCCGTTATGTCAAACACGTTCTGTTTATTTATGTATTCCTTTACATCGTCCGATTCAGGATTTTTTGCATAGCGCGTCGCTACATATTTATTATTCGGAACAGTAGCGACACGAAATCCAAGATTAGTTTTTTTTCTAAATTCAAAATGCTGAAACGCAAAACTACGATAATTTCCAAAATGTTCAACCACTTGTAGTTTGTCGTTTGTCCCCTCCTCATCAAGGATGGGCGCCGCTCCAATGACATCACTAAGACATGTGTCATCACTGAAGCCGAACATGATTTTTTTCGTGCTGGATGAGAGGAAATCCGTTCTATGGGCACGTCCGTGGCTGTTCGCAACAATCATCTGATCGATACAACAACTGGAAACGATAGAACGCGGAAGTCCTTACATGAGCGTCATACTCGTTCCCCTTTGATGTCAACCAAAATGCAACAGTTACTTCATAGCCGTCTTCTCCAATTTTCGAAAAATCCATGGGCGTGGCTTTGACTGCAGATCCTTATATTATTCCAATAAATGCCACTCATCTAGCCTTCTCTTGGAAGCGTTACAAATCCGTGACGCATATTTCTGCATGTTCTGGCAGTTTTTGATCATTTAAATAAACAGTCATCCTAAATGGTCGAAATTTAGTTAATTCGTCAGACATGGGGAATAGCACCAAGAGCACTCTGCAGAAATCTTAAACACATTTGCAAAGTCGAAGCCCTCCACTGTTTCGAATGTAAACCAGCTACCGAATTTGCACATGAAATGTTTTTTGTTAAGATGATTAGATCGATTCTTACTTATAATAACATGCAATTTTATTTACTATCTAATATTATTGTTATTTGTAATTCGTTTTTCTTTCCCGCAATGTTAAACGCATTTCATGGATGCATCGAATTCATGGCTGGTGTTCTTTCTTTTTTTTTGCAAAGGCTGGTGTTCTTTCTTTTTTTGGGCACGGAAATTTTGCCCCTAATTTTATTCATAATAGTCCAGACAATTTTATTCATAATAGTCCAGACGACGATCAAAGTTGATGTTATCGAAAAATACGCCTGTATTTCAACGCATATGAATTTCCTGGATGAACGAATTATGACTAAATAAAAACAAGCATTCTGGCCTTCTGGTCTTTTTCTTCTGGTATTCTGGTCTGGCACGTTGTTCCTAGTTTAGGCCGGCTCCAAATCCAAAATTGAGATTTTCTGAAAAAAAAACGAAAAATGTTTTAAACAAGACTGTAATAGTTCCGACTCGGCTACCGATATTCAAAGTACATAAAATTAAAGTACCTTCTATGCCAAGCATATACTTTTATGTAGGATGTGAAAAACGGCATGGATATTCAGTGATCGAAAACCGTCATTTTTCCTCTACCCTGACTTGCACATAGATTGAGACTCGGCTAATATCTATGTCATCAAATGAACAATAAACCCTTCCCCTATCACTACCTGAGAGGGAATAATCCAAAGTTGATCGGCGTGAATAGGATAGGTCATGAACTGGGATCATCGAGAGCGCCGATTTTATGGAAAATCTCGATTGAAGTATGAAATAGTGCACCCATAGAGAAATACTGATCCCATTGATAAATACTGGTCCCTTAGATATACTGGTCCGCTAATTGCGTCGCAACTGAGTGTGTCACGTTTGTGTAGTAACTAAGTAAGACTCCAGTCAGAGCGTTGGCCTCTGTTGTTCAGTTCCGCCTATAAGCTGCGATAAGTTACTTCGCGGCTGAGTGTGTCGAACTTGTTGCGTTGTGTATATTGATTTGTGCCGTCTTGTGTCGTGAAATATATGTTTGTGTGATGTCCGAGTTTCGGTGCGAAAGTACTGACTCTGATTTTGGCGATATCCGAAAGGATGGTTCACCAACATACTCGGGTGAAACTCCCTCTAATTATGGATTCGTTCCTCGGGATCATCAAGAGCTCATCAAGAGATACGGTAAAATTCTACCGTATCTCTTGATGAGCTCTGTCCATCAATTAATCATTCTCAAACTGGAACCGGTTTCATTGAACTGTACAGAAATGAACTTCCTCTCATCGATATTCCGAAGTTCTACGGTGATATTACCAAATGGTCAGAATTTTTCGAGTTATTTCAACTTCTCGTGGACAATACTCAATTGAGCAAGATTGTAAAGTTCTCGTATCTCCGCACTTTCCTTCGTGGAGAGGCTCACACGGAGATATGCGCTTTCACAACCTTCCACCCTCACAACCCCACAATCGGGTTTTCTTAGATTGAGAGACGGAATCTGGACCATTTTGAACAAATTTGCTCCATGACCGACGACTTGGCATGACCTTAAAAAAATAAATAAATCATTGTTGCGTACTTCTATGGCCACGGATATTCACAAACTGCTGGAAATGCCGACCTCGACCTCGGACCGAACCCAGTTGGTTCAGGTCCATTTTTCCCTAACAAGGGCGATTCAAATTTTATTTTGGTTAGGGGGGTGTTCAGTTGGGTACGCACAAGAATGATATAGCTCTCTCTAATATATGGTCTAATTTCTGTAGTGCTGTGTTCGGAATTCAGCATTTAAGTCATCACATTGTAGCCAGGTGATCCTAGCGATTTTCAATTTCAAATTAAGTAAATCCCACAAACCGCCCGTACCCCAAGTCTTTTCGTTCCATTAAAAAAACTGTTCTACTCCAAAGACTAAACGAGAACAAGAGTGAGACTCATGAACAATATACTGCATTCGATACTTTAAAATAAAATGTTAATCGGAATTATTGTGAATCAGATTGCGTTCTCGTATTGTGATTTGTAAGTAAACCAAATAATTCATAGAGTTCTATAGCATTCTATAGCAAGGAAACAGATAGAAGGATGCGAGAGTGAAGTGGCGTGTAATCTGAAACAAACACCTCATTGTTATTGCCCCCACAACAAAATAGTAGAGCATTTCCACATAAATAACAGGATGGGTTTCTTCTAATGGTTGCACGATTGACCTGGAACTGCTATTTAACTATTTCTTGAAGTTTTGTCAGAATTATTTTTGCAGAAATATGTTCAGGTTTCACATCTGAGTTAGAATAAATTTCCTCGATAACAAGTAGAAATCCAAATTCAAAATTGTTTGGGTTTTGCTGTAGGCTTTCAAGGTTGCGAAATATTTCCATTGCGGTAAAGTAGAAATCAGTTAGCTGACCGTCAACCTTGTCACATTTCGGAAGATCAAGAAGTTCTCTTCGTAGTTTCGTTGCAATCAATTTGCATTGCCCATATCTGTCTTGAAGAATTTGGAGAGCAGTATCATAATTGGATTCTGATAAGCAGTTTGCTGGGCTTTTGAAACGCACGATAAGATAGATTTCCTTCTCGGGTGTAAAGTAGGGTTGGCTAAACAAAAACGATATTACGAATCGTTATTATCGCTACGTTTAGCGTGAATCTCAGCGTCGCGATCGCTATATCTTTACTCTGGTGTCCGGAATCAACTTGGAATCAAGTAGAAATGGGTTTTCAAGTTGGAATCAAGTATAGTATCCCTGCTACCTCACATGGTACGACCATGTGAGGCCTTTGGTTACGATATGGGGAAACCCATGCTCTCTATCAATCAATAATAGAGGAAACTACCGTAATTCTCACCGATTTTTAACAATCCCACGAGTTGGAATCAAGCACTTCCCACAAGTTGCCATCAAGCTTGATTCCAACTTGTGGGAATTGCTTGATTCCAGGTTGATTCCGGACACCAGAGTAGAGGGGGCGTTCTAGACGCGACGGGTTAGTGAGAGCAGGGGGAGGGGATGGGAAATGGGCGGAGTTAGAGGAGAGACGTAGCGATAATAACCATATTAGCGATTCGCTACCCTCTTCCTCTCTGGTAGCGATTCGCTACGCGACCCCACCCCTATAACGATTCGTTTAGATCTTATTGCCAACCCTAGTGTAAAGGATAAAGAGGAAGCAAATGATTTCATAATTGTTAAATTTGCTCGCTGTATCTCGTTCGCTCTCTCATCTCGCTTTCCCGTAGGTCTAGCAACTCAAATATGGGGTTTCCGTTTTTTTCTCTCCGTATTTTTCTGCAGCATAAGGAACAGCGTTAGTCAAGATCAGCCAGTTTCGATCCTAATTTTCCTAAACCTATGTGACATGTAACGTGTCGTGGCAGTTCAGTGAATCCGGGATGATGTAGAAGGCTTTGTCCACTACAAGCCGACGGTATAAAGAGAGGGGAAGGAATGGAGAAATAATCGATTGAAAGACTGCAATAAGCAGAAACGGTTGTCTTATATATTATGCAAATAGCAGGAAATCAACAATGTGTAACATGGGACATACGTAACAGAACGCATAAAGAACCACTTCTTGACAATGAAAACGCAATAAGCCGAGCATGATAATTGTTTTGCGTATTTTAGTCAATTGCCACTCACTCAAGACCTTTATCCACTCAGAGAAAAAAATGGTCTTATTCGACAATTGGGTTCTGCCGCCGCGGCTTCACGAGGCCGTTGTGCCCGACGTAGTTCCTCCGACGGTCGTTGCTCCCACCGTTGTCTCTCCTCCAACAGTCGTGCCCATCGTAGTCGCTCCCTGAACAAGGAACGCTTAAGGTCGCTTAAGGTCTTCCTTAGGTCCTTAGAGCCCCAGAGTGAAGAATTCGTTCCTTCAATGGTCAAAATGGCATATACTGTATTCAAGCATAAAGGCCATTAAAGGGACAAATTAGTCACTCACTGTACTAAACGCAGTAATAAACTTACCCATTTTCCCTTTCCCACTCGCTTCTTGTGCAACTGACGACTCCTGAAAGGCGAAATAGCAAATTATAAGACGCGCAAAATGGAGGCATTGAGCGATAAACTAACTTTGTCATTTTCTTAATCGCGAAATATTGAAATGCTACGGCTACAAGGCCGAAGAAGAATCCAACAAGAGCAGAATATAGGAAGGGTGTCCAGAAATCAGCTACCTAAAATTAATATATTTTAATATGATTAAAATCAAAAACTGCAAAAATCTGCGGCACCGATTTCAGAACACATAATTAGAAAGTTTCAAAGTAATTTAAATTTCAAAATCAAATTGTTTATAAAACAATTTTTTACGGAAAGTATTCAGTACTGCATGATAATATATTACGATTGTTACATCAAATACTTATCCTCACCGCTTGCTTGGTATCGTTAATTGTTTTATCCATTGTATAAAATCTTTTTCTTTTGGAATAGCTAAGCACTGTGTTAAAAAAACAGCTTATATTACACCCCATCTCATTAAATATATCATTAAATGACAACTCATTAATAAATTTGTGTATGATTTTCAGTATACAATTACTAATATTGAATTTAAAATATCGGGAAACGATCTGAAGTATGGGAGATCTGTGGAGATTTGGCACAAAAAGATTGTGAGCCTGTGCTCACAATGGCGCTGATGACGATTATCATATACGCACACTTTCATTTCGATCCCTCGTTGAATCCAGACGAGGTCACGTCGGAATCAGTTTTTCGTTATTTTCTCACTTCTCGAGAAAGCCATCATTATGGTCGAATACTACCTGTAAATTCGAAAATTTGACTGAAGGGTCTCCGGGACTAGCTGATGTTCCTAACCGCTTCCTAGAGTCCCTAGTAGAACTTGCTGAGAAAATTAGAAATTTATTAATAATCAAAATAACGAGCAAGCGAATAAAACGTTCCGTGTATTACGCTTAAAAAAGGCGTCCCAAACCGCGCGGGCGACTATGCAAAGTGAGGAGTGAGGGGGCACGCTCTCCTCATTTCGCACGCTCTCTAGCCCGTTGCCTGCGTTTCAGGGTCATTTGGCACGCAGCCAATTGATCATAACTCAAACGAAAAACGGTGACTTGGGAGTTTCGAAAGTGTTATCGTGTAATAACGACCCACCACCTCACATCGAGAACTCAGTTAGCCAGATATTCATGGGACACCTTGTGGAGGATCGTGATCTGAGATCGACGTCCTCTGTGCGAAAACAAGAAGGCGAATTAGGTTCTGCTCGGAATCTTAGAGCAACCGTTTATCGTCTTCACACAGTACAATAAAACAAACAGCACGTAATAAGCTGGTTAACTGAACGCCCCCGAGACCCGCCTCGTGCCTTTGCTCACCGACTTGCAACCCCGAGTCGAAGACCAGGGGGACCTTCATTTTCATCGCACAGCGAGCTGAAATATACCATTGCATTCCTCACGAAATTCTCTACAAAAAGTCGAAAAAGCACATTATGAAAAAATTTAGTCTTCGGTCTCAAAAATCGATAAAACCGATTTTTCGACCATAAAACTAAGTTTTTCTCGAAAATTAACCGGAAACACAAAAGTTTTTTTTTTCAAAAATAGTTTTTTCAAACCCATTATGAAGTCACCACGTCGATCGTTTACGATATCTCTGGCCCCGGGAAGTCGTTTACTAGTAGAGCCCGAACATAGCCGAATAAACACCTTTTTGATCATAACTTGCTTCAAAATGGACGAATCAGGATTTTAAAAAAAGGGAAACGTAGCTTTCAGTAAGCTGAAAAAAAAAGGTTTTACTCAAAAAAATCATAGGACTTCCCGTTTTCAAGTTGTTCAGGGAAAACCGCTTTTTCAGCTGGACCTCTCACTTTTTGACGGCGGGAAAACGCTTTTTGCGGTTTCTAAGCTTCGATAAATTTTATATTATTTATTTATTTTGATATTTTAAACACTCATTCCGAAATATTCCACATTCCGTTCGGTTGGTCCCTCATTCACCTTTCCCCTTTCTCCTCCCCGGGAACGTGGAAACCGGAAACGTTTGGACGTGGGAAGATACAAGATCCGACATATTGAGAGAACATGATGAATCATTTCATTTACTGTTCGAATTTGCCAAAATCAGAAAAGACGGGTTCGGATGGATTATCGAAGAATTCCATATTAGAATGAACTAAATCGTAGATTTCGTCTGAGGTGATAATCAAATCATCCTCATCAAGGGGTCCCTCCAAATCAACTTCCTCCTCAATGTCATCCAATGATATTCCATCCTCAGCCAAATCTCTCTCGAAATCATCAATCAATTTCACGTATCTCCGCTGTCTGTTTCCATGCACCTTCCTCTGGTGTTCTTTCTTCTGTGAAAGGAGAGTCGTGATTCTGTTTCTGATTTGATCAAATCAGAACTCTGGGCAGGTAGAGTATCTTTTCGCTCTCTCATTCTCTTCTCAGCTTCATCGGGACGAAGCTTCTTTCCATTGCTGAAGTATTGTTCGAAGAGATCATCGACCAATTTCCTTGCAACCGGATCATATCTCCCTGTTAGGACTTCCCGTTTTCAAGTTGTTCAGGGAAAACCGCTTTTTCAGCTGGTTTTCTCACTTTTTGAGATTTGGCTGAGGATGGAATATCATTGGATGACATTGAGGAGGAAGTTGATTTGGAGGGACCCCTTGATGAGGATGATTTGATTATCACCTCAGACGAAATCTACGAATTAGTTCATTCTAATATGGAATTCTTCGATAATCCATCCGAACCCGTCTTTTCTGATTTTGGCAAATTCGAACAGTAAATGAAATGATTCATCATGTTCTCTCAATATGTCGGATCTTGTGTCTTCCCACGTCCAAACGTTTCCGGTTTCCACGTTCCCGGGGAGGAGAAAGGGGAAAGGTGAATGAGGGACCAACCGAACGGAATGTGGAATATTTCGGGATGAGTGTTTAAAATATCAAAATAAATAAATAATATAAAATTTATCGAAGCTTAGAAACCGCAAAAAGCGTTTTCCCGCCGTCAAAAAGTGAGAGGTCCAGCTGAAAAAGCGGTTTTCCCTGAACAACTTGAAAACGGGAAGTCCTATGATTTTTTTGAGTAAAACCTTTTTTTTTCAGCTTACTGAAAGCTACGTTTCCCTTTTTTTAAAATCCTGATTCGTCCATTTTGAAGCAAGTTATGATCAAAAAGGTGTTTATTCGGCTATGTTCGGGCTCTACTAGTAAACGACTTCCCGGGGCCAGAGATATCGTAAACGATCGACGTGGTGACTTCATAATGGGTTTGAAAAAACTATTTTTGAAAAAAAAAACTTTTGTGTTTCCGGTTAATTTTCGAGAAAAACTTAGTTTTATGGTCGAAAAATCGGTTTTATCGATTTTTGAGACCGAAGACTAAATTTTTTCATAATGTGCTTTTTCGACTTTTTGTAGAGAATTTCGTGAGGAATGCAATGGTATATTTCAGCTCGCTGTGCGATGAAAATGAAGGTAGTTATGGCCTTTCAAAGTTTCAGCTCTAAAAAATCGATAAAATCGATAATTGACCAAACCAAGTAGATGCAGCTCCTCCTGACCCCAGAGGGTACATACCTACCAAGTTTCATGGAAATCGGGGACCCAAAGTTTTTTCTAGTGGAAATAAGAGCTCTTTTTGCTACACTCTTACAGGAAACCCGTTATATACACCCCAGCCTCCCCTTCTTAGTATCTTCGCATTCTATCCTTTCTGGATCCTTTCTTATTTTTTAAAGTCCTTTTTAGAGAATACAGTATCCTTGTGTTCTTCTATTGTGTTCTATATATATATATATATATATATATATATATATATATATATATATATATATATATATATATATATATATATATATATATATATTTCTACTCTATCCTTTCTTTCTGCATTCTACCTTTCTGGAGATGGTCTCGACTCACAACTTGGAGTCACAACACCGTTAACGATCAAAAGGCCACTCCAGTGAAAATTGCCAATGATTTTTTGGGGAAAAATGCCAAAGATGAGTACCGATCTTTTCGTTAGGAATAACGTGCAAGAACAAACACAAATCCCTTCCCCGCTAATCAATATTGGGCTAGAAAATGACCTTCCTTTGACCTATCTTCCGATCCTCCCCTTGGATTAAATATTTTTTTCGTTTTTTCCCTTGATCTTTCCTTACTTTGGACGAGGATATCTCGTCCCTGAGTGGACGTACAACTTATCAATGACGCCGACCTTTTTTTTAAGCTAACAAGTAAATAACAAGTTTTAAGCATGTAAGACTCTTATCGAATTTGTCATCGATCAGAAATTGTACCAACATTGACTCCGTTTCACCCGAAATGCAATAGGCTAATTGGAACTGTAATGCGATTTGTCATATCAGGTTCATTCATTCTGATTGCTAAACGCTCAAAGAAACGCCACCATTTTTCGATTGGATTGATATGCAGGTGACAAGCAAGACAAAGAAATATCAGCCCGTCATACTTCAAATTTCTCCGAACGCGACTAACACGCATTTTTCAAAAAAAAAATGAATATTCCGAGCGATAACTAAATCAAACAAATCAAATAAACAATATAATCGTTGAAATAATATTAACCTTCGATCTATATAAAATAAACGTTGCCATGGAATATTGTTCTTTTTAATTATGGGATTTACCAGATTCTCTGCTATTTTTTCGCGCAATTTCCTTCCTGTTGTTATTACTTTTTCTGTGGTCGTTATGGTGTTAGTATTCACTCATTTCCACGATGAGGTAAGACTTTTATCGCGAGGAATATCAAGTGCTATGGTTTAGGGCTTCTATTCGAATGGTCGCCGTCGTTTGTATAAAGATTGGACAAAGTGTATGAATGAACAGTTAACCGACTATTCTGTAGAGGTGATTTATCTCGTGAATCGTACTTATTGCAATCATAGCAATTCGTAGCTAAATCTGAAATTCTTAGAAATGGAATACTTTCCCGCAAGCAGTTGATTTGTGCATGAATACTTTAGCAGTGATTAGTCCCTCGAAATTCCGAAATACGGACGAGACTAAATATGCGTATTTGACAAACTCAGAAAGTGAAGTAAGTTCAAGACAGCGATCATGCAGCATGCATAATTGTTCAGATCGTATTGGTCACTATCGGAGTAGGCTTGGATACTAATTCTGAAGATAAATTTCGAAAGGAGCAGCCGAAAACGAAGTTTTTCGGAGCAGATCCCATTTCTGAGGTTAGTCGAAATGGATTCGTTAACTATAGAATATTATTCGAAGCGCAATGAAGAATTATACACAAAGATCGGAGATTTCTTCCCTTTTGCAGTGGGAAAGGAAACTAAGAAAACGATGGCTAGCGTACTGCTTGGAGGTATCCTTTAATAGCAGAACTTGCGTTAACTCATTTTCTCCAGGGCGTTACGTGAATAAGCCATTTTTCCATCTCAATATCATCGTTTTCTTAAAGTACCTCATCAAGCAAACAAACAGGTGAAACATGATTTTGTTCGGTGTTATGCAAGATATATTTACAGAGGGAGCTGAATTTGGAATTTACGACATGTTCTATAGAAACGGAGATTTCGAGAAGGAGAACATTGTTATATGTCAAATTAATATGGAGGTGACAGTTTTCACTGTTCTCATTTGCAATTTTTCATGCTGTCAATTCAGACACATTTTTCGAAACCTGAGGACAAAATTCCCTTTTTGCGTTTCATTGAAAAAATTGTGAACGATGGGAAATACATAATCGTTAGAACCCTGACGATTAATCATAATCGCCTTTTCTTCGTGAATATTGAAAGCAAATACTGCCTCGACAAGTTCAAAATAAATATTGTTGTGTGAGACCGATAAAGAAGTTATCATACAATTGTAGTTTTCGTGCTCTCATCTCGAGTCTCAGTGCTAGTGAGCTTTAGAAAACGCTTCATCGATTTTGAATTGGTTGTTTGCCGAAGTTCATAGGCCCCAAACAAACGGGCATTCGTCAATTAAAGTGATACCTGTGAGTTGGATAGCGAAAGACAATGGTTGAAAATTGAAGCCGTGTAGAAAAGGGAAAAATGGCCATGAAGTCCAACTTCCGGGTTTTTATTTCAAGTACTTCACCACTTCCACCCAGGGTCCCGCCTTAACGCGTTTCACACCGACAGCGCAGCGGCCAGATGAGCGAAAATGGCAAGTTAATTCTGAGACGCATTTTTTCCATCGGTTCACAGTGAAGTCCTGTGGAGTCGTTCGTCACAAACCAACCAAATCAATTCCTTCGAGGCAAATCATGGGGTTTTAATGCTAGTGTTGAGAGTCGAGTCCGCTCATTCTTCGCGCCTAGTGGAGCGATTCGGGAGCGGAGAGGTACGCATTTCACTAGTCGAGTATTAATAAAGTATGACTTGCATCATACTCATCCATCATTCTGTAAGTCGAAGGTGACCGAATCATAGTTAAGAATCCTCTTAGTTAAGAGCTCGTTTGTATAAGAATCAAGTCTCCATGCCCTGGTATGGTCCCTCGTAGGATTGCTCTTTAGGAACGGAATGACAAAATTCCGAACTTTTGATCCCTCACTTCGGAACGGGCGAGAGTTTTCTAATTAGTTCAATCTAATTAGTTCATCGTCCGAACTCATTCCGAACGCTAATTGAATCAATTCCGGAACAAGGCAGTTTTGATCACTCTCAATCGGCTGTTCCGAAAGCCGAACGACGCTTGCGAAGGAGGCGTATTTTATCTAGATTGTACATTTTTATGTGAGGGCTGCGTTCGCGCCGCCCTGATTTTCGGTTTTCAATAATTGCAAGCAGTGATAAAGCAGAGCAGTGATTTTATATTTTTTCTATTTTAATTTTTTATGAATATAAAACATAAATATCGTGAGAATATTTCCCATTCTTTTTACGTAGTTGACCGTTGAGGGAGGAGGGAGGAAAAGGCCACGAAGTGATAAAAAATCAAAAACAAAATCAAAATCACTATCAAAATCAAAAAAAATCACTATCGTTTTGGTATCCCTGTTATTTAATTCGTTTTTCTTGTCAAATAAAGACTTGATATTTTCAAGTTCGTTTTTTCTAGAACATCGACTAGTTATAACGTTCTAAGTCTGAGTCTCAATCGAACACGCACAAAGGAATATGATGTACAGTCCAGGTTGGTTCCCCAGTGAAAACAATCCGGCCCGGCCGGCCCCAGCCGGCCCCAAGCGGCCCCATGCCATTTTGTGGCTCGTACAGAGAGAAATTTGAAATAAACTCAACGGCGTTGTAAAGCTCGTGTAATATGCTATCGATATGTGTAAGCTGAATTTTAAATAGTTCTTTCAATTAATAGTAAATTGGTGCGGAAGCGCGTCAGTTATTGCAAAAAAGTGAAAAAGTTGAAAAGAATCAGGTTAACGATTTTACTTACCGTAATCTTGCGGCCTCTTTTTCGCAATACTGATGACAGTTCCCCATCAATTTACTACGTATTGAAAGAAATATCTAAAATTCTGCTATCATAAATCGATAGCATATTACACTAGCTTTACAACGCCGTTGAGTTTATATCAAATTTCTCTCTGTACGAGCCACAAAAAGTCATGGGACCGCTTGGGGCCGGCCGGGGCCGGCCGGGCCGGATTGTTTTCGCTGGGGAACCAACCTGGACTGTAGATGTGTTTTGATTTTTGAGTTAACGTTCGTTGCTTACGATTCATTTGATTCATTTCATTCGGCGAGGAATGATTCAGATTTAACGGAGAGATTCATTTGGCCAACCCAAAGCGGTGGCCGATGTAAACCGACCGCCAGGAAATCTAGCGGCGCACTAGCGGCCATTCACTTCCCAGTGGGAAATATGTCTATTTCCCCCACTGATTCCCCATCGCCACCTTTCATTTTTTCCCACTTGTGAAGTGGGAAACCAATCGGAGAAAAAATGCCAGAAGAGCTAGACCAATTGCATCATCCAGGTTTGTATTTTTGAAGTACAGGTGAAATGAAATGAAGATGAGTGAATTGTATGCCCACAAGCCCCATCCACTACCCTTCGAAATTCGGTCAAATATTGTCGATGGCTAAATAATGGCTCACAAATTTGTCGTGGCACGCCAACAGATAAATATTTTTATCTCATTGTTTAAAAGAGGTAATTATTTCCGGGGATCATAGGATCGAAGAATAGTTGTTCCACTCCTCCAGATTTGTTGATCCGAGATATTCACGGAGTAGAGATCCAGGGATGATGGTTCCATAATGTATTATATAAATAGCGGTCTTTCTTATGGGAGCCACGATAATGATCAATCCAGATGCTCAACGAACCTGAAAATATTGCTTCAGAAAACTTGACCATTACTTCACAATATTACGACCTCCTCTTAGGACGAATCCACTAAGCGAGAGTAGTGAATTTTTATACAATAGATGCTCTCTCAGATCCCTTCCTCCATCGTTATTCATTTGCAGGAATTCCTTTGTGTACGTATATCTTATTTTGTCGTAACTATTTTCATAATCACTGCCAACATAGAGAATTGCATCGGTGAACTTGCTGACTTTGTTTAGTGCATCTTTCAGGTTTGAATTTTTGAAGTACAGGTGGATAGGGGTATCCTCGAGACCTCTCTTATCTCTGGCCATGATTTTCTTGCGAGTCCTTGTCGATATTTGTCTATCAATGTAAGGAGTGTCCTCCGCGATGATTTTTCCGTTATCGTCGACAGTAATTAAAGCAACTGCTGTCACAATAAGGCGGTCATCACCAGCAAGCTCATGGGCCCCATCGCATAGCGTTATTGATATACATATTTCGACGTCTCCGTTTGGTTTCACAATAGGGGGATCACATGTCGGATTACTTTCCGCTGAAACAATATTGTCAGACTTTTAAAAAGAGAAACCAGTTGAACCGCTCGACTGAACATTCTTGATTAATGAAACACCGAATATCAATATAATATAAATATTCCAAAAGAGCACCATTTAGATAGTTTACGACGCTAGACGTTGAGCGGCTGTTATATATGTTTTATATTTTCTTAAAACAATATTTGAATGTCTTAATATTTTTAAAAAAGAAATATAATATTTTAAATTATCATAAAATTTTATTTATTTTATCAGGTTGGTGCAAATGTTTCTGTGTAAAATGTTGGCCAACGATTCAAGCCTCTCCTGTTCTTTTACATCAAGATACAAACCCTGTGTTTTCAAGAATTGAAATAGGGTTGGGTACTCTCTCCGGCGCACTTCACAACGAATTTGTCAGAACAGTAATGCAGCAAAGTTATAAAAAGCGATAAAAACGCGTCCTTTTGTGTAAGATGCCATTTCTCTGGGATGGGATAGGCCAAATTTTGAACCTCCTGCGTAAAGTACATTCACTGAATAAACTTTTATAATTAGTGTCACTTGGATAGTATGAAATCTCATATAGTAGCAATTGCTGAAATAGAAATCGAGCGAGTTGAAAAATGGCATATGAGGCCGTCGTCCGGATAAGGATCAACAAGGGTCGGGAACAGGTAAAAACTCGAAAGGTCTGAATAGTTGCCCCTTGGGGTTATTTTTGACCCTCTAAACGATGGTACACTTGATTTCGCAATCTCCAGGA
Organism: Pristionchus pacificus; assembly: GCA_000180635.4. NCBI lineage: Eukaryota > Metazoa > Nematoda > Chromadorea > Rhabditida > Neodiplogasteridae > Pristionchus > Pristionchus pacificus. Next base: position 37,020,790 of record CM026575.1, read on the forward strand.
GGGGGAACCCCAATTTCGCCCAAAAACCCGTTCTTCTTCGATGTGCTTGTTCGTTAATTGGCCAAAATGGCACGAAATCGCACGTTGTAAGAAGGTCGTACCACAATAACAGAAGATGAGAAGAGAGAAGGAATGAAAGAAAAGAAAGAAAGAATCAATTACATTAGTTACACACACACCAATAATAAATCACTTTATTCTTGTTAAGAAAAAGCAATTGTTATTTCATTACAGTAGTTATTTCCTACAGTAATTTTCTTTTAATATTATGTTCCACCGTTTATGGTGTTATTCCAGTTATTCATCGACTGTCTGTTTTTATCATGGTGTTTCTCCGTAAATTGTAATAAGCGTTTCCCGCCTTTTTCCCCGTTTTCGTCTAGAACTTTTAGGACTATCCTCTCTCTTTTGTCAGCATTTTAGTAATACTTTGACCCATAGCTTAGGGACTTTTTGCTTAGAGAAATTCTTGCGTTAATTTGTTTGTTTTGCTGTTTTGGTTTAATTACCCAAGTTTGAGGTTGGGATAAACAGCGTGTGAAATACGTGTGAACGTGCAGGGCGCATCCTAAAACCTACAAGCTTGTTACTTTCATCGGGATTTGGGAAAGGAAGGGAGAGAGAGGATAGTTATCTGCAGTACGATTGTCTTCTTGTTCTTCCGGAGCCCGAGGAACGGTGACAGTTCATGGGGGTATAGCTCAGTGGTTAGAGCACCCGCATACGTATCGGAAGGTCGGGGGTTCGACTCCCTCTGCCTCCAACTGACTTTTGCGCACTCCTCTGATCTAACAACGTAATCGAACCAGCTCTATCAACTGACTGGTTTTCTTGCGCTATCCTTTGGGTCAATAATCTGCTTTTTCTCGAGAGCGAGATGAAATCACGACTTGCCAATGCGACCACGAGATTCTGGTCGGGTTCGTGCGATTTCGTGCCATTTTGGCCAATTTTTACGAACAAACATCGAAAAACGCGTTTTTGGGCGAAATGGGGGTGCCCCCTCCTGGATCGGGGAGGGGACATATTGCGAATATAACTTTTCAGACCGTTCGAACTTGTTGATCCTAACCCGGACGGCCTCATATGTTTCCTACTCGCGGCAATAGATGCATCGATTGGGCCATAGGTAACGATCCCTCCCTAATTCCAACCATCTCTATCGTACCTCTTTTTCCCTCTTGTGATCACTCTGGTCTATCAGATTCATCTCGATCTTTCCTTCTGCCAATGATCTTATCGTTCCCTGCCGTGCCCCTCGTCCTCCTTATCTCTCTTACCCTCCTCACCGTCATTTGCATTTCGTTGCCATCTCCTCCAATTCACTTCTAAAAGTTTATTCGAAAATGGCATAATTTATAATAAGTGCTGATTTATTAATCGAAGTCCAGGTCGCTCGACTCATTTGCCCATGTCTCGACTTCGAGTAATGCCATTCGTTTTGCCCATTTCCATTTCCTTCTCGATGCTTGAATTCGAAAGTCCGAGAGGAGAGTCAGAGAGGCTTTCAGAGAGGAGAGTCGTAGGAGATCTTTGTGTAACTCATTTGATTATGGATGGTTCCACTATTATACCTAGTTCACTTTTTTATGTCTACAAGCCATTACGAGACCGCACTTCATCCTTCGGAATCAACACTCCCAGATACCACTCTTTCCCTGTTAGAACCTCACGATGGTACTCCCAACTTCCGGATAGTATTCGCACTTCCCCCAATATTCGAATGTTCAAGCGTCGACTTGAAAACCACCCCATCATTTACTTAGCCAAACTCATCTAACCCAGAAAAGTCCCCTCCCCCCACCCCATTCCTGATCTCCCACCATATTATGTAACGATTCGGTCTCGTTGCGCTTCGGCGTAGATAAATTATTATTATTATTATTATCAGGGTGTCCCATAAGTTCTCGGAATTTCCTTCCACATTATTTTTCAAGAGAACCATTTACGATAACTATGTTAGATATTTGATTTGCATATTATACAGACACCGCTGAAGAAAATTATGCGGTACCAAAATTATAAAAAGGTTGACTAGGGATGACGTAATAACCCAAAAACGCGATATTATAAAATAACTTGAAAAATTCCACCTTTGCCGGGAAAGATCATTGGATAACCTGATTGCTGTGATAAATGGGGACAACAATAAACTATTTTTGACGATATTTTACGATATTTTTTATTGAAAGTTGAGTGGGAAAAATTAAAAATAATCATACACAGGTTTGTGGATGAGGGTAATTTTTAATATTTCTGAATTTTTTCGGGTTCCTAACATCCGATCTCTTAAAAAAAGTAATAATAATATGATATTTGAATGCGCGAAACATATTTTTACTTATTAGCCCCAATCCGTTGATCGGCTATTTTCTGGAATAATAAACATGATTAACGCTGTTTAGAGACCCGGAATTGCGCCCAAATATTTTTTAGCATCTTCTTTACTTTTATAAACGATAACCGTTTTTGAACCTCGTCTCATTCGTGAATTCTGAAAAAAATCCATTTCACGCATTTTATAGAAAATAAGGTAGATATTTCAAGATTTTGAGATTTCACTACCTCAAAAATGAACAAACATCATACCCTCAATATAGTTATAGTTTGAAAGTATATCGAAACTCTTGATAGAATTAGGGAAAATAATTCATTCCGAGAACTTATGGGACAACCCATTATTATTATTATATCATCAAAGGAAAATTGAAGCACTAAAAAATATTTAAACCGTAAGACGTTTGCGAGGGATACATTATTAAGAGAAATGACTGATTTTTTTCAGACTCGATTTTTTCAATTGCGAAAATCTAATTCTAGCTATAGTTATGCTATCATTTCTAGTCTGTTGATATAATAAATTTATCAAATTTTTATTTATTTTCTTTAGGTATATAATAGAAGGGTTAGAAAAAATTTCCGCTAACAGTTATCTTAATTTGGGACTTAAGAAAGTTTTGAACTCTAGATAAAAATCCGTCATTATTTTTTCTGTTTTGATATAAGCAATTCAATCATTCAAAATGACCTATATTCCAAATATTTTCAAAAACGTTTGCGCATTCAAATGTTTTGTAGATTGACTTGCTATTTTAGATACTGTTCCTTCTCAGTGACTTTGTGTTCATTTATTGCGTTTTGAGTTATCTCAAGATCACAAATCAATCGCAAGAGTGAGCTACATTTTTTTACATGAAATGTATTTAGGGCATTTGCTCCGATCACTCGAGTTTCGAATTGGCATAGAGAAACCGACAATTCTTCGATCATCGGTAAAATTAATATACCGTGCGAATCTGTTTTCGCGGGAAATAACACAGTAATAGATCTCAGCGTACGCTACTTGGAGAAACTCATTTCAAATAGTTCTGATAGGTTTGATTACGCAGTGACGCAGTAATGTGACGCAGTGACCTTCGATAAAAGCTAACCTAGCCAAGAGGAAAAGGATTTTCCACTTGCATATGTAGTTCTTGCTCACAATCGATTCATACAGGTCAATTTTTTCGTTTTTCTGTTATGTACGTTAACAGAAAAACGAAAAAATTGCTTCTTCGGATGCTTTCATCATTTTACGAAAAGCAGAATGTGTTTTGCATGTCTCTTCCTTCAAATACGGATAAGGAATTCGCTCGCGGAGTTCATAGTTTGGCTGATTGCTTTGACAATATTCATGTTATGGTTCGTTTATTTTAAACGGACACTTTGGCATGTTTATTTCAGCCAATCAGTAAGGTAACATGGGGATCTTTCGAGATTCTAAGATCAACGCACGAGGGTATGAAATATCTTGTCGAGAACAAACAGTGGCGGTACTTACAGGTGAGGATTTAATATGAATCGAGCCAATTGGGTGGCCGATTCGATGACAATAGCGATACCACCGCACTTGCGATGACATCGCATCGAGGGAACTGTTCCCCGTTCTCACTAGTTTGACACAGACACTTTCTCTCTTATCTACCCTAGTCACTTCTCGTGATGTCTTCAATCATTTTTAGTTTTTATCCGGAGTCGACGTTCCGTTGCGAACTAACCTTGAGATGGTGCGAATACTTAAACAGTGGAACGGAATTTCTTACACACAACTAGAGCCATTTCAAAAAAATCGATTTGTACATGTTAGTTGATCAACTATATTATCCTATGCGTGGGCTTGGGTGAGGGCGACAGAGTAACTCTCTCTCTCTCTCTCTGGCAGAGGCGCAGAGGGAAAAATCTTTACTGATGATATCCCATCGGCAACAACTAAATAAAATCGACTTTAAATATTTATTTAGACTGATTCATTTCGAAATGGTCTTAAACACCTATCACTAACTCTTTTCAAATCATGGCAATCTGCAATTATTGCTAGAGAAGCTGCAAAAACGATGGTGTATCACCCGAAAGCAAAAGAACTTCTATCGTTGTTGACGTATGTTGCTTGTAGATAAAAGAAACGAACTTATCTGTTTTTATTCAATTCTCCTTTTTTTCCAAAAATATGGCTGGCTGATGAAGCATTCTGGGGCACTTTCCTCGGAAATCCAGATGGTAGAAATCAAATTTCTCCTATTATCGAACGAATCGATTCAGTAATCCCTATTTATGGCGCATTCAATGGTGAAGAATTTATCAAACTAGTTAACAAGTATTCGATCTTGCAACCACCAGAAAATGTGGGTTCTTCACCGGAAATTTTCACAATTATTCACTAGTTTCAGTGTTCACAAGTTCCGTGCCACACGAGAGGTTTCGTTGTACGTCATCGAGTTTAGGACCGTAATGTGTGTAAAGGTAGTTGTTTGCAAATGACAATAATTACACCTAATTCGCTATTATAGGAGACTGGATAAACTCGTCTTGTGTGTTTGGAATACGCGATTTTTTTATTATTTTTTAGAAAGTCAACGAAAGGCGTGAGCATCCAGATGCACAATTCGATGCCACACAGTACAATTATCTGCCGCAGATTGAATTCTCCAGATCAAATTTAACGAATTTCACCCGTCTCGACCTCTTCTCTTCCACATGAACCTGTTTAATAAACCAATTGTTATATGAAGATTAGAAGCGTCAGAAGCTGTACAAATGATAAATGCATGCATATCTTTCATTTGAGTTCGTTATCACAGCATTCCTCTTCCAGTTGTTGGTTCCTTGCACTGTAGTAGTCCTATCCAAGAATGAATTCGTCATTTTACGTATTTACTAGGCGCCGAACGAGTTATGATAACAACAATCAGACTCCGATGCTTGATTTTACATTTATGGTGTAAAACGTACCTTTCGCATAGATTGACATAAACGTGGGAATAATTTGGTCATTTTTCTTTTTTTCTTAGTATCAGAAGAGCGATTCGATCCTAGGGTGTTAAAGGGGAATATGTATCAATAGTTTCGTACATTATCGTTAGATGATTTTTCATTTCACACGCAGTTGACCTTTGATGAACTGAGTGGAGGGAGGAGGGAGGAAGAGACCAGGAGGATGCTAGTGACTCTGGTGTCCGGAATCAACTTGGAATCAAGTAGAAATGGGTTTTCAAGTTGGAATCAAGTGACCCATTCCCACAACTTGGAATCAAGCAGGCTTACGTACCCGCAGCGTCCAGCACAAACATCGCCTATAAGATCCCTTTTTGCAGTCCTATTCTGACTGCCTTCGGGCACGAGTGCGCTTGACTATCTGCGGACCCCAGTTGGACCGCCTTTTGGATGTGACCTCCCCACATGGTCGTGCCATGCGGGGCCTTTGGTTACTGTGTGGGGGAACTCATGCTCTCTATCAATCAATAATAGAGAAAGCTACCGTAGTCCTCGCCGAATTTCAAACGATCCCACAAGTTGGAATCAAGCACTTCCCACAAGTTGCTATCAAGCTTGATACCAACTTGTGGGAATTGCTTGATTCCAAGTTGATTCCGGACACCGGAGTATCTATGGGTGGTGGATATGTGCTACAGCCCCGCGAAAGGCACTCTACCTCCTCTTCTCTCCCCTACCTCTTCCCTTCCCCTCTCCCAGACAATCAATGGCTCGCTAACCAGCACATTGAGTTTGCTGAGCATTTGAAACGCACGATAACTGGCAGAGATTACTCATTCCGAAGAGCTAGAAATGCCGCTGAAGCTCGTTTCGGAATTCTCTGTCCTTATTAGAGGACCAACAACGGTCACACCTTAACACCTTCCCGCACAGGGGGAAGCTCAGCAAAAGTGATGCAGAACAGTATCTAGATGTCCGCATATCAACCTAACGGAGATTCTCTATCACCTTCCGTAGCAGTTTGAACAAACTAAGGGGCCCGAGAAAAGATGTAATGATTTATTTCTCTTAGCCGTCTCGAGCTGTTTCTCTCCATTTTCTCTGATGGAGGGCGGTTTCTTCTAATTCCCTTCGCCATCAGCAAACAATTCAATGAGACCGGAATCCTAATCGAAGGTCGTCCATTGTCAGAATCCAGGCTCGTATCTCTCGCTCAAAGAACGATTTTCGAGTTTGGAGGATTCGACCGCACAGGAGAGTCCAGCACACGCCACGCATCGTTTTCGACCTACAGTGGGACTCAAACTGCGTGCAACTCCGTCAACAGTCCTATCGGGAACTAAGGTGGCAGGAATCTTGCTCCAGCCATTGCGACTGTGACAAGGAAAGAAGACCAGTCCCCTAACCCGAGAACTGTCAAAATAACATCATCTTGAAAAAAGAACGGCCTTCTGATACCCCCATCTTGATCAGCGCCCAGAAAGCGACACTGATAAATATTGTATTGTATTGTAAGGTGACCGAGCAGCGTTTTTTCCAAGATACTCTTTTCCAATTCGCAGTCAACTTCTTGGAGATGCTAGAACTATCAATTTCGACAAGTTGCTGAAATTTCATTTTTGCTATGAGTGCTCTATGCGGAAGAAATAATAGATTTTTTCTCTCCAGATATCTCAAATTGCAGTTTTGATTCACAATCAGCTGTCCAAGTGAGCATCCGGACTGAAGAAAAAATATAACTAAAAACTAATTAATTAAAACAATTAAAAATAAAAATTCCTAATCAAAAATTCAATTAACAAATCAAAAAAATTAATTAACAAAACTCTTATGCTATAAATGGGCGCCAACACGATGAAGTATTCGTAAGAAGTCTCTGCACTTTCTTGTGTTTTAAATCATTTTAAGGTATGCCTTTTCACTTATTCCTATCCTACTTATGTTCAGGCATCAGAAATGCTCTGCAAATTCTTCACCGCTCTTCTGCTCACGTTCGTCCTCTCCAACATGGCATCGGCCGTGTTGGACCCTACTACTGCTAGTACTGATGATTCCACTCCTGCTAATGCTGCTGGCGGTACGGCCGGTGCCGCACCCACCACCACCGCTCCTCCCGCCGTCCCTACCACTGCCCCTGCCCCTAGCGGCGGCAACGAAACCACGACTGCCTCAGCATCTACCGCTGCCTTTGTGCTGCCTGTCGCGGCTGGTTTGTTTGCAATTTCCTTTCCCAAATAAGTCTTTTGATTTCAGTATTCGCTCGCATTTTCTGAGTGGAAGCATAGGAAGAAGTCCGACCCACATGTGATTGTAAATAAAGGACATACCCTATAATGATGTCTTTTCATTTTGACAATGCAAATCATTTCAATATACAGCTATAAGAGTCTTCGCTTTTCTTCTCGTTTTCTTTTCTTGCTAAATTCTTTTTCCGTTTCTCGTTTCTCGTTTTTCGTTTCGAATTCTTCTCGCTTTGATTCTCATTCAGTCGGATCGGTTCGGAACAATCAATATCTTCTGAGTCGGTTCGTCCTCCGCTCTCTCCCCTCTAGTCAAATTACCCCTCTCCTCGTCTCCATCCCGCCTTCGCTCGACTCAAATGAGTTTCGCCTCGTCTTCACTAGTCGGCATTGTGGGTTAGCCGGCGTGGTGGTCATACCCACCTGACGAGGTGAGCCGCTTAACCCCTACGCGCGCAATGAGAAACTCGGAGACTCGCAAGAAGGACCTCCTTCCCTCAGCAGCTCGTGGCTCTACCGTCCGTTCAACCCAGGCATCAGTCGATGTTCTCTCTGCCAAGGTGGACAAGTTGATGGCCCTGCAGGAGCAGATCCTCTCTATTCTGAAAGCGACCCCTCCCTCTGTGCCTCCTCCCACCTCTCTCGCGCCCCTCGCTGCCAATGTCGATGCAATGGCCCGTCAAGTGTACGAAAGTACTCTGAGGGCAATCACTGACAAGGAAGAATACGAAGAAAAGGAGAAAAGAGTGGTGGTGAACAATATTTCGTTGATAACCTCTGCTTTTGGCAATGCACCCATGAGCTCTCAAAATTAATGTGACGGAATGAATAAGCGAATTTAAATTCGACCATCACATGCAGGTTTCATTAACGCTCTCGCAACAATGAATTTTTTTGCATATTTTATAATCATTCTTCACCATTAGCACCGGAATAGGTTTCATGGTAAAAACACATCTCGCAATCAGTACATTATCAGATCTAGGAGAAAAATACGTCTTGAATATGGAGCCAGTTGAAGCAAGTATGGATACTTGCTCCCTTTCCTCCTTTCCTCTCCTTTCCTCTCCTCTCCTTTCGTCCTCTCCTCCCTCTCCTTCCTCTCCTTTCGCTTCAAAAGTTTCTTTAATTTCTAGAAGTGATAGTATGTTATCTTGACAATTGATACAATGGAAAATGACAATTGATTATCGTCACTGATTAATTCTTTCAAAGAAAAGTTATTTTATGTACATGCTGAAATAAGCGAGGTTCCTTCTTGTGGTGTCCCTTGGCTGTGGTAGGCGTCGAGACGTAGTAGGATAAACCACAAGTTTATCTACCAACTAAAAACTAACAAGAGAGAGAAAACTAACTGACGAAAAGTAGGCCAGCGGGGAATTGCAATACTTACAGTAGGAACAGTAACAGATAGAAATCAGGAGAAATCGTGGTGGGAGCCCAGGGGGCATGAAATGTACTGACTACTGTAGTAGCATCAACGGGTCACATTAATTACTTGTGATTAATAATTTACATAGAATTATATTACTATACAACACGAATTCTGTACGAATTCTTCAAGTATTCATGGAATTGATTCTCATAACTGTGCTGCAATTCGGAAAATCAAATGAAAAAATATTGAAATGCTCTTGGTGTATGCTATGGTAGCTTCTCTCCCCTCTCAATTCCCTTTCGTGTCTTCGTTCTCTCCCGCTCCTGACTCGGCGCACGAGGTCACGGGGGGAGAGGGTAGATCAAAAGGCGAAGCGTAGCTCTCAGACCATTTTTGCTGTATATTTCGCGAACACCCCCTAAAGAGTGCACCAGAGTGCCGAGAAGGGGGGGGGGTAAGGGAAGCTATTCGCTTTCTCTTTTGAACAGGAGATCAGGTGTAAGTGGCTCTGAAATGTGGGACATTGAGAAATGTTAGGACATGCCTTGGGGTGCCCAAAACTGTTGGTGATTTTTTTTCGATTTTCGATCAAATTCCATTCCAAGCTCGATTCTCTCGTGACTTGTAGGGTTGGAAAAAGGAGGTTAGGGAGAGGTCACGTTGCGGGCTCGCAAAGATAGCGTAGGAAATGGGGATAACGAGCCCGCAATGCCTTTCGCATACTCTCTCGCCGCGCTCTGCCCTTCCTATTAGGGATGTCTAAACGTAACTGGGAACTCCCTCCCTTTATTCCTTATTCTCATTCATTCCGAGAAGCGGTCGATCTTTATTATTTCGTACTCGGAACTAGCTCGGAACTAGCCCACCATTCTCATTCTTCCGTGTTCAATCCGTTTGGCGCGACCCGCTTTAAATTTTCTCCTTGAAAGAAAATGAATGAATAAGAGAATGAATTCTTCATTGCACGGAACTCCATTTCATTCCGTCATTCCGTGAATGAAGTGAACCGGTTCGCTCATTCCGCGGAACTCAGAATGAGAATGCAAATTCACTCTGATTCACTCGGAACTACGGAGCCAGTTCCGTACATCCCTACGTCCTATCTCATAATAAGGCGTTGCGAGGCATTGCGAGCTCGTAATTCTCCCCTACTATTACGAGTCCGTGATATGGTTATCGTTTAGCTAACCCTAGTGACAAGCGTGATATATAGTGTTGCAAGAACGAAGGCATAATTTGCACAAATTCGCATTATGATCGCACTGATTCAATTATCTAATTCTCACACTCCATTGTTTGTGCGAACGCACGTGCGGATGTGCGGATTTGTGCGAATTTTATGTAAAACTGCGAACTCGATTCGAGTCAGTCGCTCCCTCATTCTCTCTAGAACCTCACTCACTGCGCAGTTGTTTCGAGTCGAATTGACCGAACAATGAGTGTGGGTAGAGCGAGAATGAGGGAGCGAATGGCTCGAATCGAGTTCATGTCACAGTTTTACATAAAATCCGCACAAATCCGCACATCCGCACGTTCGTGCGAATTCGCACAAGTTCATTCATTCTTCATCTCCACTGTGCGGAGTGCGGTTTTGTGCGGTTTACAACACTAGTGATATGGTTCCGAACATTTTACCGATGTGGTTCCTTCGCAGGTCCATTTGACACTTTGCTTTCACTATGGGAATGGACGTGAATTTATAGATACGGCCTCTAAAAATATTTTTTTAATTATTTTTTTCCATGTAATATTGCCTTTTTTTAATTCTGTTTATTTTATATTTTTTTATATTTATATTTTATTAATTGTATAAAAATGATAAATATCTTTCCTTGTCTACTATATAACATCATTCCAGCTTTTTAAATTATTATTTGATCGTTTTCTCAAGCAATTGGAAATGAATATAATTCTATTTGTGTTTTTTGCTGCGGTTTGTTCAACTAAAGATATAACTGAAAATCGATTCAAAGAATGGCTACAGGTTTTTTTTCTTGAATATAAGCAAAAAATTCTGAAACATATGCAGGGAGATGCTATACCGCCGATCGGAACAATTAAGGATGGGAAAGTGTCCTACGAAAATGTACCTATGTCTCAAGAGGAATTTGACGTGAGCAATTACGAAACAAACTATTTTAAATATGACAAGTTCTCAGGAAATATACAAAAAAATTGTTGCCCTTCGTTCCACCGTTGCAAATGAAATAACGACTGCGACTGAGCCTGCCAATGGTGTAAATGACGAAACGACTGCGACTGAGGCTACCACCGTATCCCCTATCGATGATGCAAAAGACAAAACGACTGCGACTGTCAATGGTGTAAATGACGAAACGACTGCGACTGAGGCTACCACCGTATCACCTGTCGATGATGCAAAAGACAAAACGACTGCGACTGTCAATGGTGTAAATGACGAAACGACTGCGACTGAGGCTACCACCGTATCCCCTGTCGATGGTGCAAAAGACAAAACGACAGCGACTGTCAATGGAGAAAATGACGAAACGACTGAGACTGAGGCTACCACCGTATCTCCTGTCGATGATGCAAAAGACAAAACGACTGCGACTGTCAATGGAGTAAATGACGAAACGACTGCGATTGAGGCTACCACCGTATCCCCTATCGATGGTGCAAATGACAATATGACTGCGACTGTCAATGGTGTAAATGACGAAACGACTGCGACTGAGGCTACCACCGTATCACCTGACGATGATACAAAAGACAAAACGACTGCGACTGTCAATGGAGTAAATGACGAAACGACTGCGACTGAGGCTACCACCGTATCTCCTGTCGATGGTGCAAAAGACAAAACGACTGCGACTGTCAATGGAGTAAATGACGAAACGACTGCGACTGAGGCTGCCATCGTATCTCCTGTCGATGATGCAAAAGACAAAACGACTGCGACTGTCAATGGAGTAAATGACGAAACGACTGCGACTGAGGCTACCACCGTATCCCCTATCGATGGTGCAAATGACAATACGACTGCGACTGTCAATGGTGTAAATGACGAAACGACTGCGACTGAGGCTACCACCGTTTTTCCTGTCGATGGTGCAAAAGACAAAACGACTGCGACTGTCAATGGTGTAAATGACGAAACGACTGCGACTGAGGATACCACCGTATCCCCTGTCGATGGTGCAAAAGACAAAACGACTGCGACTGAGGCTACCACCTTATCCCCTGACGATGTCGATGTCGATGGTAATAAATAAATGATAGTAACATTGTGTATTGTAAAGCTCGAAATGGTCAACAATGTGATTGTTCTTCCTTACTCTTTTCCTACGAGGAGTAAAATCGAGTCTGGGGGGAGTCAATTTTCAAAAATATTTTCCGTTGAAAATGTATTCTAATACTGCATTCGGGAGGGGAGTGAGAAGTAAATTTGAGAGCTAGTTTCTATGTCAGGTCGATAACAGGTCGACAACAGTCGGCCATCTAGTCCAACGTATTCCATCAATTGGATTAGTTGGGTCCAACACTCTCTGAAAGCATATCGTTGCAGTGCTGTTAGGGTGGTCGACCGCCACAGATATCGAGGGCGAGGCCACAAAATATCAGGTTAAGTCAGAAGTCTTGCTCGTTTTTGACTATTTTCACCTATGAAATACTTAGATTCTTTTTGAGATCCTTTTTTTATTCATATTATATGGGGACATGGTCACTCTTCCACTGTGGTCAATCAAAGTTTCGGTATCCGCTTATCACGGGTTTCCCGTAAGAGTGTAGATAAATGAGCAAATTTTTCCTCCAGGAAATTTTTTTGCCTCTGATTTCGATGAAACTTGGTTGGTAGGTATTTTTTGATCTCAGATCTTAACCATAACTACCTTTATTTAGCGCGATCGATTCGTCTCGGAATACTGTCCAAAAAGGCGAAGCGGTACAATATGAAAAAAATCGATCTTCCTCATCAAAAATAGATATAACTGGTTTTTAGAACATAAATTTAAAGTTTCTCCACAACCATTCTGAAGTGTTTCCAGAATGGAGTTTACTTGTAGAGCCCGGGAAAGCCATTTTTCGTTTTTTTCGGTTTTTTAGTCAGAAGAAGTTCAGAACCTTCAACATGGTGCTATAAGGATTTCTCTAAACGAGTAAAAGAGTTCAAAAATACACTATGAACCATTTCACCCTTTTCACCCTTTTCAAAAAAATAACTTCAAACTTTTCAGACTTTTTTCAACTCAACTTTTCAAATACACCCTCTTCAAGATATGTTGGAAAAACTTAATTTTAAGCGTTATTTTCAGATATTTGATAGCGGAGAACCGCTCAAGTAGTTATAGTGGAGACTTCTCAGTATGGCATGTGATAGCGCGAGAGAGGGGGGAGAGGGTAGATGATGATGGCTTTATCATCGATGAGACGTTTCGTGCAAACAGCACATCATCAGTCAGGAATAACACATGAAACGAGCAATTGTAAGGACAGGAATGGCAAAGATGATGACAACGGCAAAGGATAGAATGAAGCAAGGTAATGTATGAAAGAGAGAGGAAGAGGTCAGAGGAAAGGTGAGAGAGCATGGAGGATGAGAAAGGGCTAGTTTTTTTTAAGGGGGGGGGGAAGGGGTGGGGGGGGGAGATCAGATGTTCAAAGTTTGGAGAGGGTGATCATTAGACAATTCAACTCTGTTGTTTAAAGCGGGGTTTAGTTGAGCAATAAACAATGCTTCAGCGACCTTACGACGACACGATGAATAATGGTGAATCTCACGATGAATAATGGAACCTATTAGTGGGATTGGGGCACAGGCATTGTCACTCTTAGAATGGATAGAGAAAGCGTTGTGTTTATAACTGGCACAGGTGGGGTTACGAGAGTACTTATAGTGGTCGTAAGCACGAAGGTGGATTGGTCTACCAGTCTCACTTACGTAAGAGAGAGAACAAAGGGAACATTTGATTAGGTAAACTACTCCAGCAGTTTGGCAGCAACCAGGACCACCTGTGGGACAGAAGAAACAACGGTCACGTAATGGGCAAGTGAGAGGGGTTATTGCGTGATAACAAATTGAGAAGATTAGGGCCGGGCTTCTCAACAACTCTAACTTCGAGATCAACCTTAGTCAAAGCAGCTCGAACGTCGCGAGTAAAGTCATCACTGATAAAAGGGATGGAAAGGACAGCACGATGTGAACAATGAGAAGAAGAAGGGATACGGAAAGGGCGAGGAGGAGGGCAATCACTGTTACTACTTATAATTTGATGAGCAAGAAGACGGGACTGATTACGGTATTCTCTAGAGGACCTGACTGATGATGTGCTGTTTGCACGAAACGTCTCATCGATGATAAAGCCACCATCATCTACCCTCTCCCCTCTCTCGCGCTATCACATGCCATACTGAGAAGCCTCCACAGTATTCTTCACCATGCCGAGAATCACCGAGTACCATCTACTGAGTAGTTATAGTGTATTTTTGTATTAAAACAATATGTTCCGAATCGTTTAGAGCTATCGTTTTTACTTTTAAAATCCTGATTTTGACCATTTTAATTTTTTTCCTTTTTTTAGCACTTTGTCAAGTCCCTATTCCTTTCTCCAGTCCCTCGATTGAGAGAGGGAAGAGTGCGATAGATGGAGAGAGGCAAGGGGAGACGGGGTGTAGATCAGTGGGCTATGTCGGGGTTTCCGGGACACTACAGAATTTCCGGATTCCTGTAGAATACGGATCAGCATTTCGATTTGCAGCATTTTTATTTGACTGTCGATCCGTGAAGCAATATTCGATTTACATTGTTGCGTATGTCTCCTTGTCCGTGTCTTGAAAGCCGAACAGCCTATGAGAAATGACGCTTTATCCTCTTGGTAGAAATCCGGGGACTTTTTTACATCCGTGCTGGGCCACGCCCCCTTGACTCCGCCCCCTCCATGGGGGCGGGTCCCGACCGCCGATCTTGGGCTGGCGCTCGTTGTCCAACCAGCAGATCTCGCGGAAGAAGCTGAAACCGAATAGTTAGACAGTTTCGAGTGCTGATGTAATCACTACTGGGGCGCTCTCAACACACACTCTCTATTTCGCATGCTCTCTAACCGGTTAGAGAGGGCGAGAGAGTATGGGACATGGAGAGAGCGCGCGCACCTCGATTAGGGAAGTGATGAAATCAAAAAAAGGGATACCTGTGATAGTCGACGAAGGACTTGCTGCTGAGAGTCGATCCATCTGGAGTACGCAATTCGTGCTGGAGCGAACGGAGACTGGCCTGCTCCCAGCAGAATGAGTAGATCATACGGAAGAGAGGACGAATGTCCAGTCTCATTCTCGCGAACCAGGATCCGGTGAGGGCGGAGTAGTTGCAGTAGCAGGATGGGCATCTCCATCCACATCCTGGCCAAGAAGGGGTAACCTTCTGGTACTCAACGCAGGGAACGTTGCACTTGCTGCAGCTCAGAGAGCTTCTAAGAAGACGGCAAGCACGGAGGTGCGCCACGATGTGTGTCATGGGCAGGTCGAGGAAGAGCTCGAGTTTGACTCGGTTAATCTTCGAGAAGAGGGTGATAGGCGACATGGCTACTAACTAAGATCTCAGAGAGACTGATGAGATGTGGTAAAACAGGATTTCCTAAAAAAAATTTCAGCCACTACCGTACTTTCATTGCTCTTCTATTTGAGACTCGAATATTTTATGAATTACACAGTAACTTCTCATCATTACGAATGAGTAGAAGCAGGGGGAGGCAAGGCATGGGAAAAAATGGGCGGAGTCAGGGGAGGGGAGGGGGAGGGGAGGGGAGGGGGAGGGAAGGCCTGGGAAAAAGTGGGCGGAGTCAAGGGGAGGGGAGGGGGAGGGGAGGGGAGGGGGAGGGCGAGAGAGCGCGAGGGGGCGGGGCCAGCACGGATGTAAAAAAGTGCCGAAATCCGATACAGAATAGTAGAACGACGTGTAGCAATTAGGGAAGAACAGAGAATCTCCTGACAGAAAGTAGGTCAGCCGAAATGCTTACAAAATGGACTACGGTAGGTAAAGTCTTACGACAGGCAATTCGTGGTGGGAGCCAAACTATTTGAATGGAATACGGTAGAAGAGTTCGGCAGGTCACACTTATGACTGATGTGCTTATTAATATTTACTTATTGATTTTTTTTTATCTTTACTTACATTTTTCTGCGAATATTTTCCAATGCACGCTTATTTCGAGTGCTCTTTAATTGCCGTGTTCACCTATTATATAGCCATGACAACACCGAAGACGACACCCAAGACGACTACAACTACGACGCCGAGGCCTGGAAGAGGAGGTCAAGGAACCCGTGGAGGTAATGATCGGCGAGGGCAATGAAAATTGAGTATGCACTTTGACATGAATTTGAATAAAGTCATGGAAATGAATAGGTGAACACGGCAATATAAGAGCACTTGAAATAAGCGTGCATTGGAAAATATACACCTGCTATCACATTTTGACGCAAAGTTGTTTCTTGTTCCGCGCGTAATGAAATTGCTATTAAACTACGGTCGCGTTTAAAATTAAGCTTTAAATATATAATTGGTGCTTAATGAACGCGAAACCATCCCAGAAATCGTGTTTTATCATTAAAAACAAAGAAAAATTAGTGAAAATTGGTGGAAAACGCACAAAACGAAGTGAAAGTGGGTGGAGCTAACGCGTTTGGCGCGCGGAATAGTTTAATAGGTGTGCAATTACAATCGTATCATTTTAAAAATGTGATATTGAATAAAGGCATCAAGAAATCAATCAAAATGGAGTGCTTCTGAGCCATCGGTGGAACTTGGATTATGAGAAGAGCGGCATGTAAAGAAAATGTATGGCCGATACCCTAAGACATGCCCCCATCGGAAGTAAAGCTCAATGGTTATAGAAGCCGATCCATGGACGGAACATCGTTGGTTCAATTCCTTACATGGCGATCATGGAAGGGAGCCTCTATTGTCTTTTGCCTACTCCTCTGACGTTAAACAATGAAAGCCATATGATAAAGATCTTAGGGCTGACAGACAAACTGACAGACAGACAAGAGACAAACTGACAGACAGACTTTCTGAATTTATGTTACTTAGTAATGTTCGAATGTCGAGATATTATTTTATCATAATCAATGACGTCCAATCAAATTAGGAGTGTATCTCTCGAAAACATCATTTGCTGGTCCTTCAGCAAATGGACCTATGATCGCAGATGAATCCTTCTTGTAGCCTCTCAAATGCTAAACAGCGAAAATAGTGATTCTTAAAGAAGGCTTCCCACGAATCGAGGGGGGAAAGTCCCACACGGAAAAACCAGCATTGAAGCGGTATTACGGTAGTTTTCTCTGGCATTTTGCCAAAATTTTTCCATTTTTCGCACTTTGTTAACTTTTCACGTTTTTTCATTGTATTAGCTTCGTTGCTGTAATTTTCATTTATTTTTATACGTTTCGAATCGCTACAGCTAGACTGTACCCTTAGGATATGTTTTGATTACGGTTGCACCTCTAAATTGGCGAAAAAACGCTTTCGAACGAAAGTGCACTGATTTTCCAACTTATTGGCCTCGGTTTTCTTGTTCCCAGCTGTTTCCATTGCATTATCCTCTTTATATTTTGTATATTTTCTTGAAACATGATGCGCGTTCCGTGATATTTAGTATTGGCCCAATTTTAGGATAATTCTTGTTCGTGTTCACTATTTCGAGTTGCCCACACTTTGCCCCTACATTACTCTTGTGATATTGTGATTATTTATCGATTTTCTTGCTTCCGATCGTCCTATTTGCAGCTATGGCGGCCGGTGACCCGATTGACCGACCGTTCCTTCGCGATGTTGACCAGTGGATGGAGCAGTTGTATGACTGCAAGCAGCTCTCCGAACAGCAAGTCAAGATGCTGTTTGAACAGGTTCGCTTACTGTTCAAACCTCCCCGAATTATCGACTTATGCTTCTTTTCATCGTTTCCGCATTCATAGTTTGGTTTTTCTGTGTAATTTTTGTTTCCTTATTACTAGAGATATCGGCACAGTGCTAGGAATATGCGTTTATCACGATTGAGCTCAAATCTCGCTCAAAAACCAGCAAAGTGTCCAGACTTTCTCCTTGATTTCGAACTCCTTTACTTTCGAGAGATTATCTTGATGATTTCAAGGAGTGCTCACGATGATTTCATCTCGAAGTCTTGCACGTTTTCTTCGTAATCAACGCGGCCTGGGCGTCTCGACGTCGTCCGCTTCACGACGATTCCAATCTGCTTGGGTGAATCTAGCCAGGTGAATTATAGCTTCTTCTATTTTGCTTGAGGGTGTTAGATAAGGTATTTCCCATTTTCACCCCCCCCCCCCCCCCCCCCCATTTCCCCACATTTGTTTGTTGTTGAACATAAAAAAGTATTTCGGAGGAGGCGTCTCTGTTGATATTGCAATACTTATTGATCCCTCTTGCAGTCGTGCTCAATTTAAACGAAACACTACAGTAATACTTTATTGTCGATTGCACATTGATTAAATAATTATAATTTGCAGCCGTGCTAATTGCCGTGTACGAGGGCGAGAACGCCGTGTCGTCGGAGGTTCGCAACGCGGTGGAGAAGCTCGCCGAGTACCTCAAGACCAGCGGATACTAAGGTACGGTAGGCACTTATCGATTGATCGCCTTGATGAGCGACCCCTCCAACTTTGGGGTGTACCCCCGCGATCGGAACCCCGGTCAGACCCTGTACCGATTTTTATATCGATTTTTCACTTTCGTATCTCCGGAAAACACCCTTTTGTATCCCCCTCCCCGAAAAAACCTGGCATTGGAGGGTCACTCATCACCGATTGAACGACAAGTGATTGTGGTACGGTAGACGCAATATTGATTGGTTGCCATTGCAGGAGCGTCAGCTTCGTTCACAGTCGACGTCCCCTCGACACCGCTCGCTGCCCCTTCCCCCACCCCCCTCTGTACCTCCATTGTCTCCCCTTTTCTCTCCGCACTCTTTATGATAGGAAAGTAACAGTTTGTAAAAGAGTACCCCCTTCCTCTCTGCCCCTCTTCCGCATTCTAAATTCCACGATTTTCGCCCATTCCAACGTTCGTCGTATCGTCGTGTCCTCTTGTAATCTTCCTTTTTCTTTAAATTATGCCTTCTGGGTTAATGGTGAGAGGAGGACGCGGGGAGCGAGGTTGCGGGCGGTACGGTAGCACCTACCGAGCCCGTCGCCTCGCATCCCCCGACCCGACACCCACACATTCCTCATTTGATACGTGTTACTGTCTGAAAATTAACTATGGTGGAATGGTTTCTCGCTGCTAAATTAAGTGATAAATTTCTTCTTTTTATGATTATCTTGAGTTGGGATACATTGTATGATTGTGTATGGCAAGATGAGAATGCCATTGTTAGATAGGCAATGATGATGATTCTGAAAGTTGGCGGACAATCGAACTCTCGAGGAATAAAAGCCAAAGAATAACTAGCTCGTCAACCAATCACCAATTCTTGATCTCTAACTTTGGAGAGAACGGAAATAGTGTTTTCAAAAAGCACTTACTAGCACTTGTTAGGCTACTATCGGTTCTCGCTGACCCAATGACTCGTACATTCTTTTTCACGTCTCATTATGTTTCAAAGCCAATGTTTTCACTGAGAATTGATAAAAACGTTTCCAATCCGTACCCGGATCCGGATTTTCAACAGATTCGCGCGCATTCTTGCTACATAAGGGCTCCGTTCCTCCTCCCCAATATCTCCTACCGTAGTGTAGTGGTAAGCGCTTGGAGCTGGAACGCAACCAGTTGTGAGTTCGACTCCTCACCAGTGCATTTTATCTCTTCCCAACTTCTCTTTTCGACCTTCGCTCTCCGTTAATCAATATCATCTCCTCTAATACAGTATACCCTGATGTCGCCTGCGTTTTTCGATAAACTTTAAAATTTCATAGCGGGCTTCAACGGCCTCTGTGACACTTCGCATAAACTGATTTCTGGTCGTGTGACCATCCCCTATCATCCCAAATTGCCAGTTTATGTGACCAAATATTCGTGGGAAGCCTTCTTTAAGCTAAATAGAAAGAGGAACAACCTTTTTCAGGTTGCGCTTCTTACGATACGATTTGTATTGCTTTTTTGTATCAAGAACTTCAGTATGTTTTTCGGCATCTTTCGGCATTTCTTTTCCTGCTTTATTATACAAGTCCTTCTGCAATAATTTACGATAACCAGATTTAAAAATGCATTAACTACCAGGGCTGCTGCCAGCAATATGTCGATACTCGATGGATCCGTTATGTCGACTTTCTAAATACTTAGTAGTAGGTAAGATATTTGTATTCTAACAAACAGCTTCTTTTGGTCCCATAACCATATAATACTTAGTCATCGTTTCAATTGCATGATTAATATCGGGATCAGTACTCGGCCATGATGGTTCTTTTGGATCTTCCGTATTGGCAGAAGCGAATATGAAAGGCTTAAATTAATGTAATAACGAACTCGATGTTAAAAATACCAAATAACAAATTAAAGCGAATAGAACTAGCATTATACGACTAATAAATAAATGACAAATACTAAATATTTTATACTTGTTTAAAATCTCATTACATAAAAATATGTAGTTTTATTATTAATTTAAAAAATATTTAAATGTATTGATCTAGTTCTGATATAAAAACCTTGAAATTTTTATATTAGTTAGTTTAAAATCTCATTACATAAAAATATGTAGTTTTATTATTAATTTAAAAAATATTTAAATGTATTGATCTAGTTCTGATATAAAAACCTTGAAATTTTTATATTAGTTATAAAAATATGGTCGCGGGAATAATAAAAATATGTATTGTTCTTAGTCTAACTGTAGCTACTCCTATAAAACAAATTCCACTTACAAAGAAAGTTATTGACGTCGGTATTTACGTAAGTATTTCAATATGTTTACGCCGTTACGGAAATACGTTACGGAGGCGTGGAGTCACGAAAATCCGGGAGAAGTTGGCACCGCTAAAAATGTCGACTCTGAAAATATTATTGTAACTGTGTTCACACTTATTTTCAATGTTGAGACCTCTTGAGTATCCCGACGACGTAACTTTCAAACCCGGATTTTGGTAAATTCCAATGTGAACCTGCACGATGAAAGATAATGCCCATGAACTTTTGAATTTCGGTCAGATTTGACTCTTGTCACGTCACACTTTGAGAAAACATCTGGACCCGAGCTCAACTTTGAAAATAGGTGTACATTGTTATCGGCACTTATTTTCAGAGAAATTACATTATATTTTAGGACCCGGTTCCGGTTTCTGGTGTATTTTTAAACGATGAGAAGGTTAAACTGTTGGTTGATACAATACACGCCGTGAGCGAATTATTTTAATTCTTTAAGTTTCGATATTGTTTTAGGTACAATACAATGTCAGATTGTGTGAATTAAAGTTCAGAGAAGCTGGGAAACCAATTCCGGACAATTGCAAGAGTCGTTTAGATTTAGATGGAAAGCCGTTTGTTCAAAAATGAGCAAAAAGGATGCATTAATGGTAGAGTTTATGCTATTAGTTTCATAGTTTTCACGTTTCGTTTAGAGAGATGCCGTGGAGCGGTCGCCAATATTTCGATCCGTGATCTACGATAATCGATTGCAAGATTTTGATAAATATGCATTCGATTTTGAGTTATTTTAACTTACATATTTTTTGTTTACTTTGCCGGCGACGTTGGGAAATTTATAGAACAAAGATTTATCGAAGAGGGAAAAATTCGAATTTTTGTATTTGTATGTACCTGCGTCCGTTCAGAACTTTGGACGTAGCCTTTGTTTCTTTTTTTCCATTCCTATCCAATTAATTTTATCCGGGCTCTGATCATGCCCAGTTGTGCCATACTTTCCCTAGTTCTTGTCCGACTTGTTTGCATACAGAGTGGCAAGAGCGTATCGTGTCATCAAACTATAGTCATCTTAATCTTATAATATTTTCTCAGACAGGACAGGAAAGGACAGGAAATTGCAAGTGAACCTTACCTCTATAAATACATAAATGAGATCTCAAATTCAAATTTATGAAATAAAGTAGAAATATAGTCATCTTCATCTTCATCGTTTTATCATCTTGTCAGCGGAAACAATAGTGGCCATACAAGAAAAAAATGCCGCGCTTTTACAAATTCTGATCGTGAGCCCGACTTCCGGAGCACTTTGTAGAGCGCCAACCATGTCCTTTTTCATAAAATGGTCCACACCGAGATGGCTCAGAATGTTTGGCCTATAGTTGTTTGAAATCAACGTATCTAAGCGTAAGACAAGAAAATTCAAAATATTGTAATTCGTTCAATTAGTGATGTGCTATATTTCTGATTGTTTTGTTGATGCAAATTAGTGACTGACTTCTTTGAGATGGCTGCAACATAAGTGGATTTTTGTTATCTACAGTGATCCGATTCCACTTTGAAGAAAGGTGTTCCACAGTGGACCACTGTGGAAAATTTTTTCCACTTTTTTTTCCACTTTTTTCCACTTTGCTAATTTTTGTTTGAAATAAGCAATTAAACTGGGTCAACTTGTGCTCATTCTCTTCCTTGTGTATCCTTTTAACGATTTTAAAAAATACATAAAAATATCAATTTTCATAGTTTATTTACGTTTCCACTCGAATGCGATTCTCGGAGAGCGGAAAGGTGGTGTAAGGCATAACCCGGCTACCGTAATCCGGTCGACGGTGCGTTGTATGTTGTTCAGTTTTCCTGGAGCTTTTATTCAAGAAATCTGTAATTATTAGTTGTAAAATTATTTATTTAGTGAATTTGGGTATCGAAGGTCAAGGAAAGCTGAACAACATATAAAAAAAACAGCTGCCGTCCGGATTACGGTAGCCGGGTTATGCCTTACACCACCTTTCCACTCTCCAAATTTTTTTTTTTTCAATCCTTACCAAAAACAATTATCCACTGTAAAATGTACAGCCTGTACCCGTACCAAGCTAGGCAAATTTTCACCCCCTTCCCTCAAATTTCCCCCCTAGAAAACAAAGGAAGAGCCCTTGATCTACCTTCATTTCCCCCCCCCCCCTCTAGACGACTCTTTCTCCCCCCTTCCCTGAAAATTGGGCGAGAGATTGTCTCTCACCACATGGGAAGCGAGAGAATTAGAGATAGGAAGAGGGGTGAAAATTTTCGGGTTGCTCGGGGGCAAGTCGAAAATTTTCACCGTCTCTCTTTCTCTGTCTCTCTTACATAGCTTCCCTCTCTAGTTTTCACCCCAAAACGAACTGTTTTCCCCCATTTGAGAGAGGGTGAAAATAAAAAAAGTCAGTTTGCGACGCTGTCAATCCTATTACTGTAGGACCGTGGTAAGTCGCTGAGGCGGTCTGTTTTATTTTCACCTTTCGTTCTCTCCTGCTAATTATCGATTTGCTTTGTTTTAGTTAATTATTTATGTTATTTTTTTTATCAATAGCACCCTTTGGGCAACGCTTGTTACTTTGCGGTGCCTGTTATGCTCTAAATTCGTTTTGCTTTTGTGTTATAGCGCTCCGCATATTTTCGAAATTGAATTGTCATCACCAGTGCTTCACTATCACTACATTATATTCCCAATGTCATTGTCATTTTCTATAATATTCAACTACGTCAGGAATCGATGGAGGCCTCTGGAAATTCTTCAGTGAGGACTCTACTGGTCTCAAGATCGGACCCGTTCCCGCCCTTGTTATGTCTCTGGTCTTCATCGCTTCCGTCTTCCTCATTATATGGGGTAAGCGCATTCTTCTGGGAAACAGTCGTCAGCAGCTTTCACTTAGTTATATATTTTTTAAATACTTAATTGGACTGTTCATTGCAGCATCTACTGAAGGGTAAGGCGCGCGATATGGGACTCGTACTCGGGATGGTCACCTCCACTCTTGCACAGGTGAGGATGAAATATAAGTGATCTTTAAATTCTGTGTAATCTCTCCTCGATCATAGAAACAAGAGATCGTATAGAATGAGATGATTTCGTCGATAATTTATTCATCTTCCATCCAATGTGAAGATAGTTCCTTTTCTTAAGGTATCGAGTCATCATGCAGTCTCATTCAATTGGACATCATGCTTCTACGAACCACCAGTTGCTCCTGCAGCGGATCCATCGACAGTCGTGAGTCTCTGTCCCTCCTCCTTTGATCTATCCCCTTCTCTCTCAGGATGTTCCTTCTGTCCTCTATGCAGCTCGATATGCGCTGAATAATCCCGGATTGGCCACGGGAAAAGTCGCCCACAATGTAACTCGAACTATTAAACGGACGAAGCGACTTCCCCTCCCCCTTCCCCCCTTCTCCTTTTTTTTGTATAAACTATTTTATTGTGCATATAATTGGTTTGATCCACCCTGCAAAGGGATACTTTGTACGCTGATTTCTATATTAGATTGCCACTCAGTGGCCGGAGGAGACGAGGAAATGAGGGAGTGCACCCGAGATGGTGCGATGGATGTTAAACCATCGGGAGTCGCTAGTAAAGGTAAGTAGGAAGGAAAAAGGGGAGGGGGCTATTTGGCCAAATTCTCACGCTCGGATTTGGCCGAACACGTTAGATCACAGTGATAAACATTCATTTTCTGTATATTGGCTTCGTTCTAACTATCCTTTCAATTTGAGACCAATGTCCTATAAAAAATTCCGCCATGTCTAAAAGGGAATGGAATAATCAAGGCTAGACTACTAGAAAGAAGACCGAGCCAGAACGAACGTTTATCACTATCAGGAAATAGCGTAATATTGATTAACGCGGCAAAGATACAGACTGATACGATGACCAGCTGGAAGAGAATAAATAGGGAAGACCGCTCAGTACGACTTGACATAATTATTTGACTGCGATGCAGAACGACAAGTTTGTTATAAAGACTCCCTGCTTGCTATACTGTTCTGGCGCTACTCAAACTGGCAAGACGACATTATTGCGAAAGATATTGGAAAATGAAGTCGAAATGTTTGATAAGCCTATTGATCGCATTATCTGGTGCTATGGAATCGATACTGGAGACTTTCTAAAGCATGACAAGATTCAACTTCACGAAGGCCCTCCAGATATGCAAATGTTGGATGGAAAGGACCATAAGCTGTTAATTTTGGATGATCTCATGTCATATTATATCAAGAACAAAACTGAACTAAACAATCTGTTTACTCGCATCATTCTAATTGTTCAATTATTAACATTGTTCGGTCTCTTTTCGCTCAAGAGAGAACTGCTAGGGCTAACAGTACCTATATTTGTTTGACAAAATCTACTGGAGACAATCTGCAGATTCAAAATTTTGCCAAGCAGATATTTCCCGGTAAATCAAACTATTTCTTGGAAGCTTACGAAGATGCGGTTAAATCGCAGCCTTATGGATATTTGATGGTTGATCTACAGTCCTGGTTGTTTCCCCCGGGAACACGGACCGTCCCGGACGGTCCCGGACGGTCCCTCGCGGTCCCTGGAATTCTGACTCGTGTATTGAGAATTTCGATTTATACTCTTTTGCGCTGTAAAGCTCTTATTCTGTGCTATCGATAGGTGTAATCAAAATTTTAAATAATTAATTACCATTATGAGCAAATTGAACAAGAAGTGTTGCCATTTTTGCGAAAATGCGAAAATGTTGAACAGTCGGTTGAAATATTGCACTTACCGTAACTTTTACATTAAATTTTTTCATATTTTCGCAAAAATGGCAACACTTTTTGTTCAATTTGCTCATAATGGTAATTAATTATTTAAAATTTTGAAGGCACTCATCGATAGCACAGAATAAGAGCTTTACAGCGCAAAAGAGTATATATATAAAATTCGCACTACTCGAGTCAGAATTATCCAGGGACCGCGAGGGATCGTCCGGGACCGTCCGGGACGGTCCGTGATCCCGGGGGAAACAACCAGGACTGTACATCCAACGGCAAGAGAGAATCGCCGTCTATGTACGAATATCTTTGATGATTCGCTTGTATATTACGTTGAAAAATTGAAACCATAAAGTTGATGAGGTCTAATTTGTTTGAAACAGCAATGCATTATTTTAATGAGAGATCCATTTAAACTACCAGTAGTTTTAACTATTGGCATGTATAGATATTGAAACGCACGGAATATATAGTAGAGGTGTGTGCACGTCATTAGAATGGAATGTATGGATAAGGGCCACAAGCCCCGCCCACTTTCATCTGACATGATTTCGCCAAAAAACGAGAATCGAATCCGCAAGCTTCATTCTAAACCAAATCCTTCATTCTAAAGTGCGCTGGATAGCTACTGGCATTCCCAATCGATTGAGCACTGCCCAAAATGTGCGCATCTTCATTGAGTAGGTCAAAATTGAACTTTAACGATGGGAATAGGTCGATTTGACGGGTTGCAGTGTGAACATATTGTTTGGGCATAAATTTCCTGACGAATACGAATATTTTAGGAAGTTTAGTGAAAAAAATAGAATTTTAGCATGCTTCAAAAGCTTGCGAATTTGTTTTAAAGATTTCAGTACGCCCGTATTTTTTCAATTCCGATTAGCGCTAAACACAGTGTGAACGTGGGCGGGGCTAGTCAAATGAGAGGAGAGACGCGAGAGGCACACCTCTTCCCCTCTCCCTCCACCTCGCCTCTTCCTACTGTTTCTAACCCGTCCTGACTAGCGCACGCTCTGCCTGGATAAGAGGTAATTTCGCCCTTGAATTGTCTCTCACGACATGGCGAAGCTCTCGCCTCCGAATTTTGGGAATGAGTCCGAAATAGGCTCCGCCCCCTTTCCCTCTCGTCTCGCCTTTTCCCTCTCCACAACAGTCGTTTCGCGCGTACTTTTCGAGCTGTAGCGCAGCTCGGAGACAAGATATCGACAAACGGCCAAAAGTATGATGTTATTGGGACCATGAGGGACAGTTTTCACCCGGTTTTGACTGGATAGTGATAATTCGACAATCTGAGTTGTGGCCCCTATGTATGGAATGTGTATTAGAAAATCATTGGAACAACGATGACTCATTGAAATGGAATGTATGGAATTCATATTTCCATAGTTGGTATGGTTCCTAGACGTTACACGACGTGGTAATTTTGAAAATGCCCATTGAAACAGCGGTGACTCATGGTAATGGAATGTATGGAACGTATATTACAAACATGAGTTCATAGAAACAATGATGATTCATTGTTTTGGAATGCATGGAATGTATAACCCAAATAATTTAGTAGGGTTCCTTTATGGTATTTAGCTAGGGACCACAACGCAGATAGCCGATTTGTCGCATTGGGGCCAAACTTGTGTCTAAACTGTTCCCTGTGACCCTAATAACATCATACTTTTGACCGTTTGTTGATATCTTATTTCTGAGCTGCGCTACAGCCCGAAAAGTACGCGCGAAACGCACTTTTGTGAAGGGGGAAAAGGCGAGACGAGAGGGAAAGGGGGCGGAGCCTATTTCCAACTCATTCCCAAAATTCGGAGGCAAGAGCTTCGCCAAGTCGTGAGAGACAATTCAAGGGAGAAATTACCTCTTATCCAGGCAGAGCGTGTGCTAGTCACGACGGGTTAGAAACAGTAGAGAGAGTCGAGGCGGAGGGAGAGGGAGTGTGGTGTGTCTCTCCCCCCTTCCCTCTCATTTGACTATCCCCTCTGGCACTCACACTGTGTTTAGCGAGAGTAGGAATCGAGAAAATACGCGCGTACTGAAACCTTTAAAAATAAAGCACAATTCAGGGAGACAAGATTAAAATCTCAAACTTTCTCTAAAAATTCTCAAATAATACTATTCTTCGATATATTGCTGTAGGTTTAAGGTACATGCTCAGGAAAGGGATAAATTGACACTACCTAAGCCGTATTATCGATTTTTGACCAACGCAGATAAAAATAGTCACTGGCCTAGCAGTGGGCTCCCGCAGGACTTCGTGTGCCTAGAGTACGGGGTGACCTTTACCTTTACCTTTACAGATAAAACTTTTTCGAAACCTACAAGACTTTACTGGTAGATTAGGACAGTAGCTATCCAACGCGCCCTAGAACGCTTGATTTGGTTAAGAATGAACTTTGTGCTGCTCCCGTCTCGTTTTCATTGGAGGAGCATGTCACACCAAAGTGGGCGGAGCTTGTGGCCCCTATATTTAGCGCCATAAATGTTCATTGAAACAGCGATGATTTGTTGAAATAAAATGTGAGGTTTATTGGATACAATTGTATCCAATGAAGTATAATAATACTACTTATAAGACTCGACTGTTCATCGTGCCTCGAGTGGGACTCGGCTGACGGGAGGGCGGGCATGTAAGGGAGTTGTGAGATTCCTGTGAGATGCCGCGCCCGTAGCTCCGTTGTTCGACTATCCTCGTGGCACGAGCCACGAGGATAGTCGAACTTAGCACCACGGTTTAGGCGGTTTACCTCTGTCTCGTTGACCTGAGACGAGATGCGACCCTGGATCCCATTTGACCAGCAATAATTTGTGATCCACTTCTGTCAATATAATTGAAAAAATATTCTCATTACTTGTGCATCGCTAATTGAAAGTCTGCTTTTGAACTAGTCAAGCTTTGATTATATTGACCATGGGCTGTCTCTACTCAATTTATCATTCCCTTCAATTCAATCTTCAATTCATGCTCTTGTATCCAATCTTACCTGTCAAACAGTACAGTTTTCACAGTTTTCAAAAAGTTTTCATTGATTCTACGAATTCGCCTCCTTCCTTCATGATGTCAGGAATCCTATAATGCTCTTCCTATAAGCTCCGATAAAGCCCACTGATGTTTATTATCTTCATCTACGATATTTCTTCCAACTTCCCTAAATTCATTAGATACTCATGCCGACGACCTTAAACTTGTTCCAGAGGCCCTAATCACTCTAAGGATAAAGGTTATCCTGTTAATCAAGGCACTTTCGTCCTGCGGGATATCACTGCTAGGCCAGTGATTATGAGGCCAATACAGTCCGGAGGGGCTCTTCTTCGGACCTCTTTTTAAAATGTGATTTTATCAGTTCCATCTCCCTTTCGGCGCCTTGGTGGGGCGGAGACGGTGACCGGGAATCGAACTAAAAAGGTAGAATGGAATGGGAAGGCGCGCCATCGACCACTACACCACTTCGTCTCTTCATTACTCTAACGTCAAATGAATAGACATATTCCGGGACAAATTATGAAATGTCTTTTTCCATTCTCCATTCTCCCTTGTTTGGAGAATCCTCGTCCGTCAGCTTGGACAACTCGACGAGTATCGCCCACTTGGATCATCAACTGGAGGATCCATGACGGATTTTTATCGGTTTACGTGATCAACCGTCAAGAAAAGCCCACTCAAGAAGACTATTGAGTTTACACAGAACCTCACAAGACAGGTCTTCGGCGGCTGGATGAACTACTTCGGGCTCAAGGCCGAAGCGTGAAGGACAATCGACACCAAAACTCTAAAAAAAACTATCCCTTGACCCATTATCACTAAATTCGAAGATCCCAATCCCATAACTTACGATGTTTCCTCCTGCATGATATCATGACAAATGTAAAGTAATAAAGAAAATATTAAATATTCAATTTGCATGAAAAATTAATTGCAAACTATAAAAATATGCAAGCACAACTTTTTTTTGCATCAAACAGCATTAAACAATCATTTTGTATTAACGTTTATTTCAATGCGTTTTGCGCAAAGGTTGATAATATTTCTTTCGTTATTTGGTTTGTCTCTTATTATTCACCAATTCATAACATATTTTCAGTGATAACAGTTTTTTTTCTGTTGTATGGATTCCGCAATGAAAGTGTCGAACCCTGTGCTTTTTCGGAAGAAGCTAACCAATCGCTCCATCAAATAATAAATAACATCCCAATTAATAGGCAAATAAATACGCATTTAGGTCACTAAAATTACTTCTCAGATTGATTATCCGGTCCCCTTTCCTAGAAGAGGGTATAAAATATGCAATGGTGATCCTTGTAATCAGTGCTCGCAATGAACGAGAGGAAAGATCGCAGATTCGATCATCATGGGCTAATGCAAACGAATCTAAAATGGTTTTATTTAAAATTTTATTATTAAGCGTCTTAACAATCATTATAGATGGGAAACACAAAAATAATATTTGTTGTTGGTCGTTCCTCGAAAAATGAATTGGAAAATGATAATGACATATTGGAAGTAGATATAGAGGAGACTTACCGGAATTTGGTATACAAAGTAACATTAAATACTTATGTTCTACTTTTATATTAATAATAATGACAGATTGAGTCAGCTTTTCTATGGGTGAAGGAGCATATAAAATCAGAATTTTTCGCAAAAATAGATTCTGACACTGCGGTTCATATTGATCGATTGTATAATCAGCTTAAAATTTACCAGAAGGACCACAGGTAGAAAGCAGCCGAAATCGAAACATATAGTGCTCATCAGGAATAATTGGTTGGGATGTTATTCTATCCAACATTCACCACCCATAAGAAACAAATGTTCACGCTGGTACACAATATATGCATTCTGATATTTGTATTTGGACATTTCAGGTATATATCGAAAGAAGAGTATCCATTGGATTATCTCCCAAAATATTGCCTTGGGCCGGGATATGTAATGGAGAGCAAAGCATTCTATGCAATTGTAAATGCTCTGAAATTGCACAAGGTGTCTTGGGAATATTATTTTATTTCAGACATATTGTCTAAAACTTGATTTGCAGGTGATTGAAGTAGAGGATGCGTTCTTCACAGGAATTGTTGCAAGCGATTTAGTAGATGTCGTTTTTTTGAGGGATGTCATCGTACCGGGATACGTTTGTTCATTCACTAATGGATATTATGATTTTATTATTCCAGACCGAGTATTCAGTTTGCGATAGTAAACAAAATCCTTCACTTTCTATTCTACCAATGCATTATCAATATGGAAGTGACAAATCGAGAAAAAATATTACAGCAGCATGGATAAGACTCAAAAATCCATTGTGTTATAATTTCATCAGGGGACTGTTAATTTTTATATCGGATATATTTTCATGTTCGTTTAATTTCTTGGGTTTTCATGCCTTTTTATTCAGGATTAATTCATTATTTCACATCCGTTTAAAGTGATTATTCTCAATAAATTCTTTCCCTCCCTTTCAGTCCCTCCCTTTCATCGTACACAGACAATCCATAGCGCGCTAATCAGCACAAGTGCTGAGCATTTCGATACGCACATCATAACTTCATTCATCATCTCATCCCCCTCAGATTTACAGATTTATCCTGGTTTCAAGGCAATGGGCCTGCAGGAAGAAACATCTTTAGGGAGGGGATTGGGATCTTCGTACTCAGAAATACAGGGTCAGGGGATAGTATCGTCTTAGCTTTTCGATGGCCTTCGCGTTTAGTCGATGGCTTGAGTCCAGAAGAAATTCATCCAGCCACCGAAGTCCTGACTTGCGTGGTTAAGAGCAAACTCACGAAGTAGTCTTCTTGAATGGGGCTTTTTCTTGACCGTAGATCACATGAGACGATTAGAATCCGTCCTGGGTCCTCCTCTTGATCCCTCTCAAGAACCCCGTTTAGCAATGTTTCAGAGAATTGACAATTTGAGGTGTGCCAGCCCTTGCTCGATTATCACGCAAACGGCCTCATGTAACATTACACTACATCAAACTTTGGGTTCTCAATATTGAAGAAAGTTATGAATATAGGAAAAAAGTTTTCAAACTTTCGAACGGCGATATGCACTCGTATGGACTTATACTGTCTAGTCTCATTATCTCGGTAAAAAAATCGACCGGGATGAGGGGGTCGGAATCAGTTTTCTTGAAATATCTCGACACTCGTTATAGCTAATTTTATGAAAATAAATAGTGTATCTGGCTTGTAAGTAAATCTGTGCATCTTTTCTCGTGTTGACTTCCGATCGGTGATCTACCCGAGTCTCTCTCCTCAGTCTCTGCGCTCTCTCGATTCCCCATGCTCTCTCGCCTCCCTCGCGAGAGAGACTCCGATCGATAAGAGGAAGGAAGTAAACAAGCGGAAAGATTTCTCTTACAACCCAGGTACACTATAAGTTGATTTGCTCGTTATGGCGACCACTTAAGTTCAATTTTAAAACAGATTTGGAATTGTCTCGTCATTCCGGTCCGATCTGTCCTACTCACTCCCGATGCCCATGGCTCCGCGAAAAGTTCCATTTTACTACAGCTTTATTAATAAAAAATCGAAAAATTTCTTAAACATCCGTCACTGCCTTCCAATTCCAGATCTGACGCCAAAGTTCCCTAAAATTAGCTATAACGAGTGTCGAGATATTTCAAGAAAACTGATTCCGACGTTACGTCATCTGGAGACAACGGAAGAACTACGAGCAAAATGAATGTGAACATCGTCATCAGCACCCTCAAGAACCCCGTTTAGCAATGTTTCAGAGAATTGACATTTTTTAGCTGTGCCAAACCCTTCCGAAATTGCTCGATTCTTACGCAAACGGCCTCATATATCTACGGGGTCAGGAATGCCGCTCTACCTTTTCCAATAGTCTCTCTTGAGTCCGTAGCGTTCTGTCCTCTCTGATCATTTTATGACCATCTCAATATTGGTCGACCCATTCGCCTCTTTCCTCATTGATGTCGTCATCAGCACCCTCAAGAACCCCGTTTAGCAATGTTTCAGAGAATTGACATTTTTGAGCTGTGCCAAAGCCATCCGAAATTTCTCGATTCTTCTAAGTAATATAAAAAAAATTGTCTGTCTGTCTGTCTGTCTGTATGTCTGTGTGTTTGTTTGTTTGTTTGTCCGTCACGCTCGACTTTTTGCCTACAACTCGAACTTATGAAGAATTGCGACCTATCTTTATCTGTGCATTAATGCCTGATATGAATAAATTATTATAATTATTATCGATTCCTAAAATCCAAGTTGATTTAAAATATTCAAATTTGACAAAAAACAGCAAAGGCAATCTAGGTTTACTTGGAATCGAAGGCTAGTTAATTAAATTACGTACATATTACTTCGACATTAACTTATTACTTCGAACTATTCGTCTCACTATTAAAGGTAAAATTTTAGTGAATTAGTTAAATATCGTTGTTCGTTGTTCGTTGTTAGCATGCTTGATCGATCCTTACATAAAGGTTCATTTCCACTAACTTTGCAGCTCACTAAATTGTGACTTGAATGTATATCAAGTCCGAGTTTTCTGTGCAATTACTATTATAATATTGTGCTTTGGTTTATTCCAATTGGTACGTAATTCGAAGGTTGTAATGTTATCGTGCTCAAAATTTAAAATTTAATTAGATGCGATTGAATAACGACGAGATATCAGTAAATCGGAACTTTCGTTATGAACAAGTAATATTTAATTAACCCTTTCTCCGGAAACTTGCTTTTATATGATCAATAACTACGTCTGTTTTATTTAGCGCAATGATGTTCCATTCGAAGTAGCGCAAATTCGTGGTGTGACTAATTCAAACCCGTGCGCTACTCACACAAAGAACCAGCCCATAGTGAGTTAAAAGGGGACAATGGAATGAAATAAACGTAGCTTTTCCCACATCATCGTTTTGAGATATGTAGATAGTGGTAATATGATAGTGCGAACCCTGTCGTTGTCTAGACGAACCATTATATATTTAATATATTTTGACCGGCCCATTATTTATTATGTTTTAGAATCACACGAGGCTTTCAACTACTTCTAACAACTATCAAATGATCGAGTTCAATGATCTTATTGTGAAAATACGATATTTGCATTACCCTGCGAAAATCAATGATTACTGTAACCTAAAGAACACAAGTGAACCCATTTTCTACAATATCTGTTTTTTTAAATTTAAATTATCGTCAGATGTGAAAACCATGTTGATATTCGTGCAATCCACCCCGTCTAACTACAAACAACGAGCTGTTATCCGTGAAACATGTGCTAATCGAACAAATTCGAAATCGCTGCAAGTAATCGTTGCAATGAAAAACCTAAAAAATAATTATATTTTAGGATTCCAGAGCTCGTGTGCTTTTTATGATTGGTAACGGTCAAGTACACTCTGCTGAAATTCAGCGTGAAGTTTGTTTGCAAAATGGTGATAACATTCTTTAATGACCTCCACAGATTTCAAAGTATGACGACATTATTCTGTACGATTTTGAGGACACTTATCGGAATCTTGTTTACAAAGTAAGATGATTGTGTCGCATAATCGGAAGTGATCTGTCAAAACTTTCAGACTGCGGCAACTTTGCTTTTTTCGAAGAACTGCTTTTCATCGTTTACGATGAAAATTGAAAAAAGATGAAAATTTAAAATTTTTTTTTTGAAAAAAAAAAAATGAAAATTGACGAAGATGTTGCAGTGCACATTGATAAATTGGCCGATAAGGTTCGTTTATTCACCCTTGCGTACCATCCGTTCCCTCCTTTTTCGTTCTTAGAGCAGAGTCATCCCACCTTCTATTCGTCTTTCTCCCACCGTAATATTGCAGTGTTATGTTGCGCCTTCGAGCGTAGAGAATATACATATATTTAGTTATACATATTGCCCGAATTTCGTGCAGACCCTTGCTCACGTATCCCCGGACGAAGCAGCACTTCTATGCAAAACATTGCCGTTGGAGCGGGCCCGTCGTGATCCGCAATCAGCATGGTTGGGCAAAACGCTTTAGTTTAGAGGTGTACTTCGTGTTGTTTTCAAGAATTAGTTGCAAATAGTTGCACATAATGTTAATTTTCGGCTTGGAAAAGAGATTGAAAAGTACTATCTCTGAACAAATGACATGATCATCAAAAATACTAATCTTCAGGTACATCTCTAAATATCGATTGGCCGAGGACGCACTTCCCACCTACTGTTCGGGACCATCTTATATCATGACGAGAAAAGCACTGGAATTAATAATTGAGACGGCTCCTAAATTCCGACTGATAAGTGTGAGAGTTTATTTGCAGTAAATCGGTATATTTTTTTCAATTTGAAGGTTGAAGATATCTTTTTCACTGGCGTGATAGCGAAATCTGCCGGAGTGAAACTTGTTGAACAAAGACCGACTTATTTGCAAACTGTAAGGATGTCTTTTTTTCAATATGTAAAATGAAAATGTATATTTTTATATTTAGCCTCATAAAAAATGCTCTCCAAATATTATATCAAATCATAATCTGAAATGAGAAGTACATGGAAACTACTGCAAAGTCGTTGTTAAAACAATTTTTATTTATGAATTCAATTTCACCGTTCTAAACTTCTTCTTGTCGAATAAATGTGAAATTGTTTACTGTTAAATTCATAAATTTATACCATCATCTTCCCACTAATTATCGTGAGATTATTTTCCATTCCACGCGTAGTTGACCTTTTACTACCGTTCGAGGCGCGGAGGAAGCTAGTGATCTACCTGCCTCTACCTCTTCCCTTCCTCTCTCCTAGACAATCATTGGCACGCTAACCAACACATTAAAGGGACCCGGACACACAAATGAAGTAAAGTTCAGAAAAAAGTGCTGATTTTTCTGAGAAAAACTCAAAAGAGAGAAAAAACAGAAGAATCAGCACTTTTTTCTGAACTTCACTTCATTTGTGTGTCCGGGTCCCTTTAAGTTTACTGAGCATTTCAAACGCACGATATTCAATCGAACGATTTCACTACTCATGTGTCGTTGCGCTTTTTGTCAAAAGCATTGTGAACATGCCCGTATTTAAAATTGCATTATGCCATAAATCTGAATCTCGAAGCAATCCATTGTAACCGACAATGAGTTTAGTTTAGTAATGTGTAGTTTTAGTAAGTGCGGCGCCTCTGTGCAGGTTTCCTTTCAATCTTTGAAAGTTTCAACTGCTATCTAACAGTTTTCAATGTTTTACTCGAATATATTTGTTTGTGTGTTTGATAGTATCTCCAAATGATAGTATCTCCAAATCCAATCTTCTTGCCTCAGAATTTGCCTCTCACTTTACTCTTGATGATGGTTGTCACTTTACTCTTATTACGGTACTTGATGGAATCATTAAGCATTTCAATCATTTCAATCATTTCCCACTCCTCATCTCTCGTCGTGAGCGGTTCACTCCCTCCTCGCTCTCTCCCTCGTCTCGTCTATGGCTCCGCCAGATCTTCCTAAGCCCCCGCTGCCCTCAAGATCGGCTAGGGCTAGCGCTAAGTCATCTGGTGCTGCTAATGACGTCGCCAAAATCGTCGCACTGCTGAAATCCTTACAC
Organism: Pristionchus pacificus; assembly: GCA_000180635.4. Taxonomy (NCBI): domain Eukaryota; kingdom Metazoa; phylum Nematoda; class Chromadorea; order Rhabditida; family Neodiplogasteridae; genus Pristionchus; species Pristionchus pacificus. The sequence continues at coordinate 37,056,779 of CM026575.1, forward strand.
GCGAAGATTGATGCTATGCCAAAATGTGAGTGTACTACTCTTCGTCAGGAACTCGCCTGATTTGAAGAGATCACTTGACAAGACCGCTGACAAGCAGCCACTCCCGTGTAATACTCTCCGTCAGGAACTCGCTTATTTGAAGAGATCACTTGCCAAGACCACTGACAAGCAGCCACTGCCGTGCAATACTCTCCGTCAGGAACTCGCTGATTTGAAGAGATCACTTGACAAGACCACTGACAAGCAGCCACTCTCGTGTAATACTCTCCGTCAGGAACTCGCTGATTTGAAGAGATCACTGGACAAGACCACTGACAAGCAGCCACTCCCGTGTAATACTCTCCGTCAGGAACTCGCTGATTTGAAGAGATCACTTGACAAGACCACTGACAAGCAGCCACTCCCGTGTAATACTCCCGTGTAATACTCTCCGTCAGGAACTCGCTGATTTGAAGAGATCACTTGACAAGACCACTGACAAGCAGCCACTCCCGTGTAATAGGAACGTCAGGAACTCGCTATATCTGATTTCCGAAATTTCTTCTCATCTCGACAGTCACAATCTTTTTGATTTTAATCAAGCTGGGTTCCGCGTCAATCGTTCTACATGCACTCAACTTGTGCACACTCATTCTGATTATCTTCTCTTTAAATCTCAGAATTCTTCTTTTGACACTATCTACTTTGACTTCAAGAAAGCATTTGATAGTATTGATCACCGTCTTCTCCTTCACAAACTCTCCTTGTTAGGTTTTTCCTCTAACATTATATCCTGGATTGGAAATTACCTATCTGACAGATCTCAATGCGTACTCATCGGAAATACTTTATCCAACCCATCGCCTATTACTTCTGGTGTACCACAGGGCTCGTGCATTGGACCCCTTCTTTTCATACTGTTTATTAACGACCTTTCTAGATCCTTACCGGTCGGAATAAAATACGGAATTTACGCTGATGACTTGAAAATCTACGCTCGTGTTCCTGTGCATCCTGGTGTTCTCCAGTCTGCTACTGATTCCGTTTTCTCATGGTCGCAACAGTGGAACCTATCCCTTAACGAATCAAAATGCACTGTTCTTCACTACGGATCCCACTCTCCCCGTACCCAGTACCTGATCAATGGGATTCCCCTCACTGTCTCCCCTTCAATCAAAGACCTTGGCGTTATTATGCACTTAAGTTCCTTCACTTAAGTTTAACGACCACATCTCCAAGATTGTTTCTAAAGCGAGAGCGAAAGTGAACCTCAATTTATCTATGACCTTATTTTCCTTCATAAATCTATTCATGGTTTTTACTCGTATGACCACTCAAATCTATTTAAATTATCTCCTCTTGTACGTAACCTCCGTAGATCTCATTCTTTGCCCATCTCGTTACCGCACAATATTCCAAAGTCTCACTCAAGTTTTGTCACTAGAAGTATTGAACGATGGAACGTGCTTTACCCCGAATCAGTAACAAGCACCACAAACCTACCGGTATCATCTTACGTCTCTATCTCCTTCACTTCTGATTCTCTCTTGCGTCTGTGATCTCTTGCTACCGAATGGATATGAAAACTCATGTTCGAGAAACTTCAATTGCTATACTGCGATGTGTTGCATAGTCCCCAAGAAAATTACCACCACCGAAAAAAACCGTAAATCGGTTATCGCAAATTGATTTGTTAAAATACATATTAAAGGAGGAGTAACATGAATATTTTGGTGACCAATCTGTCAACGCCACATTGTAGCAATCCATAACCAAATTGAATTCCGAAACTCCCGTGTTTCCACGACATCAATGAACCGAGCTATAGCGAGTTGGCTTAGTGCCAGAATTCCCCTGAGTCCAGGCAAAGGCCGGGGTTTTGAACAGTGGATTTGATGGGAAGAGAGTGCACCTTGATCTACCCCTGTCTCCCCCTAGCCTCTTCCCATCGATCGCACCCATCCCGCTCTCAATCGAGGGACGGGAGATGGGAATAGTGATTTTGGCAAAGAGCCAGCAGACAACTACTGTAATTGCAAGTCCCGGGATTTCGTTGTGGGAGTCTCTGACATTCATTCCTGTTACTCCTCCTTTAAATTTATCTTTAAAAAAACAGTTCTCGATTTCGCAGAGTCTGATTTCGGTTTTTTCGGTGGTGGAAATTTTCTTGGGGACTATGCAACACATCGCCGTATAGCAATTGAAGTTTCTCGAACATGACTTTTCATATCCATTTTGGACCATTCAAAAATAAAGGTGGCGGATTCGAATCCTTTGCCCATAAAAATGTATGAAAAGTCATAAAATATCATTTGAGGTATATTTGGCAGGATAGCGATGAATTACCGAGCAAAAATTAGCCATTTTGACATCTTTGATGATGTGTAGCAAATTTCAGCCGCACCCGATTTCCTTGAAATTTTTTTTGTGCACATATATGAATATGTGCTTTCAAATTCTGAAATAAAAATTCGTGTATTCGACCTGCGTGATATACAGAAAAATTAAAAATCATCATTTTTTTCTGCTTTTCAATCCTAACTTTTCCGATTCTTTTTAAATTTTTAAAGTCAACATATAAAATTTGTTTCAAATAATTTTCCGCATTTTTTGAGCCCGCGCGCAACTTTCTAGCACGTCTGGGAGCTGAGATACGCAAGAACCACGTCCGGAGCCGGATTTTTCCTAAAAGCCGGTGCTGGGACAAATGTCCGAAATTTTTCGAAACAACGTCCCTAGTATATTACCACATTATAGTTTGGTTGAAATCGGAGCAACTTTTTGCACATATTCGTTCTCTCGCGATACCTGTGATATGTCCTTTTTTTAATTTTTGGTGTTCCAAGTCTGATTCTGAATTTGATTCGTTGGATCAGATTCGCTCGCTGTGTGATGAAAATGAAATGAAGCTATGGTCATTTAAAGATCTGAAGTCAAAATAAAATAAATTTGATAATTGATCAAACCAAGAAGATAAACCTTGTCCCGACCCCCATGATCCCCACTAGGGTTGATAAAATCGAGAATACCCGATACTCGAGGCCTCGATCAGAAATTACCCCTTTATTCTCGATCGATCACGTAACCCGACTCGGGTACTCGATGTTGAGAGTGAGTGGTCGGGTCGGATTCGGACAGTCGAGAATGGTCGGTCGGTCGGGTTCGGTCGGGCCGATCAGTGAACAATTTCGACTCGTTCTTATCATTTTACTCAGAGTCCTTGAGCCAATGTGCCGTGTAGCGCACTGGTTGTGTTTTGCAACTCTCATTCAGTTGACGCGAGTTCAATCCCGCGAGCTGGCTATTTTTTTTGCAATTTTTGCAATGCATTTTCACAGTTTTCTTTTGAGTATTATTTTGTAGTTTCTCTATTGTTATACTTATTTGATTTGATTCCGTTGTTTCAGAATCGCTTACTTGATATTTTTAGATAAAAGGTACGAAAACTGCTCTCCGAAGTCACAATTATTTCCTAAAATAAAGCACAGTTCATTATCGACTGTATTCTAGAGCGTGAGATTAGTCGGTAGATAGACGAAATTATAAGCTATATTTCAGCGTGTACGTTCGAAGCAACAGGGGTTCGTTTTTACAACATACGTTCTATTTAGATTCCTATGTTCGATGATAATAAATCGAGAATATAAGATTAAAATAATGATTTTCTTATTGTTTTCAGATTACATTCGACAACACCACCATGAAGCTCACTTGCCACCCCGGAGTCATTGAGTATTGTTTTTCCAAAAATTTCTTTTTTATCTACTCTACTCTTAGTTTTTACTTTTTACTTTTTTACTCTTTTTACTTTTCACTCTTTTCTGAATACTATGCCAAATTTCAAATAGTCTTTGAAAAAAGTTTTTACTTTCAACACAGAGATCAGGAGAGTGTACCAAAAAAGACCTTTCCAGGAACTAGATTTTTCAAAATCCTTTGTAACCAACCATACTATTATGGTATTATGTTCTAATGATAGGAATACTGAACATCCGGTCCATCCGGGATTTTTTTTGTACCAAAACCGGCTTTTAGGAAAATTCCGGTTCTGAAGCCGGCTAGGGCGTATCTCAGCTCCCAGATTAGCTAGAGACCTCTGGTTTGGACCAAAAAATCCGGACATTTATGACTAACAACCCGAACAGATGTGTTTTCGATTCCATAATCGAAGTGTATAATGATTTATTTAAGAGACCTTTCACGAGAAAGCGTACCTATCGCTCCGATGACCTTTCTGCAACCCATCCCAATATTTTTTTGGTGATGTCCTCATATGTAATGCAGATCACCGGCACAATATGAAGGATTATAGTGCACCCTTCGAAAAGTTACAGGCCCGGCCATAAGAAAGGCGATATTTTCAGCGCAATTTTTTCTTCACTTCAAAAACTTAATCCGACGTGTTTTTGGTGTAGATTTCGAAAAAAGTACTGGAGAAAGCATTTAATATTGAGTTCTTCATTGGCTGTCAAAATCAAAGCAGTCAAGCCGTGAACCCACGAATTTCGTTTAGTATCACACTTTAGTTCGTCATACTGCATATTGTACCCTTCAATCCTGTAATTATCTCGTTTTAAACTGCTACCTTTCTTTACGAGGCTTTGTGTGAAAATAATCTCACACAATCTGTTTGCTATACTTGCATTTGAGCAATCCGTTGTTGAACTCGAACTGAAATTAGAAGGAAATTGATTTATTTACATTGTGATTCAATCGCCCCGTACTCCTCCGCTCGCTCAGTATGCTGAGTGCTGAGCGCTCAGTGAGCGGGCGTAGAGATTATTCGAGGAATGAGCGGGTATAGTTACCTCTGAGGCGGGTACTCCCTTTACAAGCGATGGATCACATGGCGGTACACCTGAACATTTATGATGTATCAGGCTGATGCGAAAGTTCCCGCGGGTTTTTACATTCTGACGAAATGGATTATAGCGGCCCCAGTTTCAGCCCAAACGGCTCGAGCTTTTAAACATCATATGCCTTGGTGTATGCTCTTTACAGCGCCCATCAAAACGAGATAGATAATAAAACCCAAAAGCCGGGCGCAGTGTTATTTCAAATCAGAAGGAGTAGGTAATTTCGCCCTTTGTTAAAGAGGTCTGTAATCAACCGAGAGCAATATTTTGATTGTAAATCGTTCACCGATGGCATGTACAGTATATAGGCTATACTTTGGACATGAGACATTAGGATTGGCTCAAAAACCTGACCAGAGATAGGCAATGAAAAAAATGACACCTTGAGATAAACATAGATTATAGTAGTCCTAGGTACCCTACATCGATTTCTGTTATCGTCATGTTCCAATCAATCTCATTTGCATAATTACATGCATCCAAAGTTTGACTAATTTTCGACATTCCATTGAATAATTTTGCGGAAACAGGCCCAATCGTGCTGAAATGTTGGCTACAGACTAATTTTGACATGCTGCATCTAACAGTGTTATTAGATTATAAAAATTCGAAATTTGAATTTTATCAATGAATTTCAAACCCTGATTTCTCGGAGATGAGGCCGATCACCTCGCTAATTTTTTGATATGTCATGTCAATAGGTGTAGTCCGCCCAGAAAATTTTTTTCAGCCAATTTGGTTGTCAGACTGAGGAGTTACAGCCCAAAAACGATCACGCGCTTTTGAAGAGAAACCCTCTCATTTCGACCCATTCGCCAACCCGCGCGGCGTGAAGTGGAAAATGGGCGAGGATAATCAAATTAGTTTCATCGAAAATTTGCTGAAATAGATCATTTCTCGCCGCTCGGGTGGGCGAATGGGTCGAAATGAGAAGGTTTCTCTCTAATACGCATGATCGTTTTTGGGCTGTAACTCCTCAGTCTGACATCGAAATTGGCTGGAATTTTTTTTTTTTTTTTTTTTTACACCTATTGACATGACATATCAAAAAATTAGCGAGGTGTTCGGCCTTATCTCCGAGAAATCAGGGCTTGAAATTCATTGATAAAATTCAAAATTCGAATTTGCATAATCTAAAAACACAGGTGGATGCAGCATGTCAAGATTAGTCTGTTGCCAAAATTTCAGCTAATTTGAACGCGTTTCCGCGACATTATTCAATGGAATGTGGAAAATTAGTCAAACTTTGGATGCATGTAATTATGCAAATGAGATTGATAGGAGCATGGCGATAACAGAAATCGATGTAGAGTACCTAGGACTACTATAATCTACGTCTATCTCAAGCGGTCATTATTTGCTGTACCGCAGGGGGTGCGATTCTTAGCCGAACGCACTGATATTTATTGCTGAAGGATAATAAAAACTGGTACAAAGCAATCAAAAAAATGGAACTATTCGGTTAGGTTTCTATTAGGTTTCGGAATAATCATCTTTGTGGTGGTGATAGCTGTGGGAGTTGTTGCTGTCATTCAACGTGGTGGGTTCCTTCTAGGTGTGTTCTTCTAAACGAGCACAAACACGGGGGTATTCGCGAACTTTTTTGTGTCCCCTTTTCGCTCCACCCCCCAAAAAATACCCGTATGTCAGATATATGCCGAAGTCCAATATACCAAAATGATCCGGAGAATCTCCTCTTTCTACTGTAGACGAGTTTCCTCGCCCTAAGTATCGGTTCAAAAATCGGCTTTTTCTCGATAACGAAAAATAGTCATCACAATTCAACATAGCCACGAGATAGAGCAAAATCCTGGTCGTATACGTGAGATTTCAGCCATTTTTCATGACTCTCCGAGGAAAAATAAGCGAAACACGCGTTTCAGGGCAAAATGGGGGGTGCCCCCTCCTGGAGCGGGGAGGGGACATATTTCGAAATCGAGTGCACCAGCGTGTCGAGGGTCAAAAACAACCCTTAGGGCCTGTTCCCCTGTGGAGGCTAGTTGAACCTTAGGCGAACGGCCTCATATACTACAAAACAACATTTCCAGCCACTCATCTGCCTTTTGTTTTGTCGACTCAACCAGAGTATGGTAAGAGATCAAAGATCGAATCTGAATACGAAAATTAGTACATTGCAGACCGCTCTTCGAAAGCGGAAGTATGTTGATGTGATCTACATCGGTCTTGCAATATAAATCTGCTAATGTACATAGTAAATATATTTCAATTTGAGGCGCAAACTACTTTGATAATGATTGGCCTATCGATCGGAGGAATAATTCTACTCAATTGAGACAAGAGTTTTATCAACGTATTTCGTCTGAACATCGAATAAATTCACATCCACAATTGTAATGATTTCAAACACTATATTGTATTTGAAGATTAAAATAATCATAATCGGCCGAATGAACTCCTCTCCTATTTGTATTCTCCTTTCCGTTAGATTTCTTTCTTCTGGATATTTCTCATTGCCTGCACACGTTTTGCATGTTGAGCTCAAATCATTCTATTCGATTGTCCGATCATATTGTGAAAATATAAAAATTCGAATTTCAAAACCGACGTAATACGGTGCGTTAAAAGTGAAAAACCGGAGCCGGGAAATAGTAAAATACAGGGGTCGACCAGGCACACACATCCGGAAACCGTGAAATAGGAAGTTGTTCTCCGCTCTTGTGGAGTTGTCCTTTCATTTATTGATTTTTGCCCGTTTTACTATTTGTTGCCCTTTTTTCTTTTCGCGACACATCAGTTTCTACCTTTCCAGTCAGCGAGGAGATCCCTCCCCATGAATCGTGAGGCCGACAACGTGTGCAGCAGCTGCAAAAACTGCGGTTCGGCAGTCATCGGGCAACCGATGGCATTCCCGTCTCACATCCGCCCCTCCTTGAAGCCGACCGCGTCGTCCACTCCGTCTACACTTGTGTTCAAATCGGAGCAGAGCCAGTTGAGAAGGTCAATAGAAAAGCATCCACAGTAAATCATCGCTGCAGGGCCTGGCGAAAGAGTTGCTGCGAGAGGACTACCTCAAGATTGTGGTCGACAAGATTGACGCTGCGAACAAGAGCATCACTCTGGATTTCGTGCAAATCGAGCGGCGTAATAAGAAGGCCACACTGTTGAGGATGGTCGGTATCGATCTGAGGAAGTAGGAGTAGAGTAAAGATTGTGAGTTATCAGCTAGCAGCTAATTGTGAGCTCAATATCCTAGTCTACTTAGGCTCAATCTCCTAGTATATTCCTTGTCAACGTCTCTTTTAATAATTATATGTTAATATACTTTACTTATTTATGTATCTTTCAGTGCAAGTGTTCAAGCAGAAGACGCTCGTCTTCGTTGCTAGCAAGACGATGACCGATACACTTGAAGTGTTCATCTCGGAGGCTGGCACTCCCACGACCACCACTCATGGAGTTCGGGAACAGGTTGGTTGTTGATTACTATAGAAGTAAATTCAGCGTTAACAATATTTTTTAGAACCAGCGTGAAGCTGCGCTGGCCGATTTTCGGTCGGGAAGACGCCCATTCTCAACGCAACAGCAGTGGCCGAGAGGGGCCTGGACATTTCGGGAGTCGACCATGTGATCAATTACGAGGAGATTACCGACTAAAGTGAGTATACAACACAAGCTATTGAGATGGTTGTTTCATTTCATATTGTATTGCATATTGCAAACAAGCATATTGCAAACAAGCTAACTAGTAGTAACGCTCACAGCAAGCTAACATTAGTAATCATTATGAATTGATCCTACTTTTTAAATTACTGTTTTTATATTTTGTTGTGTTTCAGTCCATCGCATTGGCCACACTGGCCGCCTGGGAAAGCCCGGCCATTCGACGTCATTCATCGACTCCGAGCACGCCTACGAGGTCATCCTTCCTCTCATTCGACAGCTAGCCAAGGTACGGTGTGCATTAGGGATCTAATAAAATGTATGAATCAAATTTGCTCAGAAAATCGTGAGTGTGAAAATTACAGCTTTAGAACAAGTGTAGCTGTAGCTAGGCAGATTAGCGCCTCTTGTATGGGGCTAATCGCGTCTCCGCATTAGTCGCTTCTGAGCAATGAATCAAATCAGGATTTGTTGGGTATTTATTTAAATAATAAAATATTATGTGCAGTCGCCCGTCGACGCGCATGGTGAGCCGGCGAGCCAGGAGGCGCAGACCAACGGCGGAGATGTAAGTGAGACTTTCACCACGATATTTAGATTAGATGTGAAACTCAAATTTCACTTGATTTGCTCTATTGATCGAATTAGAAGATTTTCCAATTAGTTGTGAAACTCAATTGTCGCTGGTTAAAAGTAGGACCTGACTATGTCATTAATCTCCTGAGAAACCGCAAAATCCCTGGTTACAGTCTGGCTGCAAATTTTATTTCTATTATTATTTCATGGAACCCAAACGCACTAGGCCTTGTATGACTGTTATATGACTATTATGAAAGTGTGAATCAATGCTATTTATAACTCGAACCAGTCATTGACTGATATTTCATAAGGCTTCTAATAATTCATTTACATTCAGTCGCAGCGTGAGGGAACGGAGGGCACGACGCCCCGAGAAGGTGTACAAGAATGTGATCAAGAAGAATAAGAACGAGTTGAAGTTCTACGAATTGAACTAATGTAAATTTATTGTGTTATAAAGTAGAATTATTACTCATATGTATTGTACGATTGTTTCTTATTAATTGAAAGATAAACTAATTATTGTATAAAAAACGTCCTCGAAACATTGTGGAAGTGAATGGGACCACGTGTCTAAGGTGTTTCCTACGAGACTCATTGGAAGACGAATAATTCCTCAACTTACCGTACTCCACGGCAGAAATGTACTAATTTTCTACAGTATCAATTATCGTACTTACGTTTTTCTACCGTAATCCATCGTCCTTCGTTGAATTTCATAAATTGCTGGAATACCGTAATCTATTGTACCTGCCTTTTTTCGAATTATGTGCTCAAGAAATACGGAATGTTATAATTTCACGCGTTGCTCATTTTCGATAACTATCATCATTATTCAGAGAATGTTGGGAAAAAGGAAACGTAAGTGTTTCGAATGTGGCCATGCCGATGAAACAACGAGAACGTTTCCGGCCAATTCAAGAACAACTCTCCAAAAACAGTGGCTTGACAGACTAGGATTGAATGGACCAGAGACGATCAAAAAATAGGAGGAGTATCGAGAGAAGTTGGCAAAAGGTGTAGACATCAGATGGTGCACAAAGCACTTCATCGCCGGTGAAACCCTCCCAATTGATGTGAGTCTCTCTCAACTGATCTACCGTATGCTTAGCATCAGTTTTGTTCGAGAGAGACCTCAAAATTAATTCGATCATTATACAAAAATGTCTTTACAGCTTCGATCTAAACCCACTTCTTGTGACTACACACCTCCGAGAGGAATTGCAACCTCAACGACTCAATGAACGCTACCGTAATCCAATTGTGTGTACTACCCCTGTTGCATCAGACAATGAGATGGATATGGACGAGGTAAGCATATTACAATTTATAATTACATAATAATTTCGATACATAATAACATATGAAAGTGAACATAATTAAATACAAAATGGTGATATAAATACAAAAACTATCTTTGCTTTTAGGAAGATTCATGGAAATCGGAGTCTAAATATTTTGCCTACTGGAAAATGCTGAATTCATTGTCATTCATTCCTCATTTTGAGGGGTCAATTTGCGGTATCAAAAACCCCATTCATAGTCGAAAAGCTGATAGACCATTTTGACCCATCAACCCACCTTTCCCCACATTTGAGAGATCGTTATCGCGAAATGAGAGGGAAAGATCGTATTTATTCGATCTAGATCGGATTCAGGGAATGGGTCGAGAAGCGAGTAAAAATGGTTGAGTTTCAATGAAGAGTATAATGCTTTATGATCCAATTCGCTGAAAGATGAAGTGGCATGGATTATGATGACTGTAGAAAACGATTGGAATATGGTAGATAACTGTAGTTTGTATGGTTTGGTTCCAGTGGTGTTTCACGGAGCACGGTAGGATTTTGTAGGAGTATGGTAGGTTACTGTAAACGTACAGACACCTTCTGTTACCTACAGTACACTACGGAATACTTACCTTAGCCTACAGTAACCAACTGTACCCTACCGCAAACGTACCATCATCAAATATTGCTCCCCCACCTACGTCACTCCTACAATAACCAACCATACCATACCATGCAGCTTACTGTAAGGTACAGTGAGTATACGGTCATCATAATCCATGCCACTTCATCTTTCAGCGAATTGGATCATAAAGCATTATACTCTTCATTGAAACTCAACCATTTTTACTCGCTTCTCGATCCATTCCCTGAATCCGATCTAGATCGAATAAATACGATCTTTCCTTCTCATTTCGCGAAAACGATCTCTCAAATGTGGGGAAAGGTGAGGTTGATGGGGCAAAATAATCTATCAGCTTTTCGACTATAACATGGGATTTTTGATACCGCAATTGACCCCGAAAAATAAGGAATTAGTCACTATAAATTCAGCAAAAAAAGATAGACTGTTTTCCTACACTCTTACAGGAAACAAGCTATTTGGCTATATTCTCGAGAAATTTTTGAGCTCATTTCATAAAAGCAAAGATGAATAACATTAAAACATACAAAATTTACATCAGATGGGGCTCTCCACTCCTCCTCGTCAGTCGCCGATTCGCTCCTCCTCCTTCCCTCTACTCGATCCTAACGACAATCTGAACGATGATTATATGAGCATACTTCCAAAACGGTTCAAAAAAGAAGCGAGTATCCGCGTCGAAAATCAATTATTCGAAGAAAATACGATCAGTCAAGTAAGTCGCGGAATAAATATAACGAATTGCATATCTCTCTCAGGAATCACAGGGCTCACAGTTATCAGAGTACACTCCTTCTCAAGATGTGAATCACGTTAGCGAGGAAGACACGGATTACAGCGATAATGAGGGGAACTATGAGGAGGGTGAAGCAGTGAAGAAGAAGAAGAAGAAGAAATATCGATTGGTCGGAGAAAACCAACTGCGCTCCTTATTCCGGCGATGCCAGGAATGTGGAGAAGTTATCGATAGTTCTTCTTTGACAATAAGATCGGAAGGGAGCGCGTGTGTTGTAGAGTTTGACTGTAGCAATCTCTCGTGCAAGGCGGGTAATTGGAAGAGTCAAGAGAGAATAGGGAAAGGGAGAAGTACGGTATTCGAGGGAGACCAGGAGATCTCGATTGGCTCATTCATCAGTGGAGTGCCGATACCAGTGAGAAAAATCTCAGCGGCGGAAAAAAGAAAAAAAATACATTGCAGAGACTGGCTGATTTCGCGAAATTACTCGGCATCGGATTCCCTAGCGAGCGCACTATGCGAAGGATGATTCGCCATATTGGATGTCCTGCGATTGAGAATGTTTTTCATGAATGTCAGAAGGAAGTACGAACAATGGCTAAGAATGTGGCAAAGGTGAAATGGACGAAATAACGCACACAATTGAATGAGTTTTAGCCCGATGGAATAGCTGTATCCATCGATGGTCAGTATGACCATCCTGGCTTCAATGCTACGAATTGTAAAGTGACGGTACTGGATGCAAATCTAAAGGTCGTGCTGGCAGCATCGAGTTTGAACAAGAAGGAGGCAGAAATCGGTTCACGCAGCACGAAAATAATTATAAAATATCGGAAATTTAGATGGAAAATCGATAAGAATGGAATCGGTTGGTGCACTAAGAGCAATGAGGGAACTAGTCGCGGACGGGTTCAACATAAAGTAAGCGAGTATTACATAAATCAATGTGAAACAATAATGAACAGAGTGCGTGTGACCGATCAGAATGCGATGGTGGACAAGAAATTGAGAGAGCACCCGGACACCGCATCCATTGAAGGAGCTTATGAATGGTGGCACGTCCAAAAACCATTGAAGAAGATATGGAGAACGGTGATCACTAACGAATCAGAATTTGTATTGGAAATTTATTACAGGAAATGAAGTCGTCCCCCATTCTCTCGCAGCTCTACTCTCACTTTTTTAATCACCTCTTTTATTGCCACAAGAAGTACGATGATATGAGTGATCGCCCTAAAGCGCTTGAGCTTGTTCGGTCATATCTAAATCACGTACAGGGCAAGCGTACATGGAAAAGGGTGAGCTAAAAATATTCAAGCGAGCAGATAGAACATCATAACACTCAAAACAGGGAGGCGATTTCGTGCATGTTTTTGAATGTGATCATGAGGCATTAAAACGGAAGAAGAAAGGAGAACCGGCAAGACCGAAGCTAAAGGTCAATGAAACCCACCGCTAATCTATTGATTCTAAAGGCTGATTCGGAGGAGTTTAAGACGATTAAAAAATGCTGTATTCTAAAACGTTTGAAAAAGCATTTTTGAAAAGTTCGCCACTGATCGACACCGCCCTCAACAAGAACTTTCACGCTTTGTCGCTAATGTATGCCCCGAAACGATCTGCCTGGTAATACAAGGAAGAAAAAATAAACAGTAAATTAATCCTATTATCAGCTCCCCCTTCTTCTACGATATCAAGATGAAGTTGAGCATCTTACATTATAATTCACTAATCATGGAAGAACAACAAGGACAGAGAGAAGAAAAAAGAGCATTCGTTTTGCACCGACCAGGAAGAGTCGCTCTATCCGTAAAAAGGAAGAGGGATTCCAGAAAACATGAATGGAAAAACCAGGTCAAATGACACCATAAGTAATCCATACTTGTCGCTATTCAGATTCTGAAAGAGTGTGTGGAGGCGCGCGCGAATCTCGAAGAGGGAAGGTTTATGGCTCGGATCGGAATGCCTGAAGATTACGTGTTTTATGAACTAATGGAATGGGAAAATGCGCAATCGGGCGAGGATGATGAGGAAGGAGAAGAGGATGTGGGGAGGACGACAAGGAATGGAGCGAGCGTTCTCTCCAATTATAGCGCAAACAATGCTACTAATCGCTCTCTGTCCACTTATTTCACGCATATTTTCAATTGTTAGTCCTATCGCCATGATAAATGATGAAAAACGGACATAGTTATCCTCAAAAACACTCACGACATAAAATTCGACTGATAAACCATCGTAACCACTAGATTAGTAGTAGCGTTGCTGCTAAAAGTGGTTGCTGAGCTTGAAATAAGCTAAGCCAACGAATAGAGGGCACAAAAAGATAATAAAAACGCGAAACAGTGCAAATAGAGCAGTGAAACACTTGTTGAAACCGCTCGAGGGAGCAAGAGAGGTAGGGACATGCAAACCGGAAAATAAAATTTGAGAGCCGGGGAGGGGTATGTGCCAGGAAATGAACGTCGAACTGCCCGGGAATTCAAATCGCCTCAGTAAAATTGTTTATTCGTGATTAAACGACTATACAAGGATGCGCCTCTCTAATTTTTAGTTTTCCAAGGAGCTTCAATGATAATATATCATTTAAAAAATAACAAAAAATATCTGTGGTCGCAAACAAATTAAATTTAGCGTTTAAACTTTTGCATAAAACAGTTTTTATCGAATATCCGATCAAATAAGAGATGCGCCTTCGCGGTTTGATTATGTTTTTGTTTTTAAGACCATTAGTAAGCACTATGCAAAAAATGAACAAAATCTGTGGTCGCAAACCTTATAAAAAACAGCGTCAAAAAGTCCATGAAATCAGGGATCATGTCTAGTTGTTTGCAAACTAAGACTGTTTTTGTTCATATTTCATGCACCTAACAGGTTAATTACACCCTGTGAAAACGTTACAATGTATAATTCTCAACTTCAGCTACATACTTACCGAATTAGGCACGGCTACAGTATACCAAAATTCTAAAAGTGATAAGTACGCTCCCTGTGAAGTGAAAAATGCTTATATATGTATCAATAATTGTTCAAGAGAAAATGCTCTATCTAATAGAACAAAAAATTAAAGAACGAAACGCATTTGAAAATATTCGCATCTGACATTTGAAAATAAAGTGACCAAATGAACCATGCACTCGCTGGCACTACACCACGGTGGGCGGGGCTAAGAATGGGTGCCTGTATCTCGCTTAAATAAATTTGTTCAAAAATTCTGGAAGTGGTATCGTGATTCTGCATGTCCGATAGCCCCACAACCGAAAAATTGGAATTTTTAATGGAGTTTGAATTTTCACGTGAATGTCCCTACAAGAGAGGACCGGAACTCACGACCGGGTTTTGCCAAAATTCGGCTGCCCGTGCGAACATGCTTTTAGCATAGAGTAGTGCGCATCGTTAGAACCGGAACGGTTTATTCGATTACTGTATTTTATAAATCAATTTTATTAATTTTAAGTTAATTATTTTTATTTTTATATTTAGCGATTATTGCTTAACTCAACAAGAGAAATTATATGGAGAAATATAATTTTGCTCGACCAACTCCCTTTAAAATGAGCTTTTTCGTCGAAATTATTTTTTTCACGTGATGACCTCGGAGTGTCTCACTCGATATTTATATTTTAACTTAGAAGGCCGCGAGTTTTGTTGTTATTTGAGCTAAATAGGACCTATGGATTACTCCACGCCAAAAAAGCTGCGATTTCATGGTCGCCCACGTCAGATATCGTCGAAAATATCGTACACCGAGTCCATTCTCCACGATGATGGTCCATCATTGTCCATGATGGACCATCATAGTCCATCATTTTTCCATCATCGCCGTTCTTGGCTTAAAATGCGATAATCAGGGCTCTTTTTGTGCCTGTTGCACTCTTTTTGGTTCCCTTTTCACATTTGAATGAAAAAATAAAATAAAACTAACCATTTTCATTGTTTAATTCGCATTCCATCTGATTCCATCATTTTTCCTAGGGACCCTCATCCGGAAAATTCAAGGTTGAGAGCCGGGAAAAGGTACAAATAGTCGAAATCGCCCGGGAATTCAAATCTTAACGTTAATTTGATTTTTTAGGGTTTATGGAATATTAGGAAGTGCAGCCTCCCAGTTTTTATATTGAATTAAGACATGGTCGAGTAGAGTATATATTTCAAAAATACTAAAAATCTGTCGCGGCGGTTTTATACACTTCGAATTCAAAGTTCAAGATTTTTCGATATTTTCTGTTTTAATTAGCGTACGAATGATATTCAAGATGCCGTTGTTCAGTTTCCTAATTGTGAAGTTGGTCAAGGATGAATAGAAGTCCCTGGCAAAATTCAGCAAAATCTGTCGCAGCGAACATTGAGAAAATGGAGTGAAACATGCTGGTCATTGTAGCTACCGTACCTTTTCATGTATTGATTTTCTCACTGTGCAGTTATTAATCGCTCTGGAATCAATGGAGAAATCCTCTCTTATTTCAAAAATGAATCGCAATAGAAAAAATGCAAATGTGTATTGCTGTAATTTCATTACCATAATCTATAAAACCACGCGTTGTTCTCTTTTTTGTTCTCTCCTAACTTTATACAAATCGCAATAGAAAAAATGCAAATGTGTATTGCTGTAATTTCATTACCATAATCTATAAAACCACGCGTTGTTCTCTTTTTTGTTCTCTCCTAACTTTATGCACATCGCAATAGAAAAAATGCAAATGTGTATTGCTGTAATTTCATTACCATAATCTATAAAACTATAAAGCTATAAAACCACGGTTCTAACTCCACTATTCGCCTTCTTGGCCATTGTCTCTATGCTCCTATATCTATACATCGATGGCAAGCGGCGTCAGTAGTCGATGGGCTTCATCTGCCGGCGGTACCGTATGTTTGACCATATGGGCGACAGTATTCTCACTACTAAGTCATATTATTACCAGAGCTTATTCTTACTATCTACTAGGTAATATTAGGTCACACTATTACAGAGCTATTACAGAGATACTATTAGTGCGGTTCGAACCATGCATAAAGTAAAGCCTGCACTTCAAATAGTCAAAAATTCGATTTTTTTAAATATATTTAACAAAATTATGAAAAATGAATTAGATAAGCGTAATCGCCATAAAATTCTGGTACGGGTACCACACTTGCGTAAAAAATCGAGTAATTATCTTAAAAGGAATGATATGTAACCCTGCATCCACTGCCTTTCTTAAGATATCACTCCACTTTCAACTGATTTCTTGGCAAGAAAAAAATGATTTCTTGCAACAAATTTTCTTGAATATAGAAGTCTACCTGATAGGTATATCTTAAATATATTTTTCGAGAGATCAAAGATCAAAGATCAAATTTTTTGCGATCAATGTTCAAAAATCGTAAATACCGTCCCCAGGGGTCATGTTGGTAGAGTATTGCTGTAATTTCATTACCATAATCTATAAAACCACGCGTTGTTCTCTTTTTTGTTCTCTCCTAACTTTATGCACATCGCAATCGAAAAAATGCAAATGTGTATTGCTGTAATTTCATTACCATAATAGGGACCACCATTTGAAGATCCGGGAAAAAAATTCCGGGAAAAAGTGTGAGACAGAGCCGTGTGTGAAATTCCGGCACCGGTGTTTAGATTAACGGAGTTCAAGGAGGGCACGCTCGTGATTTCGATTTTTTCACTGTTTTATTTTTTTATATTTTGATCGATATTTATACTTTAACTTGAAAGGCCGCGAGTTTTGTTGTTACGAGCGCTAAATAGGCACCCTGGACAACCACACCAAAAAATGCCGCATTTCTGTAGGCGTCCATGTCCGTTATCGCTGAAATTCGGATTTGTACGCGCTGGCCTTGGCATTTATCGATCGATTATTGTATTTTAACTTGGAAGGCCGCGAGTTTCGCTGTTATGTGGGCTGAATAGGCACTATGGACAACCCCTGTGCGAAAAATTCCGGAATTCTGTAGGCGTCCACATCCGTTATCGTCGTTGACAGCTCGTCGTGCACCCCGTGCTCGCTTTTTATTCGCATATTTCGATCGATAACTATACTTTAACTTGAAAGGCCGCGAGTTTCGCTGTTATGTGGGCTGAATAGGCACTATGAACAACCCCTGTGCGAAAAATGCCGGAATTCTGTAGGCGTCCACATCCGTTATCGTCGTTGACAGCTCGTCGTGCACCCCGTGCTGCTTTTTATTCGCATATTTCGATCGATAACTATACTTTAACTTGAAAGGCCGCGAGTTTCGCTGTTATGTGGGCTGAATAGGCACTATGGACAACCCCTGTGCGAAAAATGCCGGAATTCTGTAGGCGTCCACATCCGTTATCGTCGAATTTCGGTTTTGCACGCGCTGGCCTTGGCATTTATCGATCGATTATTGTATTTTAACTTGAAAGGCCGCGAGTTTCGCTGTTATGTGGGCTGAATAGGCACTATGGACAAACCCCTGTGCGAAAAATGCCGGAATTCTGTAGGCGTCCACATCCGTTATCGTCGTTGACAGCTCGTCGTGCACCCCGGGCTCGCTTTTTATTCGCATATTTCGATCGATAACTATACTTTAACTTGAAAGGCCGCGAGTTTCGCTGTTATGTGGGATGAATACACCCCATGGACAATCCCCACGCCAAAAATGCCGGAATTCTGTAGGCGTCCACGTCCGTTATCGTCGAATTTCGGTTTTGCACGCGCTGGCCTTGGCATTTATCGATCGATTATTGTATTTTAACTTGGAAGGCCGCGAGTTTCGCTGTTATGTGGGCTGAATAGGCACTATGGACAAACCCCTGTGCGAAAAATGCCGGAATTCTGTAGGCGTCCACATCCGTTATCGTCGAATTTCGGTTTTGCACGCGCTGGCCTTGGCATTTATCGATCGATTATTGTATTTTAACTTGAAAGGCCGCGAGTTTCGCTGTTATGTGGGCTGAATAGGCACTATGGACAAACCCCTGTGCGAAAAATGCCGGAATTCTGTAGGCGTCCACATCCGTTATCGTCGTTGACAGCTCGTCGTGCACCCCGGGCTCGCTTTTTATTCGCATATTTCGATCGATAACTATACTTTAACTTGAAAGGCCGCGAGTTTCGCTGTTATGTGGGATGAATACACCCCATGGACAATCCCCACGCCAAAAATGCCGGAATTCTGTAGGCGTCCACGTCCGTTATCGTCGAATTTCGGTTTTGCACGCGCTGGCCTTGGCATTTATCGATCGATTATTGTATTTTAACTTGGAAGGCCGCGAGTTTCGCTGTTATGTGGGCTGAATAGGTCCCATGGGCTACCCCTGTGCGAAAAATGACGGAATTCTGTAGGCGTCCACGTCTGTTATCGTCGAAATTCGGTTTTGTACGCTCTGAACTTGCCATTTTTCTTTCAATAACTTGCTTGCACTGTCCTTATTTGACGAGGGCCGCGCATTATCGCTGTTGATAGTTGACTACCAACCCCTGGGTGACCCCTTGCTCCATTTTGACGCGAATCGGTAGGTGCCCGCGGATGGTACATGCGAAAACATCCCAGATGGTCTTTATTTTTATAGCTTTCTAATCGAGGGAGAGATCATACACAATCGAGGGAGAACAGGACACAGAATCGAGGGAAAGCATCACATGATGGAATTCAACAGCGAA
This sequence comes from Pristionchus pacificus, assembly GCA_000180635.4. Lineage (NCBI taxonomy): Eukaryota > Metazoa > Nematoda > Chromadorea > Rhabditida > Neodiplogasteridae > Pristionchus > Pristionchus pacificus. The sequence goes on from CM026575.1 coordinate 37,076,107, forward strand.
CAGAGTTTTTTCTGATATAAATATAAAAATGTTATAGCCAGAACCGGGAAATAGTCATTCCCAGCCGGAACCGTCAGTAGAGCCGGATCCGGGTCAAACGTCGCCTCGGCGTGGTGTATCTCGTTTTCAAGCTAGAGACTTCGTTTATTTTGCAAATATCTTTCTTCTTTTTGTATTATTTTAAATTTTTCTTTTTGAAAATTCATTCCACACCTATGGACTAATGATCACGAAAGGCCTTGACATCCCAAATAAATATTTGCGATTTTGATGGTGGTCCCTATTACCATAATCAATAAACCCACGCGTTGTTCTCTTTTTAATAACTGTACTCACCAATTTCACTTATTATTTTGATATGTTATCACAATCAGAAGAAAATATTCATGAATATTATAATTGCTTCTCTTAGTAGTGCAAGGTAGAGCATTTGTCTACGAAAAGAAGGTACCCGTACCAGAAAAGTAAAAGGGTTGAGACATGCACTTGATGTGTTGGAAGGGTAGAGATCTGGGGTGTGTGTTTCTCGAAATTTCCCGATTCTCCGGAACTTTTTGAAGAAACATTGTGTTGCAATGTCCTTCTGGCTTCTCGGATACTTCCTTTCGTTAACCTAGAGACTGTAGGAGTTGAAGAGACTTTCTCTCACCAGTCAGATAGAGCGAGAGAGTCAATGAAGAGATTCCGCTTCTCATTTCATGCTCCTTTCTGTCTGCATAGCTTTTATTTTGCTGGTATGTGCGGAACAGTGTTCTCTTTTCATTTGATCTCTCGCAAGAGAGAGGAACGAGAGAGTGTGAGAAATGAAGAGTGTCCGACAGCCAGTATACGCGTGGGGCAGGTTAATTCATGATGATCAGACGCAGAACCTTGTGAACATACGCGAGCCAGGGTGCTCCTTGGAATTTTTTTTTGAACGGGTCTCCGGGTTTAAAAACAGCTTCATAAGAACGAGTCACCTCCCTGTTCGAACCAATTTTCACCTATTTTTGTTCAAAATTAACGGGTTGCCGCTCAAAATAACGAAATTCTTTCCTATTTGAACGGGTCACCGCCACCTCAAAGTTGTCCAGGGAAATCGGCGCTCAGCTATGCTTGTGAATGGATACTATCGCTTGACATGGATACACTTTTACTAGCTTCAAGTCTCCTATTGACGTTTCATCATTCAATTTGTTGGCCTTTTTGAACTATACTCTACGCGAATGAAACATCTCCGCACATCGTGAAACCGAAAGATCAGAGAGAAACTTTCTCGATAAATTATCGCATGTTGCTTTACGATTCCGTTCGTACTTTATCCGTCTCCTATAAACCTGCTTGTTTGTTTGTCTTCCTTCATGCAAGAAACTTGAAAAAAGAGATGCCATAACAGGATTACCGCAAACGAGAGTATAGTTCACTGGACCGGAATCATCTCCGTGTGATAGCTTTATGATTTAATGATAGATAGCAATTCTGTGTCGCTCACGATCTCAATATCATTTTATCCATAACACTCTTATAATTTAAGATTCTTAAACCTCTCAAACATCACAAGTGAACAAATCCCGTGTAGAAAGAACATAAAAGTGATCGACATGAACAATTTGGCAAATAATTTCAAAATAGTCTCTCCATTTTGATCGCACTTTTGTCGGTCAAAATCAGATGAGCTTCTCAATCTCAAATTGGACATTTAGGAAGTCAAAAACAAAAGATAAACGTTGAAATTCCCAGCGTTGTTCTAGATGGTTCCGAAAAAAAAAGATAAATTTGGTTTGCGATTCTTACTTCGAGGCCTTACGCACCTTACGTAGAAATGATAATATTGCACAGAAAGGTGAGATCATTGCTAGAGGTACTCGTTACTTCTTGGCTGGGCTAACGATGCTCTCTTCGCGTTGCATGTTCTCTCACCGGCTAGAGAGGGCGAGATAGCACGCGAAATGAAGAGACGGTCAGAGATGCACATCATTCTCATCGTCGAATGAACCTCTGAGGAGGACGATGGGAGGTATCTGACACTCTCCATTCCACACACTCTCTCGCTCACTCTGACCGCCGAGAGAGTGTGTGAGATGGAGAGACGAGGTGGAGAGGAGGGGAGTGCGAGATGTGATTTGCTGCTGCTTCGATTCGCCATTGCACGGTTCCAGCTCGGAGTACTTTCGCCAGCCGGATGGTTGGGGAAGAGGATGGTACTGCTCACCGAACCTGGAATAGCGTCGGTAATACCGCTGTGATAACCTTCCTCGCTTTGCCTCTTCACACAACATTTTCTCGCTGTTCATCGGTTATCATGCAGACTAATATTTCGCGAGAAGAAAAAGATGTGATTTTATTATGAAACATTTTTCGACTTGCCTCGTATTGCAACTGAAACTGGAGTATCCTCGCGAGTTGGCAATCGAGTTTTGCGCTTCCTAAATAATCAGATTAAAATTAAAAATAAATAAACAAAAATAAATAAAATAAAATAAAAACAAACAATCTTTGCGTGTTTATTCTGCAGTGTGTTCGAGTCTGAGAGGGATCTGTTTGATGGCACCTCGGGTTGGGTGAGGAAATTGCGATTGTTGTTCTCTGCAATTTGGATCCCATTAGTTCTTCTTACTCTGAGATGATTCACTGTCGTTAATCGTTGAAGATTAATCTCAAAATTCGCGAAGAATCGTGCTTCATTTTTCACACTCGGTCGACGAGAGAGAGAGAGAGAGAGAGAGAGAGAGTGTGTGTGTGAAATGAAGAGGCGGCGGTATCATTTCTCGAGCTCTAATTAAGAATAAATGTTGAAGAATTCAGCACTCTTCATCTCGCAAATCTTATCTTTTTGAGATTAGAAGGAATGAAGAGGCGAATTCTTCATCCTGAGAACCCTTCTTTTAACTCCATCTAATTTCGTTTAGGAAATGATGGCAATCGTAACGAACCCGATGGCTTTATAATAGTGTAGTTTGCAACGATCGAATCACCATCAACCGGAATGACTGCTGCCGTGACGTATCTGCGAAAATATCACTTATCTAGCCCATCTCCAATCTAGGAATTGAACAATCACTGTCCTAATGATAGACGAAAGTGCGTTTATTAAGAAGATAAAACAAATCTAGGAACAAATGGAACCAATCAAACTCGGAGAAATCATGATAGATAAGTGTGAATGTAACTATCTACTACTTTGACCTTTGAAACTTTGAAATGTAAGAAGTGTGAAAGTAGCTTTGACTTTGAATATGATCTCACTTTGAGTCCTTGTGTACGACATCCCGATTGTTGTTGCTTATATACTTGGATTTCTCGTTTCGCGCCGCTGTGTCGTCTGGCACAGCACACCCGAAGAGGGACCTGAATTTTAAAAATTTCAGGATAAATAATATCACGCGTTTCGCGTAAAAACGTAGACAAATTGTCATATTCAGGTACAGCAAAAAAAATCTTGGTTTGAGATTTCAATTGTTTTCGATTGCATATTGGTAGGCGACATCCCAAAAAAAATTTCAGACCGATTGCATCACTCTCGGCTGTGCAGCACTCTGCTGCAGCTCTCAAAGACCCATTTTCGACCTCAGATTTCTGCCGTTTGCAGATGTTTTCTTGAAAAGTACAAAAGAGAAACTATGTCTCATTAATGACGGTCTCTAAGGCTGTCAAATTTTTTAGAGGGCTTGATGCCATTTCCTCCCCTCTCTCCTCTCTCATTTCATTTCATTCGTCGCGAGCGGCGCGTGGGAGCTGTGTGATTGAGTGAAATGAAGGAGATAGCGTGCTTAAATCGACCGTATCTCAAAAAAGCTCATGAGTTATGAGGTTTCCCTTTGCAGCTATATTCGGCACATGATTCTCCATCGAATGAATACAAAAAATTCGGTAGAACTCCAGAAACAAGTGTTTTATAGCGCAAAAAGTGAGTCAAAACATCAGTTTATACAAATTTCGGGCATCAAGCCCTCTAAAAAAGTTGACAGCCTTAGAGACCGTCATTAATAAGACATAGTTTCTCTTTTGTACTTTTCATGAAAACATCTGCAAACGGCAGAAATCTGGGGTCGAAAAATGGGTCTTTGAGAGCTGCAGCAGGGTGCTGCACAGCCGAGAGTGACGCAACCGGTCTGAAATTTTTTTGGGATGTCCCCTACCGATATGCAATCGAAAACAATTTAAATCTTATACCAAGATTTTTTAGCTGTACCAAGGTTGTCTACGTTTTTACGCGAAACGCGTGATATAATTTTAGGATGATGAAAACGAACTTTTCTCTTACGTTCTAGAGGAAACAACTATTTGGCTAGTAAGAACATTAAATTGTTTAAAAAGTATTTTAATGATAAATTAAATAATATAAATTGCAAACCTGCAAGCGAGGCGGAAGTTCTCAGCGTGAGCAGCGTAGAGCAACGGATTGAGGGCGCAATTTACATACGGGAAGAGATGTACTGAAAAGGAAGGGATCTTTGCACTCATTTATGCATCTCTGGAAGTTGATAGAGCACTCAGTCAGATCATTATTAGAACTGTGAAAATGAAGAGAATATCTCTTCAATCTAACAATAAGCTCGGATCAGTAAGAGACTGTTTTGATAAAGACTTCCTACGAAGATTACTGCGCGCTTCCTAGTGGGTATCTTGCAGTTTCTAAAACACTGTGTTCCTTCGCAAGAATGCGATGAAGAAATTAAAACAACTCGTTCTCTTCTCTTCAATAATAATAGCATGATGAAACATTGATCATTGCTGATTGTTGATCATTGCGAATCGAACCAACTTGACCAAATTTTCCCTAAACGAATCATTCCTTCACACGACCTTTCTGTTTCTGAATTCCCCATGTTTCAATCAAGGGATAAATTTATCTGCCCACTCACAAATATTAACGACGATCCTCTCAAAATGCGTGCTAATTCGCGTCTTGAATATTGAAGAGAAGAGATTGAATAGCCAGAAGGGAGACCTGAATTTAATTTTAGGATATATTTTCAAAATGTTCAAAAATAGAGAGATTTCCTAGATGAACGCTGTTGGACAGTAGCTTTAAACTTGCTCATCGTATTTTGCTAAACGTGAAACACAATTTCACTATTTATTCGTACTAGTTTGATCAAGTCTTGGCTCTTATTTCTAATTTTAAGGAGTATCCATGTGCAGACTCACTGTCTACTCACCAGCATATCACGTGGAAGATGACTACCCATAGCACCAGTCTGGTCACTCTCTGATAGGGCGCGCGAGTGGATGAGGCACGCTGGAGACGCTTCGAACCCTGGAAAAGACAATCAAGATATGGGATCGAAGTTTCCACTCTTCATTCCACATTTTCTCTAGCGTAGACAATCTACTTCAAACATGTTATCACATTTTTAAAATGATACGATTGTAATTGCACACCTACTAAACTATTCCGCGCGGCAAACGCGTTAGCTCCGCCCACTTTCACTTCGTTACACGCGTTTTTAGTCTATTTGCACTATTTTTCTTAGTTTTTAATGATAAAACTCAATTTCTGGTATGGTTTCGCGTTCATTGAGCACCAATTATATAATTAAAGCTTAAATTTAAACGCGACCGTAGTTTAGTAGCAATTTCGTTACGCGCGGAACAAGAAACAACTTTGCATCAAAATGTGATAATCAGGTAAAGTATTTCAACAGCGCGATCGTTGGAGACGCTTCGAACGCTGCAGAAAAATGTGTTATTCGCTACTTTTTTATCCTTTCTTTGACCATCAGACCAGATGCAGAACATTGTTCAAGTAAAAAGGTCTAAAATGAACTTCCATGATATTATTATTTTTTGACTGTACTGCTCCCCTGAGCTTCATCAGTATGTGATAGTACAAGTAGTGAGCTAGTTTTTCCTATCTACTAATCAACAAATTTTCATCACTACCCCACGCTATCGATTACTGTACACACCGCACTTCATCAAACTGCCGTACCTTGACCGCCTCCCTCAACTTGATGAGTATGTGATAGTAGAAGTAGATGATGAAGACCATGGGAGCGGCGAAGAGGCAGATCGACGAGATGGAAATGTACCTGAACAGGAATTGGAATTTTTTTGGAACAGGAAATCGTACAGAATGAACCCATGTCCCTTCATCGCCTTCATGGTTCTCGTCTCTTTTCGGACTGAGAAATGAGGTAGTGTGTAAAACGAAATGAGTATTTCTAAAAATCTTTCGAAAACTCGCTCACCACCGCGCACTATCACTACTCGGCCAATTGGCAATGCAGTAGATGACCGTCGCCCCACTCTCCTTGAACCGGACGTACACCTGAACAAATGCAAGTTGCGGACAACGCATCACAATATGAGATATTCTTGTTCCTCTAGACGGACAAATTGTGAATGATGAACTGCATTTATTTAGTATGCGATATTCCCGTTTTTTTCGTATTTTAAAACGGCAAGCAGGTACGTTAATACTCTCACCTGACTAGCGTACAAGTACAGCGGAAGCGAGAACAGAAAGGCGACAATCCACGCGCAGACAGAGAGAAAGATGGCCGTCTGGTAGTTGCGATAGCGGGCACACCTGACCAGATATAATATTAACCTATCTACACATTTTAAAATGAATAAAGTATGTGATCTCTGTACAACAAACAGAGCACTCTAATTTCCTCTGATTTCGTCGAAGACAAGATATCGGGCACTTCTCTGTTTTATGGCTCAGCCAACTATCGCAGACTCTCCCTATGATTCGCATTCCCTACCGCTCCACATTCAGAGCAGTTGTTGCTTGGGCCAAAAAACAGAGAAGTTCCAGATATCGATCTATTGATTATCCGCAGAGTGGTTTGCACGATGAATTACATCTTCGAAACAGTCACTCTTTATTTCTTCTCTACTTTCGCTGTGCATCTCCCTCCGAGTAGATCCAATAACGAATTAAATATCCCACCAATTCGCCAATTCTAAGTGCAAATGCATCTATAAACTGATACTGCTAAAGTGCTACTGGAGAATCAGACTTCCAACGGCTATAATGGAATTATCATCTCACCAATTGGCTCTGCACATGGCGCAGTATCTGTCCGATGCAAGGAGAACGACGAAGAGAACAGAGGCGTACTTGCCTGCGGATTAAATTATTTTGAAATTTGCGAATTATATTTTTTACTCGATTCTCTCTCTGCGTTTCTCAATGGGATACCCCTTTTACATTTACGGTTAAGAATGCTAAAAAGAATTCTCTTCATTTCCGGTGGTCTCATTCTGAGACAAAGTCAACGCGGAATGAAGAGTCCGAATCTTCATCTTGGGAGGTCTAGACCCCCTTCTTACGAGTCGTCTTGGGGACGTCCACCCCATAATTCTTACCAGTCGTCTCCGTGCCGTGGTATAGTGTGCAGATCATCGAACCGAACGGCCAACTCTTGTCCTGAACGAGAAAATTGTAAGAAAGCACACCCATTGAACGTTTTTTTGGAATGCTGAACTTTCTGTCTATTGCATCTTATCTATTTTTACATGGACAATTTTTTTCTCGAAATCATATTGTTAAAAATAATTAAACGCATACTCGACTGTGTCGCATCCACGACGAGAGTTCTACGGTCCTATCTACTTCCTATTCTTCATCTCAATTTTCAACTCACATAAGCAGTACATATATGAACTCACACTGAGTTGAGTTGCTGCCACCAGTGTCAGATTCGTCAAGTAGATGAAATCAGCCAGACACAGACCGATCATGTACACATTCGTGATCGATCGCATGTACCGTCTGAAAAAAGTGTTTCTATCCCGAGATCAATAAACAAGTTAACGTGTATTTCTCGAGGTGTTGTGAACATATTTTCTTTATTCTTATGTACAATTTTTTTTTCTGTACTACTCTGTTGGTTTTTGGGCAAGCCTTTACTCACAGAATTCCTTCCACATCATTCTCATTCAATATCCCCTACTCGTTCAGAGCGTAGTGCATTTGCCAAAAACAGATTTGATTTTACACTTATTTTCTTACGTTCGTCGTTGTTCATTTGGATTTTATGGAACAGTGGCATCCGGCAGCTAGATGCGTTTTGGCTGCTATTATAAACTTCAACCGGTTTCCACTACCGCATGTTTGAGACCATCGCTAACTGTAAATCTCCCTCTTTTCCTCTCCACCTCTCCTCATTCCCTGACGAAGTCAATTCGGATTCACCCCCACACACGCCCCTTCGCAAGTCCGATAAGCCCCGTTAGTGCGGCTGTCTCTGCGTCTCTCCCTTTCGCCTGCTCTCTCGCCCACTCTAACCGCCTAGAGAGCACAGACCAAGAAGAGAGACAGAAGACTAATCTAGATGTTCTGGCTATCTCAATTGACGGTGCTCTCTCACTTGCTCTAATCGGCGAGATACAATGACAACTGAGGAAAGTCCCCTGCCTAATCTACTGATGCTCAAGTCGTCGGGGCGTGTAATTACATTGAGCACGAGGAGAATAGACAGAGGATATCAGGATGATCTCACGCTCGCAACACGCCCCCTAAATAGGCACTATTTCGTGTGCGATTGGTCAGATTCGGTCTATTCTGAAACTAGATTGCTAATAGTTGAGACAAGAAGGGAACATGCAGATAATCGGATGACCCGCAACATGCCCTGAATAGATACATTATTATTCATCAATCGAAACGATTCGATTTCAACTGCACTGGCACTATCGCAGTAACACAGTCTACGCACGCAGTTGCATGGTATGGTATGCTAAATTCTCTAGGTGGAAAATAGAGAACGAGAAAAGGAAAACACAGAGGTGTTCTCTGTTGCATTTCCACTATGCCGTCCACTTCTTTTCTCCAGGTTCAGACTTTTGAAAATGTATTTAAAGTTCAATAATACTCACGGCCTCAGCAATATCAGTACAATGACCAGCAGATTTAAGGTGCCGATGCATACCAAAGAGAGATGCGCGCTTTTTCAGATCAGAGTTTCAGATTTAGACAAAGAAAACGCGAAATTCAGATGTTTCATACAACTTTTGCTTAACACCTAACAGAGTTACGTTTAAGGTTTAGTTGCGCCGAGGTATTACGGGATAGTATGACATAACCGAAGAAATTCCAAATAAAAATTGTAGGAAACGCACGGCCTCAACAGAATGAGCACGATGACGAGTAGATTGACAGTGCCGATGCACACGAGGGAGAGATGCGTTACGGTAAGGGCTAATCTGCAATGTTTATAAAAGGAATAATGTGGTCCGAAAGCAGCACATTCGACATTAGACCGATATCACACACTACGATTTATGTACACTGTTCAGTTTTGAAAGACCGAATCGCTTAAGAAGTTCTAGCTGTTTGGCGGTGACTGCATCAAGAAAGCAATTAAGCGGGTTCCCGCTTTTCTCACCTTAGCGTATGTGCCGACACGGGTCCACTCCCCGCTCCTGCAGCCATCGCACTCGTCCCATTCCTGAACGTCCCGTTGAATGTGTCGTTCATTGGCGCATTGTTTCTGTAGTTTACAATTAGCTAACTAATCGATTCAAATACAGTCATTATCGCGAGTTCGAATGAATAGCAATAATGATCAAGATCGAAAAATGTGATTCCAGTAACGTTATGGAGTTTCCAAAGACTGAACAAAGAAACACAATAGATGTTTGCTGATAGTGAAGAGTTCGTACAGTAATAAAGACAACAATAGAAGAGAAGAGAGAAAGTATGCGACAGTGCCGAATATCTCAAGAAAGAGATGAATTTAACGTGAATTCGAGGGAGTGGAAGAGCGATGAATGATTCAGGTGACTCTCCTAGGAAAGGATGGATATCGCGCTAAGTGTGAGTCCTCACGCTTCTTCACAATATTTTCAATTGTCATCAGAGCAATCCCTGCTGCCATCAGAATGAAGAGTGAAGAAGAATGAATGAAGAGTGAAGAGTTCCTCCGTTGTTCGACCACATCGCTCAGAGTAGGGTTGCGCGTTCGGGATCGGCACTCCCGAGATCACGGAGGCGTTTCCTCATGGTGGGAGAGGGGCGAGGAAGGGAAGAAGGGGGGGGGGGTCGGCAATCCCGATACCGCTCCTGAACGCGCAACCCTAGCTCAGAGTGATAAGACAACACGCGAAAAGTAGACATGAATTGCCATCACTCAAGCCAGAATTTAACATGCCATAGGCCAAGTGAAGTGAGAGTGGAGAATGACGATACAATACAATGCAATTTCAGACATTCACTGGAAAGGCACATAGATCTATGGAACCCTTGTCTCTGAATGGCCAATGTTCTCGTCTCTCCATTTTGCCTTATCTCTCGTCAGTTAGCGAAGCGAGAGAGTATTGCGGAAATGAGAGAGACAGACCATCCATACCCTGAATGGTCAATGATGCCCGGTGTGGGGAGAGGTTCGCGCGGAAGCAAGACACTGAATAATTCGACCAATTGTGCGGGACTCTCTCAATTCGTCAAGCTCTCTCGCTCACTCTAACCGACTAGATAAGGCTCTCTCCATTCCACACGCTCTCTAGCGTTCTCTAACCGGCGAGAGAACAGGCGAAATGGAGAGACAAAGGTTTTCCCACTGCGATTACAGCACAAAGCGAGGTGGACGATAGAAATTGTACAAATGAAATTAGAATTTACGCGAGTATTCTGGGAATTTTGTCGTTCTAAAACGGAGAACTAGGTAGCTCCGAATAGCGAACGAACGTTCTTTCACACATGACAAATTTACTAACAACCTTTTGAGCGCTTAGAATTGCTGAGCGTTAAAATATGAGAAAAAGCGAACTAAAGGAGGCCGATCTCTGAGAACTACAGGATATTCCGGTCAAAATCTAAGCCGAGTACTGAAAAACAACCGGAAATCAAAAACCCGACGTGAGAACAAAAGCTTAGAACTTTTTTATTTGAGTTCTTTGTTAGGAATGACAATGAAGAAACAATGAGGACAATGGAATCAATTGGTTTTGTGATTAGATTTTTAAAAAAAATGAGAAAACAGTGGAAAATTATCGATTATATTTTCGCCGGAATAACGAGAGTTTCTGAAATTGCGATCGCAACTTGAAGAAAGGGAATCAAACAGGAATGACAATGAAGAATCAAATTATGGACTAGAATTGGTACTGTTTTATGGCACTAATTTCTTTCTGGAAGAAGCTTCAATGGCCAAAATATCGAAATTCAACTTGAAGAAAGGAGTACGGATTTGTGATTTCATCGTTCTCAAGCAGGAAAGAGGCTCAACAATTGCTTGATTCTCGCCATTTCCTGATCGAATCGCAACACACTCTGAGGCTAGTTAGAGGGTGAAGGACAAGGAATCGGTCGAAAACGTATCTTTCTAGGATTCTTCATTGTTTTTAGTGCGTTTACAGAAGCAAATGAAGTTCGAAGAACAGATAACTCTCATGACTGGAATTGTACTCCGCTGGCAATGATATATCTACCGCAGAACACAAGTACATGAACTTAAGGCGCAGAAAAACGTCGTGAAACATAGATGAACCTCTCAAATCCGCATCTTATCTATTCAAACGTGCAGTGTGAAAGAGTGGATAATGAAGAGACAAGAGTCTTAGTCTCTTGGACTCCAGGCGGAGCGAAATGTGCCCATATAAAATTTGTTCCCGCATACATCTCAAAACGAGTAGTCCTTATGCGCATGAAGAACTTATAATGAAGAACGCGTCTCATAAAGGGGACATTTCGAAATTCCGGAACGAATTTCTCAGTTCATTTCGCATATTGAAAAAAGAAATAAGATTCACGGGTGAAATTACGGTGACCACTATTCCGGAAGCTCTGATTGAGAAGCGTGCCGGGGGAAGATTACAGGGGAAAGGGAAGAAAAAAGGCAAATGCCGATACGGGGTAAGCGTCTGTTGACTTCGAATAGCGAAATTGTGATGGCGGGAGCAAAACAATCCCGGAAACAACGTGGGGGGAACGGAATGGCGAGGTTAAAATCGAAACAGAATACAGAAACAGAGTTTTTGATCCGCATAATCCGATAGAAACGCTGGGGCAAGATTACAGTAGGGAATAGGAATGGAATAATCTGCGTGAAAAGGCCGAGTAACAAGGAAGAGGCGACTGTCGAGGTTAAAATAGACATACCACGCTGTTTTCGATCCTAAAAATTTCACGTAATCCGATAGAAATACAGTAGCCACATGGCCGAAACTCGTGACACTTTTTTGATTATTTTCGGGGCCTCTTATTTTCAATCGAATTTACCTCCTATCATCGCTTCTTGATTATTGTTATTGCAGAGCGACCAGTATGTGAAAACTATGTGTGAACGGTTCCCAGCCGTCCTGGGAAAGTCAGTCCGACCCAACAAAGCCACTTTCCAACCACCACGCCTAATGACGTCACTTTCGAGCAATCGAAGTAAATCAGACAGGAAGGAAGAGGGACGTACGGTGTGGCACATCCCTCAAGAGCTTGAGAACAGTGCGTTGAGCACAAGCACAAGTATTATTAATAAAGTACCAAAGTGAAATAGATCAATCCGGGGACGGTCTTGACTTTCAGCACGGAACTGCTATGTGTCTTACTGGCACCACAGATGGTAGAGAGGCCTCAGCAAGTCACCGCCTGAATCTCTCCATTCCGCGTAATCTTTCTGTGCCCAGTGAGCCAACGATTGGGTCACTGCAAGCTACCCAGTCGCATGTCACAAGTGAATTAGGAAGAGGCGCGGACAGAAACGATTAATCACTTCGCGCTAGTTCCTTGTACGATAGGATGGGACCACGCGAGTCGGTCAAAAGGAGGAATAGGCTCGAAATAGGTAGAAGCAAAAATCGTGGATGATCTATGTGGGAGGAATCAGCCAAGTTCCTTGTATCTAAGGATACGGCGCGTCATTGTTTGACATCATTGACATCATTGTTCCAATCGCAAGTTAACCGCTTTATCTATACTTTTTTCTGCGCCATCTATCACAAATACATTCGGAAATTTTGCATTTTCTAGTCAGAAAATGCAAAATTTCCGAATGTATTTGTGATAGATGGCGCAGCAAAAAGTATAGATAAAGCGGTTAACTTGCGATTGGAACAATGATGTCAATGACATTCTTTTAGATTCTGTTCTTTACTTCTGAATAATACTCAGACCGTTCCGAATGAGCGCGCAAAGGAAACGTGGGGAAAACCACTGCAGCGAAGCAAAGAAAAAGACTAGACAATAAGAAGATAGAGCGAGCATTAATGAGCAACAACCAACTTTTCAAGCTTTCTTCGAGTTTAGGATGAACCCTGAAAAGTGATTTTTTTGAATGCATCGAAATGACCAAATGTTTTAAAATGTCATTTTTCATTGCTCTACGAAGCGCATACCGCATAATAAACTCGTGGAAAAGAGGGATTATTGAATGCGAGCTGGGGTCAAATAATGAATATCTGGCTGGGTGAAAACTTGAGGCTTGGGGCTGGGAGTAATATTTCCGTCTCTTCATCCTTCATGAGCTCTCGCCGGTCAGACAGGGCGAGAGAGCATGCGTAATTGAGAGAGTGGGGGCACGTGAAATCCGAGATTTTCACGCGAAAGTAAGACAAATAAAGTGCGCGGGGCGCCTCGCGAGAGGTTCTCGAAGAGGCGAGGGGAGACTGGCTAATGCGGATGACATCACACTCGGATGCATTCCTTTCTCTTCAGTACTAGTGCTCACACTCGATATTTTGACTGATGAGAAAGTCTGACCTCATCTAATGTTGATTTCAGGAGAATTAACCAAGAATCAATTCTACAAGCGATCGGAACGTATCTCTAGATAGCGCTCTGTAAAAAAAATTCAAAAATCATCCGTAGAAGCGGTATTTACCTACTAATACTACCATCAAAGACAGCGAGATAATGGATAACTTGTGAAGGTGTGAGTTAGAGCGCGCATTAGCACCGGAATAAATGCCAAAACACAAGAGCGAGCTCAAATTCTAACTTGAAGGATCGTCGAGAGAGAATGTCGAAATGAGAGACACGATCGTTCTCGAATCGGGGGAACTCCCTCGCAAGAAACACAAGCAGAAAACAGCTTATGCAAAATGGCCAAAGGCGAGAAATCAAGCGAAAACAAATGAAAATTGAAGGGGAGAACGGTTCTCGAGGCAGAGAAAGCAGAAACATTGAATAGACTAAGGCTAGTCTTCTTCAGCCCAACCTTTTCCTGCGTGCGACGTGTGGAGTGCCCTTTAAGCGGGATGATTACGTAATAGACTGGCAGGTGTTGCTGGGATCTAATTTAAAGAAATAGCACAGTGGGTTAAATTTGTGGGTGGTAGGTCGGATGAGAACTAGAAAGCTTCTCATCTGATAATTTGTGTAGAAATGGATCCACGGTCTACAGTGGACATCAGAAAAACATCAGAACCATGGCGGAGCCGAAAAAAAAAAGAATAGTTGTTCTCGACCCATCAGCGATGATGCCTAATTAACCACTGCTATAGACAGACAGACAGGGAGGCAGCCAGACAAATGATACGTTACGTATCATCACTGTCAGTTCGTAGACGAGGTTCTCTCGCATACAAAATCACGCCTGTTTATCGTACAAGTGTGCGGTGGGTTTTGATGGAACCTAATTGGCCTTAGATACGCAATGAAACACTGCCATATCTAACGTCTTCCTGTTGGGCCGAGAGGGCCGAGAAATCATGACGTTTTACTACTACGATGCCTGCCCTAAAGTGGCTTTGTTTGATCAATCTTTAAAATGAGAAAGTCTACAACAGGCGACGAAAATACGAATAGCAGTTCTCCAGACAGAAGAAATCACGCCTTTTTCCTACTATGATGCTTCTTGCTCATCATTAGCGTTCGAAATACGGTTCGCTGACTCTTCATTTCTCACACTCTCTCACCTGTCAGAGAGGCGAGAGAGTGTGCAAAATGAAGAGACGGCGACCCGTATTTCGAACTATACACATAAATGATGATGCGGAATGCGTTGTGGCAGCAGTCTGTCTCGGCGAGCAACAACAGCCATTCGGGCGGGTCGGCCGGTCAGACACTCTCCTCACTTCCCATGCTCTCTTACCGTCCAGGGACGGCTAGAGAGCATGCGAAAGCGAGAGGGTATTGCTTACACAGGTCAGAGATGGCTAGAGATCACGCAAAATTGAGAGAGTCCCTGTCAGACGGAGCGAGAGAGCAGGAGAAATGAAGAGAGCGCGGACAGGCCCGAATAACAGTAATTCACTTTCGCGCGCGCGAGCAAAGTCGTCATCTTCTTGAGAGGGATGAGGGTTCTCAGAGGGGGAGGGAAAGAGGGCAAATGAAGTTCGCGCAGACGAAATTGTGAGTGCGCGTCGTCGCTTCATGCGCTTTTGAAGCTCTGAGATCGGTAGGAGAAGGGAAAGGGGAGGATAAGGGTGTTATCTCTTGAGGTAAACACATACAGCGATTGTACAGTTTTTATGAGAATACAAGACTAGATGGAGCAGTTTGAAATGGAAAAAATCCTATTTCGAAAGCTATCGGTCGAAAGGACCGATAGAGGAATGAACGCAGAAAAAGCAACGTCAAGATAAACCCACTTTATGGGGCGCCTTGGGAGGTCTGAGATTTGTGAGGCAACTGAAAATGTGAAAAAAGACTAGAGATGAGACCACCTGAATTAAACACGGAGACTCCTTGCAGAGCTTCTTTTGTTAAAACAAAGTAGAGTTCGGAATACGGGTCGCCGTCTCTTCATTTCACACAATCTCTCGCCTCTCTGACCGGTGAATGAGTGTGTGAAATGAAGAGACGGCGACCCGTATTTCGAACTCTAAAACAAAGGAAGCACTGCAGCGAAAAACAGAGAGATGGACCACGTATGCAATTTGCTGAGACAAAAGGGAGCACAATTCTGTAAATAAGGCAAATCCGCACAGCAACAGCCGGACCTTTGCTTCTTTGAGTGAATCACGAAATGAACCGAAATTAAAGACTTTGATGCCGGATTCTGGAAAGACGAAGAATTTTTAAGGTGAAGTTGCGTGGGCGTCAAAAATTGAAGAAAACTCGGGTAGCTCATTTTCGATGTGAAAAGGAATCGTCCTTGATACTACAATGACTGAAACTGCTTGTGTCCTAATTACGAAATGAACCCTTGCCCGAATAAAGGACACTTCGGTGAGAGGAGACGACTCTGGTATTGAGTTCCTACTAGGCCACCTAGTACTCCTATTAGTTTGCTAGCTAGGAGCCTAGTAGGAAATTTACTAGGTGGCCTAGTAGGAATCGCATGAAAATGGTCATTTACTAGGTGACCTAGTAGGAACTCAATACCAGAGGAGAGAACAGGTGGAATGAAGAGATTCGTACAGAAATGCACGAAATCTGTCAGTATTCATAACTCAGAAATGAAGTCTGCGTCTTGGACTGGCATAACTCTTCTCGTTTTGCCTGCTCTCTCATCTCTCTAACCGGCGAGAGAGTGTGCGAAATTGAGAGACCATTTCTTGCCATAGCAAAAGTCTTGGGCAAAAATGGGCTAATTTGCGTCTGGTGGACTTAGTCCGAACGAGTGGTGATTTATGGGATTCCCGTCTAATTTCACGAGGTTTTGCCCAGTTTCTTGGTCGCATTTGGAGCAGCAAGATTGATAGGGGGAATAAGAACTCACATTCAGAAGGAATCAAGGAACAGAAATGCTACAGAAAAATTTGGTATGCGCACTTTCAGTGCCGAATATCTACCAAATGACGCGGCGTTTACTATCCCTTATCTATCTGCAATCACGTCTTGTATCATACATTTACATTTATACATTTATACATTTATCTATACATTTGTAGGCATCTTTTCCCTTCCTTTGAGTGCTCAGCCGACCGCCTATCTGCCCATTCATGCCTATCTGTCTGTGTTGACCCCATAAAACCCACGCGCAGGGAGAGATATGATTCAAACCGGGCTCTCTCTATTTCAAATGCTATCTTGATGGTCAGACTGCATCAGGGATCGTGTGGAAACGAGATACTAGATAGAGCATGCAATGACGAGTACAAAACTCGCAGAAAACATTGTGGATAGCGAAGATCTCAATTCCTTCACAGAGGACTTTGCAGACCCACTGCGAGAGATAAAGCCATTATGAAAGGTGGACGAACAAATAAATTATGAAACTGAATATCCATCTCGAGTAGCACTGACCAACGATGCCCTAGTGTTCTCTTCAAGGAGGCGTGGCCACGAGCCGAGGAAGAAAAAAAGAAAGTAAACTGGCTGAACTCGACTCGCTTTCCTCCTCCCCGCTCGAAATTGTGAATAATGTAAGCACCGCTGAAGGCGAGAAGAAAAGAGGGGGAAGACACTCGGCGAGAAAGGACAAAGAAAGTAAGCAGTGGGGTGAATTTTTGGTCTGACTCTCTCAGTTTCCCGTGCTCTCTCGCTTTCTCTGACCTGCTAGAGGTCAAGCGAAATCGTGAGATTTTCGTATTTCAAGCTTTAAAAATGCTCGAGAGTGCATGAATTAGCGGCGCGTTGTCTAAGGCCTGAGATATCATACGAAACGTGAAGACGGCAATGGGATATATGAACTTTAAAAAGCATCATGAATGAGGTGGTCGGCGAGAGAGTATGCAAATTTGAGAGACGACAGCGATAAGTTATTCAAACTTTCTCGTCGAAGAAATGCGAAATCTGAAACCGCGGCCACACGCGTAATTCGAACGCGCGCGCGAAAAAAATGTATAATTGAGCCTGGGAGGATTCTAAGGTCATTGGGGTGACGTTGCCTTTGAGAATTTGAAATACTCGACGGTAAAGTAGGCCCGAGGAGGAGAACTATCGGACTTAATCATTACTGACCTACGCAAATGTCTTGATTTTAACAATTCTGCGTCTGTTCATCTCACAGACTTCTCGCTGCACAGACCGGAATTACCGGTATGCTATTACCTGTATTTAAAGAAGGATTCGTAGGACATTTTTGTAGCGACGTCAACTGGCACGTTCAACAATAAGACAGGGAAATGATGTTTCGTGTCTGGGCGAGAGAACCAGAATAGTTTGTCATATTGTCTACATTCATCCCCAATATACCTCAGCTTGACATTTTTTTATTTAAATAAGAAGAATCGAGCTATCACATGGATTCAGATGAAAACTGAGGAAGCATAAGTTTAATTTGTCCAAACCCTATGGAAAAGAAATGTCAAGCTGAGCAATAGTGAGCGTTTGTCCAACATACTCCTGCTTTCAATCAGATGATTTACACAAAGTTGTTCTTCCCATCTGTTTTATGCCGCATCAGATGAGGGACAGCACTCTCTCATTCCGCCATGCTCTCTGGTTTCTCTAACTGGCGAGAGATAAGATAAAATGAAGAGACGAGATCACTGCTCGAGAGCAGAGTCATCCCGTGTAACATTGCCATTACATTACTACCAATGGCCCAGTGAATGATGTCGGTAAACCAACCAAGAGAAGAGACTGAGCAATAGCGTTCAGGAAACCTAATCCCTAAGATTGCATTAGCCCAAATATTTAGAAGATATTTTTGAAAACCATTTAAAGAGTTCAACTATTTTGAAGCTTTAATAAGTAATTTACAAATCTTTAATTAAAATGAATCTTTAATGAATTTCAATTTCAATGGTATAAATAGAGTGAAAAGAGTGAAACACTCTCACTCTACTCACTCACTCTCGTCGCAAGCTGTTCACTGCTCTTCTCTCTCCGCCCACCATAATCTTTGATCTCTGATCTCTGATCTCCGCCCTCTGCCCTCCACAATGTCCGACCTCGACTACAACTACATCGATATTTTCCGGTAGGTATGCTGGTTGCGACAGTGAGGTTACGGTAGCCGTTAATCATGTCAACTAGAGCGATCAACTGCGTGACAAGTTAGGGAAGTCGATCAAAGATCAATCTTTCGGACAGATCAAAGATCAAAGATCAATCTTTCGGACAGATCAAAGATCAATCTTCAGGTGGGACGTGCTCTCGGCGCCGATCGCGCTCTTCTGGTTCTTCGGCCTGACGTGGGTCATCTGCATGACATTCAGTCAGGTACGGTAGCTGGAAGTACTATAGCCAGGGGGTGCGATATCGATTGATTGTGGGTACGTTGCCGTTATCATTGTACAGGCATGGATATCCTGAAGCGTACGGTATCCTGAAGCGCGGTATCGATTGTGCTATATTTGATATAATATATATAATGATATATATAATGGTATATATATATGATATATATAATGGAATATGTCATTTGAAAAGCGCCATAGTTCAGCAATAATTTGCGTTTCGATTGTGTGCGGTATTGAGGTTACGGTGCATGCGTGCTACAGCAGTGTACGGACTGCGAGTGCGTCGGGGGGGGGGGGGGCGCGAATAGATGATATGAATCTTCCCATGAGAAGCACTTCGCTGCACGATTCGCGAATGTAATTCCCGGAAAGCACCCGGCATCACCATCGTCAGGAGTCAATGATCAGATCCTGACGATGGTGATGTGCATGTGAGAAGGAATATGGTCTACCAGAAGAAAAGATAAAGGAGATTCAGCTAGGACGACGCTCAATGGAGAAGACTTCCTATAGGAATGCGGCAAATGTAGACCGTCTAAGATGCGCAATGCATTCTACGGCGCTTTATTCACAGTTCAGTGGGATTGCCTGCTTGAAAGCCGGATCATATCAGCTGTTTCTTTCTAATTAAGACCAGGCTTTGAAATTTTAAAGATCTAACTCGGATGATGCCTTAGACGTACTTTTGACATCCGATGACGATGCTTCAGGGGCTGGTTGGAACAACAATAACGTTAATTGCGAGAGCGCATAGACGGCAACCGGCCAAAGACTGTCAGCAATGAGAGCAGAAACACGGGGGTAATCGTGTCTTCATTTCACACACACACTCTCGCATCTCTGACCGGTGAGAGAGTACGTGAAATGATGAGACAATTACCCGTAGTTCGAACTCTAGCAGGCACAGTTCGCGTCAATTGAAGCAATGCTGTGCACACGTTAAGTCGTTCACACATCAGACGCTCTCGCTGCGTGCAATTGAGTGAAAAATTGATTGGAACGTGTTGGAAATTACTTCATCATAATGCGCTGTTCCCCGTGAAGAACACTAATGCAGTTGAAAAATGGTAAACAAAATGATGCTGTAGACGGAACTGAACGGTAGCCGGCCAGATATGAAACTGGGTGCAATTATGGAAGAAATTGGCGTGTATGCAATGATGGAAGCTGCGCTCGCCATTGTGTCTGCTTTAGCAGGGGTAGAATTTTCCCCGGGTATAATGGGAGAGCGCTAAGATGGGGTAGACGGAACTGTACGATAGCCGGCCAGAGATGAAACTCGTTAGCTATAGGTGCACTGGTGAGGAATGGAGAAGTGGTGGAGCTAATGGAGGAAAGGGGAAGAGAAAACGGAATGACGTTCAGTAAAAAATGAAGAAAGGATGCGCAAACGGGATCAAAGATCATCTTTGAATGACTGAGGATCTTCACTTCACCGCAGCTGTTACATTTTGAGCTGTGCTTACACTATTCAAGGGACAAAGACTAAGAAACGGTTGGATTTCAATGAGTTTGGATTGGTAGTAGGGGTGAATGGCATTAAACAGTAAAGGGAATGATTCCTCAAAGATCAAAAATTCTGATTCCAGGGTATTCTGCTGACGAAGGACTTAGATTTAGTTCGTTTAGGTTGCACAACCAAAGAACAAAGATCAAATCTTAAAGTTCAAAGCTCAAAGATCACTTATTCCAGGGTATTCTGCTGACGAAGGACGAGGTGCCGGCGCAGCCTCCGTTCGGCCGCATCTGGGCGGCGACCCGTCGAGGCGGGGGGAGGACTGCCCAGGAACCGCGCACCGTGAGGTTTTGTTGGGGAGGCGCACGGTGAAGGGTACGATGGCTAGGGAACACGGTCCCATGGGATACTTTGCCAAAGGACACGGAAAAATAGTCACAAGACCCTCGCACGGAAGGTTGTATGTCACAAGGTTGGTCTAACCCGTTGCGGTCTCTATGTATGTGGTAGCTTTTTTACTAAGTAAATACGGTACAGTAAATGAAATGGGTACAACGGCATTCTTGAATAGACTGTATTCAACATACAGAACGGCTGAACATGTCCGTGAACTCTGACATCCCCTAATAAATTGCATTGCTGTCGACGCTCGTCGACACTGCCGACGTCAGTAAAAGTCTGCGCTACTCACACGGAGCATAAACATGATTGTTTATTGATGAGTAAGGGCTACTCGCATCTGAGAAGGCTACTCTATCATGTGATTCAATGCCGGACCTGAGTTGACAGGGCCAAAGGATGCCTAATTCGATACGCCATGCGCTTGACGAAATTGCGAATCTCTACTTTATCGATTAAAGTCAACTCGACAGATTGCGGACTGCTATCTACACAATGATTTCAACTGGAAGGCTACGAAAGTAATATCGACTACTAAGCGGCACATAGTGCTAATGAGCTGTCGGCGATTTATGGGATTCGACAGAAAAGAGGTGATGGCCTATACACATTGGTCTTTATTTCGAGTCTCACTGCGGTACAATTCGAGCAAGGAGTATACGAAATGATCAACATGTGCTTCCAAAACAGCCACAACTGCTTAACGGAAGGTGAAAACGACACGTATTGCCCCCTTTAGAGGTTGCTAGCAACCAATGAATGATTGATGTATTTGGGAAGGGGGTGAAGAGATTTCTCGGCAGTCTCCTTCCAGGAAAACCTCTTGGAAGATGATTTCCAAATTTCCAAGAGCAATTCATGAAAGATTCAGTGACAGTTGGAATCGGACAACATCCCACGTTGTGATCAAATGAATCTATTCGGCGCTACTATTGAATAAATAGTGAGAATTAATGACAGATCAATGCCTCCTCTGTACTGAAAATACGATTGCGGGGCAACAAAACAGAATAATGAAAGAGTATTGAGAAATGAGAGGGACATCAAGCACCAATTTTACATGGACAAAGGAAGTGACGCGTTCTGCATGTCATAAAACAATCAGCAAAGTACCTCGCTAGTTCCACTATCTACTTCCAAGTCTCATCGCTTCTACTTTTTTTTCTCCGTGAACTTGTCAAATGCAGAATACACGCACACTTCTTCAGTCCGAGAACATGTACAACTCTCGTCATCTATCGCTTTTTACAAAAAAAAACGAGGGTCACTCGCCAATGGATGGACAAAATGAGGATGTCACGCACCGTAAAGAAGATGATTTGACATAATGGCGTTCATTTGATATTTCAAGGGTCGAACGATTGTCCTGGTCAGAAATCGGCTAAAGAGTTGCTGCCAACTTCGCACTTTGAGCAGATGCCATCAGAAAATTCGAGCACGCGACTCGTCCAGATTTCACTAGACAAAGGATATGAAGCATGAGAAAGATAGGGGAAGAATCTTCTTTCAAATAAGTTCCTCATTGACCACCAAATAATATGTAAGGGTGATCAGACGCTTGCGGAATTTCATGCTTGCGAGAAAACAGGGCTAATTATAAAAGCGAGAAAGAAAGATGAAGCGAAAAAGATATCGAAGCAATAGAAGGTTCCTCATTTCACCACGAAAGAGCTCGAGCTGATAATCCACCACATGCAGAGCAGGGGTAAGTGCAGAGAAACACACGTATTTATTAGTGGCTCATTCGCATGGAATGAGCAGGATCAGTGAGCAGTAGCTGCTCGTATCGGATAACAGAAAGGCGCGAAAGAGACAAATCAACGTGTGTTCTACAGAAAAGCGATGGGAAGGCAGTTGAGGTTAACTGAGCTAACGCGAAACATTTTCACTATCTAGACTCGGATTTCTATCATTATGACTGTTGCGAAGTCAGCGTGAGCTCCAATGCAAGCGCCAGTTCATGGAAATACATTATGGATACTCAGGAGTGACCAGTTCCATTGCAAGGGCGGCACAATTCATCACCACCGATGCATTCTCGATTGTCTCGTCTCTCGCATTTTCCATGATCTATCGTCACCCAGATAAGCAAGAAATGATGATGAAAAGAGAGAGAGAGAGTCAGAGAAGATTGACTACGCTGGACTCTGCATGCATGCCGCGTCACATTTATTTTGATTGACTTCTGCAAGCGCTTGGAGAAAAAAAAATTGCCGAGTGAAATACCGGCGCGGAGGAAATAGCGTCAAGAGGAGGAAGAAGGGAAAGAGACTGTGAATTCTCAAGGAACGGTCTCTCCATTTCGTGTGCTATCTCGCTTCTCTGACGGGCGAGAGACAATGCAAAATGAAGAGACGAGACCGTTACTTGTGTATGCTCAAGAAATGATTTCTCCATTTCGCATAGTCTCTTGGCGGTAGGGTTGGATTGGCGAGATTTTCTTTCCAAGCCTGATTTCCCCAAATTGCGGATGACGTTTTTTCCTATTTACACGACTAATAAGAGAGCACGCAGAATCTCGGGTAGTCAATGCCGATCCTAATGTGTTTCTCTTCACCTTCACTATTTCAACGATGACCACATAGGGTAGATATTTCTCACCACGTCATTCCTAGTGCGAATTCAGAAGCGAGATAATACAGTCTGTCTCATGATTCTCAGCCACCGTCAAAAAGGGAAGCGAGGACAGAGGATACGTCTAAGAAAGCAAAAAGGGAACGAAGATCAAGAGATGAAGAGACGGTTTAGCGAGCCACTCACGGTATCTAAGATGGAGACATTTGTGCTCTATAATTCGTTGTCCCGCCGTTCATCACGATTCGTCACGGCGTCCGTCACGAAACGCCACATGTAACGGACAGTTCATGAACGGTGACGTTTCGTGACGGACGGCGTGACAGCGAATTCTAGAGTGCGCACAAAACCGTCTTGGTTTATCAGATGGAAATGGAAATAGATACCTGAAGAAATGGAAATAGATTGAGGGCCGACCTAAGCGAGGAAAAACAAAAGATGCGAGCTCGAAAAACGTGAAGCTAATCAAGAGATGCATGGGGAGAGATACGGGAAGCGAGCAAAGCCCACAAACTGAGATTTGGTCAGGCTTGAAATGGCAAAAGATGGATGTGCTAGAACTGCTTTCAGCTTAGCAAATTAAAATGATTCAAAAAAAGGGAATTTTTTATTTGCAATGAATAGATAGTTTAAAATATCAATCAAGGACGAATTGGCTCTACTTTGAAAACCCACGCACTAATCAATATGCGCACGTTAGATAAGGCGGAAATAGAGTGGTAAGCATCCCGAGAGTGACCTTCGAGCGGGCACGTCCTATTAGGACTCCCAAACAATCTCATTTCCTACTTCTCGCTCTAACGTTTTCTTATCTTTTGTTATTTTGCACTTCAAGTTTTTCTAATTCACCTAACAGAATAAGACTGGATACTGTAAGAAATGTATAGTTCTGCTTTTGATTTCAATCCTGAACTTTAAACTGATAAGTTGATGACCTTCACGTGGGCACGTCTTCACTTCCTGATAGAAGTCCCAAACAATCTCATTTCCTACTCTTTGCTCGTCATTCCTTCAGCTCGCGGACCGAAACTTGTATAAACAATTGAATAGGGAAGATTTGTCAAGAAATTCCTTCTTTCGCGCGCTCTCTTGTTATCTGTAATCGAAGAAAGAGTGCGCAAATAGACGATACTATTTCCTGATGATCAATCATCCCAAACAATTGAATGAGTACGGACCACTGCCTGGCCAATCTTGTAAGGCGTTGCGAACTCTGATTTTGTCAGAAGAAAACATGTACGCTAATCTATGACGCGGAGGGGATTGATTGCAGTTATGGAAATATTTTTCGCAACCTTATGATGCCCCAGAAAAATCGAAACTATAATTCGAAATGAAGAAACGACAATGTCAATGCACTAGTGGAAAAGTTCCGATGGGAATGTACTCGGAAATTGAGTAGGAACATGAAAAGTAGGGCTAGAGAGACTATAAAATGCTCATTATTGCTCGACATTGGGCCCCAAAGTCTAGCGAGGGTCAATGATTCCCCCGTGCTCGATGAATGAAAAAATGGATGAATTGGCAGAACTTCCTACTTCAAAAGGAAGAAATATCATGTCGAATTAAGAGAATGGGCCATTCCATCCGATGTTTCTCCATTGCGGATGTCAGAACTACCTTTTTATTCGCTAGTTCGACTGGCACTGAAAAAGAAATAGCACTAGAAATGAAGCGAAATTTCTCTATGAACGATAAAGCACATCCATACACAGGAAGTAACATAAAATCCGAAAGAGGGGAGAGAGTGAAACATTGAAATGGGCCTATTGCACGTGTTCAAAATTCTCCTCTAAAAACCAGAACTTCATCTTCTTCTAGCTTAGATGCTACCGCAAAAACTTCCGGAGCGATGCTTTCGATGACTGATCAGTTTTAAAGACTCTCAAACATGTGACACTGAAACATCCTCCACTACTTTCCCAACCTCCGAAGCTTACTGATGATTGTCAGAAAAGGAAATTGGGGCTAGAGATTCCATCACGAGAAATGGATTCATTTCGCACACTATCTCATGGGCCTGGGAAGTTAATGATCACCCAAAAGGGGGACATCTTGCCAAGTCATCTCTGGTTGAAGCTCTTTCACTACGTGACGGATAGGTTTTAAAGCTCGCCGTGAATGAGTTGTTTTAGGCTTAGTTTTCACGTGGTTGGTGCCTAAGTCATGTCTCTGACTCTCTCAACTTCCCTTGCACTCTGCATTCTCTGCTCGACGAGAGAGCATGTGGAACTGAGAGAGACAGTGTTCAGTCAGGCTAATGCATTCTCGAATTTCGCCGTCGAAATGAGCCCGCTCGACGCATGAATTAACCAAAGCAAGCCTCATTGACGGTAGCGTGCTTCGGGACAGAGAACGGTTTTGGATGAAGGGATGCAAGAAAATAGAGGAATGTCCAGATCTAAATAGCGAAAGCGAGAGCAAGAGCGAAATTTAATTGAAGAATGATTCTATATCAGTACCGAGCCCGGAATGATTCTATATCAGTACCGAGCCCGGAAAAAAAAATTCAAAAATTACAAGGAAAAGAAATGAGACTCTCAGAATGTGACTGATCGGTTTTAATGCGCACCATGAAGGGGGGGGGGGGTTTTGTTTAGGGGTTTCTGAATGAACAAGGTGGTGGAAAATTATGAATTTGAGCAGAATGATCCTTCTCAACGGTAACACCTCTGTGGCAAGATATCCAAGTGGAGAGGTCTAGGGAATTCGGTCTGTAAAGGGGGGAGGGGAAGAAAGGGGGATTTGCAATTCGACGGTGTGCCTTGCCTAAAGACGAAGGAGGAGGAGGGAGGGGAAGAATGGCTAAGTGAATCGGCATAGCCCATTCTCTAACACAGCACACAGTCACATTATTCAATATGAGCGAAATGGACAGGACGGATTTCGAATGTGCATGTATCTACATTCTGTATCGAACATGTTGTTATGATCCGGTTTTGTTGATCCATAAAGGAACTTCACTGATTTTTGACCCATCAATGAGTCCTTTCAATTTCCCCGTTTAAAATATAGATTGTTGCAGGCATACTTTGAACGCGAACAAAAATAAGGAATTTATCATGTTTTCAGCACTCTCGCTAACGCGTTGATTCGATGCATTGCAAGCATAATCGAATAAGTCCGAATGAGTTGCGAGAAATGCTTGCGATCATTATTTTCACCTTTCCGGGCAATGCATTTTCAACTAACGAAAGAATAATCGAATGAGTCGAATGCGTTTTGTTAGGGACTTGCACAACTGCATCTTTCCGGGCAATGTATTTGTAATGAGTTCCAGATTTTCCCGCACATCAATGATTTAGCCTCTAGACGGTAACCGACCAGCGGCCGGTTATTTAGATGCATGGTAATGCAAGCATAATCGAATGAGTCCAGCATTCTAGGGAAAATTTACTGAGCTCTTCACAATATTGGGAACGTCTAAACTTTCGGTGCTTTCTACATTATAATCGCAAGGTCAACGGAGGTATATGTAGAATTGCAGCATAATCAAATGACGCTGGAACATTGCAAGGCAGGCGGCTGCTAAAAATGCAGAAAGCAATCCCGCTCTCTGTTGGCTCACAGTGCAATCCAGTCAAGACAAGTCAACACAGCAGCAGTTAGACAATCCTCTCGCCCTCTCATTTCGTGCTGTTCTCTCGTCGATCAGAGAAGCGAGAGAGCATGGGAAAGTGAGAGTGCCATCCTCGAAAGTTCGCTCCTCCTTACAGTCTAGAAGGACCTTTTGAAGCAAACAAGCGCAGAAAATCGCGCGCTTCCCTCGAAAACAAACCTACGGCTAACTTTCGACAGACAATTCCACGAAAGCAGCATTAAAATACGATCATCAGCACTAGGCCGGATGCAAACCTTTTAAAAAATGAGCAGAAAACACACTTCCATTTCGCGTATGGGTGGAAAAGTAGGAAGAAGAAAGGGATGAAAAGCGGTAGTAGCGCAGGAAAAAATCCCATGAAACGAGTGTGGAAACTCGCGTCTGTGGGAGAAAAAGCGGTGAAAGTTTTCCACGCTCAGCGAACGCAGTTTCTCATTGAACAATCGGAGAGGAAAATACGTGACAACTAAAAATTTGGAACGGGTTTTGATTTTGAAAATCTTCGAATCTCTACTTGTAAGGGGGGGGGGGGTATACAAATTGAGGAAGGACTGTGAGAGCGTCCTGGCAGAATCATACAAAATATTTATCATCCAAAAGGTCATCATCAGAATGTTGTTATTCGTCCTAGATAGTTGATACAGTAGGGGAACTAGTTTTACTTCAAGATGAAGCAGTGCGATTTCTATTTCACACATCTATTTTTTTGCAACGCCAGCCTACATTCCAATTTCCGGCAATCAAAACGATACATAGAAACTAAAGGATGACAAATCGGTAAATTCCTCATATTTTCCTTGCACTCTTTCCTGACCGCCGAAAGAGCAAAGAAATATCATGCGCATAAAGAGCACAGTGACTCCCATTCGCATCTCGTTTCAACTTGCAATACAACTAGCGGCTCATTTTGCATTTCGAATGACGCACGAAAAGACGTGTTATGACTAGAGGTCATGAGGAGAGTTCGAAATGCAGGAAATCCTCTCTAAACTTTGTGAGCGACACTGTGAGCGAATATTTGCAATGAAGAAACGATTTTGAAGTCTACCGTTGCCTAAGATAACAAAAGATAGTGTTTTCCCGTTAATAAAGTCACTTGCGTCCTGCGGGCGATCACTGCAAGGCCAGTGATTCTTCAAGGTCTGATGCCTAAGAAGAGAGAAAAATATTACAGAAAGGCTTTCACATTCTCGTGTCACGACTCGCCTTCCTCGACAAGGCATCGACAGCCAAACGAAGCTAATCATAACGGGAAAGACTCCTACAAAAGCATCGATCGGCCTCTTAATTGGGCTGTCAGGTTGAAGAATCCGCCTCTTCATTGCTCTACTTTCCAAATGGAGCTAACAATACGGGTAAGAGTCTCATCATTTACCGTTGATAATGTGTCTGAAATGCAGACACTATTTCCATGTTGAACTCCAACGCAGCATGAAGAGACTAATTCTTCATCTTTGTAGCACTATCTCTGAAGAAGAAAAGCTAGAGCAAAGCAGTGACGCGCTTCAATTTATTGAACTCTTTGCTTCAGGAATATTTATGGAAATTTCTGCGCAAACTCGCTCAGCTCTTTAGAGTTCAGTAAACGCCAAACTTCCTTCTTTTCGCATTGTCGATAGAAAGAGAAATCTATGAAAAAATGTACGTAAATGACTATAGTTTGCCCAAAAAAAGAAGGTCTGACAAGCATTGAATGAATCGGAAACGCGGTCTGATCCACTTGCGACGGGACAAAGTGTGTACTTTTCTAAACAAATTGCTCGCCGGACAGGCAGAGCTAGAGAGCAGGAGAAAATGATAGAGTCAGACAAAGAAAAGGCGAATCCCCTCGACATCCCTACTTGTGACCTCCTAAGAAGCAGCAGCATAGACGCACGCCTAATATGATCAGAACGACTAGAAAAAAGAAAAATGACTCTCCTCATTCTGGCTTGTCTCTCGCAGATCAGAGAAGCAAGATAGCATTCATAATGAGGAGGGCTCTTCATCTTTCTCCCTTGCTCCTCCTTTCTTCCATCTTTTTGAGAAGGAGTTGAGAAGCGAAAAAATAGGAAGGATGTGCCCCAGCAGTATTATTTCCCATACTCTATAGTTTCTCTAAATGGGGAGCGATAAGGTGAAATAAAAGGTGATAAGAGGTGATAACGGTTCAAGGTTGAAGTAAAAGAATCTGCTTCCATCAATCCCCCTGTTCCCTCATTTCAATGACCGGCGAGATACCATTGCGAAACGAGACAGACAGACGATTGCTCTCGGAATAGTAATGGATAAGGGTTCAGGGTTGAAGTAGTACTTGGAGATGGTGAAGTTCTGAATACGGGCAAATGTCTCTTCATTCTTCACAATCTATCACCTCTCTTACTGGCGAGATTGTTTGTGAAGCGAAGAGATCGCCCGCATTTCGAATACTACTTGAAGACTTCCAAATCCGCCATGAGAGCCCTTTTCCCAGCAGTATTTCAATGAAATGAATACCGGAAGTTGGGGCGAAAAAGGTATATAGATTGATAAAGGAAAAGAAGGGGATAGAAAAAGGTAAGAAAAACGGAAGAAATAGATACAGTTAAAAGAATCTTGGTTTATAATTGAAGAGGAATAGAACAACTGCTTGTGGCAGTCCGTGTTACAATTTAATATGCGATTTGGGGAGGACAGATTCGTTTTAGAAGATTACGGTAGGGTATGCGGGGCAGGGTAACTACATATTACACATCAAATAATACTGAAACAGACTTTATTAAAGAAAACTTGCATACACTTTAGCATATACTTTGATTATTGGTATTTCTGAGTGATAATAAAGCGAGATAAATCATAAAGATGGGAAAACTTCTATGGGGACACTACGTGTCTAGGGTTGAATACAGTGGACGACCGGTTAGGGAAAAGACTAGCCCGTCGGACATTCGGTTATCAGATGGAAATGTAAGGGATAGATCAATGGAATGAGGTACAGTGGGGAGGGGTACTGTCAATGGAGGAGGAGTGGTTACTATAGACTACTGAATGGATTGGTACTTATTGTACCGGGTGCACCTCCATTGGGATGTTGCTGTTGAGAGGATCCTGTCCCATTCTCCTTCTTTGCGTACGCCGTATGCATCTCCTTGAGGAAGGACAATTCCTTCTGTAGACTCTCCACCTATAATTAGTACTTGTTTGATAGATCAATGTTTTCTTGTTTACGCGCCCATATCCCCAGTCGATTGCTTAAACTTGTGTAATCACGCGACTTATACGCATGGAATCACAATACACTTTAGATGCTCAAAGCTCGTACTCAGGAAACTCGGTTTGAATCTAATCAGTACAAATTTATAAACAAATTTAAGCAAATTTAACAGCTACCATGGCCAAATTAGCTATCTTCTAATTAGATTCCAAAATATTCTAATTAGAATCTAATTCGGTGTTATAGAATTAAATTCTGATGTAAAGTAGTTTTTCAATCCAATAAAAGCGCAAACCTTTCTCTCGAGAGCGGAGTTCTCAACTCGCAAAGTCTTCACCTTCGTTGAAATGTCCATTTCCTCCTGCTTCTTCTTTTGACGGGTTCTACAATTATAAACATTAAAAATGTTAAAAATACGTGCCAAAGATCAATTCATTTTTTTAAAAAAAAATGTAAAACTAACTAACCGATTGACGGCTTCGTTGTTCCTCGCTCGCTTCTCTCGATAGTCCTTATCCTCTCCTCTCATCTCGGACAGTGCCAGATAATCGCCGGCCGCAGCCTGGTCGCTCTTTCGCTTTCGCGCGCTCATAATTCTGCAAGAACGCAAGAATTCTGCCAGAACTTCATTCCGCTTAACAACTTGTAAATTACAAGAATGAGGCAACATTTAGAACGGTTTCAGTTTTGGTTCGAGTCATTATGAAAAAGAAGTAGCGATAAAAACATTCTCGTACACAAATACAATACTGTTTTATGTTTCACGGCGCCAGCAATGAATGATAGGGAGAAAGAAACGACTACAACCGAACCTTTCCAAAGCTCGAGTTCGAGCATTCAACTACCGTGCTCATAACGCTCTTTAGTCAGAAAAACACCTTATTAAACTCCAAAGTGAATCGAAAGACGGAAAAAAGACAGAGAAACAACTCATATTGCATGAATCAGCCACGAAAAGTCAGGGATATCACTCCCTAGGGCCCTAATAATAACTTTAAGGAGTGATTTCCCCTTCACTTTCGTCCTAAATGAAGCGCTAATTGACGTGAATCACAGTGAACAATGTAATCGAGAATAAAACACATGAAAATGATGGAAAACATAGCGGCAAGTCGGTTTGGACAGAGCAAGTTGCAAAGTCACATACCGTACCATCCGGAACATCGATCCGGAAATTAGGTTCGCATCATGAACTGATTTATTAGAAAAATTCCGAAATTTTTATTTTTTTTTTCAAAAATCGTGTCAGCATGGAAAAAAAGAGTGAACGCCCAAAATTCAGCACAATCGAACTCATCCGAGCTTAGAATCGACTTTCCAGTTATTTCAGTGATACAAACTGAAAAAAACCTAGGAATCGTCCACTTTCTTCCGGTTTATCGGTAGATAAAGGATTTTTTTGGAAATGATCAATCTACCTCTTTACCGGCCTTTCCTTCTCTCTACTTATCTAACGAAAATAGTTCATTTTCACCCGAGACATCGGTACTTGATATGTTTCTACAGTACCCATTACAATGGTATCTATGTCCGTGAATTTTCAATTATCTACCATAGACACTCGTTTGACTGTATGTATGTTTGTGCTCTGGAAATCATTGGTCCAGTTCAATACAATTATCTATTTATGCTTTGATCGAATAATAGGCACCAAATTTGTTCGAGTCATCATTTAATCTTACAACAATAACGAATCGCGGAAAATCTCTGATTGGGGGAGACAATTAACAAACACATGTGATAGACTTTTGATTAGAGCAAAAAGATGGAATAATTTACATCAATTACAGTAGTGAGAATCGGGAGTAAGGCTGTCAGAATAGAGAATCTGTCTCTTCATACTCTCACTGATCAAAGAGGATCAGGCGGCATGAATAGACAGATTCTTCACGCTGACTGACCGTCCTACTCTGGAGCAAAAGAGGTGGAATGAACGGCAAAATCGAGTAAATCCGCTGGTCTAGATTAATGAAATTCAAGGGGAAAATCGGGCAAATATCCTTCTAGACGGCAGATAAAGTGAGCAAAAGTGAGATTGCAAGTACAAGCGAAGGGCGAATTATACAATTATAAACAATCTAGGAGGGACAGAGTTAACAAAATACAGCCAGTTTTCGATTGTAGCAGTAGTAGGCACACACAATTGATATATCGACAGTAGTTTAAGGCAGAAGCTAGAGCACGCAGAGACACACGCAAGCATTGGGGGGGGGGGGATTGAGAGAGGCAATATACTCGAGAGAAGCGACGGGTAAAAGTGGGAAAAGGCAGAAAATTACACTCGTCTGGGGCACACACTACACACAATTTAGAAGAAAACAAAATCGATCAACAGTGTTTTTTTTGTTACGCTAGTACCAAATCGTTCGAGATATCACAAAGACGCTAAGAAAAACAAGACAAAAAAGATGGAACAGAATTATTTGTTCCAGGAATATAATTACCGTACACACCGAAATAAACCTGATTCAGGTTACACTACGCCCTAGTACCTACAGTAATTAGCTAAAGAAAGAGCGAGAGACTAGTGAGGGGCACCGTAATATCAAAAGTGAATAAAGTATACGGTACACACGGGGGGTACGAGAAATTACGGTATCTATCCACTGGGGGAGAGCATGACTATCGATTAATGATGGGTAATTATGCAGGCAAAATGACAATTATCGATTGATACAAGGCAGGGAAGACTACAGTACACTAGGGTGGCTACCGTAAACGGGAGTTACAGTAATCGGTCGATTTAGGGGGCAGGGCTACATTATCCTTCGGCTACTGTACTCCTCAGTTTTGACGGTGCGATAGCGGGGGCACTCCCGAGTGGGGGATCTTCGGCTTCTGCCAGTACTCGTCTTTGATCGTGAACCTGTAAGGAATGATCTTTGAACTACGGTCTTTGTTCTACGATTACTCCTCGAAAGATCAACAAACAATTGATTCTGTTATATCTAGATTGCTGTCCGACTATTCTTTAGCAATGACTATTGTGAGCCATGCAAAATCTTAAAATCGGCCCAAATCAATCAATCTGTATCATTTTCGATGCCGAAAAGCTCCGAAATTTGTACCCAGGTAATTTCTGTATCTTTCCAACTAAATAAATTCTTATTTGGTTGGAAAACCGTATTGCCTATACAAGCAAATAAAAAAGACTCACCCATCAATAGTCGCAGAAAGATGCTTCGTGGGGATGTGATTGAACACCTTCCCGCCCGATTCGTACCTGCACAAAGTAGCCTGTTATTTCACCAGTCAATATCGTGTTTCGATTTAACGAATGGCTTTCCCGTATCAACTTTGTTTTCTATGCATTTGCACATCACTTCTTCGAACGCAACCAAACACATGTCTTGATTCATCAAGTTTCTGGTTTTCTCAAATCGAGTTTCTCTTCTACAGATAATTTCGAACATTTCGCATAAAATAAAATTTAATGA
Organism: Pristionchus pacificus; assembly: GCA_000180635.4. Classification (NCBI taxonomy): domain Eukaryota; kingdom Metazoa; phylum Nematoda; class Chromadorea; order Rhabditida; family Neodiplogasteridae; genus Pristionchus; species Pristionchus pacificus. The sequence goes on from CM026575.1 coordinate 37,109,691, forward strand.
AATAAATAACTCTTACTTGAACATCATCTGCATCATTTGCTCACTGATCAGCTTCGGGCCCTTGCCATCGATGCGTGAGACCGAATCGGAGACCTGCAGAGATCAAAGATCATTTCGGAGATCAAAGATCAGTCCGGAGATCAAAGATCATTCCAGAGATCAAAGATCAGTCCGGAGTTCAACGATCACCATCTATCCCCACTAGATGTGATGGTACTCAAATAGATTTCAACGACGAGTCATCAAAGATTCTCTGTCTTCCATGCGCATGTGCACTACTTCTATCAGTTGCATAATCCATTGTTCGACTTTTGATATTGGCTGATTATCCTAGGATTATTGGTTCATTCGAATATCGCTTACTCAATTATCTCACTCCTATAAAGTGGCTGAGATTCCCTCATTCGATGCATTCATTGCCTCCGCTCTCTTCCTCTACGGTCCTCCTCTCTTCTCTCCTATTCCTCGCTCTCCGCTCTTCACGATGAGGTATGAATCCCCTTCCCGACCCCATACCCCAACCACATCCTAGGGTCCTGCCCCCCATGGTCTGCACCCAACCCGTACCATATCCTTCCTCATTTTCTGATCCTGGGACCCTACTGCATTCCTACGGTGACCCATTCCCGTGGAATACTACCGTACCCGTAGTCAGTTCCCTTGGCTACGGTATGATACCGTACCCCCCTATCCGTTGGTTTTGGTTTCATACCATATCCAAAAACCAAGCTCGTTGCTTACTGTACCCCTGTACCATGGTTGTATTATACAACTACATCCCTGACCCCTCTATTATCATACCAATCCATGTGGCTCCTGGATCTGAGATCTTTCCGTACCACTGTTCCCTAGCTATGGTACCCTACCGTACTGAGCCGCCCTAGTTGTGCATTCATATCGTACTCCTCATAATGATTCATTTCAGCCCTAATCGTACGATATTCCTGCTAGCGGTGTCACTGATTGCGACAGTGATCTCTGACAGCCTCAAAAGTAGGATTCGTTAACTGAGTATGGTTGATCATGCATTGTTTGCAGCCTGGCGTCTGGAAAAATGTGAGAAACAATACACTCCAATGCTCAAAGGAGAGGAAGTGAAGATGAAAGGCAACGAATTCACGTGCAAGAGTAAGGAATATAAAGTACGGTGAGTGAGATAACTCCAACAAATCGGTAATGATTACACGCATTGCAGTTTCAAGGAAACGTCAAGCGGCAATGCTATCGAGGCTGACAGTTTTCAATGCAAGGAGGATTTGGAACACGACGCATTTTATTTGTTTGTGCATAGCTTTATTTTATCACTTTCACAAACTTTTTTTAGATATGCTGTCACCAATGATAAAACGTACCTGTTGAAAAAGTCTGCGTCTGTGATTACCTGCTTTGGTAAATATATATCTCTGTTTCTGTGCATGATCACTTGATATTGCAGACGCGAGCTGGAAAACGATCCATACGATCGTCGCTTGTGTTTTAGGAGGACTCATTCTGCTCTGCTGCTGTGGTGGATGTAAGCAAATCTTCATATCCAATTTTGATCATTTCATTCCTTTCAGGCATAATCTTCTGCATACGACAGAAGAAGGCTGCAGCTGCAGTGGCTGTAGCAGGAACCCCGGCAGGCCCGCCCGGAGCCTACCCTCAACAGCCCTCCTCCGGTCCCCCTCCGCCCTCCGGAAGCCCAAGCGCCTGAGCGGCTGCTGCAGCTGTCGCAGACTCCGCCCTCTTGGCGACGCTTGCGCACAATAAAAATATTGCATCGTAGCGCTTCGATTCTCGACTTACGAGAAGCGATATCTGAGTACTGTAATAAAGCGATTGCAAATACTGCATCCCATGTTGCCTTACATGTCACATGTCAATTTACACAGTTTGATATTCAAAGTGTGTTGGGAAAGGACAGATAATAGTGAGAGTTCTATGTATTTTATGTTGCTTCTCATTGATCTATGGAAATGGTCGAAATCATGTACCATTCATTGTCATTCTCTTCACCTTTCATTCTTCCCTCTTCTCCGTCTCTCGATCGGTCAACTCCTATTTCGTCTTTGCTTGTCAGTTTTTTCCATTTCTGGAATATTCCAGTTCAGAATCCAATCGCCAATTGGCTTTCTTCTAGAGGGGAGACATTCTCTGCAATGGTTCATCTTATTCGCTGGTTGTTGCCACTCCTTCTTTTCTTCCATTCCTACGCTGAGAATGACCACGAGCAAGAGAATAGGGACAAGGAAGAAATGGACAAGTTGAGAGGTAAATGTAAAGGACACCCCGAAATCAAGGCACACGAAGTCCTGCGGGAGCCCACTGCTAGGCCAGTGACTATTTTACCTACTTACTACTTATTTTCCCTAAGATCATCTTAGATTTGCTCTACTTTTGAATGGAACCGTTTGCGTGTGTACATTGGGAATAATGTACCATGTGATCGTCTGAAGCGGAAAAGTCCGATGTGGTTTGGAAAGCGTATTTGCAGGTACCAATACGTCGAAGGCAGCTGCAATGTTGATGGCGAAGCACTGCACCAGCCAATGGAACTGCGATAGATTGAGGTAGACTTCGAGTAATTCAAATCTGAAAATGCCTTTCTCGTGCTCTCATTTCGTTCAAAATGGCTAGGAATCCCACTCGAAATCATTAGCGTCGAACCATTGCCAAATAAATGGACAAGTCGGATTGTTCAGGTACAGCGAAGAGAAAGAATACGAGTGCAGGATCGGCTGCGTTCCCAACTTCAGATTTGTGTAATATTTTTTAGCAATATCGACTAATATTTCAAGCAATGAGCTAATAAATTTCAGAATTGTGAAGAGTAATGGCACGATAAAGTATCGGAGAGGCATCAGGTAATATTTTACTCTTTTTTGAGTTTGTTTAAATTATAAATTTAATTTAGTTGCTTCGGCGATTACGGGCCTCGTGGATCTCGCAACATGTACGGAGATCCGACGACTAAGATCGGATGTGTCTGTACATTTTCTGAACGTTTTGATAGATCTTAAACGTTAAAAGTGCCATCACTCGGTGACTAAACTGCTTCATCACAATACTAAAATAAAATCACTGTTATCCATTGCGTCTTTGAAAGAACAGAATCAATCAAGAGGCAACCCACCTGACGCTTGATAAACGATTGATTGATTGATTTTTGATGGATGCTAGAAGCTCTCTACGAGATGTTTTATCTGTAGATGTAATGTCCCTTCCAGTGCGTGGTCCTATCCCGTGGTGGGCAACTTGTGTCGTCTGTCTTCCTCTCACCGTACTCGCTCACTCTCTTTTCGTCATTGGTAAGCCAACTTATATTCAGTAAAAAAAAGGTTTATTAAAAACCACGAAAAAAATGAATCCTAGTACACGCAGTGTAGCGAACATGTTGGTCGGTAACAGATCAAAACACTAAACTGTTTAGTCTAAACAGACAATGAATAAATATAATTTGGTAAATCAATCTCTTCAGGAGTCGTCCGTCTCGTCCGTTTTGTGAACAAGAAAGACGCGGAAGAAATCGAGGAGTTGAAATGGCGAAAGGGATTGGAAAATTATTGATCTTTGATCTCTGCTCAGAGCAATAAAACGTTCGCAATTGACTACACTTTGCTACAATAGCGACTGAACAGAGATTCTTCGGGTTTCTTGGACAGGGAAATTGGCTTTCCAGTCGCATCTCTGAGTATTCCCTGCGTGTAGTTGGGAACGGCGAATGCGACCTGTAATGAGCATGGCGAACGTTGATTGCGAATGGAATCCGCACATAGGTAATGCGCTTCTTCTTCTCTTTTCTCTTGAGCAACTTGCGATATTCCGGAGTGAGCCAGAGAACAATCAGTGGATTGACAATTGCTTGTAGACCATTGAAGACGAGGGATTCCTCAGTAAAAGCAGAAGTCACTAGAATAGCTAATTAAGAGATCGCTCTCGAGCTTTATGAGGCCGTTCGCCTAAGAATCGGACAAATTTAAAGGAGTTTGGCACAGCTCAAAAATCTCGATTCTCTGAAACAATGGCATTTAGGGTTCTCGAGGGTGCTGATGACGATGGGGATACTCATTTTTTCATATCGACGTCACGTTGGCTCCAGACGGCGTGACGTCTAAAACAGTTTTTCCAGAATTCCTCAGTTAGGATAAAAGCGAAAATTGGGTGAGTTTGGCTCCCGAGGTAGAATTCGATGCTGATTACAGCTGCAATCTTTATTTTTTGCGAATTTCGAAACTAACTGTGTAAAATGGAAGTTCTCAGGGAGCTAATAGGGATCGGGGAGAGTACCATAGATCGGACGGGAATGATGCAAGGATTCCAAATATATTTTTACATTGTCAAGAAAACATGCGGATAAGGTTTTATGCAAAAGATAGTTTACCGATTTGTAAGTAAATTTTACCATCCTTCCCCTTGATGACTTCCGATCTCTTGATCTACCCGAGTCTCTCTACCTTGACCTCTTCCCTCTCTCTGTGCTCTCTCTATTCCCCATGCTCTCTCGCCTCCCTCGGGAAGGAGAGAAGGAGAGGGAAGGAGATCGATAAAAGTTCGGAAGTCAACAAGTGGAAGGTTGGTCAAATTTACTTACAAACCGGTGTACTATCTTTTACATAAAACCTTATCCGCATGTTTTCTTGACAATGTAAAAATACATTTGGAATCCTTGCATCATTCCCGTCCGATCTATCCTACTCTCCCCGATCCCTATTAGCTCCCTGAGAACTTCCATTTTACACAGTTAGTTTCGAAATTCGCAAAAAATAAAGTTGGCAGCTGTAATCAGCATCGAATTCTACCTCGGGAGCCAAACTCGCCTGATTTTAGCTGTTATTCTAACTGAGGGAATCTGGAAAAACTGTTTTCGATGTCACGCCATCTGGAGACAACGGGTCGTCGATATGAAAAATGACTATGCCCATCGTCATCCGCATCCTCGAGAACCCCAAACAACATAGTTTCAGAAAATTGAGATTTTTGAGCTGTGCCAACTCTTGTCCGACTCTCTCGCAAACGGCCTCTTATTTCTTGCTTCTAGGGAGTAGAATAAGAGGCAGAAATGAGAAGATGAAATGAGTTAGGGCCTGAACGAATGGTTGAAGTTATTCGAATACGAAAATAGCCCACTTGAAAGCCGATGGTTTTCAGTCCCTGTCGGTGCATTCTCGTTGCTTGCTTGGTGAATATTGCACATCGAATGAACTGATGAGTGCGATAACCAATGCTGATCATTATTATGAATCTGGGGACATGAGAATGAATGAGGAGAAGAAGGGAATGAGGAACTAACTTGGCTGCTTCGTAGCATTCGAACAGATAGGAACTAGCGAGGAGGGCGTATCGCGCCAATGGATGAATACTGTTGGCTGACCTGGAACAGTCCCTGTTTTTCGCGCTTTTGAGCAACAAAATGCTATTCAAAGTAAAAAATAACTCACTGCTGGAGGGCTTGCGAATAGGTTTGTAGGAATGATTGTGCTGTTCCTTCGACGATTGTGAGCAGAATGATGAGCATTACCCACTTGGCAGATAACAATCCATTCAATCTCGAACTGAAGGAAATTACTGATTGGGAGAACCAAGCAAATATCATATTTTGCTCATTACTTCTTTTAATTTCAGACTAATGAGGGATAAGAACAATGTGGTAGCAAAATGCTTCGATTCGATATGAAGATGCTTACCCCTTGAGAGTGAGTAGGCGATAGAGAAAGCCCATAATCATCACTGAAGACTCGCTGGTTACTGTAGCGACTAGTGCAGATCGAAGTAAAGATTCAGTTGAGAAAGCATCTTGATGAGAGGAAGAGAACGATGAAATCTGGAAAGTAACTATTTATGTTTCATTGAGGAGCCAAAACAGGAAGTGGCTAACAACTCGCTTCCCCCTTTTCGATGCGCGGAAGAATGTCTTACCGAAATGAGTAGAGGAATCAATAGACATCTCGCTACATCTAACGCCACAATCGTGCTTTGAATCGGGCGATATCTAAATAATTTATAATTAAAGATCAATAAAGCTAATTAACGAACCTGCCAATGAGACCCGGGGGTCGTCTAGCTAGAAGAAAAGCTAGCGTAGAATTGACTATTATTCCTAGGCCAGAGATGAATATATCGAAAGAGAGACGTTCCATGGCACGAAAAGTGTGAATAAAGACTAGATTGTCATTAGCCTTCTACTCCTCCTCCTTCTCTTATTCTTCTCTCGAGGGGATTAGTGAGAGAGAAGTTCGCGTACTTATCGCCTATGATTTATCATCAAAACAGTAATGAGACTGACTCTGATGAACTGTACCCAATCAGATTAAAGTTCAGAGAGATTGAATGGGATAATGAAGTGAAAACATCTTCTCTCGCAAATGACTTTGGTATTCAGATGATTGTTCTGTATTCTGAATGATTATTGCGATATTTTCGTCGACATTTCGAAATGGAAAGAGGAAATCCTTCGACGACGAAGTATTCATTTCATAGCTATGGTCGCATTTACTCCTCGTATATTTCTCAACATTCATCCATTGAATGAATCTGTAAACCTTGTCTCAAATATCGTCTGAAATCAGTCCTTTCTGTTCATTTCTCACATAGAAAGTGCACACCTTCACCATCGAACTTTTGATGAGCCTTAAACAGCGACAATGAACTTTTCACTTGAGTTCAATGATTTTAAGCGTGATTTTCCGCGAAATGTCTGGCGATGAAGTCATCTTACTTGATTGATGATGAATGGTCAACATTTACAAGTATCACTTGTAGGGGCCACAAGCCCCGCCCACTTTCGTCTGACATGATTTTGCCTAAAAACGAGAATCAAATCCGCAAGCTTCATTCTAAACCAAATCCTTCATTCTAAAGTGCGCTGGATAGCTACTGGCATTCACAATCGATTGAGCACTGCCCAAAATGTGCACATCTTCATTGAGTAGGTCAAAAATAAACTTTAACGATGGGAATAGACCGTTTTTAAGGGTTTCAGTGTGAATATTTTGTTTGGGCATAGTTTTTCTGACGAATACGAATATTTGAGGAATTTTAGAGAAACAAATAGAATTTTATCATGCTTCAAAAGCTTGCGGATTTGTTTTAAAGATTTCAGTACGCCCGTATTTTTTCGATTCCGATTAGCGCTAAACACAGTGTGAACGTGAGCGGGGCTAGTCAAATGAGAGGAGAGAGTCGAGAGGGGACCCCCATCCCATCTCCCTCCGCCTCGCCTCTCCCTGTTGTTTCTAACCCGTCGTGACTAGCGCACGCTCTGCCCGGTTAAGAGGGAATTTCTCCCTTGATTTGTCTCTCACGACATGGCGAAGCTCTTGCCTCCGAATATTGGGAATGAGTTGGAAATAGGCTCCGCCCCCTTTTCCTCTCGCCTCGCCTTTCCCCCCTCCACAACAGTGTGTGTCGCGTGTACTTTTAGGGCTGTAGCGCAGCTCGGAGACGAGATATCGACAAACGGCCAAAAGTATGATGTTATTGGGACCATGAGGGACAGTTTCCACCCGGTTTTGACTGGATAGTGATAATTCGGCAATCTGAGTTGTGGCCCCTAATCACTTGACTGCGAGAGAATTCATAATGAGTAACCTGTATATTATTTCGATTCATGATTACTTCAGTTTGAGTACCTTTGAAACTGAATTTCCTGCAGACATAAATATTAAGAGAAGATTGGAAATTGATGACATCGTAATAAAATGCGAAGCGATACAAATTATCTGAAAACTGAACCTTATTTTGCTCACCTTCCGCCATTCCATGTACAGATTTTTTTCTGCTCGAAATGTGTTCTATTCACATTTATCGAGTGGGTGTATTTCAGTGCAGTTCTGAGAAAGAGATTACGATTTTTTATGAAAGGCGTAGAAGTCGACGGTGATAAGAGTATACCGGAAGCATGATGGAAGGAAGGATAATGGAATAGATGGAAGTCTCGTTCAGCGGAAGTTGATGAGAGATGTAGAGAAGAATCAGGAGGCATGAGTTGTAGTCACTAGCACAGGATGAAGGGAGGGAGGGGAATGGAAGGAGGGGAAGGACTGTCAATTTTTAGTGCTATTTCTTCGTATGAAGGGATGGGAGAGATTTATCTCTATGGAGAAGTGGATGTGGGCGAGTTGTTACTAAGAAGAAGGAAGGAGGATGGAGAAGAATAAGATTATTGAAAAGAGGAGCAATTCAGACAAATTACCTTAGATAGGTTCAGTAAATTCAGAAAATTGTTGAAATAGAATATCGAAGATCACCAGAAAGCATTAAATGAAAAGATAAAGGTACCTTTGATTTCACTTGATGTCATTGTCATTCGATTGATTCGTTTCTACTGAATTTCTCTGAGTATTGGATTGACTTGTTCATTTACTGTAGTTTTCTGTATGGAATGAGTATTCATCGATATCGTGTGTTCAAATCTTGTGGAGTCAGTGATCATCCACCGTTGCATTGTCTTGTAAACATTCAAGAAGGAAATTGATGTAGAGTTGAGATGTGCAATAACACTTACAGGTCGAGTAGGTATAACAATGCAGTCTTTTATCAGACAAGTAGTTAATACATCAAACTAGTAAACTACGCCCATAATTATCAAATACACCTCGGTTAGCAAGTAAACTACGCTCATATTTATCAAATACACCTTGGTTGAAGACAGGTGTCGCTGACTAGCAGACACATAGGGGAACAACGTACAGAATTATATCAGCAACGTAGAATTCTCTTAAACGGATAACCCTCATTTAGTCTAAGAAATCGGCAAAATATATGAAAAAAAGGAAGGTGATGTTAATAAACCATCGTCGCTCCAGGGTTGCAATCATCATCCTCTCCGTGTTGCTTTGATATGATTGATCATAGGCTTGATTGCCTCCTTCGGGGCGTCTTTACAAGAGTTCATCGAAAATTCATTGGATTGTTTATTCTCAAGTGAAGATACTATCAATAAGAGTTGTTCATTCTGAAAATGTTCTCGAGCAATTGTTGTTCCACTTTGTCGAACAAGAAATGAACGTGTCAACAGCAAGGATAAGTCGCGTCGATTTAACAAAGTATTATTTTATCCGACAAATAATGAATACACCTCGGCTAACTAGTAAACTACTCCCATACATAGCTATCAATTACACCTTGGATAACTGATAAACTACGCCCATACACCTCTGAACAAAATAAAGTCATCAAGCGAGTGTATGGAAAAACATAATTTCATTAGATCAATGTTTGGCGAGAATCCTGAATGCGTATGAGCAAAAATACGAATGTATGCGGAATAAAACATTTTTCGAGTTTTGCTAACATTTCACTATATGAAAGAGCAAAATCAAGATCAAGATAAGATTACTAAGTCGGTTTGAGTTTCGCCGAAGGCGCACAGAAATCGTTGTAGAGAGATTCCGCTGCTCCAATTACGCCTCGATCGGTGCAGTATGCGTCCCAACGTGTTGTGGACTGAAATAGATAGGGGTTCAATACATTACAAAATGGTTTATATAAAAAAATGGACTGAAGAGGCTTCAGAGGATGGAATCGTCTCTTCAATCGAGAAGAGAGGTGAGACCACTTTGGTCACCCTCACATTCCCCTCTGGTCAATCGACCATCCCTCTATCCCAGTTAGAATCTTCTCTAGATGAGGGATCGTTCGATATTCTCGATGATCTCCTCTAATCCCCCATCTAGTCTGTTCATCCTAGTTGTTGTAGACGTTTTACCTCCCTGTAAACTGATCTTTGATCTTATTGCTCATTGTCTAGAGCATGCCAGAGTATCTATTTTTATTGTATCTATCGTTTGTTAGAATGTTTTAATTGTTCATATGTTGATTGATCTTTGATCTTTCCTTTTTTCCAGAGTGTTGTTGAATGTTCATTGATTGTTTTTTTCGTTTGTGCTGCCTGTCAGTAGATGTCTTTCTCTTTTGAATTGTTCTTCCTCTTCGTAGTTCTGTCAGAATTGTCCTTCTCCGTCCCATTTCGTCTTGTTAGACAGCTACAGTATCCCTACAGTAACCTAGTTACCGTATTCCCTTCCCTTTGTTCTTTGTTTCTGTATCATCTTTCCTGTGAATTAAATGGTTCGCTTGACTGTTCACCTCCCCGTGGTGCGAGCTGGACACTATCCACTCGCATTTTTCACCCATTGTATTGATTTGCTTGTGGATGGTGACTGAGAAACAGTCCAAATTGATAAATTTGATTTTTTCCAATCTGGTGAGGAGAACGGACACAGAAAAGCATCTATCTTCATCGAATTGAGCAGTTTTTGAACGATTGAGAGCGAATTTGCATGAGAGACAGGCGAGGGAAGGGAAGGGGAAGGGGGGGGGGGAAGGGAGGGAAGAGAGGGGAGAGATAGGCCACGCCCCCTTTTCCCTCGTCTCGCTTTTCTCACTGTCTCTCCAATGCCTTTCGCGCGCACGTTTCGGGCTCTAGCGCAGCTCACAGACAAGATATCGACAAACGACCAAAAGTATGATCTTATTGGGACCACGAGGGACCGTTTGCATATGGTTTTGACCCCGTAGTGAAAAATCGGCTATCTGCGTTGTGGCCCCTAAGCACTCACCAGAGAGATGTAGAGAAGAATCAGGAGGCATGAGTTGTAGTCACTAGCACAGGATGAAGGGAGGGAGGGGAATGGAAGGAGGGGAAGGACTGTCAATTTTTAGTGCTATTTCTTCGTATGAAGGGATGGGAGAGATTTATCTCTATGGAGAAGTGGATGTGGGCGAGTTGTTACTAAGAAGAAGGAAGGAGGATGGAGAAGAATAAGATTATTGAAAAGAGGAGCAATTCAGACAAATTACCTTAGATAGGTTCAGTAAATTCAGAAAATTGTTGAAATAGAATATCGAAGATCACCAGAAAGCATTAAATGAAAAGATAAAGGTACCTTTGATTTCACTTGATGTCATTGTCATTCGATTGATTCGTTTCTACTGAATTTCTCTGAGTATTGGATTGACTTGTTCATTTACTGTAGTTTTCTGTATGGAATGAGTATTCATCGATATCGTGTGTTCAAATCTTGTGGAGTCAGTGATCATCCACCGTTGCATTGTCTTGTAAACATTCAAGAAGGAAATTGATGTAGAGTTGAGATGTGCAATAACACTTACAGGTCGAGTAGGTATAACAATGCAGTCTTTTATCAGACAAGTAGTTAATACATCAAACTAGTAAACTACGCCCATAATTATCAAATACACCTCGGTTAGCAAGTAAACTACGCTCATATTTATCAAATACACCTTGGTTGAAGACAGGTGTCGCTGACTAGCAGACACATAGGGGAACAACGTACAGAATTATATCAGCAACGTAGAATTCTCTTAAACGGATAACCCTCATTTAGTCTAAGAAATCGGCAAAATATATGAAAAAAAGGAAGGTGATGTTAATAAACCATCGTCGCTCCAGGGTTGCAATCATCATCCTCTCCGTGTTGCATTGAATTGATTGATCATAGGCTTGATTGCCTCCTTCGGGGCGTCTTTACAAGAGTTCATCGAAAATTCATTGGATTGTTTATTCTCAAGTGAAGATACTATCAATAAGAGTTGTTCATTCTGAAAATGTTCTCGAGCAATTGTTGTTCCACTTTGTCGAACAAGAAATGAACGTGTCAACAGCAAGGATAAGTCGCGTCGATTTAACAAAGTATTATTTTATCCGACAAATAATGAATACACCTCGGCTAACTAGTAAACTACTCCCATACATAGCTATCAATTACACCTTGGATAACTGATAAACTACGCCCATACACCTCTGAACAAAATAAAGTCATCAAGCGAGTGTATGGAAAAACATAATTTCATTAGATCAATGTTTGGCGAGAATCCTGAATGCGTATGAGCAAAAATACGAATGTATGCGGAATAAAACATTTTTCGAGTTTTGCTAACATTTCACTATATGAAAGAGCAAAATCAAGATCAAGATAAGATTACTAAGTCGGTTTGAGTTTCGCCGAAGGCGCACAGAAATCGTTGTAGAGAGATTCCGCTGCTCCAATTACGCCTCGATCGGTGCAGTATGCGTCCCAACGTGTTGTGGACTGAAATAGATAGGGGTTCAATACATTACAAAATGGTTTATATAAAAAAATGGACTGAAGAGGCTTCAGAGGATGGAATCGTCTCTTCAATCGAGAAGAGAGGTGAGACCACTTTGGTCACCCTCACATTCCCCTCTGGTCAATCGACCATCCCTCTATCCCAGTTAGAATCTTCTCTAGATGAGGGATCGTTCGATATTCTCGATGATCTCCTCTAATCCCCCATCTAGTCTGTTCATCCTAGTTGTTGTAGACGTTTTACCTCCCTGTAAACTGATCTTTGATCTTATTGCTCATTGTCTAGAGCATGCCAGAGTATCTATTTTTATTGTATCTATCGTTTGTTAGAATGTTTTAATTGTTCATATGTTGATTGATCTTTGATCTTTCCTTTTTTCCAGAGTGTTGTTGAATGTTCATTGATTGTTTTTTCGTTTGTGCTGCCTGTCAGTAGATGTCTTTCTCTTTTGAATTGTTCTTCCTCTTCGTAGTTCTGTCAGAATTGTCCTTCTCCGTCCCATTTCGTCTTGTTAGACAGCTACAGTATCCCTACAGTAACCTAGTTACCGTATTCCCTTCCCTTTGTTCTTTGTTTCTGTATCATCTTTCCTGTGAATTAAATGGTTCGCTTGACTGTTCACCTCCCCGTGGTGCGAGCTGGACACTATCCACTCGCATTTTTCACCCATTGTATTGATTTGCTTGTGGATGGTGACTGAGAAACAGTCCAAATTGATAAATTTGATTTTTTCCAATCTGGTGAGGAGAACGGACACAGAAAAGCATCTATCTTCATCGAATTGAGCAGTTTTTGAACGATTGAGAGCGAATTTGCATGAGAGACAGGCGAGGGAAGGGAAGGGGAAGGGGGGGGGGGGGGGAAGGGAGGGAAGAGAGGGGAGAGATAGGCCACGCCCCCTTTTCCCTCGTCTCGCTTTTCTCACTGTCTCTCCAATGCCTTTCGCGCGCACGTTTCGGGCTCTAGCGCAGCTCACAGACAAGATATCGACAAACGACCAAAAGTATGATCTTATTGGGACCACGAGGGACCGTTTGCATATGGTTTTGACCCCGTAGTGAAAAATCGGCTATCTGCGTTGTGGCCCCTAAGCACTCACCAGAGAGATGTAGAGAAGAATCAGGAGGCATGAGTTGTAGTCACTAGCACAGGATGAAGGGAGGGAGGGGAATGGAAGGAGGGGAAGGACTGTCAATTTTTAGTGCTATTTCTTCGTATGAAGGGATGGGAGAGATTTATCTCTATGGAGAAGTGGATGTGGGCGAGTTGTTACTAAGAAGAAGGAAGGAGGATGGAGAAGAATAAGATTATTGAAAAGAGGAGCAATTCAGACAAATTACCTTAGATAGGTTCAGTAAATTCAGAAAATTGTTGAAATAGAATATCGAAGATCACCAGAAAGCATTAAATGAAAAGATAAAGGTACCTTTGATTTCACTTGATGTCATTGTCATTCGATTGATTCGTTTCTACTGAATTTCTCTGAGTATTGGATTGACTTGTTCATTTACTGTAGTTTTCTGTATGGAATGAGTATTCATCGATATCGTGTGTTCAAATCTTGTGGAGTCAGTGATCATCCACCGTTGCATTGTCTTGTAAACATTCAAGAAGGAAATTGATGTAGAGTTGAGATGTGCAATAACACTTACAGGTCGAGTAGGTATAACAATGCAGTCTTTTATCAGACAAGTAGTTAATACATCAAACTAGTAAACTACGCCCATAATTATCAAATACACCTCGGTTAGCAAGTAAACTACGCTCATATTTATCAAATACACCTTGGTTGAAGACAGGTGTCGCTGACTAGCAGACACATAGGGGAACAACGTACAGAATTATATCAGCAACGTAGAATTCTCTTAAACGGATAACCCTCATTTAGTCTAAGAAATCGGCAAAATATATGAAAAAAAGGAAGGTGATGTTAATAAACCATCGTCGCTCCAGGGTTGCAATCATCATCCTCTCCGTGTTGCATTGAATTGATTGATCATAGGCTTGATTGCCTCCTTCGGGGCGTCTTTACAAGAGTTCATCGAAAATTCATTGGATTGTTTATTCTCAAGTGAAGATACTATCAATAAGAGTTGTTCATTCTGAAAATGTTCTCGAGCAATTGTTGTTCCACTTTGTCGAACAAGAAATGAACGTGTCAACAGCAAGGATAAGTCGCGTCGATTTAACAAAGTATTATTTTATCCGACAAATAATGAATACACCTCGGCTAACTAGTAAACTACTCCCATACATAGCTATCAATTACACCTTGGATAACTGATAAACTACGCCCATACACCTCTGAACAAAATAAAGTCATCAAGCGAGTGTATGGAAAAACATAATTTCATTAGATCAATGTTTGGCGAGAATCCTGAATGCGTATGAGCAAAAATACGAATGTATGCGGAATAAAACATTTTTCGAGTTTTGCTAACATTTCACTATATGAAAGAGCAAAATCAAGATCAAGATAAGATTACTAAGTCGGTTTGAGTTTCGCCGAAGGCGCACAGAAATCGTTGTAGAGAGATTCCGCTGCTCCAATTACGCCTCGATCGGTGCAGTATGCGTCCCAACGTGTTGTGGACTGAAATAGATAGGGGTTCAATACATTACAAAATGGTTTATATAAAAAAATGGACTGAAGAGGCTTCAGAGGATGGAATCGTCTCTTCAATCGAGAAGAGAGGTGAGACCACTTTGGTCACCCTCACATTCCCCTCTGGTCAATCGACCATCCCTCTATCCCAGTTAGAATCTTCTCTAGATGAGGGATCGTTCGATATTCTCGATGATCTCCTCTAATCCCCCATCTAGTCTGTTCATCCTAGTTGTTGTAGACGTTTTACCTCCCTGTAAACTGATCTTTGATCTTATTGCTCATTGTCTAGAGCATGCCAGAGTATCTATTTTTATTGTATCTATCGTTTGTTAGAATGTTTTAATTGTTCATATGTTGATTGATCTTTGATCTTTCCTTTTTTCCAGAGTGTTGTTGAATGTTCATTGATTGTTTTTTCGTTTGTGCTGCCTGTCAGTAGATGTCTTTCTCTTTTGAATTGTTCTTCCTCTTCGTAGTTCTGTCAGAATTGTCCTTCTCCGTCCCATTTCGTCTTGTTAGACAGCTACAGTATCCCTACAGTAACCTAGTTACCGTATTCCCTTCCCTTTGTTCTTTGTTTCTGTATCATCTTTCCTGTGAATTAAATGGTTCGCTTGACTGTTCACCTCCCCGTGGTGCGAGCTGGACACTATCCACTCGCATTTTTCACCCATTGTATTGATTTGCTTGTGGATGGTGACTGAGAAACAGTCCAAATTGATAAATTTGATTTTTTCCAATCTGGTGAGGAGAACGGACACAGAAAAGCATCTATCTTCATCGAATTGAGCAGTTTTTGAACGATTGAGAGCGAATTTGCATGAGAGACAGGCGAGGGAAGGGAAGGGGAAGGGGGGGGGGGGAAGGGAGGGAAGAGAGGGGAGAGATAGGCCACGCCCCCTTTTCCCTCGTCTCGCTTTTCTCACTGTCTCTCCAATGCCTTTCGCGCGCACGTTTCGGGCTCTAGCGCAGCTCACAGACAAGATATCGACAAACGACCAAAAGTATGATCTTATTGGGACCACGAGGGACCGTTTGCATATGGTTTTGACCCCGTAGTGAAAAATCGGCTATCTGCGTTGTGGCCCCTAAGCATATTCCACTTTAATCTCTATCACTGTTTGAGTTCGAAATACGGGTAGCTGTCTCTTCACTTCGCACACACTCTCAGCGGTCAGAGAGGCGAGAGTGTGTGTGAAATGAAGAGACGGCGACCCGTATTTCGAACTCTAATTACTGTTGTGGATTCGGCTTTTCAAAAATTCTTTCTGTCTGGTAAAGTGATCGACATTCACTCAAATTCGTTCAAATATCTTTGAAAAACAATTAATTAACTCACCGGGCGTCATCAGAGCACTCGCGATGACCGCGAGGCCCCAGATGAAAGAGAGCCGGAACAAGAGAAGCGTCATCTTACGGAGAGTTTGTGCTCGAACAAACTCTGAAAATAGATCAAGATGCAAGGAGGCACTTTAAATTATGTGTACGCGAAATGCGAAATGACGAAAGAAAATAACGGTATTTCGCGACAAAACATCAATAGTAAGATATGAAGAGAAGTTGAGATTGATTTCGAAGAGATTCCAAAAAATATCGTAGGTTTTCCACAAGTTAAAGAAGGGAGATGGCATTAGAGTGGAAGAATAATATGAGATTGCATGATGAATGTATGAACGAAGATGAACGAACGCAAATATATATGTAAGAATCTCGGAAGGAGTAGGCTCAATCTAGATAATGCGTAGACTCGGAAAGATCGTGTAGATGAGGACTAGCTGAGTCACAATCTGCGAAAGATGATAAAATGAAGCGGTAAAGGTGAAAATCAATTCAGAATGGGCTGATGCTCAGAGGAACGAGTAGTAGAGCAGAAAGGGTGAAGGAATCCAGTCATGAAAGTAGTGATTAGATGAAAACGTGGTTGTGGTATTTACCGTAGTCGGACAGCAATGTCTGAAGTAGTGGTTAAATGGTAGAAAGGAAGAGTAGGTAAGTAGAGAGAAGCCAACAGGGTCATGAAAGAAATGATTTAGATGTAAAAGTTGAAGTGATATTTACCGTAGTTAGAAGACTGAAGCGTGTTTAGCTGAAATTGATCAGGAGACGAAGCGTAAACGAGTAGAAGGAAGCAACCAGGGTCATGAAATAAATGAATTAATCTGGAATGTTCTTGAATAGATTACTGTGGTAGATGAGTTCAGTCGAAGTTAATGAATAGGGGACGAGAAGCAGAAAAGGTTGAAGAGAAGAATAGAAGTTTACGAGAAGGCCAGCAGGATCATGAAATAATTAATTTAGATTTGAATGTTCATGAAAGATTACCGTAATCAGAAGAGCTTAGATGAGTTCAGTCACAGTTCATAACGAGAAGTATAAAAGGTTGAAAAGATGAGTATATGAATAGAAGAGAGCCAGCAGAGCCATGAAAAGAGTGAATTATGTTTCAAGATTCAAGATATGATTACCGTAGTTAGAAGTTTATAGATGAGTTTATGAGGCCGTAGTTCCAGTTCAGCCGCAAATAGGGTAGAGCCAATTATTTACAAAGTGGTTTCGAGTCGATTCAACAACGTAGTCTTTTATCCAACAAATAATGAATACACCTTGGTTGAATAACAAACTACGCCCATGACTATCAAATACACCTTTGATTACTGAAACTACTCCCTCAACTATCAAACACACCATGATGCCCTATGAACTACTCCCAGGACTAACAAATGAAGTGGTTAGATCAAGATCATTATGAATTGGCAGGACTTGAGTTGAAATTGACAGATCACTGACGTCCTCTCATGAAGTTTCGAGTGATCCAGTTCTGAAGATCAAGTAATTATTATTTCCCTTTTCATGATTAAACTTACATGTCGTCTCACTCCTGCTTGTTCGCACAGCATGCGGAAGATAAGCTCCCTGAAAGAAATTAATTTATTTTTGTATTGAATTATTTTTTGATGAATAAAGTTATGTTGTTGGGTCGAGTTGAAGAAGACATGAGAAACTTGTTGAAGAGGAAAGAAATTTAATTAATAAACTAACCGGCGAGGAGCGTAGTAATTTTCGAGCCAGAAGCGACGAACTCTGGGACCGCAAGGGATGTAAAATTGCGGCTGTCTCGGTCCGACGAAACTACAATGGATTTGGGTAATCAATGATAGCTTATCACGGGCGAATCTATTTAGGACAATTTCATGAACAAGTAGACAGGATTTCTGATAGGATGGTAATCTATTTGGTAAAGTAACTAAAGATGATAATAATGGTAAATTCAAAATACTTCGGTCGATTCTGCTTGAGCTCCGCGAAGTTGACGGCATGCTTGCGGGGGTTAATCGAGTGGGTCGCCTTGGGACCTTCTGGGAATGCCAATTGAACATTCTGAAATTATTGATTTAGAAAACAACTTTTAGTTTATTAAAAATCTATGTGATTAGTTTGAACAATAGGAATAATGCGAAACGTGCTAAGGGAGAAACCGTGGATATACAAGTCATGACAAAACAACGGAAAAAAGTGGGAGCAAACTTACCATCTCCTTTCTGAGGGCCGCCTCCCAAGGTTGCTCCTGTACTTCCTTCTCTTCTTCCTCCTCCTCTTCCTCTCCCATCTCGACGTCTTTCTTCATCTCCCTCTTTCGACCAAAACGCCCTTTCTTCTTCCTATTCATTCTCTTCTTCTCCAAATCTTTTTTCTTCACTTCTTTCTCTCCCTTCACTTCCCTTCTTGTCAGCGTGCTGTACAAGGTGTCGTCATCGTAGATCTGCAAATTATAATATCTCAAAACGTTAAAAATACACAAATGAGTTTGTGACAATCTAAACTGTAAAGTGAGAATTCCTTACCATGTCACGAAGACGGTTATGCTTGCGGTAGTCGTTCATTATTGCGTTCCAGACCGTATTTTCCTGAAAAATTATTGCAGTGACTTTTAACGACATCAATATCTTATACTGGCAAAAAATGTAGACAATCAACTGCCGATCAGGACATATTGATCATGAGTTATTTACCTGCTCGCGAGTGATAACCGGGAGATCCTTGATTATATTCTTCTCCCAGAGAAATCCGAACTGAAAATTGTAATTGAGTGTTTGTAGATGATGTTTATGAAATGTGAAGGAAAAGTTGATAGACAATGATACATGGGTTCTTGGCCCACATTTCATCCGTTAGAACTGTGATTCAACGAAAGTTGTTTACGGTTCTCTCAATCCATTGATGCTTACCGGATCCGCCCAAAGTCCTGTTCCCGCCTCTTCCTTCTCTGGACACGAGAATGTGAATATTTGATTTACCGGTTCCAGGAGCCTCTGGAAAAGTATTAGCAGATCTAATATTCTCGAGGTGTCGTGTAAGAGTATCCTGCACTAAAGAAACAAAACATGTGTTTTTCCTACGATCAAAATATACAATAATGTTTCAATTATCGAACAGATTCCGTATTTTCTCACCTGTTTCTTCATATCTATTCCAGCCTCCTTTACTCGACACGCCACGCTCAGCCCTCTCATGTCGTTGTAGAACTGTGCAGGAATGTTATCGTAGAACACTTTCTCGGCATCCTGCAATGCACAAGTTAATATTAAAATGTTCATCTATTACTCCAACCAGCCCTTTTTTCCAAACTAAAGTTTTTAAAACGTGGAACAATGTGGTTTACAAGTTGTGCTAACAAAATTCTTACCGTCGGCTCCACGAAGTCCATTCCGTCCTGTAGTTCCATCATATCGGACCACTCCTTGAACATTGTCTCCGCTTGCTTCTAAAGAGTGCGATTGATCAGTTGAACGTTATGAAAATCAGATGAACTGTGGTAACCGTAACAAATTCTTTATATACCTTGGGACAATCGTCTCCTCTTAAAAATCCACAATCCTCGAGGCCATTCTTGACGTACTTAAAGAATGATATTATGTTAACTTCTGGAGTATGATTGTAAACAAGATTGTTCGACAAGAAGAGAATGTCTAGGACTCGTTCTAGCATGCATGAAATGGACTATTTCAAAACACACCCTGATCGCATCGGCAACTGTGATGGTGAGCTTGACACGAGCTCCCAAATACTCCTTTGTCCACTCACAGAATTTCCATTCTCTTTCTCGTTCGGGGATATAGTCCTGCAATGAAATGGTGCATGAGGCAATCCAGGTCAATCTAATAATCATTCAAGATCATGCAATACTCAAACGAGTTTTCTGGGATAGAGGTTTGTAAGCAAAGATATAGTCGTCCATACCTTCTCGCAGGGATCGTATTCGTAGTTCGTCAGTGGTGCCGGTCCTTTCATTGGAATATGCGGGTGAAACTGACGTGGGATGCCCTGCAAAAGAGAAGAGTTTGAATCTAATCATACTTTTTTTTCCTATACCATACTTTCTTTTCCATACTTTTTGGTTCACATATTGAAAAAACTAAATAAAATCACTCACCAACTCCTGGAACTTCTTGATCTTGTCCTTGATCTTGTCTACTTCCTCCTTCCTTTGCGCCTCTTCAAGTTCCAATCTCTCCTGTTGGTTCTTCTTGTACAGGGCTTTGCTTCGTTTGGCAAAGTGCTCGGATCTGAAATCAACTCATCAGATATTTCATTCATTCATTCATTCATTTATTATTTATTCCGTCAGAATAATGTACATAGAGGTGCGAGAGAGACATTGCATAACATTGAAATGAATTTGTAATTGTGCGCCAAACATCTCGTCGGGAATAGAGAATATCAAACTAGAAAAGAAAGAAAACCCACGTGGTGAGGTAGCTGTACTTGTTGAACTCCTCCTTGAGCGGACGGAATGTCATCATGCGCCACTTTAGTTGCCACGCGAGGAAGGGCTGAAATGGCCCAAAAGTGAATCCACAATCAAAGAAACATACATATACCAAGGTCGTTCAAAATGTAAAAACTAAGAAGACGGTTGTACATTTGGGCCTCTCTAACATCAAATATTACCTGATCGCATCGAAGGCTCTGATGAATGTTCGCAATCAAGTTGGCTACAAGAAGGACGAGGTTGACACTGGAATGGGAAAGATCAATGGCATAAAATGACAGTAATGATCAAAACGTGATTGAAGATGACAGTCAAAATGTGATGATGAAATGATGTTGAAGTATAGCTGTAAATAAACTCACTACTTGAGGATCTTGTCGTCGAATGCCAAGATGGAGATCATTGAGATACTGTAGAGGCATTGCAGTGGAGCTCCGATCATGCACGGTATGAGGTTACGCCATACCTGAGAGACATCGATGTAGTAAATCAAAATGAATCCTCACTATAGCAAGAGGTACTTCAATCCCAGAACGATGCACAACTAAAATCAACTTACTTTATCCTCGATCTCCTGGTCCTTGGGATCCTTCGACGTCTCATACTTGTTGTCCCGTCTCATCGTTTCCAGTTTCTTTCTGAGATTTGTGAGCTTGAGAATCGTTCATCATAGGAAAAGAATTTGAGAAAAGAGATAAGAAACTGACCGATTCCCATCGAGGTAGATATCCATCGATTTGAAGAATGAGTAAATAGCGCAGATGTAGTAGGCAATGGCGGTCCATCCCAACATCCCGAGAGATCCCACATCGGCAATTCCTGAAGAAATCAGGGTCAAACAAACTGTTTTTCCACAAAACACATCTACAGTCTAGGTTGTTAGCACTAACTGAATTATTTTCGAGCTCAACACAAACAACTATTCCGGCAAAATAGTGGACTAGTAGACACATGAAAACAACTTACCGAGGGACGTGTAAGCCTTCTGGTGTGTATTCCAGTTGAAGTACCAAATTGCCATTGAAAAGGCTGATCCGAGAATGATTGTTGAGCAGTACGTCCACTAAAATGGGCATACTTATTCACCTATCTTCGTGAGGTACTATTTCACAATTTTGAACCACGTGATAATATGACGAACATCGGAAAAGATTTCAGCTAGCACTCGATGAACAAAAAAAGTAATGTTCGGCAAAAACCCTTTGGGTGTGAACGGTGTTTGATTCAAAACTTGAAAAACAACAACAATGAAGATCACTCACCCCATAATCCCAGCGATTCTTGTCCTTTCCACTGGACTTCCACAGGTTGTCCGATCGTCCGGCCCGCACTGCGTCGATGTGCTTTACTTCGAGGGCGTAGAGAATGTGCACTGAAAATGGAGGACATATTTACATTTCATATAATTCAGAATCCTGTTCCTCACAAAAAACCAAAAGCCCAAGTCCAAGGCACAACAAACGAATATACACGGACCGAGGATCTGCGGCAGGTGGAACATAATGCTCATGGCGCGGCGCTCAGCGATGTCTGCAATGACAATTAATTATTTTATGTACATGTGACATTTCGTTTTTTTCCAATGCTGAAGTTGAAGCAAATAGTACTCCAAAATAATTCAGTCTTGTTTCATTGTAAATCGTGTGAAGTTACTGAGGATCTTAGCAACCAATGACTATGATGGTCTGTTGAAAGAGTGTTACGATTTTACGATTCACAAGTGTAGGATCACTGAGATTAACGTTTTCGACACAAAGTGATATATATCCGCAGTTAAAATTCAAACGAAAAAATAAAATATATCTCACCTAGCTTCATAGCCTGTGGCGCTCCTCCGAATGCGTAAAAGATTCCTGAGCACGAGACGAATTGACTTCGGTAGAACTGAATGGAGTCCTGGATGGTCTGAAATAGAGTTAATTTTATACAATCTTGATTTACATAAATTTGTAGACTGGCTACATTGCAAAAAGAAATAGAGCAGTGTACTGACCTCTCCTCGGTCCGGCGTCAATACTTGCATGATCATCTTCACGATGAATTCGAACGTCGGACCGGCAATCATTGTAGCAGTATCGAGGAATTTCATTTCCTGCAAGACAAATGAATTGTCAACGTACAATCTATTCTCGTAAAGATATTTGAGTGCCTACACTTCGTTTTCATTATTATCATAGCTTAACAGTACGCGCTTCCCAAACACTGTCAAACATGCATTGGCATATTAAGAAAAAAACTCACCGCAGATCGATTAAGGGCCCTCATTTCCACCTCGCAGCGGTCTGTGTCGCAAACGCAGACGGCATGGTCGACCTACAAAAAGAAAGCATCAGAATATATGAATGGATTCAGTACCCCACATGTTCTGTACCATTCCCTAGTCCACCTATGTAGATACTATAGCCTCGTGATGTAAAAAAGGTGAGAATTATAAGAAGCACAAGCAATTACTCTCACCCTCTCCTCGCAGTGGCTCTCAAATGGACAGGTGCTATTGGGGCAGAACTTGGGAAACCGCCAGCAGGTTTGCATCTGAAATGAACACATTTGCCCAAAAAACAACCATAAATTTGTATTTTTATTTTGACATTGATTCAAAATCATTCATGTGTTGATGGTATCGAAAATGATGTTGATGCTACTAATTCCGTTCTTCTGAAGGATAAAGTAATCAAAATCGTTCCACTTACCGACCAGCCCTCCTTGCATATACACTTGTCTGGTTGTCCCTTCTCTCCAGTCTCGCATCGTTCCGTGCCCATTCCGAAGCACTGACCGCACTTGAGATCAGGAATGAGTTCTTCACGGATGAAATCGGGTGGTGGGACTGTAAATATGTCATTGAATACGACTTCATCTTCATTTCTTCTCGCCTATTGACGAAAATACGACGGGAACGAGCTATTTTTGATAGTTTTTCGTAAATAATTCACTAGAAGTGAGAGCAAAGTGAATTGTGAAGTAAACTTACTCGGTTTGGGTTTCGCCGATGGCGCACATGACGGATTGTAGAGGGATGCCGCGGGTCCAATTACGCCTCTATCGGTGCAGTAGGCATCCCAGCGTGTTGTGGACTGGAATATATAGGTAAACAGCATATTGGAATAGCCAAACCGAGTTCAAGGTTCGTATGAAAAAGAGTGTATGTAACTAACCACTTCCTGGTCCTTGCATCGGTATTTCACCGGCTCGAGGTATTGAAGAGGCGGATTGGGCAGAGGAGTGTCGAACTCGATGTAAGGCGCATCCTGAATGGAATAATTAACGTTTCAAGCAATTGTAAAATTAGAATTTTTCTGATGACTCAAAACATCTCTGATTACGAAAAATCGTGACTCATACCTGGAGAGCGTAGGAGAGTGCGCAGGACCATCGTAGGCAATTCTCTGCAATACAAAGAGATGACGTTTCGCTGGTAACGACGATAGAGCAAAAAATCATATCAAAATCAACCATGTTGCATATTCCCGTTTAAAACTCGTATAATAAAAATAACTAAAAAAAAAGCTTCCAATTAGCAAAAGGAATTCTCTAGTAGGGTTGCAGGTTCGGTTTCGAAAAAACCGCAACATACTAATCGCTCTTCCCTCTCTCTCATTCCTCTCCGCGCGAGAGAGACGATATGCAAACAGGGTGCGGAGACTCCGCACCGTCGCGGTGAATGAGAGGAATTGGAAATCATTCCCTCCCTCCCTTCCTTTCTTTTCGCTCTTTTCGTGAGGTAAATCCAAAATAGTGAATGCGCTGCCCTTGCCCCCCCCCCTTTTCCCTAGCGAATCCGCGGAGGGAGAGGAAGGTTATACCCAATCCACACCGCTATCCACATCCCTAGTAAATGCATTCCTTCAGTTTTTGACTTTTTTCAATCAATAGAACACAGTTATTATCGAAACCCCTAAGAAATTTGAGTTACCTCACAAAAGAGCGAAAAGAAAGGGAGGGAGGGAGGGAGGGAGAGAAGGAAAGGGAATGATTTCCAATTCCTCTCATTCACCGCGACGGTGCGGAGTCTCCGCACCCTCTTTGCATATCGTCTCTCTCGCGCGGAGAGGAATGAGAGAGAGGGAAGGGAGGGGATAAAGAGTGGGATAAATCGAAACCGACTCCGTTCCGGCAACCCTATTCTCTAGTTACGGTGTTTCGAGGAAAAGGATTCATCAAAAAATCAAAAAAAATGTTGGTTCAGATATTTTTAAAACTCTGTTAGTAAAAAAACTCACTGGGCACTTTGCATATTGTTCCAATATCCTTCTGATCTTCTCCTCTAGGAACGGTCGTTACATTACGGGTCTGAAATGACCCAATTAAACACTTTTTGATAAAAATGATTTAATTATCATCTCATCCCTATCCTTACTCACTAAACTAATCGGTTTTTATCAGAAATTATGCTCAATAGCTTTTCTTGAAACAATGTAAGACAATCGATTACCAGCAATGATGTCGTCGCCGAGATGTAGACCACTCTTGCCTTCTTCTCTTTTCTGAGCAGAATAACATTGGTTTATCGAATTGATTAATTCAAAAAAAAATTGTTATGTATGAAGGCCGGTTTAGGACAGACCTCCATACATTGTGGTGTGTGTATAATAGGCGTGGAAGTAAGGAATAGTAATACTTAGAGTTTATTACAGACGGAACAATAATAAGAGAGAAAGGCTAGTGGAAAGGTAATGGGGCTAGATGGTGGTAAGGATACACGCCTTACGTTGGGACCTATATGCGCCGGCGGGTATCCCCTAAGCTACCAGCCATCACGGGTTACATGTGAACCAACTCGCAGAACTGGGCGAGGTCGGTAACACGTTAGAACAGGAAAGTTCTAGAGCAAAGTGATATGCAGCCTGCGTGGCTGCGCAGGTCGGCGATACTACTTTCAGTAATACTTGAAAGAGCTGTTGAGCTGGGTCAACAGCTCTTTCAAGTATTACTGAAAGTAGTATCGCCGACCTGCGCACACATGACACATGACTAATGGTCATACACAGCAAAAATAAATTAAAAATATACCTATTCAGGTCTCCCATGAAGCCGTTGACATAGAAGTTATGTGACGGAAACTTGTAATATGCCCTGAAAATGTTGTTGAATTTGACATAACGCTATGCGGTATTTACAAGTTTTGTAAAAACTCCGAGATAAGCCAGAGAAGAGTTTCATATAATCGAAACGCTTACATAAGGGCCTGGATCCCATCGAAGTTCGCCTCGATGTCCAGCTCGGAGATCATGTCTCCGTTTGGGATCGCCTGGCAATTACCCAGTCCAGTCGCATACGCTCTCGCTGAAAGAAAATACATTTGTGCGAAAAAAAGTTGGTTTGAGGGCAAAATCAGAAATACTAAGAACAGAATGAGGGGCATATTTCAAGTTTCCGTTGTTTGAAAGAAATAATAAAATACTCACTAACGGAATAGAGCCACAGACAGCCGTGGGCACTCTCGAAGAAATCGTCCGGACACGGTTTCTCGCACAATTCTGAAGCATATTCCACTTTAATTTCTATCACTGCGACTGATTCGGCTGTTCAAAAATTGTTCGTGCACTCACATTCGTGCATATGACAAGGCCAATTAGTTAAAAAGTTAATTTATTTCCTCACCGGGCGATGTGCTGACGGTTTTTGTTGTGGTTCTCAAATCGTTCGGCTTGATTGATACGCTGGATGTTGTTGCTGCCTGCAAAATAAATATTTAGTGTGTCTTTGATTATTTATCAGACACAGAAAAATTAGAAAGATTGTCAATGTAAACGAAATTCGGAAACAAGACGGACACAAAAAATAAAAATAAACCAATTCTCACCGGAGTGGTCGTCTCGGGCTTCGACCGCCAGTCGGTTGTCGACGTGATATATCTCGCTTCAGTCGTGCCTGAAATGAAGAAATTTTTCGCTCAAAACAAAAACAACCCATTAATCAGTCTCATAAACAGAAGGATATGCTTAGAAACCTACCGGGTGTTCCTGTCGTTATTCCGCTTGTCGGTTGACGGTCCGTTGTTAACTGATCCGGTGTCGTAGACAACCCAGACGGTCCAACCGAGACCGTTGTGTCGATTGCGGTTGTCGTGGTTGTCGTGGTGGTCTTGGGACTCGACTGGATCGTTGGCGTCGTCTTAGTGACTGCATCTGAAATGATATTTCCTTAGTATTGCATATCACAACAATGGTAGACACTTTCTGAAACTCGAACAAGTCTACTAGAGTTTGCTTACCAGTTGATGTTGATGCAGAGCCCACACCAGATTGGGTCAGCTGCGGTTGCGTCGACGGTATTTGTGTAGGAGCCAGGGTGGATTCCGTAGCGGAGGGCACACTGTAACAGTACAAATGTAGACATTTAGACGTTCAGAGTATTACTACCGTGAGGCAAAGGGACTACAGGACTAATCCTGCTGTATTCACATTATTCAAAATGACTAGGTAATGTTTTTTGATGAAAAAATAATTGAGTTGTTTATTTTTTAATGTTTTGATATACCTCGAAGTTGGTCTCTTTGTTTCGAAGTTGGTCTCTCTGTTTGTTAGGGTGGATTCCGTAGCGGAGGGCACACTGTAACAGTACAAATGTAGACATTTAGACGTTCAGAGTATTACTACCGTGAGGCAAAGGGACTACAGGACTAATCCTGCTGTATTCATAGTTTTCACAATGACTATGCTATGTTTTTTGATGAAAAAATAATTGAGTTGTTTATTTTTTAATGTTTTGATATACCTCGAAGTTGGTCTCTTTGTTTCGAAGTTGGTCTCTCTGTTTGTTAGGGTGGATTCCGTAGCGGAGGGCACACTATAACAGTACAAA
This sequence comes from Pristionchus pacificus, assembly GCA_000180635.4. Classification (NCBI taxonomy): domain Eukaryota; kingdom Metazoa; phylum Nematoda; class Chromadorea; order Rhabditida; family Neodiplogasteridae; genus Pristionchus; species Pristionchus pacificus. The sequence continues at coordinate 37,136,927 of CM026575.1, forward strand.
TGTAGACATTTAGACGTTCAGAGTATTACTACCGTGAGGCAAAGGGACTACAGGATTAATCCTGCTGTATTCACATTATTCAAAATGACTAGGTAATGTTTTTTGATGAAAAAATAATTGAGTTGTTTATTTTTTAATGTTTTGATATACCTCGAAGTTGGTCTCTTTGTTTCGAAGTTGGTCTCTCTGTTTGTTAGGGTGGATTCCGTAGCGGAGGGCACACTGTAACAGTACAAATGTAGACATTTAGACGTTCAGAGTATTACTACCGTGAGGCAAAGGGACTACAGGTAGGGACCGCAACGTGATTTACCGAATCAATCGTAAGGTCATTTTTCGGTGCTCAAAGTATCCCTCTTGGTCTGAATAAGATCATGCTTTTTACCGTTTGTCGATATCTCACCTCTGAACAAAGTTATGAGTCAAAAACCATGCGTGCGAGGCTCAACAGAGAAGTGACCGAAACCAGTCCAAGCCAAAAGAGGGCGGAGCCTATTTCAAGCTCATTCCCAAAGTTCGAAGGCGATAGCTTCGCCCAGTCGTGAGAGACATTTTCGGAGGAAAATCAGACCTTGCCTAGGGAGAGTGTGTTCTATCCACGACGTGTAAGAAAACAGCGATAGGAAGAGGGTCTGTGGGGGCGGAGTTTGCATATGGGAAGAGAGGGGGAGATGGGAAGGGTCGAAATTTGAATACGCGCCAGCGGTAAACACCATAAGTCGGAACATCGTCACACGCGTAAAGCCGACCTTTGAATGGAGCTGACAAATTCCAAACACTTCCAATCATCGAGATTTCTTCTCTGATCGTCTCCTAATAATCCAAAGAATGAATTACGAAAGGGGGAGCCATGTCCGAACACTAGAAAGCCTTTAATTACGTACTCTGCACCCTTTCAAGTCAGTTTTGACCAACTCAAACTAGCCCAATCATTTTCCCCCATTGGTCATTTGTGGGGAACGATAGTAGCTTCAAAACGCGATGTTGAACGTCCCAATCGGTTACGAACTACGGCTGTCAGCTCTCGGCGCAGTATTTACCCCGCTTCCCTGTCCCTCAAAAGTGGGCGGACCTTGCGGTCTCTAACTACAGGACTAATCCTGCTGTATTCATAGTTTTCACAATGACTATGCTATGTTTTTTGATGAAAAAATAATTGAGTTGTTTATTTTTTAATGTTTTGATATACCTCGAAGTTGGTCTCTTTGTTTCGAAGTTGGTCTCTCTGTTTGTTAGGGTGGATTCCGTAGCGGAGGGCACACTGTAACAGTACAAATGTAGACATTTAGACGTTCAGAGTATTACTACCGTGAGGCAAAGGGACTACAGGACTAATCCTGCTGTATTCATAGTTTTCACAATGACTATGCTATGTTTTTTGATGAAAAAATAATTGAGTTGTTTATTTTTTAATGTTTTGATATACCTCGAAGTTGGTCTCTTTGTTTCGAAGTTGGTCTCTCTGTTTGTTAGGGTGGATTCCGTAGCGGAGGGCGCACTGTAACAGTACAAATGTAGACATTTAGACGTTTAGAAAAACACTACCGTGAGGCAACGGGACTACTGGGCTTATCCTGCTGTATTCATAGTTTTCACAATGACTATGCTATGTTTTTAGATGCTTTTAAAATTTCATTTAGTTTACTTTTTAAAAATGTTTTGATTCACCTCGAAGTTGTTCTCGTTGTTTCGGCGGCTGGAACGATGGTGTTCGAGGTCTTCGGTTCCTTAATTAAATGAAATATTGTGAAACCCATCATTTTGATAACAAGTTTATCAGAATTTATGTAAAGTGCTAACCATCGTTGCGGCCGTATGCAGAAGTCCCTTCGTTGTATCCGTCACATTTCCGGTCAAAGAGGAGGAACGAGGACAGTAGAGGCGAAATCCTCGGATGGAATTCTGAATGAACTATTTGACAACATGTTCCTTTCAAGAGTTAAGTTAGCTAATTCCAACAAAAGGCTAATTATTACTTATGCAAGTTATTACTAAGAGAACGGGTTTCAAGCAAAATTCATTTCCAGTTGTTCTACGATTTTTTAGAAGTACAAATGGACGTAAATGCAATTATTAACTAAACTGACGGGGATCGCCTTCCTGTCGGCCTCCGCGAGAGCGACGATGAGTACGAGGGCCACGGCAGTGGAGAGAATCCACATGACGAAGAAATGGAGAAATCCCATCAATTTCCCCATGTTTGAGAGTTTGGTCTCTGCAAATTAGTAAACATGAAGATACGGAAAAAGGCAATGCAACGCGATAAAATACACGGCCGCGAAAAACATGAATGAGACACATATCACCGGAATGTGGACGTCGGAATATCGCGAATATACGGCGCATAAATTGAGAAATAGTATTAGATGAAGAGATGGTTCGGCAGAGGGAATCGTTTGGTAGATATAATACGGTTGCACACTAAAATATAATTCGGAGCTCATTCAATCAAGAATAATTAAAGCGCATACATGAGATACGAAAATTGCACGTGGTGTTAAGGTAGTTCGAAGAAGGGGTGAAGGAATAATAGAGAACAAGATGAATTAGAGATAAAGAGTTCACAGATATAATGGATTTAAAGGGGGAGGGGCACGAATCGAAATTGGTGGGTCCCACCACGACGTGCCTGCACCCCGCTGTAACTACAGTAATCAGCACAGCCGTTGACTCTGTCCTCTCCCTTAACTAGGCCGTCTAGACTCATCTAATATAACGGCACTTAGCCTAGTGGTTGTCCTTTTGCCTCGCTATCCGGCACCCGCTGGTTCGACTCCCGCCGTGTGCAAACCTCACTATTGCTGCTATTTTCGACTGCCAATCTAGTGAAATCAATACAAGAATACAGTACCCCAAATTGTGCCTGCACAATCAATGACACTTCAAAAATCCGTACTGAGGTTCAGAGGCATTTCTAGAACTTCGGATAAAGTGATTTGTGATCGGGTATAGCATCCCTATTACCCCACAGGCTCAGCTTATGTGAGAAAATATTCGTGCCCCTCCCCCTGGGGGCGATAACACGACAAATTATACGTATTCGTTAAAGAATAGGAATCGGGAGCTTGAATTTCGTGAAAAAAGATGCTGGTTAAAGATGAATACGGTAGATTAGGAGAAAGAATGATAGTAGGTAGAAGCGCGAAACACATTCAAATGGGTAGGGCGAGATGGAAGTACGAATTAAATCGATCGGCGAAAATAGGAAAGCAATTCTTCAAGTTTCGCTCTTCAAGAATGGCGATCGATAGTCTAACCGCAAAAAAGGCCAATCAAAAATTACGAAAGTGAGGTATTTCAGGAGTGCGTTCTAACGAATTATCATGAATGCACGTATAGTTTTTGTTGATGAAACGCCGCGCTTGATTCGTCTTTCAAGAATGGCGATCGATAGTCTAACCGCAAAAAAGGCCAATCAAAAATTACGAAAGTGAGGTATTTCAGGAGTGCGTTCTAACGAATTATCATGAATGCACGTATAGTTTTTGTTGATGAAATGCCGCGCTTGATTCGTCTTTCAAGAATGGCGATCGATAGTCTAACCGCAAAAAAGGCCAATCAAAAATTACGCAAGTGAGGTATTTCAGGAGTGCGTTCTAACGAATTATCATGAATGCACGTATAGTTTTTGTTGATGAAACGCCGCGCTTGATTCGTCTTTCAAGAATGGCGATCGATAGTCTAACGGCAAAAATAGGCCAATCAAAAATTACGCAAGTGAGGTATTTCAGGAGTGCGTTCTAACGAATTATCATGAATGCACGTATAGTTTTTGTTGATGAAACGCCGCGCTTGATTCGTCTTTCAAGAATGGCGATCGATAGTCTAACCGCAAAAAAAGGCCAATCAAAAATTACGCAAGTGAGGTATTTCAGGAGTGCGTTCTAACGAATTATCATGAATGCACGTATAGTTTTTGTTGATGAAACGCCGCGCTTGATTCGTCTTTCAAGAATGGCGATCGATAGTCTAACGGCAAAAATAGGCCAATCAAAAATTACGCAAGTGAGGTATTTCAGGAGTGCGTTCTAACGAATTATCATGAATGCACGTATAGTTTTTGTTGATGAAACGCCGCGCTTGATTCGTCTTTCAAGAATGGCGATCGATAGTCTAACCGCAAAAAAAGGCCAATCAAAAATTACGCAAGTGAGGTATTTCAGGAGTGCGTTCTAACGAATTATCATGAATGCACGTATAGTTTTTGTTGATGAAACGCCGCGCTTGATTCGTCTTTCAAGAATGGCGATCGATAGTCTAACCGCAAAAAAAGGCCAATCAAAAATTACGCAAGTGAGGTATTTCAGGAGTGCGTTCTAACGAATTATCATGAATGCACGTATAGTTTTTGTTGATGAAACGCCAGGTTGCTTCGTTCTTCAAGTATGGCGATCGATAGTCTAATCGCAAAAAAGGCCAATCAAAAATTACGAAAGTGAGGTATTTCAAGAGTGCGTTCTAACGAATTATCATGAGTGCACGTATAGTTTTTGTTGAAGAAATGCCGCGCTTGTTTCGTTCTTCAAGAATGGCGATCGATAGTCTAACCAAAAGGCCAATCAAAAAATAGGGAGATCTTTCAAGAGCGCATCCTAACGAATTATGATGTATGCACGCAAGAATCGGATTTTGATGGAGGGCGCTGCTTGGTTTGTACGAAATCGCGATTATTATGATAGCGCTTATTATGATAAGAAAGAATATTGCTGGAGGAGCTTGCAAATCGCGACAAAAGATGATAGATCAATGGAGGAAATGGATAGCAGGAGATGAAGAGAAGTGCGGCGATTGTTTTTTGAAGCGCTTTCAAACAATTATCATGATTATTACACACATAATAAGTAAGAAGGCGATCGATAGTCTAACCGCAAAAAAGGCCAATCAAAAATTACGAAAGTGAGGTATTTCAGGAGTGCGTTCTAACGATTTATCATGAGTGCACGTATAGTTTTTGTTGATGAAGCGCCGCGCTTGTTTCGTTCTCCAAATATGCCGATCGATAGTCTAACCGCAAAAAGGGCCAATCAAAAATTACGCAAGTGAGGTATTTCTGAAGACCGTTCAAACGGAGAATTCTGAAGCATATTCCACTAAAATCTCTATCACTGTTATGGATACACCTATTCAAAATTTCTCTCTGTCTGGTAAAGTGAACGAAATTTACTCAAATTCGTTCAAATAGATTGGCCAAATATCTTTAAAAACAATTAATTAACTCACCGGGCGTCATCAGAGCACTGGTTATGACCGCGAGGCCCCAGATGAAAGAGAGCCGGAACCAGAGAAGCGTCATCTTACGGAGAGTTTGTGCTCGAACAAACTCTGAACATATTGCAAGATGAAGATTAATAGGCAAGATTACACGACAAGTTATGCGGCCGCGAAATGAGGAATGCGAATGACGAAATAAAATAACGGTATTTCTTCACAAAAAATATAGAAAAGTTTTAAGAGATGAGGAGAAGTTGGGACTGATTTCGAAGAGCTTATTCGATTTCGAAGAAATATCGTGAGTTTTGCACGACAAGAATTCTACGGTAGAGAAGGAGGAAAGAGAGGCTGTGCATACTGTTTTTTGCTAATGCCAAAAGGATGTGGTGGCAAAAATATGGCGGATCAATAAGATAAGTTTTAGGGGCCAAGAGCGACAGAGGAGATGATCGCGCAGTGCTTCCAAATATTATTATGGTTGGATGAGGTAAGCGAGAAGGAAGCGGATTGGAAGAATAATTCAAGATTTCAGGATGAATTAAACGCGAAAATAAGAAGCAGAATGAGACTCGAGTGGTTTGAAGATAATAAAAATTTAGGGAAGGTATCAGCAAATACTCATAGAAAGTTACTCAGATTAGCCGACCTAGATAAATGACGATACGTGTTGAATTGGAAGTAGTGTGAAGATGTTCACTAGCCGGGTCAAGTTTCGTGAAAGGTTTCAGTTAAATTAATCTGGAAAAATTCTTTTTTCCATTTAGTCGATGACCAGATAATGTATTAGAGAGTGTAGAAAGATGTCAGCAGCGTCATAAAAGAATTTTTAAGATGTAAGATTTAAATGTAACAGTTAAAGCTATGTTTACCGTAGTCGAAAGACGTATATCAGTTGACGTAGTTTAGAACTGGTGGAAAAGAAGGGAAGAAATTGAAGTAAGCTAGATCATGATCATAAAAGAAAGAATTTTTATGTAACAGTAGAAGCGAAGTTTACCGTAACCAAAAAAAATGTAGATCAGTTGAGAAGTGGTGGTTAATGAATTGTAGAAACGGCATAGAAATGGAGTAAAAAGAGGAGTAGAAGGAAGCCAGCAGGTTCATGAAAGAAAGGAATTAACTAGGAAGCTTAAAAATGCATGTGAGATGTTTCGGGGGCGCATAGTAACGAAATATGATGCATGCGCGCAAGAATCATATTTTGGTGGAAGGCGGAGTTTGGTTTGTGCGGCTAGAAATGGCGATCGACATAGAAATGGCAAAATGAACGTCGATCAAAGGTCAGGCATGTGAGATGTTTCGGGGGCGCATAGTAACGAAATATGATGCATGCGCGCAAGAATCATATTTTGATGGAAGGCGGAGTTTGGTTTGTGCGGCTAGAAATGGCGATCGACATAGAAATGGCAAAATGAACGTCGATCAACGGTCAGGCATGTGAGATGTTTCGGGGGGGGGGGGGTGTGGGGGCGCACAGAAACGAAATATGAAGCATGCGCGCAAGAATCATATTTTGATGGAAGGCGGAGTTTGGTTTGTGCGGCTAGAAATGGCGATCGACATAGAAATGGCAAAATGAACGTCGATCAACGGTCAGGCATGTGAGATGTTTCGGGGGGGGGGGGGGGGGGGGGGCGCACAGAAACGAAATATGATGCATGCGCGCAAGAATCATATTTTGATGGAAGGCGGAGTTTGATTTGTGCGGCTAGAAATGGCGATCGACATAGAAATGGCAAAATGAACGTCGATCAACGGTCAGGCATGTGAGATGTTTCGGGGGGGGGGGGGCGCACAGAAACGAATTATAATAATAATAATTTATCTACGCCCGAGGCGCAACGAGACCGAAACGTTACATAATCAGGTGGGAGAGCAGGAATGGGGGGGGGGGGGACTCTTTTGGGTTAGGTGAGTTTGGCTAAATGAGCGATGATGGGGTGGTTTTCAAGTCGACGTTTGAACATTCGGATATTGGGAGCAGTGCGAATACTATCTGGAAGTTGGGAGTACCATCGTGAGGTTCTGACAGGGAAAGAGTGGTATCTGGGAGTACTGGTTGTCAACTCTATGTTGATTCCGAAGGATGAAGTGCGGTCTCGTAATGGTTTGTAGACGTAGAAAAGGGAACGTGGTATAATAGTGAGACCATTCATAATCATGTGAGTCATACAAAGATCACCTATGACTCTCCTCTCTGTAAGCGCGCGCAGGCCAAGGGTTTTGATACGGTCAGAGTAGGAGGGGAGAGAAAGAGGATAATCAGGGGATGGGAAACAACGATAGAAGAGTTGACGTGTAAAGGTATGTTGGACTTTTTCAAGAATAGCAATATCACTAGAGTAGTGGGGATTCCAAAAAGGAGAAGCAAAGTCAAGTAATGGAAGAACATAGGCTTTGTAACTACGAATCAGGATAGATGGACAATTGAAAGGAAGAGCTTTGAGAAGGAGGAACATTTTAGAAGTTGCTTTCTGGGCACGCATTTTTATAGAGGAAGAATTCTTAAGATCAGAGCGAACTTGAGCGCCTAAGTCACGAACATTATTCTCAAGAGGAAGAACAGTGGAGTTAATGCTATACCGAGGGGATACTTGTTTGGAGCCAATTCGGATATGAGAACATTTAGAAAAGGAGAGAGACAATTGATTACATTGGGTCCAGAGACAATTTAGAGCAGATTGGAATTCTTTCGTAATACTAGCTTTGGTAGACTTATTGTAGGAGACATATAATTTAACATCGTCAGCGTAGCATTGCACGGATACGTCAGGAAACTTAGATAAAGCAAGAGAGAGGTCAGCAAGATAAATCGAGAAAAGAATGGGTCCTAGTACACTACCTTGTGGAACACCAGATAAAATGGGGTAAGGTTGACTAGTAATAGCGGACAGTCGGACGGAGAAAGTGCGATCAGACAGAAATGAATAAAGCCAAGAGAGCAAGTTTGAGTGAATACCGTAATGTGAAAGACGAGCAAGAAGTTTGGGATAAGGAACAACATCGAAAGCACGAGTGAAATCAATGTAGACAACATCAGTGACAAGCTTTTTGGAATGGGCACTGGTCCAATCATTCTGACAAGTCAGTAGATTGGTAACTACACTAGCACCAGAACGGAATCCGTGTTGGTTGGAAGGGAGAACATTGAAACGAGAAAGGTGGGAGTTGAGGTGCTCTTTGATGAGACGTTCCATAGTCTTAGCAGCAGGAGAAATAATAGAAATCGGTCTGTAGGAAGAGGGAAGTTTGGAGTCTTTACCGGGTTTAAGGATTGGAGTAATAAGGGAGTGTTTCCAGGCAGAGGGTGCGGTACCAGAAATGAGACTTAAGTTGAAAATGTCAGCAAGTGGGGTTGACAGAGCATAGGCACATTTCGAGAATGTGATTTGTGGAATGGCATCATGACCAGTAGAGCAGGTTGGGGACAATTTACGGAGGGATTGGTAAACTTCATGAGGAAAGAAGGTGAATAGAGAGAGGGAAGGGGGAACACGTGAGGAGGAAAGGGAAGGGAGACAACCATCATCAAGAGTAAAGTGAGAGGCAAATTCTGAGGCAAGAAGATTGGCTTTTGAGATACTATCAAACACAGGTAAGTTCTGAGGTGAGACTAGTTCAGGAATGGAAAGTTTAGGTTTCGTGAGAGAGGAAATGTGGCGATACAAATCGTTGACACGCGAGAGTTTTTTACGGGTGGAATACCGGGTCCATTTGTCAATCTCAAAAAGGAGCTTCTTACTAATTGGTCAAACAGGATTCTAACGGAAGGAAGGTGAACTTTTGAGAACAATGCATCACGATGTTTGATAAGCCTACGAATGTGAGGAGGGTAAGAGAGAGAAGAAGGACGAGGGGTACGGTAGGGAACAAAGAGATCAATGGCAGAATGAATAGCAGAAGAGAAAGCGGAGTAAATAGAGTCAATATCAGGACAGTCACAAAACAGGGAAAACCAGTCGATAGAGAGTAGGTAATTGGAAAATGCAGAATAATCGACACGAGTGAAGTCGCGAATTTGGGATGGTAAAGAAGGAGACTGTGGAGAAGAGAGGGAGAATTATAGACCAGAGTGATCACAAGAGGGAAAGGGAGGTACGATAGAAATGGTTTTAATCAGGGAGGGGTCGTTACCTATGATCCAATCGATACATCTATTGCCGCGCGTAGGAAACATATGACAGTGTGATAGATCAACAGAAATTAGGAAATCTAGGAAAAGTCTATCAATAGGTGTGGGATGAGTACAAAGAGAATCAGAATTGAAGTCACCGATAATAACGATAGGATGGGGGGACGAAGCATGTATATCGTATAAGCAAGTGATGAGGGATTCTGACTTGGAAAGAGAGTATGTAGAAGGACGATAGACTACACAGAGTCTAATGTAAGCAGATTGGTGGAAAAGGTCGATACAAGTAATCTCGTGTTCACTTGAGAGAAGGGTTACGGTGGAGTAAGACAGGTAATCTCGTATAATGATAGCGACACCACCACCACGGGAGGATCGTTCGAAACGGAGTATGGTATACGGTAAAGCACCGATGATCAGGGATGAAGGGATCTTGTTGGATAACCAAGTCTCGGTGAGGAATACGATATGAGGTTGTGAGACCATAAGGAAGGAACGGAATGGGGCAATCTTATTTACGATAGATCGGATATTGTAGTAATGACAAGATAGAATATGGGTCGTTTGCTCGGGCGGAGCTAAAAAGGAGCGGGGGTAGAGGCATTAGCCTGGGGAGCGAGAAGGGAAGGAATGAAGTGGAGAATAGAGGAATTCGAGGAAGACGCCGGCCGAATGGAGGAGGATGATGAGACGGGGTTGCGAGAAGGAGGACGACGACGAGAATGGGAGCGAGAAGAGCGAACTTGCTTCTTCATCGCTTCCAATTGGCTCCTCTCGATGATGGATCCCGCGTAGATCAAAACGTCCTTGCCTTCAGTCTTCAGTTGACGCTTCTTCTCACGTAGAAGGAATGCCGCTTCTCGCTCCGATTTGGTCAGAGATGGACGTACGAATACATTGGGGAAATTGCTTGTGACAGTACGGGATTTGGATAGGAAAGTGGTCTGGGCAGTACGACTGTGAAACATGACTTTAAGCAATCTAGGGCGGGTTTCCGACTTCTCACCCATTCGGAAAATGGCAGCGGGTGAGTGCTCTAGGTCAACAAGATCAAGCATGGAGATGACCCTGGCGTGGTCATCAGCCATTCTCTCACGGGCCTTCACTGCACTGGACTCAGGGAGCCCCTGGAACACGACTGATCGCTCTCGTTTCTCTTTCTCAACAGCGTCATCAATCGACGACGTCGATCTCAACTTGAAGTCGCTCAGCACGCTGGCACAAGTACCAAGCAGGAGAGCGAGTGGGGAGGTCTTATCTCCACCAGAGAGAGACCCAAGGTACTTGCCTATACCCTGGATCAGAGCATTCACGTCGGGAACAGCATCCGATTCCAGTTCGTCCCGAAGTGAGGTCGGGGACATATCAGAGAATCGTTTAGTCATATAATCATAAAAGGGGACAATCAATAGCGAAATGCGAAACAAATCAAAGAAAAGAAGTGAGAAAGTATCGATTGAATCGCGCAGAGAGAGAGAGAGATGGGAAGCACCTATCAACGCGAGGGAAGAGAGGAGAGTGAGAAAAGAGAGGAGAATTCAAAAACGAAATATGATGCATGCGCGCAAGAATCATATTTTGTTGGAAGGCGGATGGCGATTATTTTGATAACACACAATATGAAAGGGAATTGGAGATGGATTTTGCTAATCGCGAGAATAATTGATGGATCAATTGAGCAAATGGATAGCATGAGATGAAGAGTAGTGCGGCGATTGAACTTTTTCAGGGAGCATTCAAACAGCATTCATGATTACGCACACAATAATAATGGACAGTGGAGGAGTTTGCATATAGCGAGAATAAAAGATGAATAAATGATGAAACTGGAGAATAGAAGAATCGCGACATTGAAATATTCTCGGATAAACTATGTTTACAATCACAACAGTTGCTCACCGACGATGAATATTTGTCTCTGAACGATTTATCTCTGAAACGAGAAAATGTTTATCAGGTATGAGAGGAAATCGACCACCTGAGACCCTACGTGGATTCATTTCTTAAAACTTTATCAAAAGTAGATACTTCGAACTCCGCCATTTTAAACTCCTAGGACAGGAAAATTGAAATAAAAGCACATGATGTTACCAATGAAGATAAGCAAAATATAACTTCAGTTGAAGCTGATGAGAAGTCGTGTTGGTAAATCGAAGGCTCGTTCAGCGAGAGTTTATGAAAGATGTGGAGAAGAATCATCAGGGTTGAGTTGAAGTCGCTACAATGGAATGAAGTGAGGAAAGAGGGTGGAATGAGGGGAGGGACCATCCCTTGCTCCCCCCCCCTGCCTCCCCCCTTGTTGCACCATCCCTTGCCTCATACCTTGCGGTAACCAATAGAAAAAATGATGGATCAATAGAGGAAATGAAGAGCAAGAGATATAACAAATTTCGACAATTTTATCGGATGAATCTCGTTCACAATTACAACAGTAACTCACCGAAGATTAAAGATTTATCTCTGAAGATTGAACGATTTATAACTGAAATCAGGAAATGATTATCTCTGAAGATTGAACGATTTATAACTGAAATTAGGAAATGATTAGCATGTATGAGAAGAAGATTCTGAGAATCGATCTCCAGCGGCCCTATTTTCAATTCTGATGGTGATTACCAAAAGTGCTTCGAACTCCGCCATTCCAAACTGCTACGACAGGAAACGCATAAACAGCACATCCTATTACCAGTGTAGATAAGGCCGAAAGAATTTCAGTTGAAGATGATGACAAGACGTGTCAGTAGATCGAAGTCTCCTTCGGCGGAAGTTGATGAGAGTTGTAACGAAGAAGCAGCAGGCACGAGTTGTAGTCACTAGCACAGGATGAAGGGAGGGAGGGGAATGGAAGGAGGGGAAGGACTGTCTCCCTATCCCTTGCCGTAACCAATAGCTTCATTCACCGTCTCTCAATTTTCAGTGCTATTTCGTCGTATCAAGGGATGGGGAGATGGATCTCTATGGAGAAGTGGATGTGGGCGAGTGGTTACTAAGAAGAAGGAAGGAGGATGGAGAAGAATAAGATTATTGATTGAACAACATCGAAAGCACGAGTGAAATCAATGTAGACAACATCAGTGACAAGCTTTTTGGAATGGGCACTGGTCCAATCATTCTGACAAGTCAGTAGATTGGTAACTACACTAGCACCAGAACGGAATCCGTGTTGGTTGGAAGGGAGAACATTGAAACGAGAAAGGTGGGAGTTGAGGTGCTCTTTGATGAGACGTTCCATAGTCTTAGCAGCAGGAGAAATAATAGAAATCGGTCTGTAGGAAGAGGGAAGTTTGGAGTCTTTACCGGGTTTAAGGATTGGAGTAATAAGGGAGTGTTTCCAGGCAGAGGGTGCGGTACCAGAAATGAGACTTAAGTTGAAAATGTCAGCAAGTGGGGTTGACAGAGCATAGGCACATTTCGAGAATGTGATTTGTGGAATGGCATCATGACCAGTAGAGCAGGTTGGGGACAATTTACGGAGGGATTGGTAAACTTCATGAGGAAAGAAGGTGAATAGAGAGAGGGAAGGGGGAACACGTGAGGAGGAAAGGGAAGGGAGACAACCATCATCAAGAGTAAAGTGAGAGGCAAATTCTGAGGCAAGAAGATTGGCTTTTGAGATACTATCAAACACAGGTAAGTTCTGAGGTGAGACTAGTTCAGGAATGGAAAGTTTAGGTTTCGTGAGAGAGGAAATGTGGCGATACAAATCGTTGACACGCGAGAGTTTTTTACGGGTGGAATACCGGGTCCATTTGTCAATCTCAAAAAGGAGCTTCTTACTAATTGGTCAAACAGGATTCTAACGGAAGGAAGGTGAACTTTTGAGAACAATGCATCACGATGTTTGATAAGCCTACGAATGTGAGGAGGGTAAGAGAGAGAAGAAGGACGAGGGGTACGGTAGGGAACAAAGAGATCAATGGCAGAATGAATAGCAGAAGAGAAAGCGGAGTAAATAGAGTCAATATCAGGACAGTCACAAAACAGGGAAAACCAGTCGATAGAGAGTAGGTAATTGGAAAATGCAGAATAATCGACACGAGTGAAGTCGCGAATTTGGGATGGTAAAGAAGGAGACTGTGGAGAAGAGAGGGAGAATTATAGACCAGAGTGATCACAAGAGGGAAAGGGAGGTACGATAGAAATGGTTTTAATCAGGGAGGGGTCGTTACCTATGATCCAATCGATACATCTATTGCCGCGCGTAGGAAACATATGACAGTGTGATAGATCAACAGAAATTAGGAAATCTAGGAAAAGTCTATCAATAGGTGTGGGATGAGTACAAAGAGAATCAGAATTGAAGTCACCGATAATAACGATAGGATGGGGGACGAAGCATGTATATCGTATAAGCAAGTGATGAGGGATTCTGACTTGGAAAGAGAGTATGTAGAAGGACGATAGACTACACAGAGTCTAATGTAAGCAGATTGGTGGAAAAGGTCGATACAAGTAATCTCGTGTTCACTTGAGAGAAGGGTTACGGTGGAGTAAGACAGGTAATCTCGTATAATGATAGCGACACCACCACCACGGGAGGATCGTTCGAAACGGAGTATGGTATACGGTAAAGCACCGATGATCAGGGATGAAGGGATCTTGTTGGATAACCAAGTCTCGGTGAGGAATACGATATGAGGTTGTGAGACCATAAGGAAGGAACGGAATGGGGCAATCTTATTTACGATAGATCGGATATTGTAGTAATGACAAGATAGAATATGGGTCGTTTGCTCGGGCGGAGCTAAAAAGGAGCGGGGGTAGAGGCATTAGCCTGGGGAGCGAGAAGGGAAGGAATGAAGTGGAGAATAGAGGAATTCGAGGAAGACGCCGGCCGAATGGAGGAGGATGATGAGACGGGGTTGCGAGAAGGAGGACGACGACGAGAATGGGAGCGAGAAGAGCGAACTTGCTTCTTCATCGCTTCCAATTGGCTCCTCTCGATGATGGATCCCGCGTAGATCAAAACGTCCTTGCCTTCAGTCTTCAGTTGACGCTTCTTCTCACGTAGAAGGAATGCCGCTTCTCGCTCCGATTTGGTCAGAGATGGACGTACGAATACATTGGGGAAATTGCTTGTGACAGTACGGGATTTGGATAGGAAAGTGGTCTGGGCAGTACGACTGTGAAACATGACTTTAAGCAATCTAGGGCGGGTTTCCGACTTCTCACCCATTCGGAAAATGGCAGCGGGTGAGTGCTCTAGGTCAACAAGATCAAGCATGGAGATGACCCTGGCGTGGTCATCAGCCATTCTCTCACGGGCCTTCACTGCACTGGACTCAGGGAGCCCCTGGAACACGACTGATCGCTCTCGTTTCTCTTTCTCAACAGCGTCATCAATCGACGACGTCGATCTCAACTTGAAGTCGCTCAGCACGCTGGCACAAGTACCAAGCAGGAGAGCGAGTGGGGAGGTCTTATCTCCACCAGAGAGAGACCCAAGGTACTTGCCTATACCCTGGATCAGAGCATTCACGTCGGGAACAGCATCCGATTCCAGTTCGTCCCGAAGTGAGGTCGGGGACATATCAGAGAATCGTTTAGTCATATAATCATAAAAGGGGACAATCAATAGCGAAATGCGAAACAAATCAAAGAAAAGAAGTGAGAAAGTATCGATTGAATCGCGCAGAGAGAGAGAGAGATGGGAAGCACCTATCAACGCGAGGGAAGAGAGGAGAGTGAGAAAAGAGAGGAGAATTCAAAAACGAAATATGATGCATGCGCGCAAGAATCATATTTTGTTGGAAGGCGGATGGCGATTATTTTGATAACACACAATATGAAAGGGAATTGGAGATGGATTTTGCTAATCGCGAGAATAATTGATGGATCAATTGAGCAAATGGATAGCATGAGATGAAGAGTAGTGCGGCGATTGAACTTTTTCAGGGAGCATTCAAACAGCATTCATGATTACGCACACAATAATAATGGACAGTGGAGGAGTTTGCATATAGCGAGAATAAAAGATGAATAAATGATGAAACTGGAGAATAGAAGAATCGCGACATTGAAATATTCTCGGATAAACTATGTTTACAATCACAACAGTTGCTCACCGACGATGAATATTTGTCTCTGAACGATTTATCTCTGAAACGAGAAAATGTTTATCAGGTATGAGAGGAAATCGACCACCTGAGACCCTACGTGGATTCATTTCTTAAAACTTTATCAAAAGTAGATACTTCGAACTCCGCCATTTTAAACTCCTAGGACAGGAAAATTGAAATAAAAGCACATGATGTTACCAATGAAGATAAGCAAAATATAACTTCAGTTGAAGCTGATGAGAAGTCGTGTTGGTAAATCGAAGGCTCGTTCAGCGAGAGTTTATGAAAGATGTGGAGAAGAATCATCAGGGTTGAGTTGAAGTCGCTACAATGGAATGAAGTGAGGAAAGAGGGTGGAATGAGGGGAGGGACCATCCCTTGCTCCCCCCCCCCTGCCTCCCCCCTTGTTGCACCATCCCTTGCCTCATACCTTGCGGTAACCAATAGAAAAAATGATGGATCAATAGAGGAAATGAAGAGCAAGAGATATAACAAATTTCGACAATTTTATCGGATGAATCTCGTTCACAATTACAACAGTAACTCACCGAAGATTAAAGATTTATCTCTGAAGATTGAACGATTTATAACTGAAATCAGGAAATGATTATCTCTGAAGATTGAACGATTTATAACTGAAATTAGGAAATGATTAGCATGTATGAGAAGAAGATTCTGAGAATCGATCTCCAGCGGCCCTATTTTCAATTCTGATGGTGATTACCAAAAGTGCTTCGAACTCCGCCATTCCAAACTGCTACGACAGGAAACGCATAAACAGCACATCCTATTACCAGTGTAGATAAGGCCGAAAGAATTTCAGTTGAAGATGATGACAAGACGTGTCAGTAGATCGAAGTCTCCTTCGGCGGAAGTTGATGAGAGTTGTAACGAAGAAGCAGCAGGCACGAGTTGTAGTCACTAGCACAGGATGAAGGGAGGGAGGGGAATGGAAGGAGGGGAAGGACTGTCTCCCTATCCCTTGCCGTAACCAATAGCTTCATTCACCGTCTCTCAATTTTCAGTGCTATTTCGTCGTATCAAGGGATGGGGAGATGGATCTCTATGGAGAAGTGGATGTGGGCGAGTGGTTACTAAGAAGAAGGAAGGAGGATGGAGAAGAATAAGATTATTGATTGGTAGAAGAGTTTGAGAGAAGCATGTCGTGCATGTCCGAGCCACGCATTAACGCTGTGGGTCGCACACGGATTAATCTTTGATCTCACTCAGTCTACCTTTCACCTTTTCTCATCCGATCACGGCCTACTGTAGCTGGTCGCGTCCTTCCGAACTGAGAAACGCTCTGCTGCCACTAAAACCACCTGACTCCTCCGACTGCTACGATCTGTAAAAAGAAAGAGAACCGAGAGGGAAGCACAAAATATCAACCGTCAGAGACACACTACAGTAGTCCACGAGAAAAACAAGGAAACACACCACTTCCTCCGAGAAACTGTTGTCCGAGTACCGGACACGAGTGTAGTCGTAAAGGGCCGTCCCGTGTCACTCGTCTCACTCCACTCCGCCAGAGAGTAGACTGAACCGACCACTTTGCATGAATAGAACTGCAACGACTGATCGGGTGGAGAGGCCGCTCTCCCCGCTCATTTTGAATTTTTGGTCGGCGGGAAAGATTCAAAAGTTAATCCCCTTGTTCACCCTTTCTTGAAGAGAACGATAGGGGTCAGAACGATGTGATTCTCACCCTTTTCGGACTGTCCAGTGTCTGTAACTCTGGGAGTTCGAATGATAGGGACTCTGTGAAAAGCGAGAATATCTGATTTCGACGACATGGCATCTGGAGCCAACGGTGGCTCACCATGAAAAATGAATGTTACTATAGTCGTCAGCATCCTCGAAAACCTCAAACACCAAGAATCGAACTTTTTTGACTGTGCCAGCATTTGTTCGATTCTTTCGCGATCGGTCTCTTGTGTTTATCTCATAATTGAAGATACGACTAGTGATCCATTACTTGATTAACTAATTTACGATTTTTTCTTTAATGTTTTCGCCGAAAAGCCGCAATAGAAAAGTTCAGACCCTGAGAGTCTCAAAATCGACAAATCATTTCTCACCCTTTCATTCGGACTTATTCCAGTCTCGTTTCGTGAGGTCGAATCGGTCGGTTCAGACTATTTTTGCCAACCCTAATACTCCCGTAAATCTGTGACGTCGATATCGGTGGTGGCCAAAAAGAGAATGTCCGTCGCCATCAGAAGTTCTGATTCAGAACCCTCGAGAGTTGATATATTTGAGCTCTGTCATCCCTTTTTTGATACTATCGAGCACGGCCTCAAATACATATGGTGCTTTGATTAACCCATGTATAAAATGAAGGACGGATTTTGAGTTGTTGACAAATTGAGGTAGATCCTTAGGCGGGTGGTGTCATATGCCAAGCCAGGGGTGTGGCCTCTCTTCTCCATTGAAACGTCCTCACATTCTCTCTTACAATCGCTCGTATTTTTTCTGTTGATTATCATGGTATAATAATTATCCAATCAACAGTATCGATTGTCCTGGATGTGTGTATTCATTGTGTACGATTCTCCATGGCGATCGGTTAGATTAATCGAGAAAGAACGGTGGATTGAGAGATTCAGTGAAACCATTGGTAACTAGAGGAAGAGTCCCCTCCATTCTTCTCCTTCTTTCCATCCCCACTCTCCTTTCTTCCTTTTTTTGGTTTTGACCTACTATTTTCCTTTTTTCCCCTCGTTTACGGGAGCATTCTTCTCCATTCCTAATTGATTCCTTTGATTTCGTGACTTCGTGTGGAGTCTATTTTGTTTCGTCTCTTATTACGATGAAACTGATTTATGGCTGTATTTTTTCAAAATATTTGATTCTGAGTCAAGACTACACTTTCTGGTGTTTTTTTCCAGGATGCCAATCAACATGATTTTACCATTGGACCTGAATTTCTTTCATTACTTTCGCTCACTGTAAATAATTTTATGCAACCGAAAATCTACATTCATTAAAGTTGCAATACTCCAGAAATAATAGTATAGATAGAAATCAATATGCTCTTTTTCCCTCATTCCTCTCAAAATAATACTCACATTTGCCACTTTTGCAATAGTGATCCAATCAACAGTATCGATTGTCCTGGATGTGTGTATTCATTGTGTACGATTCTCCATGGCGATCGGTTAGATTGGTCGAGAAAGAACGGTGGATGGAGAGATTCAGTGAAACCCTTGGCAACTAGAGGCGGAGTCCCCCCCATTCTTCCCCTCCTCCCATCCCCACTCTCATTTCTTCTCTTTATTTTTTTGTGTGGACCTACCAATTTTCTCTCCTCTCTTCCAATTTTCTCATCCCCCTGTTTGAGAATCCTTCAGTCAATCTCTCTACTGAATATTTTAGAATGGATATCAGGCAGAATGGCTTTGATCTTCATTTTGTCCTCTTCCAATGAAGCTGAACTAAGGCTTTTTTTCAATTATTTTTCTGTTTCAAGGCAACACTTAAAAAAAGTGTTGTATAATATATCATTTAAAATACTTTATCAATTTTTCTTTGGGCGCATTTTTGCGACCGCATTTCTCCGTTCATTAAAGCTTGGAAATACCGTAGTACATGGTTGGTTCCTTCTTTGTTTCATCAAAAAATACGAAAATTCCCGAGTATGGTTTTAAATCTCTCCTAATTTCATCGTATAGGGGCTTGGCAAATCAATTGTATATTTTTAATGAGAATACCATTGTCGACTATAGTAATCGATATCTCCTTCTCTTCCATCTTCTTCCCTTCTTCCCTAAAAGTCATTCATCCACATCGTTTCTCCATGGAGATCCATCTCCTCCATCCCTTGATACGACGAAATAGCACTGACAATCGAGAGACGGTGGATGAATCTAATAGCAACGAATAGGGCCATTTCAGTCCCTCTTCTCCTTCCCTTCTTTCCTTCCCTTCATCCAATGACAGTAACATATCTACTCATCGCCTCTTCTACATCTTCACTTCCATTCCTCTACAAACTTACGTAGAGTGGACTAACGACGGAACGAACGACGGAAATCTTCAAGCAGCTGATTTCTTCCCCTCCTTCTCTTCCGCTTGCGAAGATACATCACTTCATCTGCTACTGATCATCACACTTTAGTTCTAACGTGAAGATAATCTGGTTCACTATTTCACACTACTCCACAAGGCTCATCTGTGCACACCACCTGGCGTGGTTGTCTGATGACAACTGTAAAATCGCCTTGATTGTGGAAGTAACTTTACCTTAATTACTACACAAGACAGTTGTAGCAAACAATATGATTATGATCTGATGCAACAGTCACTCATGCTTCATCGTCAGTGAATTCTGATCAGAATAATCGTTGTACCAGCTACGTCTGGCAATTGTTATCTCATCCTACATGTCTCTTTATTGTTCCTCATATCTCCCATTATTGTATTGTTCCATCTCCCTCTCTTGTATTTGGACCGTACCTAATTTCGCGATAATTTACTATATTTCTAGTTGCACTTTTCCTTTTTTTTCAGATCAATTACAATAAACTTGGGAATAAGGAAGATGCTGCTGCATCATATGATGATGATGATCATCCCATGGATGATCACTCCCGTGATGTCCAAGGATACCTGTGACGATCCTGAGAAGGATATCGGCTACTATGATAGTGTGAGTTCTTATTCAATTGAGCTACTTCCTTCAGTGATCAGTCAATTGGATTGAGTGATTGTATGGATTGAGGACCATTTCCCGAAGAATATTCGCAACGGGAACAATTAGGTGTGCATTGATCACTATTCGTTGTCTTTCTAGGACCCGGATGGACCTCTCTTTGTGAGAGTTTCTGCACGTATTTTCGAGGGAATGAATAGTGCTATAGTCAAGGAGGAGTCCGCCTGCATTTCTCTGTGTCAGCATTCGAAAGGCTGTGTATGTGCCCAGTGAGTTATCTACATAAGTATCTACATCGAAATACATCACAGCTCTTACTCTTGCTCTATTTATTAAAACAATTAAATGAATGCAAGACAGCTACAATGCAAGACAGCTCTTATTAACAACTACATTTTCACATTTGGAAAATATAGGTGCGTGTTGATTCCCAGTGTTACAATTGCAGGTACGTATCGCAAAATGGAACCTGCATTTTGGGCAGCAAGTGTATGCTCCTGCATGACCCTACCTCGTTCAACGAGGTCGTGATCTTCCACGCGATCGCTCAAGGTGGGAAATGCGAAGATAAAAGAAAAGAAACATGATTAAGATGCATTCTAAATTACTTTTCCAGAGTCATATGATGACTTCGACAAATGTGGTAACGATGCGAATAAGCAGATCGAGATGGCGGTCAAGTGGTTGGGAGGTACGTTCATTTTTCATATTCTCTCTCGATTTTACACGCTCTCTCTCCATCTCTCACGATGGTCAATGTAAACTGTGTCAATGTAATCTGAAGAGTCGAAGAAACTAGTAGTGAGAACTAACTGTGCATAATTTCGCTGAAATAACGTCCCGAATGGAATGGAGAAAGAGAGTGAGAGGATGATTTACTATTGTTCAGATATTGGCAGCGTCACGGAGTATTCTTCTCCGAGCACCATAAGTGAGTGCTGTAAATTTGAAGAGAAACGATCTAAAAAGATCGATGACTCCTGAATATGCGTTTACTGTTTTGAGCCAAGCGTATTTTCAGAGTCAACCGAGGTTACGCCCGACTTCGATAGAGATAACAACCGTAAGCGCGACAGTTGTCGATCCATTAATTGTCGATTGCAGAGGACTTCTCATGCGTATTCAGTATCCAGAAGGATTTCAAGTTCACCCACCTCTCCAATGGACAATCCGTGACGTTTGTTAATGTGAGTAAGCGGAAAATGAATGGTGTGAAAATAAGTAAATTCAGGAGATATATCTGTATTTCCTTCATAGTGGTTCGTGGCTCGGAGCAAATTCAGTTCGGATCCTTCTTTTTGATATTTCTTTTATATTTATCGGCCCGTTTCTTCGTAAATTATTCAAAGCATCACCGATTGGGCAAGAGAGGGGAATTTTGCAAAAGAATGTTCAGTTGGTCCGAGAAGTGGGGGAGATTGTCGATGCTGGATCTAACCTTACCTTCCTCTCCACGTCGTCATTCTGTTCTCTAACCGGTCTGACTACAAAAGGAGGTAAGCGGATCATCGATCGAGGTTTCCGATACTGGGTTTCATGAGGTGGAATATTGTTTCGAAGAAGAGTGACTAGAACGCATAAGCTTAAATCCATTTCAGACTCGATCAATTATGGACCTAATTCGTATACATTCTCATACAGGCAGACTAGTGTCGTCAAGAATGTGGCCTTCATCAATTGCACGTGTAAGTGCTACTCGGACACTCGAATATGCCAAATGGCAAATGACTAGCGGTCAAATCTAATTGAACCACGATAAGAGACATTCTTCAATCTGTGAACGGTATTTAGACCTATAAAAGATGAAAATAAAATGCGAGGTACCCCGTCCTCCGTCCTCCACCTGTCATCCCTTCTACTCTTCTATTTCGCCCTTGAATCAGGGATGAGATGCATTAAAGGGGGAGGGGCACGAATATTTTCTCACATAAGCTGAGCCTGTGGGGTAATAGGGATGCTATACCCGATCACAGATCACTTTATCCGAAGTTCTAGAAATGCCTCTGAACCTCACTAGATACGGATTTTTGAAGTTTCATTGATTGTGCAGGCACGATTGTGGGTACTGTATTCTTGTATTGATTTCACTCGATTGGCAGTCGAAAATAGCAGCAATAGTGAGGTTTGCACACTGCGGGAGTCGAACCAGCGGGTGCAGGATAGCGAGGCAAAAGGACAACCACTAGGCTAAGTGCCGTTATATTAGATGAGTCTAGACGGCCTAGTTAAGGGAGAGGACAGAGTCAACGGCTGTGCTGATTACTGTAGTTACAGCGGGGTGCAGGCACGTCGTGGTGGGACCCACCAATTTCGATTCGTGCCCCTCCTCCTTTAACGGTCCATCCAAGTGTCCCACTTTACTCATCCCGACTTTTTTTTGTGTGTTACCTTGGAGACAGATGGAACCATTGTCCACATATTCTAAGCACTGAATTGACGAGCCTAATGGAGAAGAGTGGTTGTCAAGGGTGGAGGGAACAGGGACAGGTGGGGGGAGGGGGGTTGAGTCGCCTTAGAGGCGCCGTTTTTTCGAAGTTAGTATTTTAGAAGGTACAGGTGGCTCCGAGTGAACGGTGTCAGGGGGAACCTTAGATCAATCCAAACAGCGTGAATCAAACTTCACCTTTCATAAAATTGAAAGGAAACAAATATGCTTTGGTCAAAACTTTTACAAACCAACAAATGCGCAAACAATTCAGGTGCCTCCTCCTCGTCGACGTCTTCATCTTCAACTGAAGAGAGCCAGACGCCCGTATCCATCACTTATTCATCCGATAGCACAGGAAGCACCTCGACGGAGTTTCCCAGTGATGGTACAAGCAGTAGTAGATGAATCAAAAAAATGTTTTCGCCTGCTCTTACAAAATGGGTCTTCAAAAAGTATTAATACATTATCATTCCAGTTACTTCAGTTACTCCGACGGAGCTGTCTTCTCAATCTTCATCGTCCACATCCACATCGTCATCGACGTCATCGACTACCACCCACACACCAAGTAATCTTAGCGTGTCAGAGATGTCGATGATAGGTACTCTTCCAGATCTAATGGATCTTCTCTTGGTTAATTCCAATGTGTCGTGCACGGCTGATCAGTGCGGATGTGGGGAGAAGCAGGAGCTTCGCGTTATCGCGCCCGACACATGGGCGACTGGCTTGTCTCTGGTCAAGAATTCTCATGGCTGGTGAGTATAAGGAACATTTAGAGTGTTTCCAATGAATAGGGTTAATGGCGTAAAATGGGAAAGGGCACACAATAATATAAAAAAATAAGAATGATTCACTTTTAGGGTCGTCATGGGAGAGATGCCCGATCAAATGTTTCCAATCGCGGATGGATCTGTTCAAGTTCAGGCTCTTTGCCTCCCTACTCTTCGCGAGTTCAGCAGTGTAAGTTTTTCATGTTCTCCTTGCAAACAATGCAAATTCAGCCCGGATGTCCCGTTCCAATTATTGTGAAGGGCTGGTACAAGAAGGCATCCTACGAATGTGTAAACTCCTTCGCGAAAGGTTTACTCCGTTTTTTGTTTATTTTTTTCAACGTATTTCTTTTAAGGAGTCGATGTTACTGGAGCAGTCTGCGAGAGCCGTGATGCTGGACAATGTAAAATGAGCAAATTCAAATGCGGAAGCCAGATCTTCCGTCCTTCAGTCATTTACTGCTCATAAAGTACATAGCGAGGAACAAGAACTTTTGTAATGCATGCTGTAATTATTATTCTAATCATCACTTCAAAAAACTATTCATAATGTACAATTTCGAAATGTATTTCTCGTAATAAAACAACACAATGGGAGCTAAACGATTAATTAATAAATAAAGTTCATTTATAATTAATAAAGTTCAATTATGCACATTGGATGAAGGGAATTGTTGTTTATTTGTAGGTCTACAGGTTCAATGCTAATAAAATTGACACCTCTTCCCTTCCCGGCCCCTGCCTGTCAATATTATTGACATGAAGAGGAGAGAAAGGGAAGATGGGTCAACAGTAAGGACATTCTCAATAGCATTGAATATGGATCGAGCCTCTTTCCTCCCACCATCGGGTATTGGTAGTGAACCGACAACCCTATTGGTTTGTGTTACATGAAAATCAGTATGGATACCATCTACAGGATCAAACAAACCACGGATACTGAAGCTACCCCGGTAGCTTGCTGTAGTGTTTGTCCATTGGTCGAACCTATTGATTGAATAATCCATTTAGGATCTTTACAAAAGAGTTGTCCATCGATTTGAATTTGATCCAGGCCATCCGCAGTTTCGAACTGAATGAACTCAATTAGTTTAATTATATAGATACAATCTAGTATAGAGAGGTCGGAATTGACCAGTTATCTCTGAATGATATTCGCGGGATTTTCGCGCAGAAGCAGTTCAAAATTTCTTCTGATTGTCTCGAAAATATAATTGACTGAAGATTCCTGATCATTTCGCGAGACCGAATTGAGTCATTCTTGCAAAAACGCGAGATGATTATATCGGGAAAAGAGGATATGACTGGGGAAATTGGTCCATCGCCCTACTCATTATTACTTCTGATCTAGATACTATGGGCAACGTTACATTTCGAACCAAATTAGACCCCAACATGTTAACAGTAGATATGGAATCAATATGCGAACAAACTCACCAACAGTACCAGGTTCTGTTTGGTAGGATCCATACACCTAACGTTTTCTACTCCGTTGATTGGAATTTCACAGTCATCCTTAGTGTATTGAACTCCCAGCTTGCCACAGTCTGCCGTCATGAAGTACGGCAGAGGAGGACAACCTGAGTATATTTACATGTATTTTTATTATTATAAAATGGTCTAAAACCGTGGGATGACTTCAATTTGATTTAGACGAAATTTCAACTAAATATTCACCTTTAAACCCAGTTGGCTTCATAGGAATACAAGATAATGCTAATGGGAGTGCATAGATGAAGTAAAGAGTCCGCATAGAATTTCCTGTAATATTAATGACATAAATTCGATCACATAATACATTTAATAACATTAGCAGAAAACCATGAACTGAACGAGCGACCGAGAATAATGCATTATTCTAGTTCCATCTACTCCATTTGTTGTTGACTGCTTCTTAGGGCTACCTAGCACTCAGCCGATTGATCATATTTCAGTAAAAACGAAAAATAGTGTCTTGGGATTTTTGAGACAGCGTGATAAGGTAACAGCGAATCATCGTCTTACAATGAGAACTCCGTTTGGATCTGACAACGACAAATTAAGCTTAGTGATCGAAATGCCAAACACGCCCCCCTCTCACTTTTATATGTCTCCATAGTTCGTTTAGATATCAAACTTGTTCTTTTGAAAGGCGTTTTCTGAGATAGTTCATTCCATCAACTCTCGGACTCATATTTTTAGAAACACCGTCCTACCTACACTGAAAATCAAATTGTAAAATTCGTAAGGGAAAACGATCTTACCCTTGCTCTGCATTACAGTTATTTTGTGTGAATCCTATAATTGGTATTATGAAAATTCACAGTGAAAAATATAAGCTTCACATACGCTCGCGGAGGTACACTAAATTGTCATTTCATGAAACCTCATCATCACATTTAGATTTCATCTGCAAACCGTTTATTAATATTATAGACAAGCAATGTGACATTTATGCCATGCGAACGCTTCCAATGCCAAGCCACTCTCAATCATTTTTTTTTTTTGATTTTATTATTGGAAATGCTAAATGCAAAAGGAAGTATTCCCATCACCCTATCGCTTTCACTCAATGATATTTAGCTTCTCCCATTATCTCTCATAGAGCAACCGGATAAGAATGGATTAAGCGGAACGGCGACTCACTTTCCGTTCCTTCCTTTGTCCTCTTCCATGGGCGTAGGAGGTAGGAGAATTCGAACCTGCATTGTTTGGATAGATAACGATATTTGATCTGAGAATCAATGGGATCTATCTGAAATCTAACTGTGTTAGGTAAGTGAGAACTCACGCAAATTGAGCAAAGTATTGTTATCATCAGCGGAAAGTGAGCAAATTACAAGTATGTTTTTCTCATTTCCTGCTCATTCACTCTTTTCTCAGTCTTCCCTAAGGTTTTTTCCTGTGATACTACAGCATCTCTACTTCTGATGTCGTTCATGTTTCATCAATATTGTAATGACACTTTTCATTAGTTATGTTACGAGAACGAACCATAAACTGCCTCAGTAAAAACACAAGATCTTCGAAGTAAATAGAAAATGCATGATGACGAACACAGTTTGTCGTGTAATCACTCATCTCTGAATAATTAAATAATATCAATGTCGTATTGCCGCTCGAGTTGATGGAACTCTCCAATCAACGGTAGAAGTACTAATAAATCTAATAAATCTAACTAATAAATCTAATAAATCAAATAACTAATAACAAATAACAAATAACAAATAACAAATAACAAATAATCAAATAACTGAAGAACTAATAAATCATACGAAAAAAAAATCATTAAACCACAGGGTTATACATAATAATTAGCTTCAAACCATACAAATCTTTGAGTAGGCAACAGATAATTCGACGAATTTCCAGAAGGAGTTCCCAGAAGGAATGAACCTGAAAAGTTTCTTGAATAACGTATGAATCGAAATCTGCCTCAATGTCAATCGAAAATTAACAGAGAAAAATCGAAAAATTACTGAAAAAATATATACGTACTAGGTAAATGATCCCAAAAGGCGACGATGAGAACTGCACAATTTTCTACCGATTGATTCTCGCTTTCGCTTCCCATTTGTGGAATCCTAAATTCAGCGGCGTGGTGATCTTTTGATCATCTCAACATTCTGTAGAGAAGACGAGAATTTCCTTTTTTGTTCAGCTGTCTGATTGAGGAGATGCGGAGGACGCTGAAATCATCGATTGGATTTTTTTGTCAAGGGCATTTCAATTACCTTTCTTTATCTGGGAAAAGGGTAAAGAAATATGTTTAAATCGAATACAAAACAAACTGACCCTATCATGATAATTGCTTTCTATATCATGGGCGATTCGGCAATATTCGTATTCTAATTGCAGGCAAAGCGGAGCTCGAATTGCGCACCACTCTCAGCAACTCAAGGACAGATTTCACGAGAAGATTATGAGCATTACAACTGTCACCGAAGAGAACTATCGATTCAGCCCTTCCAAGGTTACCTTCGGCCTTCTTCGATAATAATTACTTTTTAAATTTTACTGAATGGTTTTATGCAATATTTTTGTACTGTTTGTGGTTAACGCGATTCATATTTAATTATTACAGTTTTCGATAGAGATTCCTTCTTCTTTCCCTTCCCCATCCACCCCTTCCCGTTCTTCTATTCGGGTTGGCATGGTGGCCTCCTCAGATGTGGGAAAGATTTATTTTGTGGGAAGGAATACAGTCCTGGTTGTTTCCCCCGGGAACACGGACCGTCCCGGACGGTCCCGGACAGTCCCTCGCGGTCCCTGGATAATTCTGACTCGAGTATTGCGAATTTTGATTTATACTCTTTTGCGCTGTAAAGCTCTTATTCTGTGCTATCGATAGGTGTATTCAAAATTTTAAATAATTAATTACCAATATGAGCAAATTGAACAAGAAGTGTTGCCATTTTTGCGAAAATGCGAAAAATTTGAACAGTCGGTTGAAATATTGCACTTACCGTAACTTTTACTTTAAATTTTTTCATATTTTCGCAAAAATGGCAACACTTTTTGTTCAATTTGCTCATAATGGTAATTAATTATTTAAAATTTTGAAGGCACTCATCGATAGCACAGAATAAGAGCCTTACAGCGCAAAAGAGTATATATCAAAATTCGCACTACTCGAGTCAGAATTATCCAGGGACCGCGAAGGATCGTCCGGGACCGTCCGGGACGGTCCGTGTTCCCGGGGGAAACAACCAGGACTGTAGATCGGGGACTTGCTCAGCGCTCATTAGCATTTTAGCTGCTTATTACTTCATGTTTGGTGCGTCAATGAGCAAGTGGTAACAATTGTTCTAAAGACCCTCATAGTCTATTTATCTGCCTCCCATCCACAACTTCATTAATCTCTCCTTCTTTGCTTCCTGAAATTCATATTTTGCAGTAAATCGAATGAATAACGTGCTTACCGTTCTCTTCTTCATCTCTTCACGGGTCAACTTCGCAGCACCTTTGTCAGCGAGGTTGTTTCTGATCATCTTAGCGAGTGGATTCGCACAGATAATGTAGTGAAGGAATAAATTCTAAAAATAAAAAAAACAATTAAGAAGAACAAAATTGCCTTCAAACTTTAACAACAATGTGCGGATACATAATATTATCATAAATATTTCACTGAAATCCTTCATAACCGCTTTATCTTCAGCGCTCATCTTCACTATCTCCATTCTCTCAATCTTTTTCAGCTTCTTTAATAGAAGTGGGATCGCTTTGAATTTCTAAGTAAAGCCAGCCAGCACCTGATAAGATAAAATAGATTGCTACTTCAATAGGTAAAATTAACCTCATCTTGTTTCTCCTGCGACGATGAATAAAATAGAACTAGCTCCTTGTGTAGTGCAAATTTGTCATTGTGGTGATGGCCTTTGATACCATACCGTCAACTGGGAATAAAACGTTCCACAGACGATATTTTATCATATTTTATCATAAAACACAATAATGGCTCCCATTTCCGTCAGAGTTGATGAAATTGCACAATTTTTGGAATTTGGGCGTTTCAAGTGATGGTCTTTAAGACACAGATAAAAAGAAATAGTCAAAAACTCAAGAAAGTACAGTATCAAAAGCGTGGTGTGTGGTGTGATTCCGAGCCGTGGAGTGCGTGTGACATGCACCGGTGCACTTCTCAATTTGTCATTTTTTGCACATATCGGTTGAAATACGAAATGGTGACTAAATGAATCAATTGAATGCCTCGAGTGCGAAAAATGGCAAATTGAGAATTGCACCGGTGCACGTCACACGCACTCCGCGACTCGAAATCACACCACACACCACGCTTTTGATACTGTACTTTCTTGAGTTTTTGACTATTTCTTTTTATCTGTGTCTTAAAGACCATCACTTGAAACGCCCAAATTCCAAAAATTGTGCAATTTCATCAACTCTGACGGAAATGGGAGCCATTATTGTGTTTTATGATAAAATATCGTCTGTGGAACGTTTTATTCCCAGTTGACGGTACGTCCGTTGAATAAATGAAACAGCTATATCAGCCACTGAAAATATGGGGCCATTACTTTCATGCCTTAAACGCTAATCAGTCTCATTACAGCCAAATCTCAAAGACGGTCAGCAAAGTACTATCGTAGACGCTGTTCACGGAATCTCGAAGGATCTCCGATGTTCTTCTCAATGAACTCAACCTCGGTGAGTATTTTATCGACCAGACTTTTTGAGTGAACGCACCGAAAAATAGTAAACGACCTTAGGTGGCGACGTAGATTCATTGCCCTCAATTAGTCTAATGGCTGCAAGTTGATATATTTATTGAAGCGGGTATGGAAACAGCTCAAAATGAGATGACTCGAAATAACAAAAATAGAAAAGCCTATGATAATACTAAGACATGATACACAACTAAATGCTAGATGCAAATTGGATGGATCAAAAAACTATGAGTTGAAATTTTAATTCAAAAGGGTTATTGGAGTCCACAGTACCTCTTTCGAGTCGGCGGGAAAATGGAAAAAAAGTATGCTTCGTTTTCGAACATTTCATCGAAGACGTGTACGCCGTATAGTTAGACAACGTGGTATATTGCAAATAGCACCAATTATACACAATAATACGCAATACACAACAAAGAATTGAATAAGATGAACTAATCGGAATAGAAAAATTACATCACAGCTCCTTCTTTGCTATTGGGTCTCCCCATAGATCGATGTCTCCTCTTTCATAAGCTTCCTGATCGATTCCCAAGCTCTTGATGATCTCCTCGTAGATTATTTCTTTATCTCCCGCCCAATATCTCATATATCGCTCATACTTTGCGGCCTGGAATGCTAAGTCAATAGTCACGTCAACATAGGCGATATCCAAGGTAAGGAACAAACGCACTGTTCTCTTCTTTCTCTCCTCAAGCGACATTTTAGATATTTCCTCATTTTCCTCAGCTTCTCTCATCAATTTGCCCATCAATTTTGCTTCACGCTTATTAGATAGCTGAAGAATATATCCTGCAAATATTCAATATGATATCTGAACGTGATCAAGAAGAAACTTCACAAAAATAACAATTATCCTATCTGTTCTACAGAACAATTATAATTTCAATTTTAAAAAAAACCCTTACAAAGCCCCATGCTTCTCGGTCTTCATCGTTTAACTTTAGCAGCTCCCTCTTTTCCACTTTCTTAAGCTCCTTGATCAATCTTAAATTGCAATGAATTCTGATGGGAGCCATAATCTGTTGAATTGTTTCTCAATAGATCGGGACGCTATCGAAATGGTCAAATGGACTCGGCTTGCTCCTTTTTTGGGGTTGAGTAATACTTGAGCAATTCTTTGTGCGGTACGAAATTATCATCATAGTCGTCGATAATAATGCCGTAAGTTCGTGCAATGTCCGTAAACGCAGAATCGATCACTAAAGTTAATACTATAGTCCTGTAGATTATAAGAAAAATAGACTTACTTTCCGGTAAACAGTATCGATCCATAAGAGTAGAGATGGTGAAGGAAGGGGGAAGGGTGCGCGGTGTGGCGCGGAATGAGAGGAAGTGGGAGGGGAAATGACCAACCCTTCCGGAAGGGTTTCGAATCCTTCCGGAAGGGGTGGCTTGGGAATTGGCCGTTTTTGATCGTTTGACATCGGAATTTCTCACGCACTTGCATACCGTTTCCGAAATCATATTATGACCGATTTCAAACCATTTTACATCAATTATCGACCAATTTCTGCCCTTATTCGTGTTTTAGTGATTAAATGGAAAACAGTTGTCTATCGTTTTAGTGTTTAGGTCAACTAAACTTACAACAAAAGTTTTCTGAATGATCACAGATACACAAAAATTTTCAAAATTAGCTATTTACGCGGAGTTTAAGAAACGACAAGCACAACGACTAAGTACACGTCATGCTAGATGAAATGTATGCGCAAGGGCTCTGGGAACACATATTCCAACCCTGAATGGCAAGAACTGGCAAGAAATCCCGATATCAAACGCTCGAAAACTGCCATTTCCCATCTCTCCCCTTCCGGAAGGGGGGGGGGGGCAACCCTTCCGGAAGGGTTCACTCTTTTCCCTTTCCCCTTCCCTCATTCTCATTCCTTGCTGTGAGAGAGCGGCAGTCCCTTCCCTCTCCCCTTCCTTCACCATCTCTAGATAAGAGTATCGTGATCTCCAAGGTTCTCTTCAACAAATTCTGCCTCATTAGATAGGTCTATTCTGTTCATAGGTCCTGGTCTATTCTATCGCATCCAAAAAAACATGCACCGTGAACAAACCGTAGTAATAAACATGCACGTAGAAAGATACGAATCATCCTGTAAATGAAATATTTGTCACAGTACAATAAACATTTGAGAGATCAAGGAAGTACGCGAGAATATTTAAAAAAATATGAAATTTCGCTGAGCGTGTTTAATAGGACTCCATTGTGACGTAGGGAGAGAGTATGGTGTAGAAGAGAGCGGCGAGAGAAGAAAGGTCGGCAAAGTTGTGTGTGGAAGTACAAAACAATGTCTGACTTGGCATCGCGCATCGTAAATATTAGAACTTTTGACCTCTATTTTCTGTAATGTAAGGAATGCAGATCAATAACACATGAGATATATTAATTATCTAATGCCACAGGTATACGATACAAGGCAATACAGTCCAAGGCACTTGGAATTGTCTCGCTGTTCGTATGGGCATGATGACCACGATTTCAGCTGCGCCAATGGTACATTCTTGAAAATGAAACGAAAAAGAATAGTGTTTATCAGTGACATTTTACATATAAGTATTGGTGAAAAACAACAAGATTGCGTCAAAGAAGAAGATGGTCTATTCTCGTGTTGGAGATATAGGAATCTTGAGTGATCAACGTGATCTTAGCCGTGGCCGTTGCTGGTTGTGTTGTTGCCTTTTCTGTTCACAGCTACTGTGCTGTTTCCATTCCCTGGAGCAAGCGAGGCGATTTAAAAAAAATATTTAAAAAGTATTTCAAAAAGATATTATAAGAATGGTATTCATCCTGATTCTGAGAGGTGACTTCAATGACAGAAAAAATGGCGACTTGTTGAGATTTTCCATCATTTTATGCAAGAAGATACGGAAGCGTTAGTATCGCGTTTCGGAATCAAGATGACGGAATAATTACAAACAATAGAATCCCGAACATTCTTCGTACAATTACGAGCACTCGAACATGCAATCAATTGATGAGGTTTGTAATAATTCCGTCATTAGAGATTTCGAAATATCGGCACGCGACAACAGGATAAATTGTGAGAGCGGTACGTTCTGGTCGAAGTGCCTGCCAAACAACATGAATATTCCTCGTTCCTATCTCGTAGAGCCTATCGTGAGTTAATTGTTTATGCATCAGCATTCATAGAAGTCAGAATTCGAACGACCACCTGGGTCACATTGTTAGCATATGAAGTAAGCATTTATTATCACCGAAAAAAACCCTATCATGGAGACTAATCTGCGAAGCGTGAGAAAGTGCAGTCTGTGATTCACATTCGCGATCGTCAGAGTACTCGTTCAGCAACGTAATTTAGAGTCCTTGCTTCCCCGTTGTAATTCGCGATAAAGAAGTGATAAGCCGACCGCCTATCAACAAGGAAGATCAGCATGGATATAAATCGCTTTATCAACTAATCGTGAGCAGTCTACTCGTAGTCTCATTGATTTAGAGCAATTTGTGCATTTCGATAATAGTGATTTATTTACAGAACGTCGGCCCTCGCCTCTAAATATTTTCTTATCAATTACTCTTCAGCTATCATTCAAAAAATTCAAACATTTGTTCACATTTCGTAGTTTTGGCTAAATAAACAAATCTGATAATTGTTATCACGCCCACTTGAAACATCCCTTCTGAAACAAAGGATCGCATATCGGACATCGTTTCATGATCATGGGCGATCACTGTTTCTCTCGTTATTGTAACTGAGCTTGTCTAAAGAGTGTTGAATGTTAGAATATAGAGAAGAGAGATAGGCGATGTTGAGATTATGATGAACAGTTCGTCTCTCCATACCGCATGCTCTTTTGTCACCCCCACTCTGACCGGTGAGATTAGTAGAGACGATTAGTAGAGAGACGAGCTACTGTCAACCCTAGTTGATATATGTCTCAGTATCTGCACCGATCTGTTCCTGGTTTCACAGATGAGCCATATTTTTTTTTTTCTTGGTACCATTGCATACTCTGGTGTGCCGCCCAAAAGCCTGGAGGCAACTTGGAAATTCCATTTGGTCTCTCCATTCTCCATGCTATCTCGCTTTCTCTTTTTCTCTAACTCGGTCACCCAAGTTGGATCTAACTTGGCGAGAGAAAGACAGAACTAGAGAGTATGGAAAATGGAGAGACCGGGTTTCCAAATTCCCAAGACTGGATGCAACTTGGAAACCTTAATTCTGCTTTGATTGGGGCGGGACACCAGAGTAC
This sequence comes from Pristionchus pacificus, assembly GCA_000180635.4. NCBI lineage: Eukaryota > Metazoa > Nematoda > Chromadorea > Rhabditida > Neodiplogasteridae > Pristionchus > Pristionchus pacificus. Next base: position 37,170,563 of record CM026575.1, read on the forward strand.
GAAGAAAAAGGTTTGCACTGATATTATTAAAAGTGGAAGAAATTTTACTCTCTCGACGAGGTATGAAGCGAAATGGAGATGCTGATTTATTGAATATAGATAGTTGATTAACCACTGCAGATGGAATACGGAAAAGTGTTTATTTTCGACTATGAAAAAGGGACAATGAAAAAGCGTTGTTGCTGACGATGCAACAAAATGATTAGGTGTAAGCTCGGAGACGAATTGAGAGCAGGATTATGCATGCCCGGTACTGTTAGTCGTGTTTCCGTTCCCGTTCACAACTACAGTGCTGTTTCCATTTCCGTTAACAGTGACCTGAAATGTTTTTTTTTCGTGAAAAGAATTCTTTAGAATTATATTTTCAAAAAGAAACATGAAACTCACAATGGTAGTTGCTTGCATTTTTCTAATGAGGCTTCCACGAGAAGATAACGGAGTGTGAGGAGCTACAGGGATGCTGAGCAAATGTTTGCGATATTTCGGAATTCACCTAAAATACTTGTCTGTGAAACTATATAGGATTGTATTCGAAAGCATTCCGTCATCAGCAATTTCGAATTCATTACTAAACAACTCGCTGACTCTCGCTATAAAAAAGATTGAGCTGTCAGCATCAATACTATTATTTAGAGGAGCTGTACAACAGAATGGACTCAACAAATAGTAAGTTATCCGTAAAATTGTCATTCTTAAAGATTATGATGTATTTTAGTCAATATTGGCCGCACAGGCTCAAGTTCACCAGGAATATCAATCATTTCCTCTGGCCCAGACGTTAGTCTTTTTTTCTCGCGGTCCCACTTTTTTCTCCTTCTCAGTCATCATCATTCGTGGCCATCAGTAACGGTCGAATTGATATTACCAATCGATCAACTGGAGTAACAGAAACATTCGGAGGCAATAATTCATTCACTGGAGTTCAAGGACGAGATGGAAATTACTCTCAAATTCCTCTTGGTACAAGAGAAGATGGAATCAACGTATCACTTGGAGGAATTCGAGTTTCTATCAATAATCGCAGACCTTAGCTCACAAACTATTGAATGCTTAGACTGGCCACCATTGCATTTCATCACGTAAATAAATAAAAGTATATTTATGGTATGACGTATTGAATCAAATTTTATTATACTATACATCGATATAGATCTTTTTTTTACAGAGAACAAGAGATTCAAAGCTAAGTGCAAAACAGATATCTAAGATTGCCTAATCAAACACGTGATCAGAATGTTGCTTCACTTGGTTGAAGATCCTCTCTGAAATATTATATTTCTTATCGAGATGCAATTGGGAAAACTTAAAACCATTGCAATTTTTCAACAAACCTCGCAAATCTGACAGATCAAGTTTTTCTTCATCGATCTTCGGGTCATATCTTACCATTGATGGATCAGCATTAACCTAAATTTAATTGTCTTGAGCTGTACGTCATCCACATTGATGTTTCCTCTTCAACTCAACCATTTTTTTTCCGATTCCATACTGTTGAAGCAATATTGACTAAACAAAACGTTTATACCCCAAGTTAGTTGTTTAGTAATGATTTCGAAATGCGTGATGACGGAATACTTGCAAATTGAATGTACACACCCTCTTTTCCTTCTTCTTAGTGTTCACACACATCATCATGGGAAAAGTGCAGTTTGTTCATTTTCTTCAGTTTCATTTTTTTTCCGTAATTTCATTAAGTTTTACAGGAGTCTCTGCGCCTCTCGGTATAAAGCTGTGCATCTACCTTTTCTTCTTGTGGAAGTTCTCAACAAAACAACCATAGTGAGTTTTGTTAATTCTTCATTCAACAGTCTATCTACCATTCTTTTTTACTTCCTTTTTTTCCTTTAAATTATTTATTTTAAAAAAACCAAACCTCTTCTTCGTTGTAATATGACATCATATAGGGATCATGCAGTGCTTCGGCTATAGAATATCTCTCATCTGGATCGATTTTTAGCATCTTCGAAATTATTCTCCTTGCGAAAACAGCTGAAATTATACTGATTCTATAATTTACTTAGAACTGCTTCCTACCCGTAAAATGCTGTCCCAGATTTTCTGTAGCTTTGATGAAGCAGCTATCGGGAATAGCATGCTCCAAGGGGATCGCATTCGATCGAAAAGAAATGATTAGACTCAGAAAGCGGGAAATCATTACTAGTAGTATTACTATAGTTCAACTGTGCGGAAACTACTATAAATCATTACTTCCTGCAAAATTGTCCAACCCTCTTCATGAATTCTGCAGATGGTGAACCGAGGATAGCAATAATTGATTTCCATACGTCAGCCGAATCATTTCCCTGCAAAAATGCCAGTTGAGAAGAGTTTAATCAAATTCAATCTGAGAAAAACGCATAGAAATAGATAGTAATAAGTACCAGTATCGGATGATCAAAACAGGAAATATTTTTGTCTGCTGCTAATTGGTACCTCAAACAATAATTTTCCCTTGATGAGCTCTGCGAATATGCATCCTATCGACCAAACGTCCACTGAAAATTTGTTTCAAAAATATTCAAGAGCATAAATCGTTCAGCTATTAGTATTGAATATTTATGACGCTATACGTAAAATACGCAGTTTGTGACGCTCTTAGTTTGAATTTTGCAACGGCGCTCACCCTTCTCTGTGTAGGGCCTATCGTAATTGAGGAGTAGCTCAGGAGGTCGGTAGAACCGTGTTATGACATAATTTGTCATTTCCGAATTATGAGCGGGATCATAAATCCGAGATAATCCGAAATCAAGTATTTTCACTTGAAAATGTTCATTCACAGCGATATTTGCTGGCTTGAGATCCTGGAATGATACCGATAAATATTCCAAATATTTGTGTTTGCCATACCCTGTGAATAATACCATTCTGGTGCAAATGGTTGACACCGCATAGAATTTGGTAGAGGAGAAATGATAGTTGGTCATGCTTGAGAATTTTCTTATCCTTGTAGATTATCTGAAATGATAAAAATGAAACGACAATGACCAACTGTTACGCTAATTATGCTACGTTTTTGAGATGGCTACTCAATTAGAATAGGTTGGTACTCGAGGTGTGTGAAAATGTGTAGATCTCTCAGTTCTTGATGTTTTTTCGCCCGTCAGAAAGGCCGAGAGAGCATTGTGAAATGAGAGATCGAGAAATTGTATGCACACCTCTGGATATCATAATCGTTTTGGCTTTACCTCTGTTCAGTAGTTGACATGAAAAAGAGGAGAAAGTATAAGAATAACCTTTTCGAGATCGTGCTGCATAAATTCCATAACGAGATAGAGATGATTGAAATCGTTAGTAATATCTTGCGGAGTGAATTGAGAGAAGATTTGAACGATCTGAATCAAATTATATTTGAAAGATTCGGGGGCTCACATTTGGGTGCTTTAGAAAAGGCAAAATGGCGAACTCGCGTAGAGCTCTTTTCGCTGTTGTTGTATTTAGCCGTTCTTGATCTAAAAATAATTTATTTGATCAAGACGTTAATTACGCCTACATCCTTGGTCTTGCCCAGCTTGTGAACCGTAGTGTATCACCGAAGGAATAATCATCTTTTTGATTGCGACTTGACGTTGTAGAAGGGTATCAAACGCTGATCTTGAATAGCGTGGTTTATAAAAATAGAATAAGTGAAACTGTCTCTTCTTTTCACATACTATCTCGCCTGCTCGATCAGTGCGAGAGATGTCGTCAAACTTACATAACTTTTCCATATGCTCCGGATCCGATCAATGTCCTTTCAATTGAGGGCCGATATCTCTTCGGAATCGTAAACTGCACTTTTTCATTCCCATTCCTCACATCAAATGAATGGAATCTATCATCGAGATTGTCACTCATCTAAAAAAAGTTTTTCCTGTCGAATTGAAAGAAACGATTGAACTTCATGATATTAGAAAAATCGTTCATATAGGAATACGCGTGGACAAACAGAAAAGAAGATGCGAAAAGACGTTATGCTACACACTTTTGTTTCGTCGCAGCTTATTAACACAATAATGAATACTAAAATTTATATCATACGCTGGAGTTTGCAAAGCCAGAGAGGGTTTTGCATCGTATGCAATAAAAAAGAGTGGCAGAACCTATTCGAACGATCGCTAAGAATTGCTTAGAGATCGTTAGTGAAATAGAAGAAAGAAAGTGAGAGAACTGTTTGCCAAAGAGCGCATATTCTCCCAATCTCCCATACACGCGGAAAAGTAGCTAATGATGCTTTCTAGTTAGTCACCATCCTACATTCACGATTCCACATTGAGCTCAGTAAACATCGTAAATATCCTTAAAGTCGTTATCTTTCAGGTATACAGAGACGCGATGTGTCTCTTCGAGGGAATCACGGATTACGATTACGCATCAATTAAGAAAATCGAGTTACTGAAAGGAGGAAGAAATAAACAGCGGGTTTGGAATAAAGGTTTCTTTTTATCACTGAGTCCTCGTTAAGCCCTACGTCGCCAGCGGTTGGTTAAACAACGAGACGAAAGTAGTGATAAAAGCTCTTGTGAGGTCGACTAACTCAACAGAAGATGTTGTGCACCGGGAAAACTATTCCAGGTGACAACATTATTGTACGTTGTGAAAAATATTATCGATACTCCCGTAAAAATGTTTCGATGCGTCGTATTAATCTGCAATATGATATTTTTGGGAACAAATCTCATTTAAAATATATTTACATTACAGGGAATTTGGAATCGGGGCGAAAAATCGTCATCCAAATCTGCTCTCTACAATGGGAGGCTGCTTCGAGCGAAGGCTTATCATAATCGAGTAGGTATACTTTTCTATGTTTAAATTGCAATCTTAGAGAACAAATTAAAAAAAGCTACTCTATTAAATCTGTAATTAAAGGTATCAAGCGAATCGCAGTCTCAAAGAATACTTTCAAAAGCATACTCTCACTGATGTTGAGAGGATATCAGTGGCGATTGAGGTGCATAGTTGCACTGGAAAGTTTCTTCTTTCACAATATAAATAATTAGAAAAAGAATAGACTTTTCACTTTTTTAACTTTTTTTTTCACTTTTCGTAATCACTTTGCTCGCATTACTGAATGATGTTTGCAGACGTGAAGATTTTGATTTTGGATTTTTTGAATGCCCCATGAAGATTTTGCCCCCATCCTCATCTAGCAATAATTGCCTGAAATGATAAATTGATTGATTGATTTGCAGACGTATGCCCCAGATGGGTGCTCGAAACAACAATTTTCATTCAGATTACAAAAGGAATGATCTACCTTTCGAGTAAGAATATCGTACATCGTGACCTAGCTGCTCGTAATGTTTTCGTTGGAGAAACAATATTCGACATCAAGGTGGTCATCACATCAAATATTCGTGCCGACAGTGGTCATGAAACATGAAACACAATTTATCTATCAGATTGGCGATTTTGGATTGTCGCAGAATCTTGGAAACATTGATCATTACGTCGTTTCGAAGAAGAATTTCGATATGCGAGTCACAGCACCGGAAGCAATGTTCCTTGGCACAGAGCTCAAGCCGATTAGAAATGGCATTTTCACATATTCTGCCGATGTATGGAGCTTCGGAGTCTTGCTGTGGGAATTGTACTCGAATGGAGAAGTATGTAACATTAAATTTTGTTTCAAAATATTCGTGCCTGAAAGGCGAACGCTCTCTAATTCCTTCTTTTTTTTATGCTCCATACTCTGAAATCTCATGTGAAGAATCCGGTGAGCACTTCCACGAGTTGCTTAAAGATGGGTATCGAATGCAATATCCGCCTTCCTGCCCAGAAAATGTGAGGAGAATAATTTCCTAAAGCACACAGCCGACTTCGCTGGCATTCCTCTATTTCCATTGAATTTAATCAGACTCCATTCCATAATTTAGATGAATGAATGGATGGGGAGATGTTGGGCAAAGGAGCAGAAAGATCGACCAAGTTTCAAGGAAATTCATGCATTTCTTTCGCAAATTCCTCCAGTCAAGGTATGATCACCAGGTCATCGAAACTTTATCAAATTCTTCCAGGCAGTCCGACCGTCTTTGTTCAGCCTGTCGAGTTTACCGGTCAGGCAAGACGGAGTGTCTACATTGGACACTTTTATTAGGGAAGAACCGAATATTGATAAAAGTTGGCGAGTACCGGTCAATGTGATTCAAAAGGCAAAATGGATCAAGGTTTGTGTAACAATTGTCCGAAACGATGAATGGATGGTGAATACTTAAGAATGGCAGAGAATTACGAGATTGCAATATTGAAATACACAATGATACCGGAAGAGCCATCACTGGGCTTGTAATCGAACCGAAAACGGTAAGTCAAAATGGATTACAAAAAAATCCGTAATGTTCTTGAGGAAGTGATACAGTGCTGGAATCTAGATAAAATGGAAGACGGACGATTTCGTACTCAAGACTGGATGATTATTCATGATGGAGGATCTTGTGAGGCTGCAGGTTACTGTGTTTGTTGTTTAAGAGAATAAAGTTGCTGTGTTTCAGGCTTTATATGCGTTGGAGAATCTCGCCCATTCGTGGTCGACTTCAATCAAGTCGACGTTGAAATCGACGAGAAATCCTGCATTGAAGGGGATACGAGAGTTGGCATTACTATTGACTGTATCAAGAATCAGGAGTTCATAGTCAGTTTAAATCGTGATCTACATTCAAGGCCATGCCATTGAAGGATAAAGGTCAGCCGATCTACAACTATACCTTGAAAGTGACGAATAGTACGGGAAAGACGGTGTCTGAAATATTGCTCGAGCCGAATGTGGTTTGTGCTGTGTTTGAGGATTTTTCGCATCGTATTTATTCAGGGAATTCGCGGTGAATGGGGTATGAAGAAAATCGAAGAGAATAAGTATTTGACGAATGAAGACGTAATGATCAATAATGGATGCTCCACTTATGCCTTTGGTATTAATGATATATCTGTTTAAAAGAATACTGTATTTAAAGGATGCATGACGCTTGGTCATCCGAAGCCCCGTCTAATCAGTTTTAAGAGCTTCGACACGTTTATCAAATGAAATATTCATATGGTTCAGTTGAGAGATAATAAACAGTATACGCGATTACTAATCTATTACTAATGCATCGTGAGGTTGCAATCAAATAACAGGGGAACTCGAGCAAGCAACAGTCTCTAAAGACGAAAGATCATTTAGTTTGCGAATGTAGACCAATTATTTTTGCAGCGTTCCATGAGCAACAGCAGCAGTCTCGGTGGTTCTCCCTCCCCTCGTAGAGCGAGAAGAAACTCTCCGACAGCAGCTGCAACACGACCGGATACCCCTCGTATCCCCAAGGGAAACTCTTCCCGAGTATCGAATGGAAGAGGAAGAGGAAGAGGGGCATCTGGTTCAAGAATCAGTGTAGGACTTCGTCCTGTGCCTCCTTCCACCCCGATCCCGCCTGCGCCGGTATCCGTTCTTCCATCGGGATCCTCTACATCGCTTTCGTCGGGATCCTTCTCCACTCCCTTCTCGACTCCTCTTTCGATGGCTCCTCCCCCAGGAATCTCCCTTATGCCATCTCTACCTACTCCTCAAACCGGATTCTCTTCGTCAGGTGTACACTCCCACATGTACGATAGTGGAATTTCTCATTCAGATCCAGTTGTATCACATCTTCTGACTGAAGTAAGCAAACTGTCACAAAGTGTGGGAGCTATGATGAACATGGTGAACAACATGTTCATCTCATGGAATGATATAATTCTTCAAACTGCAAATAAAGCCACTGCCGTTCACTCTGAGGTGCAATAATTTGAAAAAAAGGAATAGATACATAAATAAAAATTGATCACCTTTCAGATGGCTGGCACAAAAGATAAATTGGAAGAGATGACCAAAGCTATCGAAAAAGTGGACACTGTTGTAAATAGGCTATCATACCTTCAACTTTCAACGGTCGCATGAAAGACATGAAAGACGCTGAAACTTTCAACTTCTTTCAAAGCTTTTTTGAGCTTCCCAGCCATTTTGGCGCTATTTCCTTTTAAGTGTGTGTTCCCCATGCCCGATTGATTAGGACGGGCGGAAATAAACGCGAAAAATTGCCTATTTAACGAGAAAAGTACTTTCGAAGGTTGAAAGCTCAAAGACCGGAATTTGTGGCGGCCAATGACGCGCCGGCTAATAACATGGCGCGCGCGGTTTTTGGATGATTCTGTTCAACCTTCCTTTTTTTACTCATATTGATTGATATTCTTTTTTACTTCGTGTTTTCTTGTTATAAAATGATTCCAGAGCCACCGGGCACTCCCCCGCTCGATTCGTAGCCCGATTGGGCGCGAGCGGGAGTGTCCAATGGCCGACAGAGGTGGATTTGGCCCATTTCAGTTTGTTGCTCCACTTTCCTTCATGTTTCGCTGACTTTTCCACCTGTTTTCCCTTTAAATTTTATAATTTCCAGGCCTTTAATAACAAGTACATTGCTTCAGGCCTCGCTAGAGCCCGTTTGGAGGTCGCCGTAGGCTGCCGGCGCCGTCTGGAGCGTAAAGGTCAGCCGTTTTGCCTTATTTACTTTTCTACTTTTGTTTTCGGGCCCTTTCTAAGCTTGTTTCACATATCGTTCGGTTGATTATGTTCCAAAACAGCTTAGATCCATCGTGAATTCATTTTGAGCGGGAAATTTATATGAGTTTGTCCGTTTTGGAGGCTTGGAACTGTCATTCTCGAGTTTTTCAGTAGGTGGGATCGAACATAAGCTGTAAGCTCATTGAATTGGTAATATCGAATAGCCTTGTGTCTGTAAACAATAGTTTTATTCATTTATACTACTGAAATACAACATTAAGGTGTTAACCATCAGCGGAGCAGAGAGGAGGGACCTCGAGAGAAACGGTTAGCTTCCTTTGTTTTTTTTATTTATTCATTCGCGAGTGTTCAATGAAAGTTTAGTATGATTGAGCATAGCTGAAAACTTGTGTTTCTAAAGCTGTTGGATTAATTGTCTCGGTATATTTAATTATGGAAGCCAGGAAGCACTAATGTGTACTGTACTTGAAAAGATTCGCGAAAACGAGCTTTTTTGTCGATTTCTTGTTAAATTTTGCGGATCAATTAGCCAAACACGGTTAACAGGTTCTTATTCAACTGCACGATAGGCATTGAAACGTTATGAACCTGCTTATTCGGTGAAAGAAGGCTGAAACACTTGCAAATTGCTGCGTGGTAATACGTGTTTTCCATTTGATTAGCCGTGAAATTAGATTATTATAAGGACAATGCCTTATCCTCTAATCAATTTAGATTACTATAATTTTGTTCTTCGATTGGATAATAAGCTCGTTTATTTTTTTACTTTTCATTCTCACTCCAGGACGCAGCGTTGCTCGGTCGGCCTTCTCCTATTCGGGATTCCCCTCTCCCCTTTTTTCTCTTCTCCCGGTCACCGAAAGGGGGGGGGGGAGGATTGATCAGATAAGTGATTATTACTACTTACAGCTCGATTAGGGGAAATTGTCCACTTTTGACCAGGGGAGGAAAACATATAAATCAGATATGCCTTCTATATATTTATTGAGTTGAATCTATGAAGGAATGGTATTATTTTGACAGTGAGAATTAAGGAAAAAATGACTGTGATCGCGATGCTTTGTGGTTAAGTTCCAGGTATTGGCGTCCGATGGCGCCAGTCTGCCCTCGTCACATGGATCGACGACTGTTGATGGCAATCAGGTTTGATCATTTCTTGCTTGTTTTTTTTATTTTATCTTGGATTTGAAGCGCCATTGTGCCAGGTTTTGATGCTGTGAAACTTCCAATATCTTTTGATAATTATGTCCATAAGATCAGAGTCGTCCGCAAGAACATCGCCCGTTTTGACCGTGATCAAAAGGACGGGCAAAGAGCCGTACTATGCGTCGTATTGCTGGAGCAAACTATGCCCCACTTTCGCTTTGAAAAGAGTGGCATATCGCAATATTCTGCTTGATTCTAGCTTGAAATGCGTGCTATTTTCTTATTTTGCTTAAATTGCTATCCAAATCTGTTCATATTCACTGAAAAATGTCACTGTTGCTGTGTCAGCCACGTTGTTTTAAACTGTCATTATCAAACTAAAGATTGACACCGTCATTTCAGGCAAAGAAGTGCCTGCCCACGGATATCAGATACAAGAAGACCCGTGCTATGCGTCGCGCTCTCACCAAGCACGAGGCCTCCATCAAGTCGGCCAATCAGCTAGCCATCACGGGTGCGTTCTTAATAATTTAACGACCAGAATCGCAGCTATAATTCAGTAAATCGCTGTATTGTTGGGACAAATTATCCCCACTTTCGCTTTGAAAAATAGAAACACAAGTTTTCAGCTATGCTCAATCATACTAAACTTTCATTGAACACTCGCGAATGAATAAATAAAAAAAACAAAGGAAGCTAACCGTTTCTCTCGAGGTCCCTCCTCTCTGCTCCGCTGATGGTTAACACCTTAATGTTGTATTTCAGTAGTATAAATGAATAAAACTATTGTTTACAGACACAAGGCTATTCGATATTACCAATTCAATGAGCTTACAGCTTATGTTCGATCCCACCTACTGAAAAACTCGAGAATGACAGTTCCAAGCCTCCAAAACGGACAAACTCATATAAATTTCCCGCTCAAAATGAATTCACGATGGATCTAAGCTGTTTTGGAACATAATCAACCGAACGATATGTGAAACAAGCTTAGAAAGGGCCCGAAAACAAAAGTAGAAAAGTAAATAAGGCAAAACGGCTGATCTTTACGCTCCAGACGGCGCCGGCAGCCTACGGCGACCTCCAAACGGGCTCTAGCGAGGCCTGAAGCAATGTACTTGTTATTAAAGGCCTGGAAATTATAAGCTTGCTGCAGCGGCTGCAGGGTTGCTGCAAATTCAGGGTCGGATTTTCATAACTCAGCACCCAGACGTGCTAGAGACTCGTTCTAAGGATCATTCTGCTTCTTATGACGAGTAACTAAGCTCCTGAGAGTTTGGTGAAGATCGGTCATCATTTACATCTTTGGCGCTCAAATGTCACTTTTTCAGATGACCCGAGTTTGACCCTCTACAACTCCAAGGGTGAATTTTGTAAAATCATGGTTACCGTGCAGGAACATTGCAAAACCATACATTAGTAACCAAAAATTCAGAGTGTTTGCTTTACTCTCCGATCTGTGGTGATCAATTTACGGAGGTATACTCAATTTGAAGAGTGCGAAAAATTGAAGAGAAATTCTCTTCAATTTTTTTCAAAGCGGTTGAATCAAGTGCATACTTAGCCAATAAATCAGCCACCCTCACGTAATTATCGTCGCATAGTTTCAGGGTTCTAGGTCGCATAGAACGCAAAATATAAAATCGCAAACTTCTAGAAGCTAAATGTGTCGATCTGAATATGCCTCCGTAGATAGATCACCACAGACCGGAGAGTAAAGCAAACGCTCTGAAATTTTGGGAAGTTACTATTGGATGGTTTTGCAATGTTCCTGCACGGTAACCATGATTTTACAAAATTCACCCTTGGAGTTGTAGAGGGTCAAACTCGGGTCATCTGAAAAAGTGACATTTGAGCGCCAAAGATGTAAATGATGACCGATCTTCACCAAACTTTCAGGAGCTTAGTTACTCGTCATAAGAAGCAGAATGATCCTTAGAACGAGTCTCTAGCACGTCTGGGTGCTGAGTTATGAAAATCCGACCCTGAATTTGCAGCAACCCTGCAGCCGCTGCAGCAAGCGGCAGCAACTTGAAACTTTTTTTCTGGGTAGCCCTCGATCATATGTCTATGCATAAAAAATTTTGAGACCTGGAAAAATACCACCAAAGAATAACGATTTTTCGAAAAAGTACCCTTCGATTGCGTCATCACTATGCAATAATATCGATTTTTTGGCACCACCATTTTATATGCAAAATATTGTGCTTCACTTTTTCTAGGTAATTTCCGAATTTCAAATTTATTGCTTTCCTGGTTCAAAAGTTATGCAACATTTAAAAAGTGCCCCATGACTTTTGTCCGCGAGTGTAACTGCAAAAATCAGCACTGCTTTGATTACCTATGCCCGAATGTTTGAAAATTCATGGAATACCCATGATTTAGGTAGATGATATATGATAATTAAATTCTACAACGGAAAGTCGTACCCGGTTTTTGTCGGCTTCCAATATGTATTCTTCAGAATAAACTTTGTGAATTGCTGCAGCATAATATTTTTTCTTAGTCGCTTCTTTCGGTACGTGTCCATTGTTGACTTGAAAGAGTCATTAATTCAAAGGTAGTATGAACATTTTCATCATTTTCATCCCCTCCCCTCAACTCATGTAGTGCCCTCAACGGTAAGCGACTTGCCTGTGACTACCAAGGGATATACGAGATGTCCCGTTCGCATTCCCTTATCCGTCCTCGCATATGCGATCGCCATTTCAGGAAATGGTTGATCGAAGTAACTCTGAAATTTTGTTTCATCGTGGAAAAAGCAAAACTTGACGTTAACTGAAGAGAAATGCTTACACATCGTATTCTCCACTCGTGACAGTCAGGAATGGACGAATTTCCTGTCGCATCGTATACATGGAAGTTCCAGTCGTAGCTTATAGTGGAAAAATATCGCATATCATGTCTGGAAAACATTTTATAAAATGCGCTGTACAATTTTTCTCCTAATTTTGTAGAGAACTCAAATCGGCCACGATATTTTCCCGTGAACGCCTATCATGCAGGATCTCAACGAACTTCCTCTCGGAATAAGTAATATCTGCAGAGCCGAAGCAAAACTAATTATTCATAATCAATTCATATAAAATTATAGTGCGAAAATCAACCAAACATTAGCGAAAAGATTTGGCCTAAATTCTCTACTTTCACTTTCAACGAAATTACTGCGTATCGGAGGTTGAGCAGAAGGGAATTTCTCGAACATTGTTCTAATTGCAGCGACACTTATAAAAATATCGGGACTTGATCAGACTTGACTTAATAAATACTCACACAAGTTTTCTTTGAGTGTGTGATTCGTTTTTCTTTTCACCATTCGATATCCCCGTGACGAGAAGCATGATGAGGACCGCCTTCATCACCTACAAAGACAGTCTAAAAAATAAGAAAGCGTAAAGCGATTGCAACGCATAAAAAACGTTGAATAAATGTAAAAGAACTCATTTTATTATCATCGAGAGATTATCACTGGAAATAAGTAAGTGAACTGCAGCAATAGTATTTCCCTCCATCTCTAACTATCTGACACTCTCTCCGTTTTCCATCTGTTCTCTCACACGGAGGCGTATGCGCGTAAAGTTATGCATGTTTTGAATGAGCGAAATTTTCGGCTCACAAACGGCTTTCAGCTCGGTAGCGTATCTTATCTAACTGAACTACACTGGAGTAAACCGCGGAAATTCGGTGTAGGAATGCGTCGAGAGAAAACGGTCAGAAATAATTAGGGGCCACAACGCAGATAGCCGATTTATCGCATTGTGGCCAAACTTGTGTCTAAACTGTTCCCTGTGACCCCAATAACATCATACTTTTGGCCGTTTGTTGATATCTTATTTCTGAGCTGCGCTACAGCCCGAAAAGTAAGCGCGAAACGCACTGTTGTGGAGGGGGGGAAAGCGAGACGAGAGGGAAGGGGGCGGAGCCTATTTCAAACCCATTCCCAAAGTTCGGAGACAAGAGCTTCGCCAAGTCGTGAGAGACAATTCAAGGGAGAATTTACGTCTTATCCAGGCAGAGCGTGCTCTAGTCACGACGGGTTAGAAACAGTAGGGAGAGGCGAGGCGGAGGGAGATGGGAAGAGGTGTGTCTCTCGCCTCTCTCCCCTCATTTGACTAGCCCCGCCCACGTTCACACTGTGGTTAGCGCTAATCGGAATCGAAAAAATACGGGCGTACTGAAAACTTTAAAACTAAGGCACAAGCTTTTGAAGCATGCTTAAATTCTATTTTTTCACTAAACTTCCTAAAATATTCGTATTAATCAGAAAATTGCTGCCCAACCAAAAAATTCACACAGCAACCCGTCAAAACGACCTATTCCCATCTATTAAGTTCAATTTTTACCTACTCAATGACGATGTGCACAATTTGGGCAGTGCTCAATCGATTGGGAATGCCAGTAGCTATCCAGCGCACTTTCGAATGAAGGATTTGGTTTAGAATGAGGCTTGTGCCTTCGTTTCTCGCGTTTTGTGGAGAGCCGTGTCTCATCAAAGTGGGCGGAGCTTGTGGCCCCAATAATACATCGAGAATGACGCAAAAGCTTGAATGTGAATTTACTCCATCTCGATCATTTATTTCAGTTCCATCCTATTAATAGGTATTGAAAAATATTTTCGTCACCGATCGATTGTTTGCGTACGAGATGTTTGCATTTTTTCGAAACTTCTGATTTCGAAATTTCTTCCGTATCCCGAAGCACATTTGTCATCCCTGGATGATATTACGAAAGAGAAATTTCCGTTTAGATTCTTGCTTTCCATAGTTTCGAAATGAAGTTCATAATAAATGGAAGCAAAATTCACCTTGAGCTTAGCTTTATTATCCTTACGTTGATCTCCAAAAAATCTCCATTTTTTTCCGATATCAAGGGTGTCATCGCCTCGATAGATTCTCCGCACCACTTTTGTTGCTTGACGTTTCTTATCACTCTTTCTAAAGCTCAACTATGGGAATACACCGCACCTTCTCTATTGATTTCCCACTCTCCTTGAACCTTTGAATGTTTCCTCTTCTGCTTTTTTGTACAATTGTGTACATGTTTCCGAATATTGTGAATCGCAACATCTTTCATAATTTAATTTATTATTTTTAGCTTGTTCATGGACTCCGAGCCTTCGTACGAAAAAGCATCTGCCACTTTTGCGGCGTCCGAGGAGAATGAGGAAAATCGTAAGAAAGAGCTATCTGTGGAAACACGTCGCTTCATTCGGGAACAAGCAAAACGAATAAAGGCCATTTTACAAGATGAAGGACTCGATTATGGAGATGATCCGGAAGATGAGGAGACACTAACCAGCATAACGAAGGTATCTTCTGCTGAAAATTGCATAGTCTTGCTTCCCCGCATTTGGACACACATTTTAGCCTCTTGTTCTTCGTTTTATCATGCTATTTTTGTGGCTTTTTTCATTTGAGCATCAAATCCTCAATTTTCACACACA
This sequence comes from Pristionchus pacificus, assembly GCA_000180635.4. Lineage (NCBI taxonomy): Eukaryota > Metazoa > Nematoda > Chromadorea > Rhabditida > Neodiplogasteridae > Pristionchus > Pristionchus pacificus. The sequence goes on from CM026575.1 coordinate 37,185,664, forward strand.
TATGTTAGGGACATTTAGCGTAAGTGATTTAGGCTTAGAAGTTTTTTTAAATTCATATACTCAGATCGGACAAGGTCTCACTCGAGTGCGATATTGAAAGAGGAAATTTATTTTAACTTACTTACAATAAATTTTAACATTTTCAGGTAGCGATACAACAACGGAAGCGTCGTATCGAGGAAGTGTTCGAGTTCATTCGCCGAGCTCAGCATGTTCAACTCTGCTTCCTTGTCGATGCCACAGGAAGTATGCAGGCACATATCGACGAAGTTCGCAAGTCCATCGGTCACATTGTGAAGATAATCACCGATGACGTACCCTGCGACTCTTCATCGACCATTGTGGAGCAGTCGATGGAAGTGGCATTCGTTGCCTACAGAGACCACGATCATCCTTCGAGCGGGAACAAACAGTTCGAAGTTCTTCCGTTCACCAAAAACATTGAGAGATTCACTGCTTTCACCAAAGATCTGCGTGGAATTTGGGGAAGAGACCACACTGAAGATGTCTTCGGAGGACTCGACACCGCTCTGAATCTGGACTGGTCGAACAAATTTGGAACGAAGGTGCTGTTCCACATCTGTGACTATCCTTGTCACGGCAGAGAATTCCACTCAGGAGTTGGCGATAATTACCCTGATGGAGACCCGAAAGGAAGGACCTGCGAGGGTCTCTTCTCGAAACTGCAAGAGATTGGAATTCAGTACTTTTTCGGGAAGATATATTCATACACGGACATCATGATTAAGAAATTCTCCGTTGCCAACGGGGAGCCTATACTTGAGTTCGACGTGAAGGATGTTGTTAACATCAAGGACTCAGTCATCACCGCTGTCCGTCTGTCAGTCTCGGCTTCTGTCGCTGCGAGCCGAGCAATCGGTGGAATCACGCGAGCTGTACGAGACTTCACACTGGACACGACGGAGCCCGATTGGACATCCCTCCCAGAGTTTAAGGGGAAATTTGTGTCGTACGAATTCCCGAGAAGCATGAAGGATATCAAGAACGATGTGAAATTGGAGTGGTCTAAGCCAAAACATGCAAAGGTGAAGATCGCGAAGGATCCATTCGCGAAAGGAGCGGACCGAATTGCTTACTACGGCAAGGATCTGTCCTCGAAATATCTAAAAGATGGAACAGAGCTGAAGATAGACGAAGACATCGTTCTCAAGGAGAACTTGCATATCGGAAAGGGAGTGAACTCGGCGGATCGATATCAGCTGTCGAATCAGATGCAGACAGTTGCTTCATTCTTGGCGCAGCTGTACATGAAGGATCTCAAGGAAGCTGGAATCGATAAATCGATCAAATTTCTCAAGTGCAAGACGCTTATCCTGATGAATGAAGACACTTCGAAGCGGTTCATGTCACGCGAAAGTCGCTTTGTCGCTACGAAGTTTGTGCGATTCACGAACAATGCTGGCTATCGTATCCTGGAGCAGACGGCTGTGGACAAAGGAGTAAGCATGGAGTACGTCCAATTGGTCACCGCCTTCTCGCATTGGACGTATAAGGTGAGACTAAGTAGTTCTCAATGACTGTAATAAAAACCGGTAGAAAAAATAGAAAAATCTTACGCCAAAAGACCATCAATCTCATTATTTTATTACGATTTCTATTCGATTTTTAAATATTCATCTTCAGGCTTCTAATGGTTTCCTGATGGTGGTCGATCTGGAAGGAATCATTGACGAAAGTGGAGGAAAAACGAGTGTTGTTCTCACGGATCCAGCCATCCACTGTAAGGACATAACTCGTTACGGCAGAATGAATCATGGACCACGGGGAATGAAGAAATTCTTCGAAAATCACGATTGCAACCAGTTTTGTAAAGATCTTGGTATCGAATGCTTCGTTTGCTAGATTTAGAGCTAGGCTTTCCGTACAGTCATGATAGAATTCTTGTAATCCTCTTTATCATTTGGAAAGCTAAGAATGACTAATCCTCTCGCTCCATTATCACTTCCGACTGATAACCCTTCGTCCTATCTAACCCTTGTTTGTCTTGTTTCGTGAGAAGTGGAAAGAGAGGGATAAATTCTGATTCATTCCTGAAACTTCTTCTCTGGACGCATTCGAAAAGAATAAACAAGGAACAAAAAATATATTTGGAATTGAACTTTAAAAAGTAAAAAAATGGCAATAGCTAGACCCTGCGGGTGGCAAGCAGCCTCCGGCTGCAATGTCGCCGGGTTGTGATAGTCTTCTGAGAGTGCTTCGCGCGACGCCGGGTTGTGATAGTGTTATGCGAGTGCTTCGCGCGTCGCCGGGTTATATATTTGAATTATTGGCAAATGTATGAAAGTATAGAATATAGAATATTCACGGTTGCAAACCGAGCTGGCATTGTCCCTTGCGAAAGGCTCGCAGGTTAGGCTATCAAACGCCGGGTAATGCATTTAGGACATAAGCCAATCTTTGAATGGATAAAATATTCACAGTCGCGGACCGAGTTGGCATCGTCCCTCGCGAAAGGCTCGTGGGGCCTCGGGCCTTCCGCCAGGGACTCGCAGGTTAGGCAATCAAACGCCGGGTACTGTATTTGTGGTAAAATAAAAATAGAATTTAGTACCGTATTTAGCCTTTATTCTAGTCTTGTGCGAACGCTTGCGAAAGGCTCGTGAGGCCTGAACTACGTTTGGGCTAGTGGACTACATTGGAAGATAAAATATTCACAGTCGCGGACCGAGTTGGCATCGTCCCTCGCGAAAGGCTCATGGGGCCTCGGGCCTTCCGCCAGGGACTCGCAGGGAAAGATGGGATGGGGCCACTGCGCCAGGGACTCGCATTTCGAAATTACCAGTTAATAGCGATTCTGAACTTAAGAATTGGTTTGGCTCATTTCACGATCGATTCGATTGAGTTTCAGCTGAAAATGGCTCGAAAAATAGGTTATTGCATCATCATTACGCAATATTACATAGTAATGACGAAATGGGTTATCGATTTTTTAGATATTTTAATTACGAGTAGTTTGGTGCCAAGCACGATCGATTTGGTTGAGTTTCCGATGAGAACGAGGCGAAAAACGGATGATCACGAAATGATGACGAAATCAATTATCGATTTTTTTTTGAAAAAAAATTTCATGGGAAGTCTAATGGCAAAGGTCCGAGGGGTGTACGATCGTTTTGGGCCGAGAGATGAGCAAAAAAAAGTTGAGCGTGACAGACAAACATACATACATACATACAGACAGACAAGTAATGGAAAAGTCCTTTTCAGTTCTCATAAGTTACCTTTTTGGACGAACCAAATATATTTCGAAATTGTTGGTGGCCATCTTCCGAAAACAATTTTTCATCATTTCGAATAATTTTTAAAGGATCCTCTCAACGTGAGATCGTATTGATTTTATATTACCATTTTCATTAGCAAGAGTCGAGCCCTATCATTCTTGGCCGTACTATCGCAAGTGCCTTTCGCCGGAAGAGAAGAAAGCTAGTCCAATTGAGAGAAAATTTCACAGTTGCAATGGTATATATCGAGAAAATTCGGAGTAGGAATGTGATGAGAGACCGGTCAGAAACAAATACATCGGGAATGGCACAAAAGCTCGAATTAGATTTCACTCCAACTCGAGTAGTACTAACAGTTCCTGAAATGTATCCTCATCCAAAAATCAAAATATTTTATTGATGAGATTGATTGCTTTCGTACGAGATTTTGTTTTCGAAACATCTGATTTCGAAATTTCTGTCTTACTCCGACGCATATTTCTCATTCCCTAGTTAATATTACGAAAGGGAAATTTCAAAGTAAGCTCTTGGTTAAATTTCAAAATATGTATAGGTCGTATAAAACGAGGAGTATTCGCCTTGAGCATCTTATTATTTGCTTTTTTCCTTTCGTCTCCAATAGTCACGACCCCTCCACATTCTTATTCGATTTTTTGATCCAACAAACTCTGGAAAAACAAATTTTCGATCACGAAAGGTTCAATTTCGACAACATTGGCTTGAGCAATGTCACGACCTGTTAACGCCTTGACATATTCTCCACACCACTTTGCTTAGTAAGACTTCGATTTTGCCTGTTTCACTCTTCTTATCACCTCGCTTAAAAGCCCTACTATGGGAATGAACCGCACCGTCTCGCACCGTTTGTCACTCGGTTCACATATCTGAGTGAAATGCTTCCGTTTCTATCATTTTCTCTTTGATAATACTTTCTGAGTTGTTCCTCAGCAAAAAAATATCCCAAGCGAACCTGAATTAATTCGCATTTCGAAACGACCGAATCCTATTATAAAAAAATAGGATAAAAAAATAAGAAAAATAGGAAAATAGGACTTATAAGTCCTGTACATAAAGTTCCCCTCCTGTATATAGTGCGATAAACTGCAGATTTAATATTTGCAATTAAATTTCCTTTTTTAGAGAATGTCTTTCGAAAGAGAATCGACCACTCGTGAGAGGGGCATCTTCTCTGTTGCTCAAGACGCCACGTCGAAGCCTAAGAGAGAATCTGCTTTGGATGCACGCAGCTTCCGGGAATTTGGGAAGCAACTGAAGATCATCAGCGAGGACGCTGGAGTCGCTTACAGAGAAACAACCGACAGGGATGAGCTAGCCAAGAGATACGAGGTCCGTTCTTTAGTATTGCAAACATTGCACAATAGTGATCGTGGTTTTGACGTTGATAGTATCAACTTGATACATCCAAATAACTTGATTTTCTGAAAAATAATAGTGATCATGTTAATGAGAGTAGTTTCATTTTCGAAGTGACATGATGGACCACTCTTACACGATCTCACTTTCGAAACTTCCATGAAACTGAAAAGCAGGCAACGAGCGTGTGTGTCACTCTACATTTCGAAAGGTTTTGGGAAACCTTCTTTAGCATGCTGCATGCAAAATTGTTTTTGATAGTTGAAAAAAACTAACTTTTGACACGTTTATAATACTGTTGAGCGCGTTGGGGTCAATTTTCATTCGTACTGACAGAGAACAAGATGGAATATTTAATGACACCCGTTACCTAGCCGATAGCAGTGCTTACTATTCTCACACAATTATTCAATTTGGGCGCTATTTTGTTACTAGCAATTGTTCGACTTTTCAGGACGCGAAGAGACTACGAGCGCCTCGAATTCAGGAGGTGCTTCGGGTGATTCGCCAAGCACGAAATGTTCAACTCTGCTTTCTCGTCGATGCTACAGGCAGCATGAAGGAGCATATCGATGCAGTACGCACGTCAATCAACGAAATTGTGAAGAAGCTAACGGACAACGGACGTCACGTATCTTTCAAGGATAAGCCACAAGTTTCCCAGTCGATAGATATTGCATTCGTAGCATATCGAGATCACGATCACAAGGAAAAGGGAGAGAAACAATTCGAAGTGCTTCCGTTCACAAAAGACTTAGGGAGATTCACAGCCTTCACAAGGGATCTGCAAGGAATTTGGGGAACCGATCACCCTGAAGATGTTTTCGGAGGACTCGATACTGCTTTGGATTTGGACTGGTCGGACAAATTTGGAACGAAAGTGATGTTCCACATTTGTGACTATCCTTGCCATGGTACAGAATTTCACTCAGGAATCACTGACCATTATCCCAATGGAGACCCGAAAGGAAGGACCTGCAAGCAGCTTTTCTCAAGATTGCGAGCGAAGGGTATTCAATACCATTTCGGGAAGATTACTAACCACACTGACATCATGTTCTCCAAATTCGAAGAAGCTTATGGAGAGCCTATAACCGAGTTCAATGTGAAGAACGTCAAAGACATTGCACAGTCGGTGATCACAGCAGTCAAAAATTCAGTCTCTGCGTCTCTCGCTGTGAGCCACAGAACCAAGGGAGTCGCCCGAAGAGAACGCTCTTTCACACTGGAGAAGAAGGAACCGGAATGGGGTTCACATAAGGAGATCGAAGGGAAATTCGTTTCGTACAACTTTCCTAGAAGCATTCAAGATATTGAGGATGGCATCGCTCTGGAAAGGGATAAACCAGAAGAAACGAGAGTTAAGGTCGCCCGTCACCCGTTCGCTCGAGGAGCAGAGCGAATCGCATTCTACGGCACGATTATTTCCAATAATGAGAACGTAGTTCTGAAGGAGTATCTTCATACTGGAATGGAGGCGCCGGAGCGATTCGAGATGTCCGTTCAGATGCATACTATTGCTGTTTTTTTGGCTCAAAGATACGTGATGGAACTGAAGGATGCTGGAATCAATCAAACAATTAAGTTCCTCACGAGCAAGATACTTTCCCTGTCGAACGAAGGCTCTTCCCAGCGCTACATGACGTGTGAGCGTAAATTTCCGGCAGACGGAAAGTTTGTGCGATTCACAAGCAACACGGGCTATCACATCTTGGAGGAGACGGCTAATTCCATTGGAGTGAAAATGGAATTCGTTCATCTCGCTACTGCCTTCTCACACTGGACATATAAGGTTTGAATTGAAATTATTCGAAGAAAAATTTATCAAATCATTATTATTTGTATATTTTCAAAAAAAAATTTCGGGGTCTTTAATTTGTAATTCTGGAACCATTGTTGGTATATTTTTAAACTATATATTTTCAGGCAACTAATCGTTTCCTGATGGTGGTCGATCTTGAAGGGGTCATTGCATCGATCGATGGCAAGATGGGAGTTCTTCTCACTGATCCAGCCATCCACTGTGCTGACATCACCCGTTACGGCCGCATGAACCATGGACCTGATGGAATGAAGAATTTCTTCGTATATCATGAGTGTAACCAGTTCTGTAAGGCCCTCGGTATTGAGGGTTTCCGTTGTTAGATGTTTAGAGCTACTTGGTGTTCCGTTGTAATCCTCTCTATCATTTTGCAATCTAAGAAATCTTGTTTCATGAGAAGTTAGTGGATAAATCTCTCTCTCTCTTCTCCTTACTAGATTTATCCGTCTCAATTGTCAAAAAAATTGCTGTGTTACATTTCCTGTCTCGTTGCATTGTTTTGGCTGAAGCGTAATAGCAGAAAATTTGAAGATCCTCGTTCACTCAAACGTCGGTTTCACCAAATCGCTATATTTAACAAATAAAATGAATATTGCAGGAATACATTAATTATTGAATCCTGCGGTATGTTTGTCGATTGTTGTCGAAGCGAAATCTTTTAAGTGGTCGGCTAGTTATAGTATTCGAGGGTTCCCGCGATGGAGATTTTAAGGAAGGGAGGCTCGAGTGTTTCTCAATTATCATAAGCAAGCGGTGCGTGCTTCGTCTCTGCCCTTCTCTCCCTCGTTCGTTGAGTTTTGGCAAGCAGACAATCAACCACAACGCAGCTAAAACTAGAAATGAAAACATAGGAATTTCGAAATTTTGATTGGGTGCGCGCGCCATATAATCTCACATGGAGAACTCGCTTCACCAGATATTCGTGCCACTCCCCCTTTAACGACTTTGCTATGGGTAAGCAGAGTTGACGGAACGCAATCGAATTGCACAAATTTCGAATCGAGACGATCGATTTGCATTCATTGCGTAATGAGGGGGGAAATTTGAATCTCATTGCACAATCAGACTCACTCAATTTACATTGCGCATTCATTGTGTATCGATCGCATAGTTCGATTGTTCGGGAAAGATAGGGTGATAGTGGAATAATTTTGGTATTATTGAAATATGTTTCACCCCTGCTCGCGAGCTTTACCGCCGCCTTGGACTAATTGCGCAATGGGAGGGAATAAATTTGCATTGCGCATCCATTGTGCATCGGAATTCTTCTCATTGCGCAACGAGACGCTTGCTCATTGCGACTCGCTTGCGTTTGCAAAACGGGACGCTTGCTCATTGCGACTCGCTTGCGTTTGAAAAACGGGACGCTTGCTCATTGCGACTCGCTTGCGTTTGAAAAACGGGACGCTTGCTCATTGCGACTCGCTTGCGTTTGAAAAACGGGACGCTTGCTAATTGCGAGTCGCTTGCGTTTGAAAAACGGGACGCTTGCTCATTGCGACTCGCTTGCGTTTGAAAAACGGGACGCTTGCTAATTGCGAGTCGCTTGCTTTTGAAAAACGGGACGCTTGCTCATTGCGACTCGCTTGCGTTTGAAAAACGGGACGCTTGCTAATTGCGAGTCGCTTGCGTTTGAAAAACGGGACGCTTGCTAATTGCGAGTCGCTTGCTTTTGAAAAACGGGACGCTTGCTCATTGCGACTCGCTTGCGTTTGAAAAACGGGACGCTTGCTAATTGCGAGTCGCTTGCTTTTGAAAAACGGGACGCTTGCTCATTGCGACTCGCTTGCGTTTGAAAAACGGGACGCTTGCTCATTGCGACTCGCTTGCGTTTCTATGGGTAAGTATGGGTTAGTAGAAACCGGGACTTACGGGGATCCCATGACTCATCGCCCATTCATACTACTCGCTAGCCTAGAGATTACACATCATTGGTTCCCTTTGACCCACCGCCTTCTTAGCAGCTGTTGGGTATTCTCTAGGCCAGTCTCACTCCTACCACCATGGAAAAAGTCGCTTCTTTTTCAAGGACTTTTGCGTTACGTTACCGCATTGCCATATGCTCACTTCTTTTTAGTATAAAACCCAACCAGTACTTAATAAGGTGCGTGATTCGACGCTTCTCTATTGCTTTTGTAAATATGTTTTGTAAATGCAGTTTTTTTTCTTTATCTGCAATTCGGCTCTGAATCCGTATTTATATGCTTAATATTTATGTATATGATTTTCAGTGAACATGGAGAGTGTGCCTTCGTTCCTGAAAGAGTCCAGAGCCCGCGAGGAATCCAAGTTTACTCACGAAAAGCCGATTTCATCGCGGAAAAAAGAGTCGGAATCAGCCTCACTTCGCAGTCTCAGAGAAAAGGAGAAGAGATACAAGATCATTTACGAGGATGAAGGACGTGTTTACGAGCCGGCCGACGAGGATACAATTGTTGATAGATTCAAGGTTGGTTACAATTAGAGCTTCGTTGGTGCTTTTAACGCAAATATGCAAGCCCTTTTGGAAATGCAAAATTTTGGAAATTCAATTGGAAATTCATTCAAAGATAGTAAAACCAAATCGATTTATAACAGTTCAATTTACCACGTTGAACAGAACTTCACAGTTCTGCAAGTCCTTTGATAAACAGGAAACAGGACACAATCGTGGAAATATAATATAGATATACATATCTAGGTAGGGTTGGAGGCACAGATCAGTATAATCTCTCAATCTATCATACCTTCAACTTTCAACGGTCGCATGAAAGACATGAAAGACGCTGAAACTTTCAACTTCTTTCAAAGCTTTTTTGAGCTTCCCAGCCATTTTGGCGCTATTTCCTTTTAAGTGTGTGTTCCCCATGCCCGATTGATTAGGACGGGCGGAAATAAACGCGAAAAATTGCCTATTTAACGAGAAAAGTACTTTCGAAGGTTGAAAGCTCAAAGACCGGAATTTGTGGCGGCCAATGACGCGCCGGCTAATAACATGGCGCGCGCGGTTTTTGGATGATTCTGTTCAACCTTCCTTTTTTTACTCATATTGATTGATATTCTTTTTTACTTCGTGTTTTCTTGTTATAAAATGATTCCAGAGCCACCGGGCACTCCCCCGCTCGATTCGTAGCCCGATTGGGCGCGAGCGGGAGTGTCCAATGGCCGACAGAGGTGGATTTGGCCCATTTCAGTTTGTTGCTCCACTTTCCTTCATGTTTCGCTGACTTTTCCACCTGTTTTCCCTTTAAATTTTATAATTTCCAAGCCTTTAATAACAAGTACATTGCTTCAGGCCCCGCTAGAGCCCGTTTGGAGGTCGCCGTAGGCTGCCGGCGCCGTCTGGAGCGTAAAGATCAGCCGTTTTGCCTTATTTACTTTTCTACTTTTGTTTTCGGGCCCTTTCTAAGCTTGTTTCACATATCGTTCGGTTGATTATGTTCCAAAACAGCTTAGATCCATCGTGAATTCATTTTGAGCGGGAAATTTATATGAGTTTGTCCGTTTTGGAGGCTTGGAACTGTCATTCTCGAGTTTTTCAGTAGGTGGGATCGAACATAAGCTGTAAGCTCATTGAATTGGTAATATCGAATAGCCTTGTGTCTGTAAACAATAGTTTTATTCATTTATACTACTGAAATACAACATTAAGGTGTTAACCATCAGCGGAGCAGAGAGGAGGGACCTCGAGAGAAACGGTTAGCTTCCTTTGTTTTTTTTATTTATTCATTCGCGAGTGTTCAATGAAAGTTTAGTATGATTGAGCATAGCTGAAAACTTGTGTTTCTAAAGCTGTTGGATTAATTGTCTCGGTATATTTAATTATGGAAACCAGGAAGCACTAATGTGTACTGTACTTGAAAAGATTCGCGAAAACGAGCTTTTTTGTCGATTTCTTGTTAAATTTTGCGGATCAATTAGCCAAACACGGTTAACAGGTTCTTATTCAACTGCACGATAGGCATTGAAACGTTATGAACCTGCTTATTCGGTGAAAGAAGGCTGAAACACTTGCAAATTGCTGCGTGGTAATACGTGTTTTCCATTTGATTAGCCGTGAAATTAGATTATTATAAGGACAATGCCTTATCCTCTAATCAATTTAGATTACTATAATTTTGTTCTTCGATTGGATAATAAGCTCGTTTATTTTTTTACTTTTCATTCTCACTCCAGGACGCAGCGTTGCTCGGTCGGCCTTCTCCTATTCGGGATTCCCCTCTCCCCTTTTTTCTCTTCTCCCGGTCACCGAAAGGGGGGGGGGAGGATTGATCAGATAAGTGATTATTACTACTTACAGCTCGATTAGGGGAAATTGTCCACTTTTGACCAGGGGAGGAAAACATATAAATCAGATATGCCTTCTATATATTTATTGAGTTGAATCTATGAAGGAATGGTATTATTTTGACAGTGAGAATTAGGGAAAAAATGACTGTGATCGCGATGCTTTGTGGTTAAGTTCCAGGTATTGGCGTCCGATGGCGCCAGTCTGCCCTCGTCACATGGATCGACGACTGTTGATGGCAATCAGGTTTGATCATTTCTTGCTTGTTTTTTTTTATTTTATCTTGGATTTGAAGCGCCATTGTGCCAGGTTTTGATGCTGTGAAACTTCCAATATCTTTTGATAATTATGTCCATAAGATCAGAGTCGTCCGCAAGAACATCGCCCGTTTTGACCGTGATCAAAAGGACGGGCAAAGAGCCGTACTATGCGTCGTATTGCTGGAGCAAACTATGCCCCACTTTCGCTTTGAAAAGAGTGGCATATCGCAATATTCTGCTTGATTCTAGCTTGAAATTGATTGAAATTGTTCTAGTTAGTCTGTCCGTGTCACCCCTCGTGAGTTGTAAAAAAAAATACCCTGATCCCACAATATTTATTGATTTCCACTTTACTTTTGTCTTAATTTTATCTGTCCACAGTAAACATCTCAAAACTGAACTGTACCACTTTTGCAATGGGATAAATGTATGAATGAATGCTATTGTTGGAAAGCACGAATGAACATCGTGATCTGCTAAATTCTTGATCAATTCATCTTCCATTGTTGAATTACAAGCGACTAGTAATGTATCTTTATTAAAATTAGCAGTATGAGGGCAATTTATAAATATTTACAAGATGAGTGATTGGAAAGTCAATAATAACAACAACAATTCATGAGAAGAGGGGGAAGTGGAGAAGGAAGGAGAGAGAGAAATGCCCTCATCGACGACGATGATGACGATGAAGTCTTCGATCTAGAAGAAATGAGTGAAATGTCTGTCGAGTTTTGATAAGAAAAATACTCGCTTGTATTAGACATTGTTCCTTTGTTTATTTAATTGGCAATAAATAGTTAAATGTGCCTCCTTACTACCGATTCTATACTCAAATCAGAGATAGACACATATTAGTAAAACATGAAGTAGCCGGTAAAAAGGATACCATTATTCCAAAATAGATTAAAATTTAACTATATTGGCAATCATAAGTTCATACTCACATGTCTTATTGTCGTCGTTACTCCTTTCTAGCTTGTCCGCTTCCTTGTTGAACAAATTCTTCCAAACAACTGATTTGATAAAGATCAGTGTGGGAAGAAGCTTCGTCTCGCGTATATATCTGCAAAATTGAAAATGAGCGATTCCAAAATGAGGAAAGGCGCAAATTATAAAAAAAAAATTCAAGCGAGAATAAAGCAGAATATTGCAATATTCTGCTTTATTCTCGCTCGAGACGAAGCTTCTTCCCACACTGATCTTTATCAAATCAGTTGTTTGGAAGAATTTGTTCAACAAGGAAGCGGACAAGCTAGAAAGGAGTAACGACGACAATAAGACATGTGAGTATGAACTTATGATTGCCAATATAGTTAAATTTTAATCTATTTTGGAATAATGGTATCCTTTTTACCGGCTACTTCATGTTTTACTAATATGTGTCTATCTCTGATTTGAGTATAGAATCGGTAGTAAGGAGGCACATTTAACTATTTATTGCCAATTAAATAAACAAAGGAACAATGTCTAATACAAGCGAGTATTTTTCTTATCAAAACTCGACAGACATTTCACTCATTTCTTCTAGATCGAAGACTTCATCGTCATCATCGTCGTCGATGAGGGCATTTCTCTCTCTCCTTCCTTCTCCACTTCCCCCTCTTCTCATGAATTGTTGTTGTTATTATTGACTTTCCAATCACTCATCTTGTAAATATTTATAAATTGCCCTCATACTGCTAATTTTAATAAAGATACATTACTAGTCGCTTGTAATTCAACAATGGAAGATGAATTGATCAAGAATTTAGCAGATCACGATGTTCATTCGTGCTTTCCAACAATAGCATTCATTCATACATTTATCCCATTGCAAAAGTGGTACAGTTCAGTTTTGAGATGTTTACTGTGGACAGATAAAATTAAGACAAAAGTAAAGTGGAAATCAATAAATATTGTGGGATCAGGGTATTTTTTTTACAACTCACGAGGGGTGACACGGACAGACTAACTAGAACAATTTCAATCAATTTCCGGAAACTACTAAAAGCAGGTGACTACAATAGAAGGTGGGGTACGGTAGCTCAAAATGGAGGGGGGGGGCAGGGTGAGCGCCATATTGGCCGAATTGGAGGCGGCGGAGGGACCACGTGCCGCTCATCGAGTCGCCCGCATCGATCGACGTCGACGCAGTCATCTTAGCCTGAAAAATGAATACTCAATAAATAAATATAGTGATACCATAACCGATCACGCACCATTTCGCAAACATCTCTCAGTCTTATCACCCTTGCGAAACACCAGTCAACAAGCTCGAAATGAAAACCAAAAAAAAAGTGGTGTTTCGTGCACACCACACGCCTCATTTTCCAATATGGCTACACTCACCGAAGTGTAGGCGATGCCGAGCTTGCTCTCGAAGCTCTTGAACAGGGACGAGTTTCGCATGTCGTTGAACTTGGACTTCATCGTCTCGGCCGTGGCGGCCGCCCCTTCGGACGTCTGCTTGTACCTGCCTATTCCAATTTATTATTATTATCGCAATTTCCTCCGACCTTCTGGAATAAAAACACTCAATGTGTCGACAAACAATCGATGTTCTAATCAAATCAGTCAGAAAAAACCAAAAAAAGGAAACTCGGGCTGAATTCGACAAGCTCACCTAATTATCGTCCCTTGCTCCATAACGATCCTTGCGGGCCCCACGACGGGCCAGTTACCTGAATATTTAACCACAAGCCAACCCTGTTCACCTGATGAAAACGTGGACGAAACAAGGATGTACCTGATCAAATTCACGTTGCCTTGCTGCTTGGCCGACTTGATGGAGGCCTCGTGCTTGGTGAGAGCGCGACGCATAGCACGGGTCTTCTTGTATCTGATATCCGTGGGCAGGCACTTCTTTGCCTGAAATGACGATGTCAATCTTTAGTTTGATAATGACAGTTTAAAACAACGTGGCTGACACAGCAACAGTGACATTTTTCAGTGAATATGAACAGATTTGGATAGCAATTTAAGCAAAATAAGAAAATAGCACGCATTTCAAGCTAGAATCAAGCAGAATATTGCGATATGCCACCCTTTTCAAAGCGAAAGTGGGGCATAGTTTGCTCCAGCAATACGACGCATAGTACGGCTCTTTGCCCGTCCTTTTGATCACGGTCAAAACGGGCGATGTTCTTGCGGACGACTCTGATCTTATGGACATAATTATCAAAAGATATTGGAAGTTTCACAGCATCAAAACCTGGCACAATGGCGCTTCAAATCCAAGATAAAATAAAAAAAAACAAGCAAGAAATGATCAAACCTGATTGCCATCAACAGTCGTCGATCCATGTGACGAGGGCAGACTGGCGCCATCGGACGCCAATACCTGGAACTTAACCACAAAGCATCGCGATCACAGTCATTTTTTCCCTAATTCTCACTGTCAAAATAATACCATTCCTTCATAGATTCAACTCAATAAATATATAGAAGGCATATCTGATTTATATGTTTTCCTCCCCTGGTCAAAAGTGGACAATTTCCCCTAATCGAGCTGTAAGTAGTAATAATCACTTATCTGATCAATCCTCCCCCCCCCCTTTCGGTGACCGGGAGAAGAGAAAAAAGGGGAGAGGGGAATCCCGAATAGGAGAAGGCCGACCGAGCAACGCTGCGTCCTGGAGTGAGAATGAAAAGTAAAAAAATAAACGAGCTTATTATCCAATCGAAGAACAAAATTATAGTAATCTAAATTGATTAGAGGATAAGGCATTGTCCTTATAATAATCTAATTTCACGGCTAATCAAATGGAAAACACGTATTACCACGCAGCAATTTGCAAGTGTTTCAGCCTTCTTTCACCGAATAAGCAGGTTCATAACGTTTCAATGCCTATCGTGCAGTTGAATAAGAACCTGTTAACCGTGTTTGGCTAATTGATCCGCAAAATTTAACAAGAAATCGACAAAAAAGCTCGTTTTCGCGAATCTTTTCAAGTACAGTACACATTAGTGCTTCCTGGTTTCCATAATTAAATATACCGAGACAATTAATCCAACAGCTTTAGAAACACAAGTTTTCAGCTATGCTCAATCATACTAAACTTTCATTGAACACTCGCGAATGAATAAATAAAAAAAACAAAGGAAGCTAACCGTTTCTCTCGAGGTCCCTCCTCTCTGCTCCGCTGATGGTTAACACCTTAATGTTGTATTTCAGTAGTATAAATGAATAAAACTATTGTTTACAGACACAAGGCTATTCGATATTACCAATTCAATGAGCTTACAGCTTATGTTCGATCCCACCAACTGAAAAACTCGAGAATGACAGTTCCAAGCCTCCAAAACGGACAAACTCATATAAATTTCCCGCTCAAAATGAATTCACGATGGATCTAAGCTGTTTTGGAACATAATCAACCGAACGATATGTGAAACAAGCTTAGAAAGGGCCCGAAAACAAAAGTAGAAAAGTAAATAAGGCAAAACGGCTGATCTTTACGCTCCAGACGGCGCCGGCAGCCTACGGCGACCTCCAAACGGGCTCTAGCGGGGCCTGAAGCAATGTACTTGTTATTAAAGGCTTGGAAATTATAAAATTTAAAGGGAAAACAGGTGGAAAAGTCAGCGAAACATGAAGGAAAGTGGAGCAACAAACTGAAATGGGCCAAATCCACCTCTGTCGGCCATTGGACACTCCCGCTCGCGCCCAATCGGGCTACGAATCGAGCGGGGGAGTGCCCGGTGGCTCTGGAATCATTTTATAACAAGAAAACACGAAGTAAAAAAGAATATCAATCAATATGAGTAAAAAAAGGAAGGTTGAACAGAATCATCCAAAAACCGCGCGCGCCATGTTATTAGCCGGCGCGTCATTGGCCGCCACAAATTCCGGTCTTTGAGCTTTCAACCTTCGAAAGTACTTTTCTCGTTAAATAGGCAATTTTTCGCGTTTATTTCCGCCCGTCCTAATCAATCGGGCATGGGGAACACACACTTAAAAGGAAATAGCGCCAAAATGGCTGGGAAGCTCAAAAAAGCTTTGAAAGAAGTTGAAAGTTTCAGCGTCTTTCATGTCTTTCATGCGACCGTTGAAAGTTGAAGGTATGATAGATTGAGAGATTATACTGATCTGTGCCTCCAACCCTACCTAGATATGTATATCTATATTATATTTCCACGATTGTGTCCTGTTTCCTGTTTATCAAAGGACTTGCAGAACTGTGAAGTTCTGTTCAACGTGGTAAATTGAACTGTTATAAATCGATTTGGTTTTACTATCTTTGAATGAATTTCCAATTGAATTTCCAAAATTTTGCATTTCCAAAAGGGCTTGCATATTTGCGTTAAAAGCACCAACGAAGCTCTAATTGTAACCAACCTTGAATCTATCAACAATTGTATCCTCGTCGGCCGGCTCGTAAACACGTCCTTCATCCTCGTAAATGATCTTGTATCTCTTCTCCTTTTCTCTGAGACTGCGAAGTGAGGCTGATTCCGACTCTTTTTTCCGCGATGAAATCGGCTTTTCGTGAGTAAACTTGGATTCCTCGCGGGCTCTGGACTCTTTCAGGAACGAAGGCACACTCTCCATGTTCACTGAAAATCATATACATAAATATTAAGCATATAAATACGGATTCAGAGCCGAATTGCAGATAAAGAAAAAAAACTGCATTTACAAAACATATTTACAAAAGCAATAGAGAAGCGTCGTTATTAAAGGCCTGGAAATTATAAAATTTAAAGGGAAAACAGGTGGAAAAGTCAGCGAAACATGAAGGAAAGTGGAGCAACAAACTGAAATGGGCCAAATCCACCTCTGTCGGCCATTGGACACTCCCGCTCGCGCCCAATCGGGCTACGAATCGAGCGGGGGAGTGCCCGGTGGCTCTGGAATCATTTTATAACAAGAAAACACGAAGTAAAAAAGAATATCAATCAATATGAGTAAAAAAAGGAAGGTTGAACAGAATCATCCAAAAACCGCGCGCGCCATGTTATTAGCCGGCGCGTCATTGGCCGCCACAAATTCCGGTCTTTGAGCTTTCAACCTTCGAAAGTACTTTTCTCGTTAAATAGGCAATTTTTCGCGTTTATTTCCGCCCGTCCTAATCAATCGGGCATGGGGAACACACACTTAAAAGGAAATAGCGCCAAAATGGCTGGGAAGCTCAAAAAAGCTTTGAAAGAAGTTGAAAGTTTCAGCGTCTTTCATGTCTTTCATGCGACCGTTGAAAGTTGAAGGTATGATAGCAGAGAATACAATCACGAAGCCAGGTACGTCCCATCTTCCTCAACCCACACAAAATATCAATTGTTTGCAGAATTTCAATACGCCCCGTATAGTTCGAAAGAGGAAGTTGATGAAATCGACACCACTCAGACATTGACTAAATTCACCACAAAGGTGGTGAAGCTTGTCTACAACGAGGGAAATCCGTCTGATTTCAATGACCTTCACAAGAATTATAAAGACAAGTTGAATAAGGCGAAGGCAAGGTGGACAGTTGATGTGAGTTCAGTGGTTTACGATAATTATAGCACAACACAATTCACACGATAATTAGCATTTTTTCAGTGCATAATGAACAGGAGGATGATTATTGGAGGCAATGATCAAGAGGGAACAAGATGTGCTATTGTCAGACAATTGAATGATAACGCAGGAAAGAGAAGAAGGGCGGTCGAGGCTATTGTCAAGAAAAATGAAAAGTCCCTAAGAATGAGAAGCGAAAGGTCTTACAATCGTAATGAGGGTCAGGGAGAGGGAAGATTGGAGATGGAGGACGATGATGGAAGAGGGGAGCAAGACACTGAAGATGAACAGATTGATATTCAGTTTTGAATGCAATCACTGTTAGCTAATTCTTTCAAAATCTATCGAATTTGTCTAAAAATTTTCTCGTTAACGTTAATGTTCTGCTTCACAAATTTAGTTTCATCGGAGAGCAATAAAGATAATAATGAAACCTAATAAATAGAGTGGGAAGAAGAGAAAATAAATCGAAGACCTCAGTTGAAGCCGCATGAAAAAAACTCACTGAAGCAGGCAGAAGAGAGAGAACGAAGCGGGCCGAGCCCGCAGAGTTTCCTTAAATAATCCACAAGCCAGCCTGTTCTTTCCATTTCCGCCCCGCCCAAGTCGTAGAAATATTTACCTAATCAGCTCCAATCCATTTGAGAAGGGACGAGAGAGGGGGAAGGACGAGACATGCCTTCCAGAAACAGCGAAACCTCGAAAATTACAAGATTTAGCACAGTTTAGGGCAATTAAACCACTTGAGCTCAATGAGAAATGGGTTCCCGTAGCAGAAAGGCGAGGAAATATATAAGAAGAAAAACAGAAATACCAACCTTTACTCATCCTTGTGACGATAAATATATAAATACGAATAATATAAATAAGACGAGCATGGCTCGTCCCTGCTCCTGAAATGTACCCACAAGCAAGGCTGTTCACAAGAACAATAAAAGAGAAAATAGGTCAAATGACTCATCTGACTCCTTCCTAGTCGATTCCACGTGGCAGTGTGTCCGCCGACCGCCATAAGTACCCACTGAAATAGGAAAATGAAAAGTAATATCGATGAAACAACGGAGAAATGTACAGAAATAACGATGGAATAACGGAAAGAACGAACAGCATCGATTGAATGGGAAGGAAAATGGGAATCATTGCGTAAAACCACAAGCGCGCGAAAACGCGAAGCACTAAGCGCGAAAGCACCAAGCGTGAAGCGCGAAGGCAATTTAAAAAAAATCACAATGCGAAAAAAAACCAAACTACCGTATCACACGACGAAATTTTGCACCACCATCGATTACGGGTGCATTATCGATTACGGTAGTTTCCGAAAATTTTCTCAACTTCTCTTATATTGTGCCCTGTGGGCAATCGTCAGAAACCCTTAAGTTCCAAATTTCAGCCGGATTGGTGCAAAATGAACGAAATGACAGACTTTCGCACTTTTTCGCAGAAAAGTTGCGATTTTCTACACCTTGTAGCAAAAAAGTCCGTTTGTACGGTATCCTCATAAGAGATATGATGGTCCTGAATAAATAATGTTTTTACGGCTTTGGACCATTCTAGGATGAAATCATGACAGACAAATTGATTGCTTACTAATAAGAAAACATTATTTTTTCACAAAATGAGAATTCTAGACAATCTAACGAACCAGAGGATTGACGACTCCGAGTCCGCCCGATACACTGTGAACGATTTCATCCGGCGTACCAGTAGAGTGAGTCGTTTCGGGAGAGCGAGGAGGTTCAGTTGGACGACTTGCATCATCCATATCCTCATACGAGATATGATGGTCCTGAATAAATAATGTTTTTACGGCTTTGGACCATTCTAGGATGAAATCATGACAGACAAATTGATTGCTTACTAATAAGAAAACATTATTTTTTCACAAAATGAGAATTCTAGACAATCTAACGAACCAGAGGATTGACGACTCCGAGTCCGCCCGATACACTGTGAACGATTTCATCCGGCGTACCAGTAGAGTGAGTCGTTTCGGGAGAGCGAGGAGGTTCAGTTGGACGACTTGCATCATCCATATCCTCATACGAGATATGATGGTCCTGAATAAATAATGTTTTTACGGCTTTGGACCATTCTAGGATGAAATCATGACAGACAAATTGATTGCTTACTAATAAGAAAACATTATTTTTTCACAAAATGAGAATTCTAGACAATCTAACGAACCAGAGGATTGACGACTCCGAGTCCGCCCGATACACTGTGAACGATTTCATCCGGCGTACCAGTAGAGTGAGTCGTTTCGGGAGAGCGAGGAGGTTCAGTTGGACGACTTGCATCATCCATATCCTCATAAGTTCCGTGATGAGAACGAAAAACTGAGAAAGCGCAAAAAAAACTACATGACGAAATTAATAATGAGACGTTGATCAAAGAACGTAGTCTCCGAAAATAGTAGCGAACGAAGTGTGGATGCATCCGATCCGACTAAGAAATAACGAAGGGAAGACAGGAAGAGATCACCTCCATCCCGGGATAAGAACGAGTAAGAGGGTGAGAGAAGGGGATCATAAACAAGCGAAACTATCAATTTTCAGCTCAGATTAGACCAAATGCAAAACAATGGGATGAACAAAGTGAAGAAGCAAATATTGAACAATATCAGATCGTAACAATTGATTTCGCAGAGGCAACGCTTTTTCTTGGCAACAATGGGACTGATTCGCGCATGGCAAGATAGGAAGACCAAGGATCAACTGTACGGGCGTGGGAATGGCGAGGGAAGGGGAGAAGGGAAGGGGACGAACGTGCCAAACAGGGTAGATCAGGGAAGGGAAGGGCCTCGGACTCGCCTCTCGTTCTGGCCTCGCTCGAGTTCAAACGATCAAGTCGGGGGAATGAATCGATAGTGGGATGGCGGAAGTAATGTGAAAAGACCGAAGTTATTCACGGGACGACAACGAATCAATAAACGGTTGTACTAGGATAACTGTATCAATGCGTTATCGTCCCCTACTTTAGAATACTTCAATCAAGCACAACACTCTCGCAAAAGGTCTCAGTGAAGTTGACCCCCTTGCCGTTTCCCATCGAAAGCTACTTACTGTAATGAGACAATCGGATCTGCCGCAAAACTGCATGAGCAATCGACGGCGTCATTGCTGTTCTCGAGGATGCTATATTTGCCTATTCTTTGGTGCTCGAACGAGCGTAGATACTGTAGACTAGATGTGGTGGAAATCAAGGTTGTTGAATGAAAGAGTAAAATATTCTACAACGAGCGTTAATCTGAATGACGTAATCTGAACGCATTCTAGACTTGGTACTGCGAGAATACAAAATGAACTATCTATCAGAAGTCGTATGAATTTCACGCAGAAAACAAAGGCCCACGAATAGGGTTGTCTAAATGAAGATATTGAGGACGAATGAAGAGGTCTTTCCCCCTCCTCATTTTTTTTCATTGAAGACGGTGCTGTCGTGCGAGCTCTTCAATGAAGAGGCGAATGAACTGGTTTAACGCCCTGTGTCCGGGCATTCATGCAGGCTAATTGGCTATTTTTTCCTACAAAATAATGGGACAATGTCACTAGTTCAATATGGAAAAAGATAAATTCAAAACACCACTTTGCCGCCATTATTCTCATGGTCGAATGGTTAGCCCATTCGCTTCTCTTCATTGAAGAGCTCACCGTGCCGACTCTTTTTTCATTGAAGAATGACACCGATGAGCGCGTGTTGGGTGAAGGGAAATTTAGTCTTCATTTCACTTCTTCATTCGAAATTCCCTACTCACGAGTGGTCGAATGACTTGAGAGAACGGGAATGGAGATTAAAAATCACAGAAAGGTGAATAGAATAATTGACAAATAACGCTGAATGGAAAAAATGACAAATCAAAGTGAAGTAAAATTTTGATTTTCAAGGATTTCAAAGAAAACAAAAAGAGAGACAATTAGCCCAATTGCGAACCCTACATTCGGTCTTGCCATCTCCCGCATCGTCGCACAGTTTCTTGGTCTTCTCGGATACCTCGTACATCTACGTTTCCAGGTCATTCCCTCGGATGATAAAGCAACATTTTCCCGAAGAAAATAGGAAATATGAGACGAATCACGAGAGAATCGACCACGCCGTGGCAGTATGCAAAAGTTTTCCCAATCCGGCCCAAAAAACAACTAAAAGTACTTTCTGTTATGCTCTTTCAAACTCCGGCTCCGAAATCTCGATATCGATTTTTATTTTCAGGTTACGGTAGATCAAAGATCAAGTACTCGTTGATTTTCGTCGAAATTCGCTCTACGAAATTAATCATAACTCGGTTCAAAATAAATATTTCTTCTCATTCTAAGTTGCCATCGAGAGAGTGAAGCTCGGTCAACATTTCATAACACAAAAACTCATTCCTGGTCGATGCGCTCATGCGGAGCTGTCGTACGCCCTATTAGATAGCATAACTGTAGGCATACCGATTTCCGCAAAAAGTTAGTATGATTTTTCTGAAGTGTCTATATATACCTCTAAAATCACCAAGAAACAGAAAATTCTGAGAGGGGAAAAATTTTGGGGGCGCACTTTAGTCCGGAGGCCCAAGGGTGAGGTTTGCCAATAGAAGTGCATGCTGCTCTTATTTGACCCAAATGTACCCAAAATTATTGGAAACTAATTTTATTATGTATTAAAAACCATTTTCATACTTTGAATGGTCAAAATTTGAAGAGAAAGTGAGATTCCACTCTTCATTTTTCTTCATTTTTCTTAACTTTCATGGTGACCTAAAATAAAGCTCTTTCAGGTTTCCTGTGATTTAAAAATCGCGCCAGGGTCACTTTTTCATGTAGAATTCGAAAAACGACCTTAGAAAGACGTATCTTCAAAACCCACCCTTGCGCTGATACGCACCCCTCTTGGCTAGAATGTTTGTGGGAACTCTTGAATATGGCAATGTTCCTAAGAATTCTTTTGTAATTATCAAAGATATCGACAAAATGAAAATTTCTGTGAAGAAAATGAAGAGATTTCTCTTCATTGAAGAGAGTTATGTCGATTTGAAGAATTCGACTCTTCAATTTTCAGACCGCTAAAAATCCAGATCTAACATTCAAGACCTTTAATTTTTTGACTTAAAATAATTAAACTGATGATAATATGCAACTTTGAAACTTTTGGACCGATTTGAAGCATTTCTATAATTTTCATTTTTTTCGAATCTATAAAATATCGATGAAATTTCAAAATGTATGGAATGGGTCCAAAACGTTCCAAAGTTGCATAATATCATCAGTTTAGTTATTTTAAGTAAAAAAATTACAGGTTTTGAATGTTAGATCTGGATTTTTAGCGGTCTGAAAATTGAAGAGTCGAATTCTTCAAATCAACATAACTCTCTTCAATGAAGAGAAATCTCTTCATTTTCTTCACAGAAATTTTCAATTTGTCGATATCTTTGATAATTATAAAAGAATTCTCAGGAACATTGCCATATTCAAGAGTTCCCACCAACATTCTAGCCAAGAGGGGTGCGTATCAGCGCAAGGGTGGGTTTTGAAGATACGTCTTTCTAAGGTCGTTTTTCGAATTCTACATGAAAAAGTGACCCTGGCGCGATTTTTAAATCACAGGAAACCTGAAAGAGCTTTATTTTAGGTCACCATGAAAGTTAAGAAAAATGAAGAAAAATGAAGAGTGGAATCTCACTTTCTCTTCAAATTTTGACCATTCAAAGTATGAAAATGGTTTTTAATACATAATAAAATTAGTTTCCAATAATTTTGGGTACATTTGGGTCAAATAAGAGCAGCATGCACTTCTATTGGCAAACCTCACCCTTGGGCCTCCGGACTAAAGTGCGCCCCCAAAATTTTTCCCCTCTCAGAATTTTCTGTTTCTTGGTGATTTTAGAGGTATATATAGACACTTCAGAAAAATCATACTAACTTTTTGCGGAAATCGGTATGCCTACAGTTAGGCTATCTAATAGGGCGTACGACCGCTCCGCATGAGCGCATCGACCAGGAATGAGTTTTTGTGTTATGAAATGTTGACCGAGCTTCACTCTCTCGATGGCAACTTAGAATGAGAAGAAATATTTATTTTGAACCGAGTTATGATTAATTTCGTAGAGCGAATTTCGACGAAAATCAACGAGTACTTGATCTTTGATCTACCGTAACCTGAAAATATAAATCGATATCGAGATTTCGGAGCCGGAGTTTGAAAGAGCATAACAGAAAGTACTTTTGGTTGTTTTTTGGGCCGGATTGGGAAAACTTTTGCATACTGCCGCGGGGACTCTCAAATGGGCGATTCTCTCGTGATTCGTCTCATATATTCCTAATCTTGTTTCACGAAAAGAAAGAAATACATAAATCCGTCAAAATTAACCAATAATTAACATTGAATGAAAATTGACTTTATCGTCTCATTGTTACGAATTACTAGTAGTAGGTGAATAGTAGGGATGGCAAAAATTGTCTGAAGCGACCGGTTCCCTCGCGCGCGTAGAGACAAGAATGAGTGTGAGAATGAAATGACTCTCGCCTGAAATGAAATGAAATGGTTGGGACAACAAATTGTCTCTAAATTTTGAAGGGTGGTTTTGCGCAAAAACAACAGAAAAGGGCCAGGATAGAATTGATTATTGTAATTTTTATGCCTTCTGCCCATCCGGAATATTACGTGCCTTAATTTAACGAACCTTTTTTGTTGGAACTCATGGCCTATTCTGCAAGCACTTCTTAGCTTGTGGATCTACCCATCTAGTAATGATCGGAAATACTTTGCCACGTTTAAAATTGCTCTTGAATTTTACACATTCTGACAGCAGGTTGCTGATCGGAATTAGGAAGCCAGCTGATAGTAAAACATCGAAAATATGTTTAGTACAGAAATTTTAATGGAATATGTTTCATAGTTTATATTTGTGTTCCGTCGTTGTTATATTTTTCAGTTAAGAATCAGCAATGAAACATAACCAGTTTTAAAATACCCGGCGTGAATTTTGAACCGATAGTGCAAAATACTATGCAGAATCAACATTCTGAAAGCATAATGCAAAATTACACTGCAAATTTTTTTTAATAATTTTTTTTGAACTTTTATCAGTGCGTTTGAAGTTGGGACAACAAATTGTCTGAGACAATTTGTTGTCCGAACTTTGAGACAATTCATTGTCTGAGACAACAACCGGTCCGAAAAGTTCGGAATGAAATTGTCTGAGACAACGCATTGGACAATTTTTGCCATCCCTAGTGAATAGGACGGAAAAATGCTGTCCGCTTCGCGTCTCCGTGGGGCATTAGTCTCTATCGACCCGAGAACTGTCCGAGCTGCTCAGGTCACTCTCGCTCTCACTGCTGCTACTGCTGCTGTCAGCCTGCAGAGACGGCAAAAAGTCAAATATATTTTTTAAAAAAAACCATACCTGATTCTGGCCCATTCCTTGCATGGCCTGACGAAGCCGTTGCATTCCCTCGTTGTATCTTCTCATTCCCTCTTGATAGGCTCGTCTTCCAGCTCTCATTGCCTCGTCTTGGACTCTTCTTCCATCATCGATTCTTCGATGCATCTCCCGCATGCGATCCGCCAACTGAGCCTGCTGCAAAGTGGCCAGTTATTGTCGGCACGCTACGGCATGACGAGATTACGGTACCCAGTTACTTTAGGTACAGTACGATGCGATAGACCATGATTACGGTACCGAGTTACTGTAAGCACGGTTCAGAGAGCAAGAGCGATACGGATTCCAGTTTCTGTATTACGGTACCCAGTCAGCTTGGTGCGGCCGGGCCTGCTGCGGCTGCCGCTGTTGCTGCTGTTGCGGTCGAGGTGGCGGCTGCAAGGATACGGGTTTCGGTAGGTAGAACGGTATGGATATCGTACACGGTGCGTGTCAGAAGCCGGCTGGGGAGGCGGGCGCTGATCGGGCTGCGAGGAGAGGGATTACGGTAGGTATACTGTAGTTCTACCGTACCACACGATCACGTCGCGGCTGTGCCTGCGGCTGCTGTAGTTCAGCCTGAGCGGAGGGTTGAGGCGGTCGCGGATTGGCCTATGACAGAAGTTTACAGATAGATATCGTACCCACCCCCCCCCCCCCCCCGGCACTCAGGCGCAGCCCCTGCAGCAGTCAGGTTGCTGCAGGGGCTGCGCCTGAGTGGAAGACGGGCGGAGGGGCGGAGCCTGGCCGGCCTGCTAAATACAGTAAGTTAGCGTACCGCCCGTTTGAGTTTAAGATACAGTTACAGTATCCCCGGAGTGCAGTAACCCACCGAGCCGTCAGGTTGCTGCGGCTGCTGAATACGAAGCACCTTGCCGAGCTCCTCAGCGAAGACTGAAAATGAAACAATTACAGTAGCCTCAGGCTATAGTACTCCAAATGTCCCGCATCCCCTTGCTACCGTACTCACATCCCACTTCGCGCACGATTTGCGGCGGGTGGTCACGAACATCGATGTGTTCCCTGCACACCGGGCAAACGATCAGATCCCTGAAATCGATAAATGCTCAGTACGGTAGGTATTGGATACGGTGGTCGAATTTTGACATCAGTACGTTGATGAGCGTTCGCCTGATCTTTAAACTTTGACTTGATCAATCCAAAGATCAAAGATCAATTAGCACGGATCAAAGATCAAAGATCAAACTCACTGTTGCTGAACTGGTCCATGCAGACCGGACACTGCGTCCTCTGCTGCATCGCCTGTAGTGAAGCTGCTGCAGCTGCAGCATCTGCAGCAAAGACCATTACTACTGGCTCCAATCTGCTACGACTACTGCTCACAACCTTCGACCAAAGATCAAACGCTCATAAAATCAGCGGGAGGGAATGAGTGAGATGCCTGAGTTGTAGCGCGACAATAATGAAGTGCTGCAGCATACCTGCTGCATTGGTCGTAGCGGCTGCGCCTTCCGAAGCTCCGCTGACCATGGCAGAAGAGAGACGAGCGCCGTCGGCCGCACGGGGGAGAGCAAAAGAAGGGAAATGGAAGGAAGGAATGGAGTGGAGGTGAAACTATTTTCAACTGTGATTTTTAATTTGAATACATTTACACACTGTTAGATTTTTCAATACTACGAGATGTCACGTTTGCTTCACATTTCAGCGAAACACTTCAAATTTTTTTGTTCTATCTCGGCAAGGCTCGAATGACGCCTATCAGAAAAGCTCGCGTGGAAGTGGCGTCCTTTCGAATTTTAGATGGACCTTCTTTAAAAATTAGCAAAATAATTTCATGCTGAATTATTTAAAACAAGAAGTGCTTACAACAATATCGGATGACTGCGTGCTTTCGATTTTCGCTTATCTCGATGTGTGAGTTTTATGTATGTTCTTTCCAGCTATATAATTTTGTTGCAAATTTTGTGCATCGGACTATTCGCTGTTTTTTTGGCCCAACCTATGTATTCTATCAGAGAATTCGCCTTCATATTTCCAAACTTATTCCGTAGCCCCTCTACTTTCGGATGACAAAACACAGAAATTCCTTTCCTTTCAGAAGCAATTTGGACGAAGTAAGCTGTGTCAATAGGCGGATGCTGAATCTCGCTCAGTTTCAGTTGACAAGAACACCGAAGAAAAGAGCGCTCGAGTTAAGAATCGTTGAGGTCAGAATATTTATTTGTTTATTTTTGGTATTTTTTTCAAAAAAAATAACAGAACGAACAAGGCCACGCATTTCAATTTTTTAATGTCGATAATGAATTCAATTACGTGTATATGCTTGAAAATGAGGATCAAAATAACGCCAGGAAAGAAAATAGATTTTTGTACAGAGGAAGAGGCGTTACAACGAATGTGAGATCATTTTTGTATATTTTATCGCAATAAAAAGTATTTTCAAGCAAATGCTCCTTCAAGGAAAGCTAAAAGGGCCGACAAAGCATCAAATCATTCCTTCACTTTTGCTTTCAAGATTGGAAAAGCTGTCTTCAAGAATTACGTATGAAGGTTTTTTTCTGAAGAATGTGGGTGAAGAAATGTTTGACAACGATCAAGATTCCGGCCATCATAATTTTGTATTTTTTAGATCAAAATTACGTCGTCCCTGATGAGTTGTTTGGAAGAGTCAGAACACAACATTGATTGGATAGATCTTTTAAACGTCAAGGTCGGCGTTGATTGTAAAGAAAGGTTAGTAAAAGTTAAATCATTGTAAATTAATCGTTCCGATATTATTCAGACTATTTTGGTTTCTAATGAAAAAGACGATTACATCTGTAGAAATCGACAATGTCGAGCTCGAAATATACAAAATGATCAACGAAAGTTTTATTCAAGCTTTCGGGTCGAAAAATGACTGGAAAGATCAATTAATCATAATCCTCCATATTCCGGACTCATTTTTGGAGGTTACATCTAGCATTTAAAAAAAAGAACTTTAAAAACAATTCCAATCGTTTTCAGGCTTGCCTCTTCTACCCGCCTAATGAGGCGATAGAATATATTGCTCGTTATGAACATTTATATCTCCAGACACTCACGCTTCCAGCGCTTTGGGTGCCCGAACTACTTGAGGTTATCGATTTCCCAATACTAGAAAAAAGAGTGACTTCTCACCAAGAATGTTAAACTATAAAAACTACAAAAAACTTTAACATTAAAACTTTTTTTTGCAAACGCTTAGCGGAAAACATATATGTGCCCATAAATGTTTCAGAAACGCTTGAAATTCCGAACAGAGGGAATTTTTCTTATAAGCATGATGGGTGATTTACCTTATCGGCTTTTCGAGGATTTTCCTCATTTGATACTGGAAATCATTGATACGTGCAGTGCTATCCTCACAGATGACAGCGTCGGCACTGAAGTTCTATTTCAAATTTTCGAAAAACATGGAAATCACACGATGCATGCTCATTTTACCATCCCAAATAATTTTAATCGGTTTATCTTTATCGTGTGTTTGAAAACATAAATGATGTCATTCGATTATAGAATATAAAATCATGAAACGATGCATAACAAAACCGAAGATTTCGTGAAAATAGACTTTATTGTCGCGCGTTGAATTTACATTATGAAATACTAGTAATGACATCTACTTGGACAGGAACAGCCCGCTTGCGGGTTTACATGGGGCGTTAGTGTCTTCTTCTTCTTCTAGCTGCCGGAGGTGGGGAGTAGGTATTGAGGCTATCGAAGGCCGTGGGTCGGGTACGGAATCTCCTGGCAGCTCCAGCTGCAGTGCCATTATCCATGGAGCTGACGTATCCTCCGGCCGCACTCAGGACGCTCATTTCGCTCAACGAGCGTCGCGTCGAGTGAGCGGAATCGGCGCGGCTGAATCTCACGGGATCATCGATCATGGGCCTATCGAGGCTGAGCCATTCTCCTTCTGCATCACTCAAGTCACTGACGGGGCTCGTAGAGCGTCGCGGCTCGGCACGGAGGCTATCGGCCATGGGGCTGTCCGAGTTGGGATCGTATCCGACAGTAGCGAGGTGGGCAAGAATGGAGCCACTGCTCAGGCTGCTTGCGAGGCTCTCGGAACTCAACCAGCGCGTTGATGTGCCGGCATCAGCACGGTTGGATCCCATGGAGATATCGAATGAGCTGATGGATCTCACTGCCATGGAGCGACGATCGGGGGTGGGAACGTATCTTGCGGCCTCGCCAAGATCAGATGAGGCTCCGACACTCGAGCTACTCATGGATCTCATGAACCCGCGGTCCATCGAGTTGTCAGGGCTGCGAATGAATCCGCCAGCAACATCGTAGTCGTAGTCGCTCATGAAATCGAACGAGTTGCTCATGAACCTTCTGTCCGTGCGCAGGACTCCCTCGGTTTCCTCCTGAAAGGATACATTATTCCATTCCTAACTGTCATTTTGCAATTTTCACTGAAGGTACTTCGGGCCAAGCGTTTGCTAAAATTGTCTCCTAGAAGTAGCACGGATAACGTGGGGCTAAAAAAGCAAATGAAACGTTCCGTTGTGGGCACTTTGATGTTTGAACATGGAAATATCGAGCAGAGTCCCAGCAAGTAACACCAATCAACTAAAACATGAAACAATTCTAGTGAAAATGTTGAATAATTGTTTTATTTACAATAGAGATGGATCGATGCACAACGAAGATCACATTTTTAACAGTAATACCCATGAATATGTCATGCCTAAGGTTTGAGTTTTAGGATGTATAGTGTTTAGATACTGGTCGTGGTGATCTAAGAAATTGTACAATAACGAATAAGCGCATGGCTCTCTGGCCGACGCAATACCTCGTTCAAGGCTCTTACTAATTCTTCAATGTCCCTTCCCGACAAGTCGTCGGACTGCACCTGTTCCTGCAAATTGTAAATTACTGTGCGTTTACGGTTAATGAGTTACGGCCGGCATTTCCAATATATACATGATAACTGAGTATAATAAAGTATAATATTAATAATATCAATCGGTATGGCATACCCAATTTTCGTCTAGTTCTTGCACAGCTTGACGGTTCTGGCCCTCGACAATCATGCTATCGTCAAAGTCCCACATTCCTTGGTCCAATTCACGCATGTCTTCAGCTGATTGCGACTCCTTGAAAACTGCTAGTTATTGCACGTTTACGGTTACTTAGTTACTGCAGCTATCTATATAGGTTACAATACGGTTGGAGATATACTAGTACGATGGAGGTAAGCTCAATTTATTCTGGTCCGACGTAATACCTCGCCCAATGCTCTCATTATTTCGTCAATGGCCCTTCTCGATAACTCCTGCTCCTGAAAATTTTAAATTCCTTTACGGTTGGAGATACTAGTACAATGGAGGCACGATCACGGTACCCAGTCAATTTGTGGCGGTCGAGCCTGCGACTGCTGTTGCTGTGGAGAGCGATCCTGCCGCTGAAACGATTCCGGTCACAGCATACAAGTACTGTAGGGAGTACGATAATAAAAAGCCTAATACCTCATGCCCTCAGCGGGTCGCAAGGAGTTACGGTACATATTGTAACTGTAAATTGTGGTGATCTACCGTACCTCGCGAAATCTGCGCGGCTGCTCTTGTAGATGAGCCGGAATAGACGGTTGAGACTGTCCATGATCGGCTTGCTAAATGCAGTAAGATGACGTACGCCGTTTCCAATTAGCCCCGTATTCGAGGCTAGATGTCGTAACCTACCGAGTCGTCGGGTTGCTGCGGCTGCTGCAAGAGGCGCAGCTGCTCAGCGAGAACTGAAAAAAACACAACTACAGTACCTTCTAGCTATACCATCAGGACTCATGTCAGTTCCACCGTATGTCAGTTACCGAATTCTTCCGTAACCCACCCCCCACCTCTACCGTACTCACATCCCACTTCTCGGACGATAGGAGGCGGGTGCTGGACAGTACCGATCTCGTCCCTGCAGATCGGACATACCACCACGTCGCTGAAATCGATCATTTCTCACAGTACTTTAGGCGGATGATGCGGCAGTCTAACAACATTCAGAATTGTGTGTAAGTTGCCTATGATCGCTGGTCTTTGATCTTTGATCTTTGATGTTTACCTCTGAGTAAGACGCGTGAGGCATCCAGTACACACGAGATGTGAGCAGAGAAGGCATCGGGCTTGACTGTATCGGCCACGATACGATGACTCAACCCTAACTCCGCCCACTGCTCTCTCCTCTATCCCCTTGCCTCAGATTGTCACTTACTACACTCGACACATAAACACTGAACCATAAACCTCTTTCCTTCTGCCTTGGACTTATACATCTTATCGTTACTACTCACAGACAATACATTCCCACAAATTGGTGCATCGGCTTGGACCAACTCATTCGAACCCTGGGAGTGTATCGTCTTTTTTTGCATTTGGATTTTATCTTTCCTTTGTCTTTTGCCTTGCCTTCATTTTCCCTATCTTTGGTAGACATACAAGTCTGCTATTTTTTGTTTCTGTCTTTCCATTGTCATTAGCCTTTATCTCCATTTGTCGTTTTTTCCATATCGCCTTTTTTGTTGCCTAATCGCCTTTTCATTACTCAAACCATCAACAACCAACTGCCGACAGCTGCAGTAGTGCTATGTCAAGGAGACAATTCGAGGATGATCGACAGCTATGCATGAAGTCAGTTCAATCCCTTTGCAGCTATGTCAACAATCTCAATATTCTGTACGATCCAATTTTGCCATGGGATATGACTTTTCCAACTATGCTCGATTATCTTCTTGATCAACAGGAATCACTCTCAAAACGTGTAAATTCAATCACCACTGCAATTTCACACATTTCCTCCCTAGTTACTGAAGTGAAGATCAACCATGCGCGCGCTTCTGCATCAAGTAACTTCTTAGTCGGGAATCAATCTCGCGAACAGTTCACTTATCAAGAACACAATCAATCAATCACATATGCTGAGCATGCAATACGGAAACTGACGGATCTGCTCAATAGTGTCAAAAATAGAATAGAAATGACGGATAAAATTTTCGACGCAATTCCCGACTCTGAATTCTTCATTCCTCTTATCCCTAGGAAGAGAAAGGAGTGCCCGTCAACCCCGTCCCATGTGACTCAACATCAAAAGAGAGAATTTTCTGATCCCGTCAGTTATCCTCAAAAAGTGTCAACTAATCATGTTGGATTAGATTCAATTCAACCAATTATCAATTCAAATCAATACTGTGAACTCTCCTCTAATGTGTTCAAACAATCAATCGATCCTCACTACAATAGATCTGAATGTGAATCACAGAGTGGTGACATTTCCATGGAGTGTTACACACTGGCCACAGGTAGCCCGTCTCAACAGATAGGATCAAAGGTGCGAAATGTCAAACACAAAAACGCAACGGGCGCGATGACTCAATGGGACCCCTTTCAAAAAGATGAAGAGATTAACTATCTCGAAGCTGGGGATATCCAATTCAATAATGAAAACTCGGAGATCATACTCAATCAAATGGAGCTTCAAAAATTCAGAGACAATGAGGCTATAATTCAGATCTTATTCGATAACCCTTTTCGGTATCGCCGCTCTTCAGATCAATGATTCAGTTTGAAGAGCGGATATTCAATAATTCAAGAACTCAATCTCGTATATCAATCAACCGAGGCAAATATCAACTCAAAGGAGAAGCGACCTGGGTGAAGTCAATTCAAATCAACCTCCACAGGACGATTCTACGTCAAGAATTCCGCAGGCCCAATCCGAAAACAACGAAGGAAGTCATCAAGATATTCATCTCTCCTCACTACCTCAACTTGCCGAATCAACATCAATTTACCCGCAAGCCCAACCCGAGAACAGCGAAGGAGATCAACAAGATATTCATTCTTATTGCCAGGCCCGGAGGGTATCGTCCAGATACTATACAATCTTAGTGATTAGACTTGCTATTCATATCACTTCGTTTCATTGTTCTGTTATTGCTCCATTATATCTTTTGTTCATTCAATCATCAAGTTCAAACCTCAATTCAACTCATCAAGTCAATTCTTCTCGGGCCCCTGGGAGTGTATCGGCCACGATACGATGACTCAACCCTAACTCCGCCCACTGCTCTCTCCTCTATCCCCTTGCCTCAGATTGTCACTTACTACACTCGACACATGAACACTGAACCATAAATAGGGGCCACAACGCAGATAGCCGATTTTTCACTACGGGGTCAAAACCATATCCAAACTGTCCCTCGTGGTCCCAATAACATCATACTTTTGGCCGTTTGTCGATATCTTGTCTCTGAGATTCGCTAGAGCACGAAACATGCGCGCGGGATGCATTGGAGAGAGGGTGAGAAAAGCGAGACGAGGGAAAAGGGGGCGTGGCCTATCTCTCCCCTCTCTTCCCTCCCCTCCCCCCTTCCCCCTCCCTTCCCTCGCCTGTCTCTCATGCAAATCCGCTCTCAATCGTTCAAAAACTGCTCAATTCAATGAAGATAGATGCTTTTCTGTGTCCATTCTCCTCACCGGATTAGAAAAATCAACTTTATCAATTTGGACTGTTTCTGAGTCACCATCCACAAGCAAATCAATACAATGGGTGAATAATGCGAGTGGATGGTGTCCAGCTCGCACCACGGGGAGGTGAACAATCTAGCGAACCATTTTATTTACAGGAAAGATGGCACAGAATCAAAGAACATTGGGGAGGGGATACGGTAACTAAGTTATCGTTGGGGTACGGTAAGTGTCTTAGAAGACGAAATGGGACGGGACAATTCTTACAGAACTACAATGAGGGAAGAATAATTTGAAAGAAAGACAACAACCGAAAAGCGGCAAAAAAACGGTAAAACCATCCTTCTTGTGGGGCTTCTTCAGCGCCAGGAGGCGCCGATAAGTGATATCGACGTCTCTGAAGCCATCGCTCATCGTTGCGCAGAGTACCCTGGGAAAGAAGACACGTTTAATGCGCAATCGACACACAAATTAACGCGAAATCGCTTGCGAAGGTGATATACGAGGCTAGTACTTCACGAAACAATCAAAAACAAAAGAAAAAAGGGTCCACACCGCATCGAAAATCGATTTTATCGATCGGGCGAAATCGAGAATTTGCCGTTCCGGCAGTTAAGTCGTTGACAACTCCATGATAAGTAAAATATTTCGCTCGAATTTTTTAAAGCAAATCCCCAAAGTAATGGCATGATGAAATATCGATTTTTCTTTTTAGTCATGCACGAAAGAGCAAAAAAAAACAGTAAAACTATGCCCAAACTAAATTCGCCCACTGGAACACATTAAATTGCCCCTCTTCCTCTCTTTAGTCTCAATTTTCACCTTCTCAATAAAGTATTTCGTTTTTTGGGCAGTACTCATTCGTTAGAGGGTTATAATAGCTACCCAACGCAACTTCGAACGACTGATTTGGTTTAGAATGAAGCTTGGGGATTTGATTCTTATTTTTTGGCGAATTCGTGTCAGATGAAAGTGGGCGGAGCTTGTGGCCCCTAACCATAAACCTCTTTCCTTCTGCCTTGGACTTATACATCTTATCGTTACTACTCACAGACAATACATTCCCACAAATTGACCGGACGGATCTGCATTGGTTACAGTAATTCAAAGCTCAAAGATCAGAGATCAAGGATCGCGGATCAACTCACTATTGCTGTAATGGTTCCAGCACACGGGACACTCGGTACGTTTCATCATCGCAGCCAGTGCAGAATCTGTATTTAGTCTCTATTTTTTTCTTTTTTTTTGAATCCCATAGTTTTTAGCACAGGTATCAGGAGAGAATGTAGCAAAATCAGCTGTTTCGGGAACAATTTGCAAAAACTCAAACCGAAATCAATCATACTATCATGGAGAATATACTAGGATCAATGTTTCGAAAAATTTAGGTAATTTGTCCCAGGGCCGGCTTTTAGGAATTTTCCGGTTAGGACTCCGGCTCTGCCATATCTCAGCTCCCTGATGTGCCAGAAGGCTGGGAATGGCCTTAAAATCTTCGGACCGATCTGTGGAGCAATTTGCACGCAAAAATTCGGATTTCGATTTGAGCATGAAAAGTTATACCCCGAAATGCGAAAGTGAATTCACTAAATCAACCCATGCCTACTTTGAGAATCACATTGCACGGGTTTTTATTTCAGTTTTTGAAAGTTATTTAGTTTGTGAATAAAACACAAAATTGAACACCATCGATGAAGGGGGTTTTTTCGGACGAAAAAGTCACTTAAAAGGTGAAAACAGCCGATTTTTCAGATTTTCTTCATTTTCAACTTTGAATAAGTTTTCTAAACGGGCTTTATCCGATGCGATTTCTGCACAGAAATTATTCATTGATTCAATTCTTTGAATTTACATAGTTTCTTCAAGATTCTTCAAACAATTCAAAATCACCATTTCTCTTCAAAAAATATTTTTTTCAATATTTTTTTTATATTTCAGATTGTAATTAAAAGTTGTCAAACTAGTACATCTGGTATCAAATTCAATTTTTATGCGAAAATTGCATCGGATAAAGCCCGTTTAAAAAACTTATTCAAAGTTGAAAATGAAGAAAATCTGAAAAATCGGCTGTTTTCACCATTTAAGTGACTTTTTCGCCCGAAAAAACCCCCTTCATCGATGGTGTTCATTTTAGTGGTTTATTCACAAACTAAATAACTTTCAAAAACTGAAATAAAAACCCGTGCAATGTGATTCTCAAAGTAGGCATGGGTTGATTTAGTGAATTCACTTTCGCATTTCGGGGTATAACTTTTCAGGCACAAATCGAAATCCGAATTTTTTGCGTGCAAACTGCTCCACAGATCGGTCCGCACATTTTAAGGCCATTCCCAGCCTTCTGGCACATCAGGGAGCTGAGATATGGCAGGGCCGGAGTCGTAACCAGAAAATTCCTAAAAGCCGGCTCTGGGACAAATTGCCTAAATTTTTCGAAACATTAATCCTAGTATATTCTCCCATGATAGTATGATTGATTTCGGTTGAACTTTTTGCAAGTTGTTCCTACATTGCTTCATTTTCTCCTGATCCCTGTGTTAGGTTACTGTTGGTGTTAATTCGGAGCATTTGACACTGTGATGAATACGGTCATTTGACGACACCCGTTGGCCACAGATCAAAGAACAAACGTTGAGTAGTCAGGAGCATTCCTGACGCATCCCCGCCCGTAGCTTCCAAGTTGGCCATGGAAAAGAGAGATGAGCGCTGGCGGCCGCACGCGTTAGAGCTATGGAAGAGAAATGGAAGGTGAAAAAAATGAAATATTTGTCAATTGTGATTTTTAATTTGTTTTTTTTTCATTTACAATAATTGTTAGATAATTTGATTTTTCGGTTTTTTCTCTGCCGTCTCTTCGAATTTGCAAAACGATAAAGTTAAATTAACAAATATTGAATATTTACTTTATCGTCTCGTTGAATGTATTTTACGAGTAATGACTAGCAATACGGGGTGACTAGGACAGAACAATTCTGCCCTCTTCGGTTTTACATCGGGCTAATCTCCTCCTCTTCTTCTTCTTCTTCTAGGCGGAGGACCAGAAGAGCTGTTCTCCGAGCTAGTACTGTATCTCCTGGCTGCTCCGTCAGATGAGTCGCTGCTCAGATCGATTGTTGAGTTGAGCGAGGATCTTCCGTCTCTGGCGATAGTGTCCATCGAGCTCTCAGTACTATATCTTCTGGCTTGACGGAGAGCCAATGAGGATCCGGCACTCGAGGTACTCACTGACAGCAGTGATGCCTCCTCGGCACTGGTATCGTCTGCTATGAAGGAGCTGTCCGGGGACGGAACGGTCGCATGCCCTCGCCATAGGCTCGTCTTCCATCTCCTGGTCCTTCTCGAATTTCTCGCCAGATATGCGCTTGCTGCAAAGTGTGGTGAGGTACTGTAGGGACATACTACGATACGGTATGCCGAGATTGCAGTACCACGACAGCTTGGTGCGGCCGGGCACGCGGCGACGACTGTTGTTGTGAGTGAACGGGCGACTGAAAGGACGCGGGTTACGGTAGGATTACGGTAGGGGCCTTATTAGGAAACCGTACGCGGGACGGTCTTCGAGCAGACGCCGGCTCGTGAAATGGGCGCTGTCCGGGCTGCAAGGATTACGGTTGTCATACTGTAGATTGGAGATTAGAGAAACGATGCCAGCGTCTCTTCATTTTGCACACTCTCTCGCGGGCTCGGTCGAATAGAGAGTGTTTGAAATGAAGAGACGGCGGAGGTATCATTTCTCGAGAGGTGTACCGTACCACGCGAACTCTGCGTGTAGACGGCGACTTGCGAAGCGGGCGGCGATCCGGCTGCGAAACGCGAAAACTCTGCGTGTAGACGGCGACTTGCGAAGCGGGCGGCGATCCGGCTGCGAAATGCAGTTAGATATGTTTCAATACGGCACCGAAACCCCTCAGGCTACGGTAACCTACCGAGCCGTCAGGCTGCTGCGGCCACTGCATGCGATGCAGCTTGTCGAGCTCCTCAGCGAGAACTGCAATAAAAACAATTACAGTAGCCACAAGCTACAGGAAATAAAATGACCAGTGCTCAAAGGCTGCAGTACTCCGAAAACAAGATACTACAGTATCCCCCATATAGTACTCACTAGTGTTGTTATTTCGAGCAACTCGCCACTCGCGAGTGGTTGAGCTTCAAAATGATCGCGAATGAGATCCACTCGCGAGTGCATTCTTCAATTTCACTCGCGAGTGCTCGGCCACTCGCGAATAAATTTGCATTTATTCGCGAGTGTTATTCGCGAGTTCGCCCTCGTCTCTCCCTCTTTCTCTCGCGGGCGATAACTCAATTAGTAACGCAAGGAACGAGAGGAATGAGAGGCAAATTTATTCGCGAATAAATGCAAATTTATTGGCGAGTGCTCGAACACTCGCGAATCATTTCACTCTTTTCATTCGCGAGTGGATTGGCCTCGCGAGTGATTTTCGCCCTGTCATTCGTCGAGCAAGCGCTCGGCGAATAACGCTCGAATAAACAACACTAGCACTCACATCCCACTTCTCGCACGACGTGAGCCGGGTTCTCACGAGTGTCCATCTGAGCTCTGCACACTGGGCAAACGATCAGATCCCTGCAATCGAAAAGTGATAAGTACGGCAGAGATTGGGTACGGTAGTCCAACAATTGTCCGAAATATCTACAATGCAAGCGATCGAAATTGTGTGAAAGATTTAGCGTTTGATCTTTGATCTTTACCCCTGAGTTAGCCTCCTGAGGCACGTATTGCACACGAGGTGTGAGCAGAGAAGACTGCGCGCTTGACCAGCCGGGTCTGAAAGGAATACCGTAAGCTACATTAATCGAAGATAAAAAATCAAGGATCAAAGATCAAACTCACTGTTGCTGAACTGGTCCATGCAGACCGGACACTGCGTCCTCTGCTGCATCGCGTGTATTACATCCGCTGTGCCTGCAGCAATATAAGTATGTGCAACACTCGCAAGAAGGTAACAGCCAAACTGAGGCCAATGACAGTAAGTCTCAGGATACAGATCATAGAACGACTAGTAAGAGGTAGGGTATCACAGTGATACAGGTGACAGTGCGCGATTGAAGTGCAGCAGCATACCTGCCGCAGCGCCGTCCGAAGCTCCGCTGGCCATGGGGAGGAGGGAGACGAGCGCCGTCGGCCGCACGGTGGAGAGCACAGGAAGGGAAATGGATGAATGAAGTGGGATGAGTGAGAAAATAGTTGTATTTAATTATTGTGCAAATTTTATGCAGTTGCTTCATTTACATCAGTATTGCCAGAATTCTATGATTTTGCAATCTTTGATTTTGTTTTTTTTTGTTTAAAAAACATTTTGCAAATAATCGAAGTTATCGGATTCATTCATCGGAAGAAACTCTCTTTGAGTTACTTGATCACTCGAAGATTTGAAACACTTGGAAGCACTTTGAAGTTCGAAACAAATCTGGTGGTCTTGGACTGCCGAGGTTAACAAGCATTACAGATTGTAAGACCATGACTGCACCTCAAAATCGATTGATTATTTGGTGCAAGGACACGGTCTAATTAAAATAGAAACGGACGAGAACAAATCAAT
This sequence comes from Pristionchus pacificus, assembly GCA_000180635.4. Classification (NCBI taxonomy): domain Eukaryota; kingdom Metazoa; phylum Nematoda; class Chromadorea; order Rhabditida; family Neodiplogasteridae; genus Pristionchus; species Pristionchus pacificus. Next base: position 37,224,499 of record CM026575.1, read on the forward strand.
AATAATGATATGTTTCAGTAGTTAGGCAAATTGAACTCGCCAGAGAGAAAAGCATCAGTTTGCAATCAGTTAGTACAGCCGACGACAAAAGTCATGGGACACTTTTTAGTTTTTCCATATCTTATGAACCGAGAAAGCAATCCAAATGAAATTTGGAGAGTACATAGAAACTGGTCAGGACAACATTTCGCGTAACATATGGTATTGTGAAAAATCGATATTGTTGCATAGTGATGACGCAATTGAAGTGCACTATTTCAAAAAATCATTATTCCTGGGAGAATTTTTTCTAACTCCCGAAACTTTTTATGCATAGACATATGATCGAAGGCTACTTAGAAAAAAAATTTCAAGTGGCTCCCGCTTACCGCAGCGGCTGCAGGATTTTTGCAAAATCAGGGTTGGATTTTCATAACTCCGCACCCAGACGTGCTAGAGACTCGTTCTAAGGATCACTCTGCTTCTTATGACGAGTAACTAAGATCCTGAGAGTTTGGTGAAGATCGGTCATCATTTACATCTTTGGCGCTCAAAGGTCACTTTTTCAGATGACCCGAGTTTGACTCTCTACAACTCCAAGGGTGAATTTTGTAAAATCATGGTTACCGTGCAGGAACATTGCAAAACCATCCAATAGTAACTTCCCAAAATTTCAGAGCGTTTGCTTTACTCTCCGATCTGTGGTGATCGATTAACGGAGGTATACTCAATTTGAAGAGTTCGAAAAATTGAAGAGAAATTCCCTTTAATTTTTTTCAAAGTGGTTGATTCAAGTCCATACTTAGCCAATAAATCAGCCACCCTCACGTAATTATCGTCGCACAGTTTCAGGGTTATAGCTCTCATAGAACGCAAAATATAAAATCGCAAACTTCTAGAAGCTAAATTTGTCGATCTGAATATGCCTCCGTAGATAGATCACCACAGACCGGAGAGTAAAGCAAATGCTCTGAAAATTTGGGATGTTACTATTGGATGGTTTTGCAATGTTCCTGCACGGTAACCATGATTTTACAAAATTCACCCTTGGAGGTCACTTTTCTCACTCAACTCAAACACTCAAAGGACACTCACTCAAAGGACACTCAAAGGTCACTTTTTCAGATGACCCGAGTTTGACTCTCTACAACTCCAAGGGTGAATATTGTAAAATCATGGTTATCATACAAGAACATTGCAAAACCATCCAATAGTAGCATCCCAAATTTTCAGAGCGTTTGCTTTACTCTCCGGTCTGTGGTGGTCGATCTACGGAGGCATATTCAGTTCGACAAATTTAGCTTCTAGAAGTTTGCGATGTTATATTTTGCGTTCTATCCGAGCTGGAACCCTGAAACTGTGCGACGATAATACGATAATATAGGGAGATTGATTTATTGCCTAAGTATGGGCTCCATTCAACCGCTTATAAAAAAATTGAAGAGAATTTCTCTTCAATTTTTCGCACTCTTCAAATTGAGTATGCCTCCGTAGATCGATCACCTCAGACCGGAGAGTAAAGCAAACGCTCTGAAAATTTGGGATGTTACAATTGGATGGTTTTACAATGTTCCTGCATGATAACCATGATTTTACAATATTCACCCTTGGAGGTCACTTTTCTCACTCAACTCAAACACTCAAAGGACACTCACTCAAAGGACACTCAAAGGTCACTTTTTCAGATGACCCGAGTTTGACTCTCTACAACTCCAAGGGTGAATATTGTAAAATCATGGTTATCATACAAGAACATTGCAAAACCATCCAATAGTAGCATCCCAAATTTTCAGAGCGTTTGCTTTACTCTCCGGTCTGTGGTGATCGATCTACGGAGGCATATTCAGTTCGACAAATTTAGCTTCTAGAAGTTTGCGATGTTATATTTTGCGTTCTATCCGAGCTGGAACCCTGAAACTGTGCGACGATAATACGATAATATAGGGAGATTGATTTATTGCCTAAGTATGGGCTCCATTCAACCGCTTATTAAAAAATTGAAGAGAATTTCTCTTCAATTTTTCGCACTCTTCAAATTGAGTATGCCTCCGTAGATCGATCACCTCAGACCGGAGAGTAAAGCAAACGCTCTGAAAATTTTGGATGTTACTATTGGATGGTTTTACAATGTTCCTGCATGATAACCATGATTTTACAATATTCACCCTTGGAGTGGTAAATGGTCAAACTCAGGTCATCTGAAAAAGTTACTTTTGGGGGATAAGGATGTAAATGACGACCGATCTTCACCAAACTCTCAGGATATTAGTTACTCGTGATAAGAAGCAGAATGATCCTTAGAACGAGTCTCTAGCACGTCTGGGTGCGGAGTTATGAAAATCCAACCCTGATTTTGCAAAAATCCTGCAGCCGCTGCGGTAAGCGGGAGCCACTTGAAATTTTTTTTCTAAGTAGCCTTCGATCATATGTCTATGCATAAAAAGTTTCGGGAGTTAGAAAAAATTCTCCCAGGAATAATGATTTTTTGAAATAGTGCACTTCAATTGCGTCATCACTATGCAACAATATCGATTTTTCACAATACCATATGTTACGCAAAATTTTGTCCTGACCAGTTTCTATGTACTCTCCAAATTTCATTTGGATTGCTTTCTCGGTTCAAAAGATATGGAAAAACTAAAAAGTGTCCCATGACTTTTGTCGTCGGCTGTAGCGAACATTGGTGACTTCTTTATGTATTGTAATAAATTCATTCAAGATTGTATTGCATTCGATGCTTATTTATTCAGTTACAGATGGATAGGGGGCGGACAGGATTTGGGGTGGGGGTTGAAGGGGGGAGGGGGCATACATAGGGGCCGCAAGCTCCGCCCACTTTGCTTGGCCACGAATTCGCCTAAAATCGAGACGAGAAGGGCACACCGTTCGTTCTCAACCAAATCAATCGTTCAATAGCGCGTTGGGTAGCTACTACCACCCCCTTTCAATAAATTCTTACAGGCTTTGAAAAAGTTTTCTCTAGGCAAGTCAAAAATCGATAAAAAGACGGGAAAGTCTCAATTTGAGCGTTTCTGGAATATGTACCTCAAACCTGTAGAAATTTATTGACTAATTGGAATATTTTAGGAATTTAAGAGAAAAAATCAGATTTTTAGCATGCTTCCCCGGCTTGTGCCTTTTGGGCGGGGAGAGGCGCGCGAGAGGGCGGGGGAGGGAGAGACACACGCAAATGAGACTCCGTCCCCTTTCCCTCTCGTCTCGCCTTCCCCTCCTCTTCCCCAGTGCGTTGAGCACGTACTTCTCGGGCTCTAGCGCAGCTCAAAAAAAAAAATATCAACAAACGGCCAAAAGTATCATGTTATTGGGACCACAAGGGGAATTTTGAAGACGATTTTGACAGCAGAGTCAAAAATCGGCTATCTGGGTCGCGACCCCTAGGCATACAGGTGACATGGGGAAAAAGAGGACTCAAAAAGAGGAGGGGTGAATGGGGGAGGGGAATGCTGAGGCATATCGGAGGAGGGTGGGGAGAGGGGAGAGAGTTTTTTTAGTAGTTTAGTCGCATCTATTGGCTTGCATATGAGGCTGATGTGACAAATAAATCAGAGACAAATCACTGGCGATATGAAGAGGGGCGGGTAACACAGTTATCATTTTCAGGAACCTTGTTGGACACCGTATCTTAGATCGGGGATGTTACTCTGCTCGGCCGGGTTGAGTGCACCACTATCCTCAGAGTGGTTCTGAGAATGAAGTTGATCTTTGATCTCTAAAAATGGTGATAGTGATTTTACCTCGGGCGGCAGTGCGGAGTAGGGGATGGCGAGGGTGTGCATGAAGAACTGCGATTCGTTCCTGATATTGACCGATAAGAGTAATGTGAGGGGCTAACGAGGGAAAAAGAAACGAATGCGTCATTCTACCCACCCTAATAGTCGCACTAATAGTAACTATTGAAAAATCAAAACAATCTTTATAACTCACAGAATAGTGTCCAATTTCTCGCTCCAGCAGTTTGCGTCGGGATTGAAGATAAGCATGTGACGCGTGTATGCTTCTAAAACGTACCAATATTTCATGAAATGCAAGAACGACTCGTTAAAAATATACATACAGCCCAAATGCCAAAATACAACGTTTCGGTGTTTGTGCATAGAGAACATTCATGCTACTGGTCCGCGAAACGAGAAATCACGAGAGAAATGAAGAGACAAATTTGTCACCGTGCCAGTCATCCTGTTGAGAGAAATATAATTAATAACCTCGATCCGGCTCATAATTGGATCCGCCTCCCACACAGTAGATGAGGCCACTGGACGACACCAGAGAGTGCGTGTATGATCTGGTATGGATTCTCTTCTTCTCTTCTCTTCTTGAAATCAAATTGGACTAGAATTCCAGTGGAATTTCGACAGATTTTAATTACTCTCGCAAAAAGCTCAGAAAAAGCGTTGTTCTTCTTTTTTTAAATTCTGGAATAAATGCCACCTAGAGAACCTTAGTAATGGAGCAGGCTTGTTCCGTGCCAAGGGTGGCTGAACTCCAATGATAACATGGGAATAAAACCAGTGCGCGATTGCGCCTACCGTACCGGGCAGATGGGAGGTCCGGGAGCTTCGTCCATGAATTGTCATCAATACTGTAGGAGAAGAAGGCAGTGCACCACTTCACGCCGCGCGTTCTGCAATATTGGGATTACAAAGGAAAAAACTCAAAAAATGAGTCAAAATTGCGTGAGATCACGCGGAATGAAAAGACTCAAGCGTCATTCTGATATCCCTAATGGTGACTAGAGTCTCGAAAGAAACTAAAAAAAAAATTGTCGTCTATTACGCAAACAACCGCTAGCTCTAAACATTCATCCCTTTTTAACGGTAAAAAAGCAAGGGAAGGTATTGTTACAAATCGTTTTTTTCGAACGGAGAGTAGTCCTAGTGGACAAATGACCGACCCTCCAGCGACAAAGATCTTCCTTCCCATGACAGTTGCAGCAGCATCATACAGCGGGGTGGGCATCGGTGCAATAGCCGTCCATCTAGAAAAAAATGAAGAATAGTTGCAAGATTGCAAAGAAAGATCTCGTGAAATGTAGATATTTCTACTACGTTTCCTATTTTCGCTAGGATTCTAATTAGTTATTCTTGAAATTAATCGAATTGTGTGTACAGAATAAGTATTCAATTAAAAATATTCGTTCTCACGTGTCCGCTGATGCATCATACTTCTCGCCGGAGTTCAGCGCTTCATTAGCTTGATCCACGCCACCGAAAACTGCAAGAATAAACCTCAACTCAGCTGTTGCATTTACAGATTCCAAAGCGCTGCCACCCAGCGCACATTTGAAACTTGATCGTCGTCCTAGTAGGTGGCCTTGAGCCACTTCCTATTCGGCCAGCTATACCATCGGCAGATATGGGTGGGAGATGGGATTGTCTATCGAACGCGAAAATCTCGGAATTCCTTCATGTAAATTTCGCCGGCTCACATTTGAGAGGGATCGGCCTCATTGCTCCCCAATCGTACTCCTCAACATAGTTTGGAGCCTGTCTCTTTATTCCTCTACTCCTCTAACCAGTGATAGCCGTATACGAACGGATGTTCTTTCCCTATCCTTACTAAATCGATCGAATGACGCAACGACGCAACCAACAATGCGACGGCGCAACTAACGACTCAACGACGCAACTACCGTAATGCTCGCACCGTAGATGACGTCGCCGACGACGACGGATGTGGCAGACGCGCGAGGAACGAGCATCGGACAGCGGACTTGCCACTCTGCAAGTAAGAAATGAGGAGACGAGAAGGATGCCCGATGCTGCACTATACTTGCAATTAATTACATCTTTCCCTTCACTACAATTCGTTTAGTCATCATTCTTAGTTGCCCCCTCAATTTTATTGTATTATATAATAATCAGTGATGAACATTTCATGAGTGAGGTCAGGAAGAGACAAATTTTCAAATTTTTAACATTTTGCTATCGCAAATGAAGAAGTAATGAAAATGGACCATTAGTTAGAGGGCACTTCCAACATTAAAAATCACATAAAATAGGAAACCTGCTGTCGGGTCAGCCGTATCCATTGATTCGACGAAAGAACGGATATCCCCGTTGTTGATCCCGCCCATCACAAATCTGAAGAATGACAGTTTCAAAGTGAAAAAGAAGTACCCGAAACCATCCCTTAATCAAAGCTGTACGTCGCACTAGAGTTGTATTTCCCCGTCCGATTGGTGTGAATTCAGTGATAATTTATAGAAAACTTTCGCTCTCTTCATTCCGCGTTTAAGTGTTGGTAAACATCTTGGTTGACATTGCAAGTCTAGCGTCAAGAATACAAAAATAACGTTTAAAAAAAGACGACGTTTACTCACACTGCTCTGCCGACTGCTTGCCGCATGCTGAGTGGACGCCGCATATTCTGCTTCTGATTACGCTGAACAAGGCAAGTTCGTTACAAGTTCAATGCTGGCATCAGCGAGAGACGGAATTGCCGAAACAATATGGTCTGCTGACCCACCCCCCCCCCCCCCGCCGTGTCCCGGGGGCCACTCTATTGCCGACCTTCGTAAATGAGCTATAAATGCTTTAGCGACAGTTGATAGCAAGAAATCGAAGCAAAACATTACCAGAGTGATCTCGCCGGTGAACAGATTGTAGATGAGAAAATCCTCGCAATTGTTGTCGAAAAACTAAACGAATAGTTGTTAATATTTTTCACAACCTTACTAATATCATAATGGAGTCATTCGAATAGGGATACAATAAAAGTGGCAGAACTATGAGAAATTGGACAACTTTAGTTGCCTTTGTCGAAATAACTTACATAATAATACAATATCAATAGTAATAATAATCTCAGTACTAGAAATAATAGTAGATAGTAATAACAATGTTAAAAGTAAAATAATAATATTGATGATACAAAAAAGGTGAAATATACCGTGGAGTTGTTGATCATGGGCAAGGCTGCAGTTCCCATAGTCGGAGGCCAATTTTCGTCTCTGCGCAAAATGTACGTTAGATAGTGAAGCACCAGTCCTTCTTATTCATATCTCAACGTGGTAAATACTGATCAACCACCTCCTGCAATTATCATTTTCGCGCCATGCTTAGCCTTATTTTAGCAGTTTGGCCGTGATAAAGCCCAATCGTCAAGCAACCAGTAATACGCAATTAATAAGCGATAACGATAAGAATCGAGAGCGAGTTTTAGAGTTTTCAAGTTCCGCCATTTTTGGTATATAATTTCATTAAAAGTGATAATCGTGAAACTGAAATAACTCAAACATTTTTTTGCCCTATGCTTGCGCACACATGGATAGAATGAAACTCACCAACGCGAGATCCAGTCAGAATGTTGTAGATTTCTACGCGAGAGCTTATTCCTTAAAAAAGAACGTTTTTAGAGCTTTCGGAAGGGAGAATTCTTTTCACCTTACACTTTACCCAGTACTATTGAACAGGGGTGAAAGAAAAGGATGCTTCATTTTGCTATTCGTGAGCTATTCGGAGTGAGCTATTCGGTTGTTCCTTTCATATGCACCCCGTTCCGGTGAAGTGAAGACAGCTCTATTAAATAGGATCAAGAAAGCGTTGCGGAACTTCCCTGTGTTTTGACAAAAGCTACAACCGCAACTAATGTGAATGGGGTGAAAAAAGAGAATGGTAGAAAAGGAATAAAAAAGAAAAGAAAAATGCAAGGTAGAAACTCAAAAGAACGCACCAATCGAGACGATCAGCTTTGGCTCAAGATTGTCCCAGATCCTTCGCGTGTTCGGGTGATACTGAAAATATTAATGAAAAATATAATAGTGAAGAAGTTGAAATTGTATATAACCGCATAGTAATAAAATCAATAAATTGATACGAATATTCGATCCTAGCATGTTTCCGTTTGCCTATGCCTATTCCCGTGCTCGATATTATAAAGTCATAAACATTGCTTACGAATTGAAAATTTTCAAAATTTAATTTAAACATTTGTTGTTTACTTACACTCTGGGGCGAACTAAATATACAAATAAGTGAATAGACAACTAAATAAACGTACGCATTCATGATTTGAGAGATCGATGCCTCTCAGCCAGTCCTTCTTCATCACTAGGTCACGTAGATATTGTGGCGATAGGAGCGACATGCGAATGGACTTGAGCAGTCTGAAAACGAGGTTAAAAATACGGCAATCGTGTCTCATCATGCTGTATATTCATCACACTGGTCAGACATGCAAGAAGGCAGGCTATGAATCAATCTGCTCCCTCGGCGATCGAATACGGAAACCAATCTCAATTAACGCAATAATCGTTCATGTTTCTGTTTTTATTGCCTAAAACCTGTTAATACTTGCTCTCCCTCTGGACGGGTGGCAAGTCGAGGGACGGAGCTTGCAACTAGGAGCTCCTTAGGGATTTTCAAACAAATGCAGAGAGACACGTGCCTCGGGCCGTGTGCGCCTCGCGTCGCTGCATCCACTTCGATCTATCGTACGAGCGCCTCGAACACCTGCGGATGATCCAAGATTACTTTATAAAATAATATTTAGGTTATGATTTGCTTGGCAGTAGTTACTACAAATCGGCTGATCACTACTGATTTTTTTTGTAAAAACTAGCCGGGCTACGCCCGGCTAGACCCCCTATCGATTTATGTCAAAACTCAAAAAAAAACCAGTGAAATACGTTTGGGCTAGTGGACTACTTTGGTCAGTTAAAAACGATAGATAAAATATTCACAGTCGCGGACCCAATTGGCATCGTCCCTCGCGAAAGGCTCGTGGGGCCTCGGGCGATCCGAAAAAAAAAGATGGGATGGGGCCACTGCGTGTCCCCATCCCATCTTTTTTCGGCTCGCCCTCGGCCCCACGAGCCTTCCGCCAGGGACTCGCAGGCTCGCTGCGCTCGCTGTCGCCGGGTCTGACCGTACTGTATTCGTAAGACGGTATCGATTTATGACAAAAATCATAAATCTGACCCAGTGAACTAAGTTTGACCTAGTCGACAACTTTGGTGCATGGTAATAGTGGTACGGTAGCGATTTATGACAAAAGTCATAAATCGAAAAAGATTTGGTTCTTCGCTTGATCAGTTCAGCCTTATTAATTTCCAGCGAAAACGGCGTGGAAAACAGTTTTGTAAACACGTATTTCGTCATACTGCATAGTGATGACGAAATCGATTATCGATTATCGATTTTATTTAAATTTTTGATTACGAGAAGTCTGATGCAAAACGCGATCGATTTGGTTGAGTTTCCGGCGAAAAACGGCGCAAAAAACGGATTATTGCATCACTATTACGTAATATTGCATAGTGATGACGAAATTGATTTTCGATTTTTTTCTGATCATCACTACAACCACTTTTCTGAAGGACTTAGGCTTGGAAATGTGCGAAAAGGGCGATTTTGGGCGATTTCCGGAGCGTGACATACATACCCACATACCCACATACCCACATACCCACATACATACGGACTGACAGACAGACACAAAAAAATTATAGTCTCTTAGTAATAAATAAATATACATATGAATCAACCTGTTGCTCGCATCGAACGTTGAGTGAATCGCTTCTCAGCCAGATCTCCAGATGATCCACAGACACTTCAGAGAACTGGGGCAAGAGCGAGATGGCCAGAAAATGCTGCTGAATAGAAAAGCGTTTTCCTCCCATCTCTTCATTTCGCACATCAGTCAGAGAGGCGAGATTCATTGATCTCAATGAGCTTCCTTCCAGAGTAGAGTGCGCAAGACAAGATGCTGTCTCGCCATTTTGCCACTCTTTCACTACTCTTCCGGCCGAGAGAGTGGGTAAAATGAAGAGACGGCGATCCAATGCGTTTTTTCTAAGTCCTCACGTCGATTGCCGCCTGTGAATCGATGGCAATATTCTTGTAGCCGATCGACAGGCCGAAGAGCAATAGAGGAAGGACGTCCGTTGGGGTGGAACGCTTCGACAGAAACACTGCACACGCCGAGATCACAGCATCCTGAAAAAAATGCCTCCGGCTCCGCCTTCTTTTAATAAGTTTGTTTTACAATTTTCGTTTATTTTAATGCTTTTCTTCTTTTCTTCCTTTCAGCTTTCACTGATGCAAGTCGATTGTTCGCTCTACATCATCGTCATTTGTATCGAATTTCGTTATGAACGGAACGATAACATCGCCCCAAAAAAAGCTGTAATAACACCGCTCACCATCTGCACCTGTACTGCGGTGGCCATGAGAGTGCGCGCGTTCTCAGTGCTGATCGCCAGCCGTCCCGTGTAGCAGTAGTCCACCAACGACTCGACTGAAGTAGCGTCGAAACCTGCAAACAAAAGAGGGCCAATTATGCAGCTAACAATCAGGTTTGGCAATTTGGAAACTACACGCACGCACCTCTCAGGTCAACGGTGTCCGTAGCGCACGACGAACGCGCGAAGAGGGCCGCACAGTAGGGCACCCTTTCAGACAGAATCGCCTGTAATTGGCACGTAAACGCACGTGTGCCCAGAGTTCCAATTTAGGCTGTGATTATCTTGCACAGAGGAACGTTCGGGGTTCGTAGTTCAGGGGGAGGGGGCAAATAGATAACGTTGGCGATTCGGAAAAAAACAAGACTTTCTTCAGCGTTTCCTCATCGCGTTTCGCCCCTCAGACGTCGTAAAGTGTGCGCACCAAATTGCTTCCCATTTCCACTCACTTTGTGCACTGCAATACTGCCGGTGTCCGTTTGCACGAAGGCGTTGCATTCGCGTCCCTTCGTACGCATCTGATTGAAGTGAGCGAGCTCCTGCAGAGTTCAAAGATCATCCTGAGATCAAAGATCATTGATCCTCATGACACCCCGAACCAGTACCTACCAGAGGCAGGGGATGGGAGATCGACTCAGATGTGGCGAGTGTGGGCACGTCGACCGTAACCGTAGCGCCTGAACATGCCAAAATAATCAGTTTGCGATCCAGAGCCTGAGCCAGAAATTACGAACCGCAGATTTTGAACGTCCTTCGCGAATGGGGACGCGCTTCGATGGGCGCCTGTAAGTAGGGGGAATATTACGGTCACGTGTCCGGTCATTGTCCGATCTATTCTCATTTTGTTGTCGGCCTACTGTACCGCAGTGGTTACTGTAGCTCCTACGGTTTTGCCCGAACGGCTTCGAGAGTCACGGACCGTAGAGGTCGCATCCGCGTCGTCGCGCCCCGCTCCGGTGGTCCATTCTGAAAAGTCAGATTATAACGCCATTCGACAGGTGTACGGTTGTTGTGTGCGGTCGTAACCGTCGCCAAAGTACTGTCAATCATTCGATGGGCCACCGCGTATTGATGGCTCTGCTTTGCGATTATAGATAATTCAAGGACCAAGCGCAAAAAAACGAGGCTTTGGAAAGTCACTTGTTTTCCCGATCAGGTGCTAAATGGAACCATGGGAAGAGTTAGAAATACACATGTAATCGTTTATCCTCCTACTCTCTCACCGGCCAGAGAGAGACGAGAGAGCATGCGAAATGAAAAGACGATTACCCTTGAATTTCGACCTCTAATGGGAAGCACTCACTGCACAGCGCGAGGAACGCGGTCGTGACAATGTGCCACAGATGAGAGACGACGTCGCCGATCATTCTGTAGATGGAGGGCGCAGTCGACCACTCCGGGCGAGCGAAAGGGACGAGAATGAGGGCTGAAGTGAGAGGAAGAGAGAGCGAATCGACGATATTACAATTGCGCAATTTAAAAAAAAAATTTAATTACATTAGACAGTTTTCAATAAATATAAGAATATTTGTTTTTTTTTCTACTAGTAAAATATATAATAATAATAGTTTAGAGGTAAAGTTACAATTTGGAAAAATACTCCGTGAACTGCGCCGTGTGGACATCTCATCTCTGAGCTTCTCCGATGTTGATGTTTCCAAAAGTTAGAGAGTTGATGATCAAGCTAAATGATTATGCTCTGTCCCCTCATCGACATTAACAGCCACTGAGAGCGAATGTGCGATGATTTGGAGCTCTAAATATAGAGAAGATGTTGAATTGAGATGCCTTCGCGATAAATGCTCTGTTCAGTTTAAAACTAGAGTAATTCTCTCAATGATGACCTACTTTATGCCCATTTCCTCTCATAAGTGGTTAATAAATATTTTTGCTAAATAATCGTCACTCATGTATCTGATTCTTCATTGCGGATTGTACAGAGCAGAGACATCCCATCCAGAGGGTGGAAAGACGATTATAAAATATGATTGTAACAAATCATTTTATTGCTTACCCGCGAAAAGAGCATAAAAAGGCAAACGCGAAGTTTTCACGAAGGCGATGAAATCGACTCCTTTTTATTGTTTCGTGTAATCGTCTAGTCATTTCACAGACTCTCTCGCCACTCTTACCGGTGAGGAAGCACATGATGGAAGACACGAACATCGATTTCGAAGCCCGCATTTCGCTGGCATTGACCTGAATGAATATGATGTGATACATAGCACCTGTTGGCTAATGGTCCATTATTCCTTTGATCTTCATAAATCGCTCGTAATAAAAGCCTTATGGTGCACCTTATTTAGCGTTTCTTCAGGCTCCACCCAAAGCTGGGCAGCCTTAAAAGTGCGCGAATCGACGAAGTCGACTTCAAGTATTTCACCATGTTCATTCACCATGTTTTACCTAATATTTACCCGTTAACAACTCGAATTATGCTCAGGACCCTGCACGTCCTCGGCTGATGACTGGCGTTATGTGGCCATTCTTCACAGTATCGACGATAAGACGAGCCGCAGCTTTCCTGGTGCAACGTCTCGTCAGCAGTCCACAAAACAAGGTGTGCGAACATTCTCTTGAAATTTCTGGGGATATAAGTGAAACAGCCCATGTCTTTCATAAAAAACTTTATCCGCGGTGTTTTTGCGACGTTTTCTTCTCGCCAACTTGAGCTTCTTTTTCCGAAAAAACATCGATTTTTCAGGTCACCCGACGAGGACATCGTCGACATTAAGCTATTTGAGGCAGCGTCCTGGGCTCATAACAAATCGGATGAAGCGCCTCCTCATCATCCTTCTGGAGCAACGCACTGATGGCCACTGCGCTGGCGTCCGTCTCAATCACGAACGGATGTCCGAGTCGAGATGGGGCTAATACTGGAGCAGTTGTTAAAAGGGTCTTGAGATTTGAAAATCATTATCTTTTTTTTACTCATTCATTATTTCCTGGTAGAGAAGGGCGTTGTTTTTTTTTCTTTGATTTTTTTTGCTCACCTGTTTGAACTGATTCCCGATAAATAATCTGTGTGAATCCTCTTGTATCGAAGCTTAAATCGGAATAAGGCTTAAAAAGTCGTTAATTAAGTCTTGTGATTCTATTCAAAATTATTAAAACTCATGTCGATTCGCTCTTTCCTCCCCTCTTCTCTCACTTCATTCTCGTCCTTTGCCTAGTGTCTATACAGAGTTTTCCATTTGCAGGAGAGTTTCATGAAATGCGGTGAGATTATCGATAATTCGCACGTTTTTTGGCCTCATTTATCTAACGAAACATCGAATTGCATGCCAATTGATATCGCCCAAGGTTATCAGGATGCCTAAGAGCATCTAATAATGTATTTATCCTTACAGAAACGGCCTCAAAAAAAGGTTTAAATCCCGGTGTCATGTTTTGTTCAAAATATAACAAGTTTATTCATTCAGCGAGAATCATTGTGGTGAAATGAGCTCTATATAGCTATATAGCTACAAGTTTTGTAAAAAAAACTTGACTTGAAAACACATCGTCTATCAGGATAGCATTTTCATTAAATACTTGTAGTTCTAAATGAGGATCGATCACACCGAAATCCGATATATTCAAGTCTTCATGTATCCGATGAAAAGCCCGCGAAACCGCGAAAAGATCATAAGAAAAGACAAAAGCTCCGTTTTCGCGAGTGCCATGAAATCGGCTGCTCTTTATTGTTACATGCAGTGCAGTCGTCTCTTTATTTCTCACATGCTCTCGCAAATCTGGCTGGTGAGGTAGCACAATGGAGATACAATTGCGCGTATTTTGCTCTCATATCGGTTAGCGCTCATTCTTTTGATCTTCGTGTATGGTATACCATATTTAACGCTTCTTCAGGCACCGTCCAGAGCTCGGCAACCTTAAAAGTACGCGAATCGATCAAATATCATACAAAAAATTTCTTGGCTATCGCCATCACCTTGCTTCATACATTATTTACTCGTTTAAAACATGAAATCATTATTTCAAGATATGCCCAGGACTCTGCAAATCCTCGGCTGATTGCAGCAGTGCCGTGGCTACTTTCCGCTCAATATCACGATCGGACAGCTCCCGCATTGCGGCCCCAGTACGTCAGGTGCGCAACCGGCGCATATCTCTCAAGTTTTCAACTATTATCTCCTCGGTTTTTTTCCATACGTTTTCTTCTAGCCTGATTGAGATTTGTCCGTTTTCAAATAAGTTCAGTATTTCATAGTCAGATAGCCCGTCTCTGACAGAACGAGTACATCGTCCACATGCATCTTCGGAGATGCAGAAGATTGTATACTGCCTGATATTGCCTACTTTTCCTCACAGTGGAATTGAGCGTGCCTATGCCGGTAGCGCAGTCGGTTGTGTGCCTGACTGCGTGACGCAAGGTCCTTTCAGGTCCGGGTTCGAATCCCGCGCGCGGCATGAGTCTTGCCAGACCACCCCCGCAGGCAAACCGAGCCTGGTCCAATTGATACTGGTATAAAACCGGGAGTAAAGGGACGGTGTCGCCGGCTGGCAACTGAGTGACAAGTTATACCGTTATATGCTATGGATGCGCGCACACCGATCAAAAGAAACCTGCGCATGTTCCGCGCGTTGAAAAATACGCTGAATACGGAACTACCTTTACCTTTTTTATGCCGGTTGATAAAAAATTCCTTGAGATCTTTGATCCAAGTATTCTGATTTTGCTCATTATTATCTCACTTATGAATAGTGTATGATGATCACCGACTATTGTGGCATTGATCCTACTTTCCGTAGGTGGGTACGGGGAAAAGCTATCGTAAAGGAGATTAGAAGGAAAGGAGAAGAGAAAGGAGAAAGGAGATCCCTCGCGGTATACTTTTTTGATGCCTTCTCATTGGACTGCGATTTGGTATCTTGCTAGAGTAAGGATTGTTGTCTCTGACGCGAAGTGTGTGGCCTGAACTTCTCGATATCAAACACTATCACTAGTGCCTTATAATCAATTGCTGCGCATTGTGACTCAAGAAGTTTCCTTTTAAAGTTTCCTTTCCTCTTCCTGATTAGATATTTTTGTATTGGGCTAGTATCCTCGTTAGATCACTCTTTATCATTTTGGAGCCTTTTTTTTACTATTGTAACGATTCAGTTACTGTATTTACGCTTGTTACTACTTGTTAAAATTCTCGGTCGATAAAATATTAGTAAGAACTAAAATTGCATCTGAAGTGAGTTTCTACCACAGCTGTAATATGCAACAAAACAGATTATCGAGACTGTAGTGGCGAGAGACCGCGCACTACTATTTGTTTTAAAAGTATTACAATGACTTTATCAAACAAGTTAGCTGGATGTTGTAACAGCATTATCGAATCTTCGCCACAGGCTCCTCGATATGAAACAAATATTATTAAATTTAATTCACTCGAAATTTTGCCTTACGCATAAGTCTTGAGATCGTTCTCTCAGAGATCTTCGTTTACGCTGCAATCTTTTTAAACAGAACATAAACCATGCAGCAGAAACAGAAACAACCATGCAACACGTAAACAGAAAAATATTATAAAAAATATTAGGATAACATTATTTGAAATTACTTGGTGGTGGAACGCATTCGGTATAGTCATATCCGAGAACTTCAGAAAATGTTTCGTCGTTTGCGCGGACTTCAGAAATGCCTAGAGTCTCGATATGTGTTAAGCATGTCTTATGTTTACTAAAGCGTTGTTGCAAATGGCATAATCAGCAAGATAGAGCGGCTCTTTTTTGAATGGACGCGAGAATTGGCCCGATTCCGGACAGACGAACCGCACATTTGGCGTCAGAAAGATAGCTATAGCGCCCGTGTCCAGGAAAACGTCCAAGATACACGACCCTAAATTATTTCAATGCAGAAACTGTATTTGAAATATCCCAAACCTTTTGGCATATCTGGAATCTCTGGAAGGACTGGAGAGCTAAAATTATAGCGAACGCAGGACATCTGAAGTGTTTTCTTCGTTTTTGTCAATTTCAATTAAAAGGTGTTAGGCATTTTCCTCGCTAGGGCGGGCTCTGCCACCCCAAGGCAATTCAGCGTTCAGTCTGTCCTGAGAAAATCGGCGACCTATGCGTGAGGCTATACCGCCCGTGTTGTGTGCACGTGCTAGGGGATTTCTTTACTGTGGCTTTCGCCACTTCCACCATTTCTTAACCCCCTTGGTTTGGGTGGATCTGAGGGTGGATTGTTAGAAAAAATCGTAACACAGGAAAAAAGTTCGGCTTGGTTTGTGATTATGCGAACGAAACAATACCTTGAACTCGCTAGCATTTTCAGGAAGGTACCCCGCTGCAAATCCTACTGTGGGCCCTCGAATGGACAGTCTGATAAAAACTTATTAAATTCTACATAAAATCAAATAATTTTTTACCTGCCACCAAAGCACATGAGATAAGAGAAGACAGCTAGCAAAACGGGATTCTGATGTTTGTAGCTCTGAAATAGCAACGCATCTTATATAACATATAAATTGCCGATTATCAAAAAATTACAATCATAAACGAATGGCTCCGTTCCGTGTCCATGATGTTTCCACAAGTGTACCCAACGAAATTCTTGCCGTCGTAAAGTGGGATAATTTCATCGCGTTCCACAGGAAGAACATTTTTGTTGTAGTAGGCGATGTTTTCATCAGATGAAGGCGGTAAAGCAACGCCTTCACAGCTCTCCTGCGCACCCGCTAAAAATTAGCAGTTATCGTAGTGAATGAAAATTTCGGTACGAATCGCAAATAATTGGCAAAAATTGGCAATTTTTGGTTACTTTTGAAAATATCGTTCAAAACGCAATTTCCTGAGCCGTCTTTGGGCTTGTTCGACGCGCCGTAGCGTTCTCTACAGGTTTTCATTATTAAAAATAATTGAATAACCTTAAAAAGTCATGAAAATCAATTAAAAAGACATTGTATCATTACGGTAGTTAGCATTTGTAGTTTGTAGTTTGCAAAAATTTGGAAATTTCTGCTAACCACAGTAATGATAGCATATCATTTTTAATTATTTTCGTGCTTATCTAAAGTTATTTAACTATTTAAATAATAAGAAGTGATAGAGTACGCGACGGCGCGTCGAACAAGCCCAAAGACGTCTCAGGAAATTGTGTTTTGAACGATTCACTCGAAAAAGTAACCAAAATTGCCATTTTTCGCCAATTTTTTGCGATTCGTACCGAAATTTTCATTCGGTACGATAATATAAAAAAATGAATGACCAACCACCTTCCAACAGCATAGCGACCAGCAGGAAAAGAGAGAGAAACATCTTTGCTGGAGTGAGCATCGATCCTCCCCTTATAAAGGCTTGCCTTCAGATGACACTTGTGCATGCAGGGATAAGTGCACTAACAGCGCTGGTGAACGGAGAAAGGAAGCTGACTTTCCTTTTTCAATATTGGGCGCAATATCGATTGGTTGTTTGTGATTCAATAGTATCTCAGTGAGTTAAAGTTAAAATATTGATATTTTATTTTCAATGACTTCACAAAAACGACACAATTAAATAAATACATCTTTATCACAGCAGGATATTGCACCATCCCTCGCACACTCCTCCTTTGCACCAGAGTCCCGAGTGTTCTTTTCCCGCCGAGTCACGATGCCCGATCGAGCACTCCGTGTGGTACTGCACGTAGGGCTGAAAGGCTACTTTCAAGATTATCGATAACTGATTCTTCAAATTTTGTGAGCCAGTGCCAAAAATTATGGATTTTTCTGGAATAAGCATTGCAATTATTCAACCTTTCGATTATCTCCGCCCCGCTCCATCATGAACGT
Organism: Pristionchus pacificus; assembly: GCA_000180635.4. Classification (NCBI taxonomy): domain Eukaryota; kingdom Metazoa; phylum Nematoda; class Chromadorea; order Rhabditida; family Neodiplogasteridae; genus Pristionchus; species Pristionchus pacificus. The sequence continues at coordinate 37,242,445 of CM026575.1, forward strand.
GTAGTCGACGGAACTGGCGCCTTTACACCTAAAATAGTATTCATCGTAATTACCGTGCTATTTATCACATAATTTTTTGAGTCTTTAGTAAGTAGACTTCTCTTACTTCTCGACGTAATCCGAATCCGTACATTCGTTCTGCGGTGGGCACGGTAGCGTGAACCACAGGAAGAAATCTATCACGCCGGAGACCTGAAAGTATAGCAAAAAAGATTCGAGAATTATGCCTTCTCTGTTCCTGTCCAATTGCCACTTTTCGTCATTTTTCGTAGAAGTTATTTAAAGGAAGTACCCTCCAAAAGGCGAATCAGGGAACGCAGTACAGTAAAAAGTCTCACCTCCGCCTCCCATCCATACAGGCTGAAGCTGCCGTTGTCCACGTCCTTCGAGCGGATTGTAGCGGACCAATCGGCTGAAGTCAGGCAAAATTTCAGGGAATGGTGGATAATAAATTTTACTCATTGTCACTAACAAATGACAGAATCCAAATGCTTTTTATAAGAAAAACCTACGAAAATGGCCGAGATCCGTCTCCATCAGATACGAGGTGGCTTTCTTGATCGACGAGAGGCCGTGGCTCGTGTTCAGACAGCTCAGCGTGCCCCAGACCTCGATCTGAAGAATGAATGATAAAAGACCAAAGTGCAAAGGGAAACCTCGCGAGTAATAGCGAAAACTCCGGAGAGCAGAAGGCAAATGATGACGAGGGCGCGAAATAGCATCGCCATAATAGAAGGGCGACCTATCGGAAAGAGATTGATGAGGTGAAATGAAAATGAAATAATATTTTTTATAAGTTGAGAACGAACAATAAGAATTATTTCACAGTGATCAAGGAACCATTTTTTCTCACACAATGGGAGAAGCTGTGGGACGCAGCCCTTCTCCTTCTCTTCGCTGTCGCGATCGCAAGCCTCTTCTTCCTCCTAGGGACCGGAAACGGTGTGTTCCAATTGTGAGAATTCTAACTCTTGCAAACATGAAGAATGTGAAGATCAACAATTTGAGATATTATTTTATCCGATTGAAGAATACTTTTATTTCTTTGGAGAAATGCTAATCAGCAGGCACAGCAGCCTGCGGTGGATCCAGAATCGCGAGCCATCGCAGAGAGATACCGTGCATCCACATTCCGATCGTTACCATGGCGATCACACCGGCTGCAAGTTATTAATTGATTGAATTTAATTAAAATAATAAAATAAAATAAGGAAACTAACCCATGTGTTTCTGCATGATCAGCTGCTCTTCCGTTGCCCAAATGGCGATTGCGATGGCGGTTGAACCGATAGTTGCGGCTCGCATCTATGATAAAAATTTCATTTAACATTCTCAATTATTTATTATCGCACTTGGAAAAACCGAAAACAATACCTTGGTATCTCCGTACTCCTGTGCTACCATCACCAAGAATCCAACGATTACTGCTGAAAAATCATATATGTTTCAAATAGCTAATGCTCTGACTGGCTTACCGAACCAGCCGAGACTCCAGTTGTAGTGTTTGGGATCACGAGTGATCGTGAAGTTGAAGAGAGCCTCCAACATGTGTTTGTTAAGTTTATTAACGTCAATTATTTAAAACCTCTCCCGGCTTGTACCAGCTCCACGGATACGGCACCTTCTCGCCAGTGAAGTTGTCATGCACGGTCCACTCTCCAGCAACTCCCTGAAATGATAATATTTTACAAACATTTTGCAATGTGTGTTGTTATTCTTGAACTAGCGATAACAAGCTGAGTCACTTTTGTGCACTTTAAAAAATAGTACTCTCATATAGGTTCGTACCGATCACAGCTCAATGATCAATTATTTTTTATAGTAAAAGTAGAGCGTGAGCTGGACTTTGTGCCAGGAAGATTAAGACTAACTCACTTTCAGGCTCAGCATCGGTCCCACGATCGAGAAAAGCTGATCAGTGTTCGGGAGGGCAACGCAAAGACTGCACGTATGACTGTCCCAAGGCATCGAGCTCATAAAAAACTGAAATATTCCTTGATAAGTCACATCTCTTAGTGTCTGTCTGTCTGTGTGTGTGTGTGTGTGTGTGTGTGTGTGTGTGTGTGTGTGTGTGTGTGTGTGTGTGTGTGTGTGTGTGTGTGTGTGTGTGTGTGTGTGTGTGGGTAACGTCTGTCACGCTTTCGTTTTTTGCTCATAACTCGGCTCAAACTCATCGTAGACATCCATCTCCGGTACCATTGGACTTCTCAAGGAAAGGCAAAAAAATTTCAAAAAAAATTTCATCATCATTACGTAATATGACGAAATTCACTTTTACACCGTTTTTCGCGCCTTTTTCGCTGGAAACTCAACCAATGCGGGCGTGCAATGCACCAAACGACTCGTCATGATGTGCCCTTTCGCTTTTTACATGAATTTCGTCATCATTACGTAATATGACGTAATCCTTAGGCAATAACTCGTTTTTCGCGCCTAAATCAGCGCAAATTCGACCGATCGAGGCGTGCTTAGGCTCAATCCAACCTGTAAGTGTAGCGCCACTAAATTTTGAATGAATTTCATCATCCTTACGTAATATGACGTAATCCTTAGGCAATAACTCGTTTTTCGCGGGTTTTTTTATGAATATTTCAACCATTGTGATAAATACAATGTGATAAATACATTACCCGGCGTTTGACAGCCTAACCTGCGAGTCCCTGGCGGAACGATGGGACGATACCAACTGGGTCCGCGACTGTGAACATTTTATCCATTCAAGGACTGGCTAATGTGCTAAATACATTACCCGGCGTTTGACGTCGCGAAGCACTCGCAGAAGACTATCACAACCCGGCGACACCTAGCCAGCGTAGCTGGCTAGGTTTGAATATATTTAAACAAAAATCTAAAATATCCGTTTTCGAAAATCGCTACAATTATGATGGATAAGAGAGCAAATAGAAACCAAAAAGTACCGAAAACTGAAAACTGACATCCATAGGACAGTGTGTGATGGCCTCGAAAGCAGTTGTCGTTTGAACGATGCCACTTCCGTATATCTGACAAGCAAAAATCACTGTGTTTTTAATGAATAGACAAAATCTACTAGGAGTACTTGCCGTTGTTAGCTGCTCGAAGAAACCCGTTGCTTGCTTCAGTGATGTTGTTCTGCAAAAATGTATTTAAAATTAATATAATAGTAAAAAGATGTGTGCCAATTACCCCAAACAAGGAACGATGTTCATGTAGCATGCCGCCCCACAGCCATCAGTTTTCCTATTGATGTTTTTGACATTGTCGTACTCTTCTTGTTTCCAGCGTAGTGTGGGGTGCACATAGGCCTGCATCATTTTTTCGTTGGGGCGTATCGAAAAAATCATAGTTCAGTCTCTCGAAAAAATAACTCACATAAGATATGATGACATAAAGCCGCAAAGTGTGATTTATTTGATCCTGAGTAATAGTAATATTAACATTTATATTTTCACATACAGTAGCGTCCAAAAGTATTGGGGCACTTTTTGTTTCTGCCATAACTTTTGAACCAGGAAAGCAATAAATTTGAAACTTTCACATCACTGAGGAACTGTGTGGGACAATGTTTTGCTTCTTTGGTGGGTCTGGAATAAATCGATATTATTGCATAGTGATGACGAAATCGACTATTGTTTTTCGATTACTCATTATTCCTAGAATAATTGTTTCTAACTTTTGAAATTTTTTATACATAGAGATATCACCGAGGGCTACCCAGGAATTTTTTTTCAAGTTGCTGCCGGTTGCTGCAGCGGCTGCAGGGTTGCTGCAAAATCAGTACCGATTTTTCATAACTCCGCTCCTAGACATGCTAGAAACCCGTTCTAAGGATCATTCTGCTTCTTATAACGAGTAATACATACCCTGAGAGTTTGGTGAAGATTGATCGGCTTTTACACTTTTTACATTATTCTTACGACCCTACTTTGACCCTCTACAACTCCGAGGGTGAATTTTGTAAAAAACTGGTTTTAGTGCAGGACCATTGCAAAACCATCCATTAGTAATGTCCCAAGTTTTCAGAGTGTTTGATTTACTCTCCGGTCTGTGCTGATCGATTTACTGAGGCACACTGCGTTCAAAAATGCTTGCCACACCAACTTCGCTTATTTTATATTTCATTTTCTATCGGAGCTAGAGGTCTGAAATTTTGCAACGATTGTAAGGTGAGGGAGGTTTATTGCTTGGCTGAGTTTGGGAAAAATTCAACGGCTGAGAAAAAAGTTGAAGAGGATTCTCTTCAATTCTTCAAGTGAAGAGGATCCTCTTCAAAGTGAATGTGCCTCAGTAAATCGATCAGCACAGACCGGAGAGTAAATCAAACACTCTGAAAACTTGGGACATTACTAATGGATGGTTTTGCAATGGTCCTGCACTAAAACCAGATTTTTACAAAATTCACCCTCGGAGTTGTAGAAGGTCAAAGTACGGTCATAAGAAAAAGTGACTTTTTGATGTAAAAAGAGTAAAAGCCGATCAATCTTCACCAAACTCTCAGGGTATGTATTACTCGTTAAAAGAAGCAGAATGATCCTTAGAACGGGTTTCTAGCATGTCTAGGAGCGGAGTTATGAAAAATAGGTACTGATTTTGCAGCAACCCTGCAGCCGCTGCAGCAAGCGGCAGCAACTTGACAAAAAACTTTTCTGGGTATCCCTCGGTGATATCTCTATGTATAAAAAATTTCAAAAGTTAGAAACAATTATTCTAGGAATAATGAGTAATCGAAAAACAATAGTCGATTTCGTCATCACTATGCAATAATATCGATTTTTTCCAGACCCACCAAAGAAGCAAAACATTGTCCCACACAATTCCTCAGTGATGTGAAAGTTTCAAATTTATTGCTTTCCTGGTTCAAAAGTTATGGAAGAAACAAAAAGTGCCCCAATACTTTTGGACGCTACTGTACATAATGGTTTCTAACACTTCATTTTTCAAATCAAATTGAACTCACAACTTTATCAACATGCAATGCGTGAAGCTTCAAGCATGCTCGCGGAACCGCCTGCCCTGGAAAAATTTTATTACTTTTTGCCGGTTTAAAGTTGTTAACCTGAAGTCCAATTGACAGGATGCTCGATCTCGTTAAATAGGTCATCCATCAATTTCTAAACATCATTTTTAATAATCGCTTGTTTTTCATTTGATTGTTAGAAAAGAGCCTAAAAGAGAGGCACCTCAAGGTCCGGATGACTCGCTTGAACGACGGACATGGGCATTAGTAGGAGGAGCAGAAACAGCATAACTAAAAGGTAAACCAAAAATAATTTAAATTAAGTAAAAAATGCAGTAGAAGCCTTCGGGAAAGAAGGAGAAAGTAAACTTTGGCAAGTAGTGAAGAGTTGAGGGATGAGTTGTCTCACATTTGAGGCTTGAATTACGAAGAACAAACAAGTGGGAAGGGAGGGAAGTATCTTCATGCTTTACAGATTGACTATCAAGGATATTTCCAGAATTGGAACAAAAGCTCAGAGAACAATTCTTTGACAAAATTTCGTTTATTACAAATTCGAGAGCAATTATAAATAAATATTCGTACATAAATAATCATATTTCTTGATAAGGGTTCGGCATTCAGACAACTATTTTTTAAGCAGCAGGAGCTGCAGCGTGCGCAGCAACTGGAGCTGCTGCAGCAGCTACAGGTGCGGCCTGACCAGCCATTCCCCAGCCTCTATACAGACGAATGAGAAGAAAGAGGAACATGGAAGAGAACAGGCAGCAGGCAGCGTAGGTTATATAGAACACTGCAAAGGATTGCTATTATGAGATGGGGGATGAAGACTCCGTCTCTTCATTCCTTTTGCTCTCTCGTCTATCGACCGATGCTAAATGTTGAATTATTACAAATATCACAAACTGAAAATAGCTCTCTATAATTTCAAAATGTAGTTGCAACAATGTTCGCTTACCCAAGTATGCCGGCGGGTCTCGAAATTCTCCAGAAATTGCAACTACAGCAGCAATGACCGCTCCGGTGATGAACGTTGGGAGAGCCTAAAATGAACTTAATTTTGTTTAATTATTTTAGTAAATACCGGTTGCTCAGATCGCCACTGCGCGAACATTCCTACAGCAACGGCAATGGTCGCTGTAAATATTCATTTCATTTTCGAGGACAGATGATTTATATTTGTCAATTTTTCAGATACAGAATCGCTCACTGAATCGAATGAGATTCCAATTGAAGTTCTCCGGATCGCGAGAAATTATGTAAGTGACGTATACCTGGAGTATTACATTGTTAAAGAAAAACCTGCTGTCTCACCTCAGTGTAGTTGATCATGTTCCACAATTCCTTAGACACTTCGATTGTAGCATAATCGGAAAGGATCCACTCTTCCTCCATTCCCTGTACATGATATTTTTATTTTATAACACGACTTTTGCCAAATTTTCCGGTGAATTTGGTTTTCTGTTGCTTACAATCATTCGACGAGGCGCATCGGCGAACGAAATATTGAATGTTTTCGCCATCGGAAGAATGAAACATACACTGCAGTTGTGACTATCGTAGGGCAGATTGGAGAACTGAAATAATAAATTTTAATAGTTTAATCTTAATTTTATTAAAAAATAAATTAAAATAATCAGTCAAATAAACCACTAACAGACATGGGACAGGATGACGTGGTCTCAAAAACGGACATGGCTGTAACAGTACCGTTGGAAGTTACCTGAATAGGTTACACAAAGTTCGTAATTAAAATACTCACAGAAGTGATGCGCTCAATTTCCTTGAATGAGAGAGTCCTCAAATAATTATTTTTAATTCACATTTTTAGGAGAAAAAGAGACCTGAAACATCCGTCGAATGGCAACTGGGAAACGGTCACGTTCAGCCCATTATTTTCGTCTCGCGTCGCATTGATAATCGTGATATTGGCGAAATCGAGTGGGTTCCAATTGAAGGTCGGGTGCACGAACACCTATAAAATGAACCTGAGAAGCCTTTGAACTTTGACAGAAAATAAAGTCAAAATTCGAAAACGTACGTAAGAGATCGTGATGTTTGCGTGAATCTCTTCCTTGCGTTCATCCTGAAACAAATCAGAACTCATCAGAAGAACTCGTCAAATCAGAAGTAACTAACCACACTAGTCAGCTGAAATTGGTGGAAGAGTCCGTTCACTTGAATATTCCACAATTTGTCTCCCGCCTTTTCGTTTACTTTCTTCAAGGTTTCTTCTGAAAAAATCTTGTTAAGTGATGTCAAAGACTACAAATACCATCTTTTGCAAATGACTTTTCTGATTGGTCCTCGTAACTGCCCGACTCTGCATAGTCCATCTTCCACTGGTGCGTGCTGTCTGACGAAATCTCCTGAAAAGTTCACGCGGATTTTATTCTTTTAATTGAATTGAATTACAAAACGTTGTTTGCTACTACAGAGCTACGGTGTGTTTATGGGCTCATGTTCGATATCTCATGATCGAATAGGAACTAAATTATTATAATTGAAGAAAACAGGCCTCCATGTAGTAGTGGCGAGCTGCGGCGGCTGTTAAAATGCAAGCAAACAGCATTGCACGCTTCATCACTACAAAACAGCAAAATAAATAAAAAATGGAGCATCTTTTTGTTTGCACAAGCAACAACCGACACGAATGTGGAGTACATACAGAATTTGAACGATCGGGAGCAGGGCTGGGATTTTACGTGTACGGATTTTACGGATTTTACGGTTTTACGGGATCATTCTGTAAAATTAAGTTTTTACGAATTCCGTAAAATTTAATCCGTAAAATGCGTAAAATATTTTATAGTGATAAAACGGACAAAATATGAAATTTTCGTGAGTTTTTCATGCTTGAACTCCAGGTAAATGTCACTTGGAGACTATATTTTTTGTTTTGTTTTAGTTTTCGCTATCGTTGTTTTTAAACTATTGTTAATTTGAGATCCTGCATGTTACAAATATGAAAAAAATGAACACTGTTTTTTGCTGGGAGATCCATAAATGGTAAGGAAGCACGCTGAGATTGACTTTTTCTAGTAAGCACTTATCAGCATGTTTCAGTCATGTAGACTCACTTTTTCATCGATAACTTGATTTTACGGATTTTACGGATTTTTACGGTTTTGAAATCCGTAAATTTTACGTTTTTACGGATCCGTAAAAATAAAATTTTACGCCCAGCCCTGATCGGGAGAGTGGATAAAAGGCTCTCAGGGGGCACTCATTATAAAAAAAACTAGTAATGTTAGCGAGAATTTCGACATCGTGATGAGCAAAAGGTGGGAAGGAGTGAAAAAGACAGAGCCTCTCCAATTTCAGCGCAAACACGGACCTCGGGGTGTGTCATCTTGACATTAGGAAAAGCTTTTTCGGAAGTTGTTTCAATCATCTGAACTCGAAACCACACAAAAACATTGATTTATTTATCTGCATGTATGATTCAATAGTGAAATGGTGTCTGAGAAAAGTGATGAGAGAGCACGTAAAATGAAGGGACCAAACAGATGTGTTCATGGTCATCAAATTGTTATCGTCGGCCTAGCCACCCGCGAGCGATTTCATACTCCCGAAGGGCTGCGTAGCCGAAGGATATGGCAGTATAACTGGACACCATGAAAAACCCTGCAATTTTTGATTCTTTGTGACCTCAGAGATACAATTTTCTTCCCGAATTTCTAGCATTTACAGATGAAAAAAATCGGATATTTTTTTGTTGGTTCATTTTTGGTTCAGGTTATCGTCCGAATGCTCACATCAGCCGCGATATCATGATTGGGACAGTCATTGTACAGAATTCGTCTCCTCATTTCGCGTGCTCTCTCATCACCCTCACGGTTAGAGAGTACGAGAAACGAAGGGACGAAATCTTCACTTTAACAGCACTGATGATGAGCATACGTACATGGAAGCCAGTAGAGGTGTGCTCCCAAGTGATCGAAGCTACGAAAACGACGGCCACGCCCTTGCAGCAATGGCGATTATGAAATGAATGGTTATCGTAATCGAAGACTTGTTATGGTTTTGTTATGGTACTTTTTTGCAACTCATAGTCGAACATCGCGCAGTTTGAGGTTTATCAGTGATAAGAAATTACCATGAATTACCTGATTTTCAGCTCTCCGCAGCGTGACTAGAACAATGGCATTAACGAAGATTACTGAAAAAATAGGTTTTTGCATATGAGGCCGTTTCCAATAGAATCGAACAGAAAAGTACGAAGGTCAGACAGCACAAAAGTTCGAATTTGAGGAAAGCAGTGTTTCTGGGACACCTTAGGGTGCTCTACTCGACAATCACTATCTCTTTTGATAATATGCAAATTTGAGCCTACCACGGCTCATTTAAAAATGCACTTATTTTCTACTTTTTGGGTATACCTTGAGAAGGGCCCAAGCGATCACGAAATGTTCAATACAAAGTCTAGTTATTTTTCAATGACGAATAGCATCGCGCTATCGAAATTTGCATAAACAAGCTTTTTTTCGAAATCCAGGTAGCCCTGGTCGTCACACAAAAATGGGGGCATAATCATATCTCACACATTGTAGGTGGCAGTATCAGTGACTTTCGTGCCAAATTTGGAAGCTCTAAGTGTCTGCGGAAGCGAGTTATGATTTTTTGAAGCTACAAAAAACGGAGGAAATCTCTCAATTTCGAGTCGCCGGCACACAATTTGCATACAATTCCACCCAACCGAGTCCGATTTAGGGGAGGGAGAGAGGAGGATGAGACGAAATGTATGCAAATGGTGCGCCGGCGACTCGAAATTGAGAGATTTCCTCCGGCTTCAAAAAATCATAACCCGCTTCCGCAGACACTTACAGCTTCCAAATTTGGCACGAAGGTCACTGATACTGCCACCTACAATGTGTGAGATATGATTATGCCCCCATTTTTGTGTGACGACCAGGGCTACCTGGATTTCGAAAAATAGCTTGTTTATGCAAATTTCGTTAGCGCCATGCTATTCGTCATTGAAAAATAACTAGACTTTGTATTGAACATTTCGTGATCGCTTGGGCCCTTCTCAAGGTATACCCAAAAATGAGAAAATAAGTGCATTTTTCAATGAGCCGTGGTAGGCTCGAATTTGCATATTTTTATTAAAAGAGATAGTGATTGGCAAGTAGAGCACCCTAAAACTTTGTCCCAGAAACACTACTTTCCTCAAATTCGAACTTTTTTGTTGTCTGAACTTTGTTCGATGCTCTCGCGAACGGCCTCATATCACGGTTAGAGAGTAGGGCTGGCAAGTGAAGAATGAGTTTTGTCTCTTCATTCTCCCTCACAAAGGCGCGCGACGCGGTCTCATTCTTCACGAAGAGACGAGCGATGCGGCCACTCTGCACGCAGAGTGAGAATACTCTGCGTGCAGAGTAAGGTCAGAAATGAGTGTTTTCGACCGTTTCTTTTCGAGAAGTAACTGATTTTTTAAAATTATCATTGTTAGAGAGCAATATAACACAAACTGACTGTTTTTCTGTGACTGTTTTTGATTTGCTGAGCGATAATTTAGGCTTACAAAATAACCCAATGGGCTTCGTTTTTGTATTCAAAGCGGCAACGTATGCTTAATTTTCTATTTGGCACATATACGAGACTTGATTTCCTTATACTTCTCCTAGCACAATTTGTCAATAAGGCACCACAAATCGAGTATATCCTCAAGTCTTTCGAACAGATGCAAACAATTAACAAGAATGCTCTCATTTAGACATTTCAAATCAGAGCAGCAAGATATATATTTTTAAAATTGTATTTATGATTAGAAGAAACCGCTAGCCTTCGCTGGGTTCTTTGAATCTCTACGGTTTTCTTCGGAACTCCGGTATTCGCAAGATTTGAATGCGCCTCTACTCTACACACTAGACAACCATTACTCTACCCACCACCAAAAAAAAGAAATGAAAAAAAAAGAAATCACCAAAACTGGAAACTCCTTTGGGCAACTATACCTGCACTTGTATCCACTGGGCGACTAACATACAAACCAGTGGGTGCGAGAAGCAAGAGATTACATTTCTCGTTGGTTCAGGGGAAAACAAAAGACAACTTCATAGATCAATTCTGAATGGTCTATGTATGCAAATGTCAAAATTTGAATGAAAAATAACGATTAGCTTTTGAGATATGCCAACTTTCTCAAAATCTTCCCCTCTCTGCACGCACAGTGAGAAACGAGGTAGACCGACCGGGTCATTCTTCATGAAGAGAGAATGAGAGGGAGGGAAAAATCGTCTCTTCCTTTATCGTTTTTCTCTTCATTTGCCACCCCTATTAGAGAGTCGACAATAGCAACTTGCGGAAGGTCCAATTCCAAACTAAACAAATATCTCACTGAAGAAGCCGAGCTGCTTGGTGCGGCTCTCATGTGCGGCTATGGGGTCCGGCGACGGTCTTTCGCGAATTAGTGTGTAATTGATACGCACCTGTAGTTTTATTAGAATTGTACGTTTTTCAGTTTTACCCGCAAACCTCTCTCGTCTTGATTCCTGCCCAGGATCCGCTCCGCTCTTCGCTGATAAGGCTCCCGTCCTGGATCAACCACTCTCCCGACAGACCCTGATATCTCATCTAATTTGCTCAAATGTCAGAAAACTATCATCATCTAAGACTCGCATCTAATACAAACGCATCTTAGGCAAAAAACCGACCTTGAGCGTGACGTTATTGTCGAGAATTATCAAGAAATCGTCAATTTCCGCAATGGCAAAGCAGTCCGTGCAGTCGATGCGATCGGTCTGCACAAGACTGGATTTTCGAGAAACTGGAGATGCTATTTGCTTGGTCGTCCTGATTTTATTGAAAATTCCGTCTCTATTTTGTGTAGTGGATTGGCATTGATCAAAACAACATTTTTGTACAATTAGCTTACCGACTTATGGCACTCGGTTAAGGTTTCGAACCACGACGTCGTTAGCGCTGCGCCGTTATGCATGAGCTGCAAGCTACGATTTAAAAAAACTTCTCGAGAATTAATTGAAAATCAATTTATTCGCATTGAAACTCACGCGCGTACTGGAGTTGGCTTGCGTCATGAACATTGTTCTGAAATGCATGATTTTAAATCAATAATATTCTGATTAGAGCAGATCTGTTTTTATTTATTCATCCTGAAAGTCCTAGAAAACAAGCTCACCGTCGACATCGATCGATTATTCTGACGTCAGTTGAATCCACTGAGAACGCTTTTGTGTTATTGTTGGCCTCGTTGAGCTCCCATGTGAGCTGGCGGTCCATGTAGGTCTGAAAGATCACGGTTGCCAATAAATTTAATGAAAAGGACAAACATACGTAGGTCAATCGGAGGGCGGTGCACACGGTGTGGTCGAGCTGAAAAAAAAACAGCGATTTGATGTTTAAAGTAATTCAAGAAAATCCTACACCGACAACGGAGTCAATATGCAGGTCGCGTAGCCTTGCCAAAACCATGATGCCAGTGTATCCCTGATCTTCGTCGGGATCTTAATTTGTAGCTGATTGCTCTGTCTGGGCGAAGAATGCGTTTCTTCATTCCTCCTCATTTTTCTTCATTCCTCCAATACCTCACATGTCAGACTCACGTCATATTTTCTGATATTTTGTTCACTAACCTAGGGTTGCATTAGCAACCGTCGATGGGCACTTGTTCAGCGTCACTCGTTCGCTCAGAAAGTTCTGAAAATTTTCAGTAATCATCGCGACGAATGTGAAATTACCTTGAAGTGATTACGAATTGAGGGAACTGCAACGGATGCTGATACTATCGATAGGATTATCACGACTGAGCGCAAAACTGAACGCATAAGTGCGAGACAATGGATGGACTAGACGACGAGTTAGGAAGAGGTGAGAAAGCGAAGGTAAAAGGAGGTTTCAAATTTCACAGGCTGGCAAACACAGGCTTTGCTGAGAAGCGAGGTGCCATCCGGTGCCTCATCTTTTGTATACTTAAATAAAACTTTTATTTAGATCGACAATTTCCTTAGTCGATTCATTAGTAATTCTTGAACAATTGAACTGATGCGTTCGTTTTTCAGCAAGAATTTATGCCGATCCAACCTCATTAATGATGGAATATTTTTGAATATGAAATAGGAATATGAAATTGGGATATGGCAGTTATTATACATTCAGAAAATTATACTCGACACTGGAATCATGTTTTTCGTTGAAATGTGTTATGTTATGTTCATGGACAACGGCAGTGGACGACGTCTCGTTGGTAAGAGACAACTGCAAAGTTATTTCGATGATAGATGTTTCGTCTTCGTTGCACGCAATCAAACTATAAAATTCAAAATCAGAAATCTGCACATGGTGTGTGTGTTTTTTTTTTAATTATTAGTCCAGATGCGACTCACGTCGTCTGTAAATTTCTCAAAGAGTGCGGCAGCGACTTCTTTGGCGACAATAGTTCCGGCACGAGCTTCGATGAATCGCATAGCGAGAAAATTGTCTATAATTGTTTCCTGAGACTTTTATGCATTCAGAACCTAATGCATAAAAAATATTGTTTTACAGTCGTTAGGATTGGTTTGAACAGCAATTCGCACCGAAAGTGCGCGCGAAAATTCCTAGCGTGCCAGTCTTAGCGAAAACTATTCACATACCGGATACGAAGAACCGATTGGCCATTAGATAATCACCACCTTCAGAAGACGGCTTATGCTGGAAATCAACTAATTACAAAGGTTGGCACGAAATGAAGCTGTTGCAATATGTAGTAAGTACTTTTCACGCTGCACACTCTGTTGCAACTCAACCAAACAATAGGTCATAGGTGTCCAATAGGTCACAGGTGTGATTAAAAAAAGGGGAGCCGTCAGACCTGGACAGGTATGGTCGCAGTGGACAACCACCGCTTGCACGATTGCACTCGCGCAGAAGGAATGCAAATTTGATATGCAGAGCAGATGAGGTTAATGATGGACACGCAAAGAACGGCCACGAACCAGAACCTAAACACTAAATTTTTAAAGTATGCTTAGCATCTGAATTTTAACGCCAGGATTGTTAACTCAAATCGACCCTTTTCCCATAGACCGTTTATCACGGAAAGATTTCAAAAACGAAAATGAGGGAGAAAAAAAAGAACTTGTGACACAACTCACATCAGAAACCGGTAGATGGCCTCGTTGAGCTCATTGATGGTCAGCGTGCATTGGACTGTGTGCTTATTGATGCCTGCGATCGTCCGTATGCTGACATCACACAGAACCTCTTGAGGAAACGCGGGAGGATTCACTGCGTGCTATGATGGTTTCCATTAGAGTTCGAAATACGGGTAATCGTCTCTTCATTTCACGTGCTCTCTCACCGGTCAGACTGGCGAGAGAGCATGCGAAATGAAGAGACTATAACTCGCATTTCAAACTCTAGTTTCCATCGCCGTATCTTTATCGCACATTTCGGCCTCTTCATACCGCGTGGAATGAAATGACCAATTCTTCATTTATCAACTCAAATTACGAACATTGAACACCCAGAAAATATTTCCATTGCCGACAATGTAGGTGATCAGGAGAATTTGGAGGAGTAGATTTGCGATGTACGCCATCTTAAAATTTTCTGGAAATTCAATATTGATTTGAAGCCTCTCACCTTCGTGCCAAAATATAGAGCGGTCGCGCACCAATTTCCTCTGAAATGAGAGAATTTCATTAGGCAGCTTTCAATATAATTTCGTTTACCATTTAGGCAGAAAGGAATAGCGGTAATCTCATAAATTTAATACAACATTTTTCATCCCTTACTTGCTGCATTTGAAGACGTGTCGGTTTGTGAAAGTGGCGTCGTAAAGGTGGGCGGCGATCATTTCGGAAGAAACTTTTCTCTGCTCAACAGGCAGACTGAGCATCTTTCCTGCAGCAGAAGTGACGCATTCGAGATCGATTCCTGAATAAAACCACTGTATATCTTCTCAATCTGCGTAACGAGTGTACCCGACAATTTGTTGCTCAACAGCCAGATGAAATTTGGCAGATAGAACATGGTCGCTTGGATCGCGAGGATAATTGGTACAAGGTGGTACATTTCTGATGACTTCTGGAATGCACAATAACGGTTACAAACAAAAAATCTCCTTCGCAGTTCACATAGGGACAAGAAAAAAGAAAAAGTATAAGATGATCTAAGTAGAGCTCGAAAACTGATACCGCCGTCTCTTCAATTAACACAATCTCTCGTCGACCGAGTGTCGAAAGAGTGTGTAAAAATAAAGAAACGACGGTGTGATTTCTCAAGCTCTAGATATAAGGCATCGGTAACAACCGACCTTTGTGAAATCATCTTCACTGTTCGCGTCCTCGTCGTCAGCAAACATCGTGTAAGTGTTACTACCGAGACAGTAGCTCTCCACGTACTGCACCCACTTTCGCTTCAATAAAAAATTTTTTTATTGCAGTGATTTTGAGTCTTATAGGACAACGCTAGGTGGGACCCACTGATAGTGCCGGCTGTGTGTCAGCTGCTGTGTTCCATTCAATAAGAACTAGAAATTAGGGATGTCAGCGTGAAGAATCCATCTCTTCTTTCACCGTGTTTTCACACTGGTTTGAGTGACAAATGAGCGAGCAGAATGTATCGATGTGTCATCTTTACAACCCTATGTTACTGAATGGATGTGTCATCTTTACAGCCCTACTTCACTGAATAGATGTGTCATCTCTACAAAAATTCGGCGCACGCTCTCTTTATTTCGCACTCTTTCATCCTAGCTCGCGTGGTGAGAGAGTGTGCCGAATGAAGAGAAGGCATACCTTGTACTCCGAAGGTGTCCAGCACTCGACAGGTGAACCAAAGTACCTCAACATGTCCATTTCCTGATTATCCCACTTCTTTCGAAATAAGACACTCTGTTGGACGGCTTCATTCAAACAATTTCCAAACATTCAAACAGTTCGTAAAAAATTACAAGAACTGACTGTTCCGCAGAGACAATGACGCAGAAGATGAGGAGCATGAGTGCAGTGGTGAGGTAACTGAGGCGATCTATGCCGTCTGCGAGAGGATGAGGACGGAAGAAGCTCAGCCACGATGTCATACTGAGGAAACACAAAGTGAGGTAGAGCGCAAACCGTGAAGATTAGCATAGAAAGACAGTGAAATGAGCAGCCGAGCACATCAATTGGTAAGTATTTATAAGTGTAAGTACTACATGAAAAAAAGAAAGGCGACAGTCTGGAGGATCATAATTTTTTTTTGTTGAATTACTATATTTTACTTATCTGGGGCAGACAGGACCCATGAGAGAATAGATGGGGGCGATACAAAATAGAAGGAGAAATTGATGATTCGCAGATTATCAGTTAAAGCGATAATAAGCTACATAGTGGAACATATGAAATATATCTTCAATCACGAATAGGACACCGACAGGGTTACAAACAGGGTAGAATGCTAACCGCTGCTCTCACTACTGAGTAGAGTTGTCTTAAGGTGTTTTGCCGTATGGTACTGCGAGGAATGAGAGGAAGAGGAAAAGAAGGGATAAAAGTAGAGTTCAAAAAATACCGAGCTGGTATCCTTTCTTGCTCACACAGGCATAATATTTATGCATACATGAAATTATACTCGAAGCTGATATCATGTTTCTCGTCGAATAGTCTTCATTTATTTCCATGAACAACGGCAGTGGACGGCGTGTCGTTGCCAAGAGACAACTGAAAAATTATTTCTATATCGTAAACATGTATTTCACACTCTCAAACATGCAAAACAAATGACTATATTAATTTAACACAAATCAGTGACGAATCTATTTATCGAATTTATCACAACGAAACTCACATCGTCCGTAAATTTCTGGAAGAGAGCATCGGCAATTTCCTTAGTGACAATAGCTCCGGCTTCAGCTTCGATAAATCGCATGGCCAGAGTTGTGTCTAGAATAGAGACAGTTGCTATTCTAATATAAGTAGAGTTCTTTTATTGGAAAATTTTCCGGATTTCCAATAGCGCGAACAAAGGATTTTCCCTCCCTTTCATTTTCCAATAACGATCTCGAGCGCGGCGCTCATTTTTCCAATAGTTATTGGATTTCCAATAAGGAATGAACGGTCATTTTGAGAGTGAAAATCCTTTGTTCTCCTTATTGGAAATCCAATAACTAATGGATTTCCAATAAGAATCATTTTCCAATAAGAGACCGCATTGTTCTCGGCCGTTATTGGAAAATGAGAGGGAGAGCGATGGATTTTCCAATAAAGATTCATTTTCCAATAAGAGAACTCTAAATATAAGTCTAAGTAGATTTGGTCCGACTGCTTACCTGGTTGGACTCCAGATACGGCGAATCGATTGACCATGAGATTCTCGCCGTCCTCAGTGGTGGTTTGTTGCTGGAATTTATAAAGCACAACATCATGATAACAATACAAACCACACTTCATTATACACACTTTCCTTGGCATGGGAGGGGAAATGGAATGAATGCGACTGGAAACAATGGAACGTACTGTGGATAACCAGCGCTTGCATGCCGAAACTCGAGCAGATGCAATGAAAATGTGATATGCAGTGTAGATGAGATTGACAAGAGACGCGGAAAGAACTGCCAGGAACCAGAACCTGAAAACTAATTGTTCAATATCAAGTAAGATGATTAAATTCATCCCCTTTTTCATCTATCGATGCCATTTTTCGGGGTTTTTTAAGGTTTCGGAATCGGACAAGGGGTGTAGTAACACGAAACATGCAACAAAACTCACCAGAGGAACCGGTAGATCGTCTCGTTGAGCTCATTGATGCTGATCGTGCATTGAACTGTGTATCTGCTGATGCCTCCGTGCTTGCGTATCGCGACATCACACAGGGTCTCTTGAGGAAACGCTGGACTATTTACTGCCTGGAATATCTGGAGTTTCGAATGCTCAGCAAACTCAATGTGCTGATTAGCAAGCCATTGATTGTCCGGAATAGAGCAAGGAAAGATGTAGGGGAGAGGAGAGCATGTAAATCACTAGCTTCCTCCGGTCTCTTCCTCCCTCCACTCAATTCTTCAAAGGTCAGCTACGTGTGGATTGGGAAATAATCTCACGATAATGGCAACTATTTTTTTTTCTTTTTGGAACACTTTTCTCATCATGTCAGAACTGATACGAACTTTGAATGCCCATAAAAGGTTTCCATTGCCGACATTGTAAGTAATGAGAAGAATTTGGAGGAGAAGATTTGCGATGTTCGCAATCTGAAAAATATCTTGAAATTCAATTTTGATTTGGAGCCTCGCCTTAGTGCTAAAGTAGAGAGCGGCTGCGCACCAATGTCCCCTGAAATGTGATCGTTTCATTATCTAGCTTTGAATTTACATCCGTTTCCAAACCCAAGCGTAAGAAAGGATGGAGTAGCGTGTATTGTCGTAGGATAACGGTGGAACTCTCATCTCTTACTCGATGCATTTGAAGATGCGTCGATCGTTGCATCGGTTTGTAAAAGTTGCGTCATAAAGGTAGGTAGCGATACTCTCCGCAACAAATCTTCGTTGATCCTCAGGTAGTTTGCGCATCTTGCCAGCATCAGAAGTGACGCACTCGACATCCACTCCTGAAAGAAAACACTACATCTTCCCAGTTTGCAGAACGAGTGCGCGAAATGGCCGACAGATAGCTTACCCGTCAATTTGTTGATCAAAATCCAGATAAAATGCGGCAGATAGAACATGACAGCTTGGATGGCGAGGATAATTGGCATCCATTGATACACAGAAGAAGCTGCCTGAAAGCAACGGCGTCAGCTCACTGTGATACATACAAAGGGCGAATTCCGGAATGCCAACGAACTAGAGTTCGAAATACGGGTAATTGTCGCTTGAAATCGCACACTCTTGCGCCTCTCCGACCGGAGAGAGAGCGTGGAAAATGAAGAGATGATTACCCGTATTTTGCACTCTACTCTGGTGTGCTTCCCCAACTTGGATCCAAGTAAAAAGGGGTTTCCAACTTGGATCCAAGTACAGTATCCCGGCCTCGGGAACCCAACTTGGATCCAAGCAGGAATCCAACTTGGATCCAAGCAGTTCTTGCCCCGTCGCGTCTAACACACACCAAGCCTATAAGGTCCTTTTTCGCAGTTCTGTTTTGACTGCCTTCGGGCACGAGTGTGATTGACTGTCTACGGTCCACGGTCCCCAGTAGGACCGTATTTTGGATGTGACCGGCCCGACATGGTCTAACCGTGTGGGGCCTTTGGTTACTGTATGAGATTACTGTATCTCATATTATCAATCAATAAAAAAGAAGGCTACAGTAAACCCTTTCCAAGTTGGATCCAAGTAGAATTCCAAGTTGGATCCAAGCAAAAATCCAAGTTGCCCCCAGGCCTGGTCGCAACTTGGATTTTTGCTTGGATCCAACTTGGATTCGCACACCAGAGTACAACGAACCCGAGCTGATCGTTCTGAACCATCTTCAATTTCGTCTTCGGAGGGGAAAGTGTACGTATTGGCGCCGAAGCAGTAGCTCTCCACGTACTGCTCCCACGCACTTTTGAATTCCAACGGCGTCCAGCACTCGATGGGCGAGCCGAAGTATCTCAACGAATCTATTTCGTTATTGTACCATCTAGAGTTCGAAATACGGGTCGTCGTCTCTTCATATCACATACTCTATCGTCACTCTGACCGGTGAGAGAGTGTGTGTAATGAAGAGACGATTACCCGTATTTCGAACGCTACTGCGGACCACTTTCGAAAATGAATGGAACTGACTGCTTAGCGGCGACAATAATGCACAAGCCGAGGAGCAGTAGTGCAGTGATGAGGTAATTGAGGCGATCGATGCTGTCGGACAGCGAGTGAGGTCGAAGACAGTTCATCCAGGGCGTCATATTGCTACTGTGCAATAATGATCGTATTCGATAGGCGAATGTTTCAAAAAAAGGTGATATGTGGAGAACAGCGCGATTTTTAGTTGAATCACACGTCAATGATAGCGAAAGTGATAGGGAAAGTAGCGCACGAAATAGAAAGAGCGATTACTAATTGGTGATGATTACTAAGTAGTAGAATGTGCTCTGTTTCGAGTTCATTGGAATCGAATAGGAGCATTCCATGCTACTATCGTTTAATTAAATTTGATTCTCCCTCATCAAACACTCGTGCGATCACATTGCAAACATGCTTTGTATTAAGATGCGTCTAAGATCTAGGGATGGTTTGGCAAGAAATTGTCTCTCCTTTTTGCACACTCTCTCATCGGTCACAATCGGAAAGACGGGAGTATGCGAATTGAGGAGAACCATTGCTTGCGAAGCCATCTGCACTATCAGTGTGTTCAGTGTGTTATCAGTGTGGCCGCCGTAGTCGCGCATGCTCCTTACTCCTCCCCTAATGAGATATAGACACAATGTGTATTCACGATGATGGATTTGTGATATCCGTGCAATAGTAGATTTACCGTGAATGAAAGTCGAGTGTGGAAGAGCGCAAAAGAGGATACCCGAGATAGATAGTGAAAGGCTCAGTCGAACAGAGAAATGAAATTGCGAGTAGGAGGAAACATGACAAAAGAGAATGGCGACAGTGCTACTATCAAACTGGGTTGACTACTAACTACTAGGCTTGGCTGGCCCTACCCTTTATTTTGCATACTCTATCGCCGATCAGAGAGGCTAGAGCGCGAGCAGAATTATGAGAGACTATGGTCCGTAATTAGAACTCTAGCATTAATCGATGGTTCTCTCACTGAAGAGTAGAGCTGTCGAAAGGAGGTTCGCCGTCTCCTCATGCTGGACACACTCTATATAGATGCATACTAGCGTTCGGAATCCGGGTCACTGCCTCTTCATTTCGCACACTCTCTCGCCTCTCTGACCGGCGAGAGAGTGTGGGAAATGAAGAGACTGCGACCCGTATTGCGCGACCTTGTAGGGCTAAGTGTCTAGTGCGTATGCGGAAACTGTCAACATCCTCCTCACAACTTTCGCGAGAGTTGTGAGGGATTTTCGAGAGATTTTCGAGATACAGATCTTAAAATTTGCGACAAAAATCAGGTGAATGCGGGTAATTTCATGGATAATGAATAAATGATCAAAGAGTGTATTCTTTAATAAAGACTGCACAAAAGATATATCAGCCTCATAAAAATTGTACATGTACAGTTTTTGTAACAGCAAACATAACGGAAAAAAGTTTATTTTCCCTTCACAACCCTTACAATAAAAAAATGATCGGAGAATGTAGTCTTTATCGTTCAGACCAAGCGAAAACGGGCATTTTTCAGGAAAGTATGGAAAAGTTCCTTGATTTCCTTCTCGTATGCCTCTCTTTCTTTGTTCGAATAAGAGAAATGAAAGCCACAGAGTTCGGCACAAATGCTGTTCGATCCTTCCTTTTTAGATAAGAGAAGTGAACAGCTGAAAAGAAAGCATCAACATAATGAAATATAGATGTTATGTGTAGTAATGGTTTCTGTGTCAATCAGTGAATCAATTATTGTTCTCTCTAAGTGCGATACTTACTCATTCTCGCATTCGCTGGTCTCCTTCCACAATGTATAGCTATCTTTCCGAATGTAATGCTGAAATTTTAAGAAGGTGCATAGTTGTATCGGAAATAATAGGAAACTTCATTACAGTGTGATCACAATATATAGATAATGAGCAATTAACGCACATTTTGCTTAGTATGCAAGTATGAGAATCTTTTGCAGTCGATCCTGCATTTACAGCCGGGGTTTTCATCGTTAATGCAAGAGTTTTTGTCGTCCCAGTGGCAGAATACCAGATAACATCTAGAAAAGTAGGAACGCATGCATATTTCTCCAATATGCAAGTGATATCAGTCAATTATCCAGTAGAGAATTCGTACTATATCTCGAGAAATGAGTTGCAGTCTCTTGATTTCACACACTCTCTTGCCAGCTCGAATGACGAAAGACTAGGAATAGGAATGAAGAGACGTCGACTCGTTTCTCGTTCTCTAATACGTACCCAACTTTCGCGCGATCCAATTCGGTGCTTGGATATATGCTGTGGTAGAACTAAAAGTGGTATTACATTTTTGTTGCACGATTTTATTCTAACCCATCAAAAACGACAACAAAAAATGAAAGGACCAATCCAACTCTCCCTTCTTTTCAAATATTGCCAATTAATAATACCGACATATCCAACCTAAAAAAATGTAACTAACCGTCATCATGTTTATTCCGAAACCACTCATTCGAGTCATTCCATCATCGCCAAATCCTTCTTTCATGCAGATGATGAGAACAAATAATAGGATGAGACAACGCATTTCTCAATGAATCCTGAAAATTTTTCTTGAAATTTTGAAAATTGAAAGGGAGATCACCAATAACCGAGGGTCGACCGCACGGCGCAAGTAAGAATATGTGAAATGTCATTTTTCAATTTGTTTTTTCTGAAAAATATTATATTGTCTCTTCCCCCTCTTCATTTTTCATTCCATTCCACCAGTTCTTACTCGCGTCGTGCGGTCGACCCGCGGTTTTCGGTATTTTCGTTTTCAATTTTCAAAATCTCTAGCCAAATTTTCAGAATTCATTGAGAAATGCGTTTTCTCATCCTATTCTTCGTTCTCTTCCTCTGCTTGAAAGCCGGATTTGACGATGATGAAATGAGTGTGATGAATGAATTCGGCGCCAACATGATGACGGTAAGTTGTTATCCGAAGATGGAGGTATATGCTTAAAGAAGGAGAGGCACGAATGCTGGCTCAATTATCATAAGCGAGCGGCGCGTGCCGATTTGCATGCGCCGTCTCTTCCTTCCCCTTCTCTCCCTAGCCCGTTGCCTGCACCGCAGGTTCATTTTGGCAAGCAGCCAATCGACCATTACTCAGTTCAAACGAAAATTGAACTCATGTGAATTTCGAAAGTGTGTTAGGGTGCTCGTGTCACATCATCTCACATAGAGAACTCAAGTAGCCAGATATTCGTGTCACTCCCCCTTTAATCTACTCCCAAGAATTCAAGTAAACGTGTAGGAGGAGTAGCCATTCGTTGTATTTGCGCACGCTGAATTAGAAAACTCAGCAGAAAAATCAAAGACGATTTTAGTTCTACTTCAGTCACAAAGCTCTCTCCGATCGGGACCGCGCGAGAGTTGGGTAAGTATTAGGGCTGGCTAAACGGTAGCGGGATAGCGGCCCCGCTACGCCCGCTACCTCCCGCTACGTTTCGGGGAGGGGAGAGGAGCGCGAAGCTCCGCCCCTTTCTCTCGCCTCCGCCTGCTCTTCCTAAACCGTATAGAAAAGTGCGCGCGCTTTATTGAAGAACGCGTGGAAAAGCTCCCTTCCCCGAAACGTAGCGGGAGGCAGCGGGCGTAGCGGGGCCGCTACGTTTTCCCTCCCTCGTAGCGGGGCCGCTACGTGACCTCTCCCCGTAGCGAAACCTAGTAAGTATTGTTTATGTAGCGAATGGTGTCGCCGTCTATAAATGAAAGAGACATTCTCATTTTACAGCTCTTCGATGAAACGAAACGAGGGAATGAGAGTGTAAATCTCCTTCATTTAGTGATTGCTCTTGTATATTGAAGACAAATTCATACTTTAATGCTTCACTTTTGATAGATGATACATTGTGTTCTGCCACTTTGACGACAAAAACTCTTGCATTAACAATAAGAAGGTGGCCTGTAATTGCGACAAGAACTGCATCAACTTCGCTGACCTTTATACCAAGCAAAATGTGAGGTTATTGCTCATTATCTATCGAGATCATACTGTAACGGAGAGTATATTTCGACATATGGGTAAAATGTAATCTCCGTTTCTTTCCGTTTCTCTTCCCCTCTCTGACTTTGATAGAGCAGTGAAATTAAGAGATGATCGCCATATTTTGAACTTTAATTGAGTGTGTCTCTTAATATGTAGGAGTAGGAATATTCCTGAGATAACAACACAGATCTTTGAAATTTCAGCATTACATTCGGAAAGATAGCTATACATTGTGGAAGGAGACCAGCGAATGCGAGAATGAGTAAGTATCGTATTTAGAGAGGACAATAATTGATTCACTGATTGACACAGAAACCATTACTACACATAACATCTATATTTCATTATGTTGATGCTTTCTTTTCAGCTGCTCACTCCTCTTATCTATAAAGGAAGGATCGGACAGTATTTGTGCCGAACTCTGTGGCTTTCATTTCTCTTATTCGAACAAAGAAAGAGAGGCATATGAGAAGGAAATCAAGGAACTTTTCCATACTTTCCTGAAAAATGCCCGTTTTCGATTGGTCTGAACAAAAAAGAATACATTCTCCGATCATTTATTCATTGTTCACGGGAGAGAACGTATTTCCTTTGCAAACTCATTCGATTCTTTTTTTCTTACTATTTCCACTATTCGATGACTCATGCCAAAAAAGAGAGAGAGAGAAAAAAGAGACGGGGAAGATACGGGGAAGGAACACTTTCGCAGTACTTCCCGTGCGCAGGTTTTCGAATGACATCAATAATCGCAATTTTCGTCATTTTCTCGCTTGTCACGCCAATTAGAAATCTGCCAGCTGATTTGGGTGAGCTTGTTTGAACTTATTCGATGTTTCGGAAATTCTCTTTTTTATATCTCTTGTAAAAGGTATGTCGCAAACAGATGAAAAATATGCACTACTGCCACATTTAGATATTTTTCCTAATCAGATCCTCTTCAATCCCGGGGGATCTGATTGGGATAAATATCTGGTTCTCTATTCACATTTATTCAAATTATTATTCATCACGAGGCAGATTCAAGCAAACTGATCGAATTTTAGACTGTCATAAAGGCTCTTCGGTACATGAACGGTGGTGTTTCCTTCCACTGATCTATTCACAGAAAGGACATGATTTCGATGTGAGTGATCAATTGCAAGTAATTACCAAATATTTGATGATATGTTATAGTTTTTTATTGAATAATATGTTAGCATGTTTATATATTTAAGTTTATATATTAGTACATTCAACATTTTCATAATATTAACAAATAGTTAATATATTATATATATTACAAATATTACAAGGCAGCCTCTTCTTTATGCACATCCCGAGGCTCTCATCTTCCTGAGATAACTACCGAAGACGTTTGTGTCGTACATTTTATATTAAATTATTTGATTTTACTTTCATTTATTAATCATTGCTCAGGATAATGAGGCAATCAAGAATTACGGTGTTGAATTATGGACTTCTTTGGAATGCGACAGTATGCATTTTTTTGTACTCAATTGTATTGAATAATGCCTTGTTTAGAACACGGAAAGCATTATTTAGGTCGCTCAAAAACGAATACATAACACGCGTGTCACCTAAGAATCACATAAAATCGAGGGAGGTTTGGCACATATTTTGACCTATTGCATTCTCAGCGTTTTTCGATAACCCTTGGGGTCCCCACGAGATAGAGAGCTTTGTTCCATATGTTCAATTACAAGTGCAAGTGCATTACAAGTGCATCTCCAAACTTTTTGAAACCTAGAAAACCCTATGTTTGAAGCACTGTTTCTTTGTCCACTATCGACCCAGAATTTAGCCATGAGAAAGTAAGTAGCTTCAAAATTTATGGAGATTACGCCTGTGCAAATGGAACATTGATATTTCTACCGACATCTACATGAATCGATTTGTCACCACAAATCGATTCTCGAAGTACCAATCGATAGAGCTCGACGAGACCGAAAATATGGAACAAAGATCTCGTGGGACCCCAAGGGCTATCGAAAACCGCGTTCATCTCAATTCTAATTTTTTCAATATGACAGGTTGAATTCGATTCTTAGGGGACACGCGTGATATATGTAGATACATAAGTTCATTCAAGGAAAAAATGGTTCAGCAGAAGGATACATAATTTTTGAGGGGATTGCGAACTTCATGTTTAGTGACAATGGGCCAAAGGAATGTAACAATTTTATACAGGAAGCGGAACGTGGAACTGGAAAAATGAAACGAATTCGGAATTCATGGCATTCAAAGAAGACACTGGTAATCGAACAATTTGTTTTACAAAATAAATAAATACACGTATTACAGACCGAACTTGCTCCAATTCGAATGATCGGGTGATCGTTGATCAAAATGGAATTTGGGTTAAACACGCAAGCACACGACTTCTCAACAACATCCTATGCGTAAGGTAGCAATGTTTATTTCTGTTCATTTTTTTTTACTTTCAATCATAACATATTCTGTTGAGTAACCGTTTTGTTTGTGGTGAAAACAATCCATCCGGAAATCCATCTTCCGATCTACCACATGTTTGTAGTTGATCAGAGAGAAAAAAAGGGACAAAATGTAAAGTTGTTGTGTCAGCGATTAGTGGTGGCCGAATATTAAATTGATTATAGAGCGCGATTGCTTTGAAAATTGTAGACTGGACTAATATCAGCAAGCGGAACACTGTCCTGATACTCGCTAATAGGACTGAAATCCCTCGAGTGTGCCCACTCTTCGAATGCTAGTTCCTGCAGAAGGCAGTTATACTACTTAATCGCGCGTGTCGAAGAATGACTGGACTCGGCTCTTACCAAAATGGATTAGTCTCCTTTTTCCCCTTACTCTCTCGCTAATCCAATCAATGCGCTCGAATAGGTCGTTGACCGGAAAAAAATGTCCATTCTTTGTGAAGAGGGTGCAGAATGAAAAGAAATTACCCGCTTTTCAAGTTGCCTTCGCCTGTTGGAGGGAGCGATTCTTTGCCCGTGTAACATTTACGCTGCGAATTGATTCATCCTTATTTCAGACCACGAAAGGTGACGTTACACACATAAGGAAAAAAGATATTTGATGAAAATCGATAAATATATAATTTGATATATATATGTGTGATGCAAACGAAACAACAACAACCAAGAATATACTGAAATGGTTTATCGTTTGGCCGGCACGGTAAAATCGAGCATCCCTGACACGCTCATACCAAATTGAAATACACAAGCTCAAAATTAAGGGGTTATGGACCCGCATTACTTAAGAGGCCGTTCATATGAAAATCGAGCTCGGCACAGTCAAAAAATCCAATTTTCTCTATGTTTGTGTATAGGGTTTTTCGAATATGCTGAAGGCGATGGGCGTATTCATTTTGCTTTGAAAATGTTCCGTTATTTTCAGACGACGCCACGTCAAAAACAGATTTCTTGGCGACTACGAAAGCTATTAATTCATAAAAATTTGTACGTTGGGGTCAAATTAAAGAAGGCGTCCCACGAACCGCGCGTGCGATTATGCAAAGTGAGAAATGAGGGAGAGCGCTCTCCTCGTTTCGCACACTCTCTAGCTCGTTGCCTGCGTTCAGTTGGCACACAGCCAACTGCTCATATCTCAGTTCAAACGAAAATTGAACACATGGGAGTTTCGAGAGTGTTATCGTGTCTCCACGACCCACTATCTCACAGCAAGAACTCAGTTAGCCAGATATTCGTGGGACGCCTTCTTTAACAGGTGGACACACCTGACCGAGTATGACAAATGGACGATTCCCGAAGGACACGAATTCTAACTTCATGGTTTCCTTATTCACACAAACAATCGCAAGGCAATCCAAGAACCCGCTGGAGAGACTCATTACATGCTATAATCGGTCTGGTTGTAGATTTCGGACTGGTTGTAGAGAAAAGAATGGTTGTATATCTCAGGCATACATAACAAGAAGAGATCATCATTTTACCTAACATCCATACACATGATTCTGATAAGAGCCCGTTCACATTAGAATCGAACAACGGCCGGCACAGCTCAAAAGTGTCAATACTCTGAAACTGTGCGATGTGGGGCTCTCATGGGTGCTGAAAACGATGGGCATATTGATTTTTCATCTAGGACCTTCGTTGGCTTCAGACGGCGTCGCGATGATGCCAATTTCAAAGTGAAAAGCGCTCAGGGAGACTATGATAGATCGGACCGGAATGATACAAGGATTCCAAATATGTTTTTCTTTTTTCATTCTAGCGTGCGATGAAGGTTTTACGCGAAAGATAGTGAATCAGATTGTAAGTAAATTTTGCCATCCTTCCACTTGTTTACAGCCTTTGATCTACCCCGAGTCTCTCCATCCGATTGATCGCTTCCTCTGCCCAGACAGTCTGTTCCTCCACCCTTCCGATCTCTGTACTCTCTTGCTTTCCCCTTATCTCTCGCTAGTCTGATAGACCGATAGGGAAGGAGGAAGCGATCAATCGGATGGAGAGACTCGGGGTAGATCAAAGGCTGTAAACAAGTGGAAGGATGGCAAAATTTACTTACAATCTGATTCACTATCTTTCGCGTAAAACTTTCATCGCACGCTAGAATGAAAAAAGAAAAACATATTTGGAATCCTTGTATCATTCCGGTCCGATCTATCATAGTCTCCCTGAGTGCTTTTCACTTGGAAATTGGCATCATCGCGACGCCGTCTGAAGCCAACGAAGGTCCTACATGAAAAATCAATATGCCCATCGTTTTCAGCACCCTTGAGAGCCCCAGATCCCACAGTTTCAGAGAATGGACACTTTTGAGCTGTGCCAGCTTGGTTCAGATTTGTCCGATTCTTAGGCGAACGGCCTCATAAATGATTAATTGATTGATCTACCTCTAAATGGAGCCGGCCCTATAATGACATCAATGATGTGTGCAACATATTTGAATCCAGTTGATTTGTCAAATAGATAAATTTTCGGATTCTTGGGATATCTCCTCCTTGCAATTAGAGAATTAAGTTATTTACACCGGACCAAAACAGGGCCGTTGTGAAGCCTTTGCTATTGCAATGCCGAATTCCAATATTCGATGCCATTCAGTAGCAGTATGTCTAATTCTCTAAAGAAAATTCTGGCAAAAAAATCCTCATTTCAGGTCGCTTTTCTCTCGCGCGCTGAATGACTCGGGAGCGCGCGGCCACACAAATGAGTAATCCCCCTTCATACCTGTATGCGATGACGCATGTCAATAAAATACGGAAAACAGAGATATTTCATCCTTGGAAGGTTCACTTTCGCTGTGACACGGCTCTTTAAGAAAGAAGCGGAGTACTCCGCAAAAGAACGCGTCACGCGAGTAATGTTGCGTAGTGCACTTTTTTTGTAAATTTATATAGAATCAGAGAAATTCTTGAGTTTAGGTCGGGCATTCGGCTGCATGTGCAAGATTTTAATTTGCAAATGCAGTAAATTCGCAGATGCTCTCGAGTACTTGCATGCGTTGAAAAATACTGACAAAGAATCGTTATTATTTCAATTCAATTCAATTATTTATCTACCAGTGGGAGTACATTCTTCGACATAGTTCGGTGAAGGTCCGCCGTCTTGGTGGCGATTCGGCTTGGGGACGGGTTGGGCTTCGGGGAAAGCAGCAGGTCGGGTGTGATGTAGCAAGGTAGAGTTGTAAAAGTCAACCAGAAAAAAAAGATATAGAGGGAAAAGAGAGAAGGTGGGATCGAAATTTACATGGTGCGATTGCAGACAATATAACAGAAAGCGCATTCTATCAATTAATAGTCCTAGTTACAAAACTTGAGGGAGGCAATGACGGCGAATATGCACATCAACTACAATTGAGCAGCGATAGATGGTCGAGTTCTCCATTGTCTCAATGGTAGAAGCGCTCGAAGGAATCGCGATCTGGTGACGGGGCTCGGAGCGTTCCATTTCTCGAGGACGAATGAATCCTTCCGCTTTCTGGTTGTCACTCGATCTTCATCCCTCGACATCCAATTGCCAGTCCACGATCGCAGTCCGTATGTTCCATCTGCCAAGAAGATGACGTCCCAGTGTTCACACGGAGATTCGCGGTCGGTGAGAAGGACTGTTCCGTTCGAGCGTCCACATAGGAACTGGTGAGGCTCGCGGAACGTCCTTATGACCGCCTGAATTGCCATCATTTATTTGGTTGAAGAACTGTATCAAGTCACCTTGTTAGGCTGCGTGGTGGACGATTGGAGAACCCAGTGGGCCAGATCACCCAGATTCGGGGATAACTCAACGCCCCATAGATGGCGATCGGACGGTTAAGCACAGGCATATCTGCCTGACTTTGTTCGGATCGTTATCTCCGCGCACGGACTTGAGCTGCATAATAAGATACATAAAGATCCTCCTTTCAATATTCGGAAACAAAACTGGAATTTGGCTCACTTTGCTTGTGGAGGGAACGAGATGGCACCGATCACGTGAGCAAGACTGAGCTCCTGAATATCAATTATGATTCAGAAAATTGAATCGATATTTAATTACCTCTTCAGTATAGCCCACAAGCCTCTCTCTAAGCTTGTAGAGTGCAATCGCCATGCTGAGGAATACGAGAAGGATACACAAGATGATAGCAAGTGTCCAAGTTGTTGGAAAGCTGAATTTTTTCATGATTTACATTCGAGATGATTTCAACATGGCTACAGCACTTTCAATGTCATTCAATGCTCTTGAACTCATGCAAATGCAAACGTTTAAAAGAAAATGCAAACGTTTAAAAGAAGGCGAAAAAACAAAAAAAAGAATGCACATACCTGTCATCGCTACTTTCCTCTATGGCAGCACTGAAATGAGTCAGAATACCGTCAAGCGGGAGGAAAATGAACCAAGCACGGGAAAATCCGGGAAAATCCGGGGAAAACCCGCACCTGCTGGCAAACGCGCCAGAGTTGATGAAATGACTCAATATTTGGATTTTGGGTGTTTCAAGTGATTATCTAAAATGTATCGTGAGGGAATTTTAATTGGTTGATTCTAAATAGTCAAACGCGTGTATCCAAATGTCATCCGGGAAATTAAATTTTGAGAGCCGGGAAATGGCAAACTCAAAATCTCAGGGAATTGATATTTTTATGTTAATTGGGATTTTCAGTAATGTCTAGAATATTAGGAAGTTCAGCCCCACAGATTTTGGCGATTTCGACGTTACACCATTTCC
Organism: Pristionchus pacificus; assembly: GCA_000180635.4. NCBI lineage: Eukaryota > Metazoa > Nematoda > Chromadorea > Rhabditida > Neodiplogasteridae > Pristionchus > Pristionchus pacificus. The sequence goes on from CM026575.1 coordinate 37,273,194, forward strand.
CGGCTCTCAAAATTGCATTTCCCGGATGACGTTTGGATGCATCCGTTTGACTATTTAGAATCAACCAATTTAAATTCCCTCACGATACATTTTAGATAATCACTTGAAACACCTAAAATCCAAATATTGAGTCATTTCATCAACTCTGGCGCGTTTGCCAGCAGGTGCGGGTTTTCCCCGGATTTTCCCGGATTTTCCCGTGCTTGGTTCATTTTCCTCCCGCTTGACGGTAGTCTCAGAAAATAAGGCAAAACAAGATTTAAGCATGCATGGAACGGTTCCTATAGGTCCTATTCCCTTGGCGTGCGCTTAAATAATTAGGTAGTTTGATTAGATCAGGTAAGTATAATTATTAAACCTATAAAACTAAACCCTTATTGTTAAGCATTTGTCAGAAAATTCGATATCAAGTGATCAAAAACGTATTACGACCAAGCCGACCTGAATTACCTTCCCTCGCCCATTCTTTCAGCTACTCTTCTGACCGGACTCATTGTTTTCAGGGCGAGCAACCCGAACTGTACCAAATATTTCGTTCGCTTAGTGCAATGGTTGCAAGAATTTAAAGTAGCATTTATACAAACATGACAAAAAAAACAAAAAAAATTTTTGCTACGTACTATACCGAAATCTCTGCCTTATTACAGAGAATTCCGGTTATGTGTTCGCGGTGTGGTTTAGCAAACGGACAGTTAATAATAAATATTCATTTACTAATCACAAGGAACAGACAAAGGGGTGATACTATGACGAAAGTGGAAGGAAGAAGTAAATGGTAATTGACTGGATTGGATAGGATGTTTGGATAGAGTATTGGATGGATCAACTAGGAATACCTGATTGAATGCGGTGGTGTGGATACTGGAAGAACTCTGCCCCGTCGCGGCGGCAAGAGTGTGGTGGGTGGTGGTGTGGATACTGGAAGAACTCTGCCCCGTCGCGGCGGCAAGAGTGTGGTGGGTGGTGATTGATGATGGCTCTGCCCCGTTGAGTTGACCTCAAACTTGGGTAATTAAACCTGGTAATGGATGAATCGCAACGCGAAATGGGTGGACAGAGCAAATAATGGTGAATAATAATAATAAACCATAAGAACAACCGTCATGGACGGTTTAATGGAGAGAAAAAGGAAAATAATTTAGGCCAGAATTGGAAATAGTGGATGATAATAGTACGGTAGGTTTTCCCGGTAAGAACCTCGGGAAATTCAAATGGAACGAGAAAATGGACGTGTGATTTCTGGTAATACGGTAGTGATGGTTATCGATGACTGAATATATATTATGGAATGATTTTATATTTAATTATTATTGTATTTGGGTATCGAATCCGATGGAATTCGGTACACTCCGGGGGCGGAGGATGGATGGATGGACATGGAAATGGAGATGGATGATGGATGATAGGTTGACAATTCAGTGATGAGATGACGTGAACAACAATGTCCATCTAGTGATGGGTGAGCAGGTAACGAACAATGAACGATTAATGAACGGGTGACAATGAGCGATACGAACTAATGAAAACAATGAACGAGTCGTACGGGGGGGAATGCTATGATGACGGGAGATGCAGTTGAAGTTGTCGGCGAAGCGATAGACGAAGGGTCACTAGTGTGCCAGTAATTCGTAGAATGGAATGAAGTGAGAGATGGAGTGGATGGATAGATAGGTGTGTGTAGGAATGATCACTATGGGTGGAATGGGATGGTGGAATAGTGGGGTGTATGACCAGTAACTCAACAACTGGATTAAGCATGGATGAATGTACCTGGATAATCTTTCCCATTACGGGCAACGCTATCTGGTGGATGGGCAACATTGCCAAGTGAGTGGGCAATACTGTTAACTGCGTGTGGAATTGATTGGAAGGGTCGGTAGGCGGCTGCTGGTCGATCGTGGATGGAAGTCGATTGGAGGTCTGGAATTAATGGAAATAAATGGATGGTGTAATTACAATGCATATTGGAATCCTGGGGGGGGGAAGGCGAAGGGAAGGTGGAAGAAGTGGCTATAGAGATGGTTGAATGGTTTGAGACCTTGTTTTCATTGGATGGTGATTGGATGGGTTGGATTGGTAGAAAAAATGGATTGGGAAGTGCCAGTGATTGACAACTACTGCAAGAATTGCACGGTGTCGGTAGATCACTACCAGTGCTTGGCAATGGCTAGCAATAGTGTACGGTGTCGGCGGATGATGGGGGAATGTACCAGTGATTGGCAACTACTGGGTGGATTGCACTGTATTGACCTGACACGTGAGTGGCCTCAAAAACAAGCGCTTGGATTCCACCAGCTAGTAGCGCTCGGTGTCGGTAAATGGATGGGATGGATGGGGTACCAGTGCTTGGCAACTACGTAGTGGATTGCACGGTGTCGGTAGATGACTACCAGTGCTTGGCAACCACTATCGTAGCGCGCGGTGTCGGTAAATGAGTGGGATAGGGTGGTGTACCAGTGATTGGCAGCTATGGATTGGATTACACGGTGTCGGTAGATCACTACCCGTGCTTGGTAATCGCTATCCTAGTGTACGCGGTGTCGGCACATAATGGAAGATGGAATGATTAGATGAGTAAGTGGAACGTTGGACTGTGGTGTTAGGATGACGTTGTAATGGATGGTTGAGATCCCGGGATCTACAAATTGTTGCTAGCGGATGAATTGAATGGGTTGGGAGACTGTTTCTCACAAAGAGACTTGTGATGCTTCTCAGAACAGTCAGTGCACTTCTTACTGCAGTCTGCAGAAGAATGTTTGCTAGAGAAGCAACAGAAGCATAGTGATTTGTTACGTAGGATGGTCTTCCTGTCCTTGACTGATTTGACTGTAGTACACTCTCCACTGTAAGCATGGAGTCCACAGAAAACACAAATGGGTCCGTTGGATTGCTTTGGAGATGGATATGGATGGTTAGTGCTGCCCATAGTCGTTCCTGGCAGTTGGGACTTCGAGTCAGAATTGTTGAAGTGAGTTACGGTAGGATTCTGGATGGGGTTGGTACGTTCGGAGATAGCATTGGTAATGGTTGCTTCCTCTTGCTCTAATCGAAGCGTCTCTTCGATGAACTCGAGAGCGGCCAACAACGTTGTTGGTTTCCGCTTCCAAACTACCGCGATGAACCGAGGGTGGATGCGGTCCACGAGTTGCTGTTGTGTCAACAACTAGTTGATCCCGCTTCCCTCGTCGATGGTTTGTACTAAGTTGATCATGGATCGGACAGCATCTAGTTGGTCATCTAGTTTGATGGACTTAGCGCGAATCCTGAGTAGCGATTGGAGAAGGGTAGCCTGAGTTAAGTCGGACCGACCATACTCAAGTTCCAGTCTCTCAATGATTCTCTTGAGGAAGTTCTGATGGGTTGGGATGGACGAAACTAGTGAAAGGGTTGCGCCCTTTAGACTACTTCTAACGTGGTATGCTTTCTCGACCTCATTGAGGCTCGAGTTTTTGAGAATGAGCTCATCCAATTGGTACTTGTATGCCTGGTATTTGGTAATGTCTGACCCGTCGAAACACTCTAATTTGATGGGTGGAAGAGATAGGTTTGGTGTATGTTTGGAGTTACTTTCAATGGTAGTGATTCTATCGATTAATGACTGGAAAACAGCAGTGGAATCAATGGATGGAACTGATGGCACATGATTATCATGTGTGGAATGGATGGACGTGGATGGATGGACAGGTGGAGTGGATAGAGTGGATGGTTTAATAATACGCTCTATGGTTGCGACTCTCATGGAAGCAGTGCTAAGACACCGAGTGAATCTAGTTTCAATTTTAGTCAAGTTTGCCATGAGACGTACCGGGTTGAGCTGCAGTCCCGTTGATCCATCAGTCGAGTCCATTTTGTTCTCGAACTGTTGCTGCTCTTCTTCCTTGTGCGCGTCCTCTTCCATTGATTCGATTGTGTCCTTGATCGAAGCGACGATTTCGCTGTAATCGAGAATAATCGAATGGATATTGTCGACGCCTTTAGCTATTGAGGCGGATAGATCAGTAATTTCGTCACTGGTGGATGCGCTCAATAGTTTGGTGATTTCGTCATCGATAGAAATGAGTTGAGGTTTGATAGTACTCAAGTGGGATTGAAGGTCTGAATACTTGGATTCGTATTTACTAGACATTGTGGGTGGACGCCTTCGCGAAACGTTGATAAAGGGATGATTGGGTGGTGGTGGAATGGTTGTTTTGCTGCCACGCGGGACTAAATTGGATGGACTGGGTTTTTAAATTGGCCGTGATGCACCATATACCGAAATCTCTGCCTTATTACAGAGAATTCCGGTTATGTGTTCGCGGTGTGGTTTAGCAAACGGACAGTTAATAATAAATATTCATTTACTAATCACAAGGAACAGACAAAGGGGTGATACTATGACGAAAGTGGAAGGAAGAAGTAAATGGTAATTGACTGGATTGGATAGGATGTTTGGATAGAGTATTGGATGGATCAACTAGGAATACCTGATTGAATGCGGTGGTGTGGATACTGGAAGAACTCTGCCCCGTCGCGGCGGCAAGAGTGTGGTGGGTGGTGGTGTGGATACTGGAAGAACTCTGCCCCGTCGCGGCGGCAAGAGTGTGGTGGGTGGTGATTGATGATGGCTCTGCCCCGTTGAGTTGACCTCAAACTTGGGTAATTAAACCTGGTAATGGATGAATCGCAACGCGAAATGGGTGGACAGAGCAAATAATGGTGAATAATAATAATAAACCATAAGAACAACCGTCATGGACGGTTTAATGGAGAGAAAAAGGAAAATAATTTAGGCCAGAATTGGAAATAGTGGATGATAATAGTACGGTAGGTTTTCCCGGTAAGAACCTCGGGAAATTCAAATGGAACGAGAAAATGGACGTGTGATTTCTGGTAATACGGTAGTGATGGTTATCGATGACTGAATATATATTATGGAATGATTTTATATTTAATTATTATTGTATTTGGGTATCGAATCCGATGGAATTCGGTACACTCCGGGGGCGGAGGATGGATGGATGGACATGGAAATGGAGATGGATGATGGATGATAGGTTGACAATTCAGTGATGAGATGACGTGAACAACAATGTCCATCTAGTGATGGGTGAGCAGGTAACGAACAATGAACGATTAATGAACGGGTGACAATGAGCGATACGAACTAATGAAAACAATGAACGAGTCGTACGGGGGGGAATGCTATGATGACGGGAGATGCAGTTGAAGTTGTCGGCGAAGCGATAGACGAAGGGTCACTAGTGTGCCAGTAATTCGTAGAATGGAATGAAGTGAGAGATGGAGTGGATGGATAGATAGGTGTGTGTAGGAATGATCACTATGGGTGGAATGGGATGGTGGAATAGTGGGGTGTATGACCAGTAACTCAACAACTGGATTAAGCATGGATGAATGTACCTGGATAATCTTTCCCATTACGGGCAACGCTATCTGGTGGATGGGCAACATTGCCAAGTGAGTGGGCAATACTGTTAACTGCGTGTGGAATTGATTGGAAGGGTCGGTAGGCGGCTGCTGGTCGATCGTGGATGGAAGTCGATTGGAGGTCTGGAATTAATGGAAATAAATGGATGGTGTAATTACAATGCATATTGGAATCCTGGGGGGGGGAAGGCGAAGGGAAGGTGGAAGAAGTGGCTATAGAGATGGTTGAATGGTTTGAGACCTTGTTTTCATTGGATGGTGATTGGATGGGTTGGATTGGTAGAAAAAATGGATTGGGAAGTGCCAGTGATTGACAACTACTGCAAGAATTGCACGGTGTCGGTAGATCACTACCAGTGCTTGGCAATGGCTAGCAATAGTGTACGGTGTCGGCGGATGATGGGGGAATGTACCAGTGATTGGCAACTACTGGGTGGATTGCACTGTATTGACCTGACACGTGAGTGGCCTCAAAAACAAGCGCTTGGATTCCACCAGCTAGTAGCGCTCGGTGTCGGTAAATGGATGGGATGGATGGGGTACCAGTGCTTGGCAACTACGTAGTGGATTGCACGGTGTCGGTAGATGACTACCAGTGCTTGGCAACCACTATCGTAGCGCGCGGTGTCGGTAAATGAGTGGGATAGGGTGGTGTACCAGTGATTGGCAGCTATGGATTGGATTACACGGTGTCGGTAGATCACTACCCGTGCTTGGTAATCGCTATCCTAGTGTACGCGGTGTCGGCACATAATGGAAGATGGAATGATTAGATGAGTAAGTGGAACGTTGGACTGTGGTGTTAGGATGACGTTGTAATGGATGGTTGAGATCCCGGGATCTACAAATTGTTGCTAGCGGATGAATTGAATGGGTTGGGAGACTGTTTCTCACAAAGAGACTTGTGATGCTTCTCAGAACAGTCAGTGCACTTCTTACTGCAGTCTGCAGAAGAATGTTTGCTAGAGAAGCAACAGAAGCATAGTGATTTGTTACGTAGGATGGTCTTCCTGTCCTTGACTGATTTGACTGTAGTACACTCTCCACTGTAAGCATGGAGTCCACAGAAAACACAAATGGGTCCGTTGGATTGCTTTGGAGATGGATATGGATGGTTAGTGCTGCCCATAGTCGTTCCTGGCAGTTGGGACTTCGAGTCAGAATTGTTGAAGTGAGTTACGGTAGGATTCTGGATGGGGTTGGTACGTTCGGAGATAGCATTGGTAATGGTTGCTTCCTCTTGCTCTAATCGAAGCGTCTCTTCGATGAACTCGAGAGCGGCCAACAACGTTGTTGGTTTCCGCTTCCAAACTACCGCGATGAACCGAGGGTGGATGCGGTCCACGAGTTGCTGTTGTGTCAACAACTAGTTGATCCCGCTTCCCTCGTCGATGGTTTGTACTAAGTTGATCATGGATCGGACAGCATCTAGTTGGTCATCTAGTTTGATGGACTTAGCGCGAATCCTGAGTAGCGATTGGAGAAGGGTAGCCTGAGTTAAGTCGGACCGACCATACTCAAGTTCCAGTCTCTCAATGATTCTCTTGAGGAAGTTCTGATGGGTTGGGATGGACGAAACTAGTGAAAGGGTTGCGCCCTTTAGACTACTTCTAACGTGGTATGCTTTCTCGACCTCATTGAGGCTCGAGTTTTTGAGAATGAGCTCATCCAATTGGTACTTGTATGCCTGGTATTTGGTAATGTCTGACCCGTCGAAACACTCTAATTTGATGGGTGGAAGAGATAGGTTTGGTGTATGTTTGGAGTTACTTTCAATGGTAGTGATTCTATCGATTAATGACTGGAAAACAGCAGTGGAATCAATGGATGGAACTGATGGCACATGATTATCATGTGTGGAATGGATGGACGTGGATGGATGGACAGGTGGAGTGGATAGAGTGGATGGTTTAATAATACGCTCTATGGTTGCGACTCTCATGGAAGCAGTGCTAAGACACCGAGTGAATCTAGTTTCAATTTTAGTCAAGTTTGCCATGAGACGTACCGGGTTGAGCTGCAGTCCCGTTGATCCATCAGTCGAGTCCATTTTGTTCTCGAACTGTTGCTGCTCTTCTTCCTTGTGCGCGTCCTCTTCCATTGATTCGATTGTGTCCTTGATCGAAGCGACGATTTCGCTGTAATCGAGAATAATCGAATGGATATTGTCGACGCCTTTAGCTATTGAGGCGGATAGATCAGTAATTTCGTCACTGGTGGATGCGCTCAATAGTTTGGTGATTTCGTCATCGATAGAAATGAGTTGAGGTTTGATAGTACTCAAGTGGGATTGAAGGTCTGAATACTTGGATTCGTATTTACTAGACATTGTGGGTGGACGCCTTCGCGAAACGTTGATAAAGGGATGATTGGGTGGTGGTGGAATGGTTGTTTTGCTGCCACGCGGGACTAAACTGGATGGACTGGGTTTTTAAATTGGCCGTGATGCACCATATACCGAAATCTCTGCCTTATTACAGAGAATTCCGGTTATGTGTTCGCGGTGTGGTTTAGCAAACGGACAGTTAATAATAAATATTCATTTACTAATCACAAGGAACAGACAAAGGGGTGATACTATGACGAAAGTGGAAGGAAGAAGTAAATGGTAATTGACTGGATTGGATAGGATGTTTGGATAGAGTATTGGATGGATCAACTAGGAATACCTGATTGGATGCGGTGGTGTGGATACTGGAAGAACTCTGCCCCGCCGCGGCGGCAAGAGTGTGGTGGGTGGTGGTGTGGATACTGGAAGAACTCTGCCCCGTCGCGGCGGCAAGAGTGTGGTGGGTGGTGATTGATGATGGCTCTGCCCCGTTGAGTTGACCTCAAACTTGGGTAATTAAACCTGGTAATGGATGAATCGCAACGCGAAATGGGTGGACAGAGCAAATAATGGTGAATAATAATAATAAACCATAAGAACAACCGTCATGGACGGTTTAATGGAGAGAAAAAGGAAAATAATTTAGGCCAGAATTGGAAATAGTGGATGATAATAGTACGGTAGGTTTTCCCGGTAAGAACCTCGGGAAATTCAAATGGAACGAGAAAATGGACGTGTGTGATTTCTGGTAATACGGTAGTGATGGTTATCGATGACTGAATATATATTATGGAATGATTTTATATTTAATTATTATTGTATTTGGGTATCGAATCCGATGGAATTCGGTACACGTACCGTACGCAAAGTATATTATTGATCTGCAACGAGCTGCTTGCCAGTACCCAAATTCCGTTTTCAATGATCACTCGAGCATTCGAATCGGAGCACGTTCGGTCTGTAATATGTGTATTTATTTATTTTGTGAAACAAATTTTCGATTACCATTTTTTTCCTTGAATTCATCGAAGGACAATCTCTCTCCATCATCCCAGAACCATGTACGACTTCCTGAATTCATTATTATTATATAGGTACATTACAATATTCCAAATACGCGTGGCAAGGCGCCTTTCGCCTTTCGCCTTTCGCGCCTTGGAGGCAAGACGCGAAAGGGAGAGCACCCCTCCCCCTCCAAACATGCTATTTCACAGGCCCGCACCGAACCGATTTAATTTTTCAGTTGTATGCAGATGTTACAAAATTTAGAAAAAAATATAAAAAAAAGAAAGCTTAACAGGGGGGGGGGGGGCATCGAAACTACAAAAAATATTTATACCTGAATCACATTGCAACGCAAGCCACAGGGCAAAACCGTAATCCTTGATCGCATCATTGATCTAGAAAAGAAATAAATCAAATGACAAAGCGAAAATAATATGAAAATAGAATGGATGAAATCAGATAAAATTAAATCAATTAATATTATATTTGCCGCAAACCATTTCATTTTTAATCACAGGAAGATGCAAGCCTTGGGATGAGCATAAAGACGAGGCCGCCTTTAATATTTTTTTATTATATTTTTGATATTATGAAAATGTTGGATGTAAATTATTATATATATATATATAATAAGGAATAGCTGTTTACCCTTTAGAGTACGTTTAGTTCAACGCTAAGAGAGAAGGTGGAGACGACGCCGGATCTGACGCCGACGAGTAATATGGAGCAGTTGTTATTCGTTATCCCTGTCCCTTATTTCGTCTTTGTTCAAATAAAGACTTGTTATTTTCAAGTTCGTTTTTTTCTGGAGGATGGACACGCACAAAATAATAATATTTGCACGAATGTTTTGATTTGTTTTTAACTTTTGTTGCATCCGTCAGTGCTTTCATTTGATACGATATGCCGAAAAAATAGGCTTGAACGTTTTGCTGATTGGCTAGTATACAGAGAATATCGAAACTGATGTAATTTTTAGAGGAATTTTTGTCACTTCGCATAAACTGAACTCTGTTCGGGTATACATTCCTATGTCGAATTCCCTATGTCGAAGGCTGTCGAATTCATAAGACTGGTCGTTTCTGTAAATGTGCGCCATCAACATCATGAAACCCGGCATGATCAAGAAGCACGCGCTCTCTCAGTATGTATACTGTCCATGTCTCCACATCCCCAACCGTCTCCCATGGTGTAGTGGTGAGAGCACTAGACTGCCATGCAAAGAGTAGTGGGTTCGATTCCCCTCTCCTGTATTAGTTTATTGCTGATTTCTCCTTTTCCGATTTCCTCTCTCGATAAATCAATATACGAGTACAGTACTCGTATCTAGTTTGCCTGTTGGGATGGAGATGATGACGGTTAGTTTTACTGAGAGGATGGAGCTTTATGTTTAATCTACCTCCAAAATTTCCAAAGGAAACGTGTTGGAGGAGTTAGAAAGGCCCATTAGTTGTATTTGGACGATTAATTCAAAAACATTAATTTGAAAAAAATTTTAGTTCTACTTCCGCGAATTCAGCGACACCGATCGGGATCGCGCCAGAGTTGGGTTCGCACTTTCGGCACTTTTACTTTGAAGAAACAATTTATAGATGTTATCTGGTGTTCTGCCACTTTGACGACAAAAATTCTTGCATTAACAATAAGAAGGTCGCCTGTAAGTGCAGAGAAGATTGCATCCGCTTCTCAGACCTGCATAAAAAGCACAATGTGCGTTTGTTGATCAATATCTATCGAAATTACACTGTAACTGACCGATGTGAGAGCATGTGAAATGGGAAAAAAAGCTTACACGTATTTAAAACTCATCTCTCATTATGCAGGAGTAGGATCATTTCCAAGACTGCAACGTATCTTGATATTTCAGCAGTACGTTCGGAAGGATAGCTATACATTGTGGAAGGAGCCTAGCGAATGCGAGAATGAGTAAGCATCGCAGTTAGAAAGAGCAATTGTTGGTTCACTAATCGGCACAACCTTTGGCACGAAATTATACACTCATCGAAAAAGTCATCACTACTCATAACATCCATAGTTCATTATGTTTATCCTTTCTTTTCAGCTGCTCACTTCTCCTATCTAAAAAGGAAGGATCGGACAGCATTTGTGCCGGACTCTGTGCCTTCCATTTCTCTTACTCGAACGAAGAAAGAGAGGCATACGAGAAGGAAATCAAGGAGCTGTTCCATACTTTCCTGAAAAATTCCAAATTCCGCTTGGTCTGAACAATAAAGAATACATTCTCCGATCATTTATTCATTGTAAGGGATGTGAAGGGAAAGAACGTTTCTTCTGTCATTTTACTGTTGCAATCTTGTTACTTTTACTTTAAAGTCTCACGAATATCTGGCTAACTGAGCTTTCGTTGTGTGATGATAGGTCGTGTCTACCCGATAACACTTTCGAAACACTCATTTTTTTCAATTTTCGTTTGAACTGAGATATGAGCGTTTGGCTGTGTTCCAAGTGACCCTGAAATTCAGGCAACGAGCGAGACAGTATGCAAAATGAGGAGAGCGCGCCCTCTTGTTCCTCACTTGTTCGTGGAACGCCTTCTTTAAGACACCGTACGTTTGGCAACATTAAAAAATTGTGGAGTCTCGCCAGTCTTTCGATCACGCAAATATTAACATCAGAAGAGGACCAATGTTCAATTCCGATTGACATTAATTGTTGTGCCCTTATCTATGAACAAACTAGACGCAACGGGCGACACTTTTCACATACTGATAACAAGAGATGAATACAACGCACAAACTCAGATATTTGTAAGAGCTTAGGCCTAAAAAAATAGTTGGATTGATGGCAAATAAAATTATGAATTCTGAAACGTAGCTCATCTGCCATTCCATGCAGGATTTCCTTTGTTCTGGCAAATAAGGAAAGTGAAATCAATCAAGCCGCCTTTTTTGCGTTTGTTGATAATTTGAATTCTGCGGTACACGCTTGTGTAAGATTTAATTAAAATCATTTCGTACTCCAGATAATGTGCAAAATGCCAAAGTGCGATAACGGATCATGAAGAGCGAGAGAGGGAGTTGCCTATAAAAGAAACGATTACGTCGGGCTGATATCATTTTATCGTAGGCGATTCTTGCTCACAGATAAGACGAGAAATTCAGGGAGAAATTTCACCTTTTGTGCTCTTGTTTATAGTTTTTTTCCAGGATGAGGGCCTTTCTGCTGTTATTTTCGGCTATAGGGTCGACTTGTAAGCTCCAGATAAATATTTTATTTTTATTCAATCATTGAAATCTCAGATGCGATTGTCCACTTCTCCAACTCAACGCTGATTGGTTATTACGATGCGCTGCATTATTCGGTAGGGAATCTTTGTGATTATTTTTTCATGTAAAAATAACTATCAACACAACCTTCAGGTTGCCCTGGATCAGTGCAACTACGGATGTCTCATTTATGCGGCCGGTTCGTCGGGCTTTCACAATGTAAATTTTTATATTTTTTCAAATTTTACTTCTAATTTCAAGGAATACCCGAACAACACGGATCCCTATCTGAGTAATGTCTTCGTTCATAACACTCGTATCAACAGCAACATTATCAGGTTGCAAAATAATAAAATACAAATAATTTTAAAATCACAGCATTGCCAAGCTTGCTTCTCAAGTTGATAGTGCACGAAGGAAGGTTCCCCTGACTATTCAAGTGAGAATCGAATCTAAAAACTATTAAAATGCAATTACAATATTGCTGTTACGTTTGGTAGTTCGAAAGATGTAAAAAAATCTGGGGAGGGGATCAATAATGATGTATAATTTAACAATTCAGAATAAGAATGAGAAGCTAACAATCGTCGATCTGAACGGTCCCCATGATTCCTCTCCCGGCTTCGTCATCTACGTTGTCGACTTGGCCACGGGTATTGCTTTGCAGTAGATATTGGACGACATCGCAGTTCTTGAATCATCATAAAAATGACTTAATTCTTACGGATAATTTGTCGCCAGATCAAGCGTTTTTGATCAGCAGTGCTAGTTAACTACTGAGCCACAGGGAATAAAAATGATGCTTCCAGCCAACGCCATCGCCGATTTCGAAGTGTACGATGTGGCTGATGTGAGGGACGCCGAGCTCAAACCGCAATCCGAAATCGTCACTTTCATCAGCGCCGATCCATTCACGCTGAGTGCTCCGGCGAGTGAACAGGTTTGCGAGCGAATTAGATTTTCATACATGGGCATTGAGAAATGCACCGACCGTGCTGAAGTGTGAGTAGGCTCAAAAATTGGCATCATACCGTCGAAAATATATTTTATAGTTGAAAATTGAAACGCATACAACTACTATAAGTTCAGACCAACCAAGTCGTTGTGCGCCTGGGAGGTCTCGATAACGCACTCGCGAACCACAGAGATGATTGCCCAATTGCTCTCCAGATCAGGTAATCAACTCGTAAATGTCAGGACAAGCAATTCTTCATTCCGCGAGCTTTCTCATTGCATTGTTCGACACATTTGAACCGCATTTTCGCTCACTATCGTTTTCAGTGATGACTCCGCCTTTCCCGGGTTCTCCATCCAACCGAACACTCCTATCATTTCGATGGTTGTCACCAAGAAGAACAGGCTGATTCTACAGCCGTCGGCGAATTTCAGTAGCTATCTATATTGTTCTAGCTAAGCGTTTTTCATTAAATTTTCAGTGAAAGATCGTGACCTCTCAAGCGATGGTTTCATCACCTCTCCCGGTTGGAATGGTTGTCGCAATCCAAATAGTGGCGGAATTCAGTCATTCCGATCGCCCAAATACATGCCTTCCGACAGTTACAGACTCACTGCCAAGTTGGTGGAACATGCCAAATTTTCCACTCGTCGCGTATCAAATGTTTACAGCCATCCGTTTCTTTTTTTCTTTATGTTTGTGCATATTCAGCTCCGAGCAGTCCATTCACATCAATGTGGCCCGAATCTTGACCAATACCATCCTTTGATGATACAAGAAAAGGGTGACCAGCGCATTGAGTACGTACCTTACGAGTGTTCCAGTAGAGTTTCAAATACGGGTGATCGTCTGTTCATCTCACACACTCTCTCGCCTCTCTGATCGGTGAGATAATGCGAGGAATGAAGAGACGATTACCCGTTTTTCGAACTCTAGTTGTTTGCAGATTTTTCTTTATTACCGAGCATCTTTTGTTGTCTCTAATTAAAAGCTCTAATGCGAAGGATTAATTTAATACCGATAGCGAACTTGCTACCCTACTATCCATCTTGTCGATCGTTTTTACACAATCTTTGCAGCGTTACTGGAACGGAAGTGGTCGCATTCGATTTTGACGTTTCCGATGACAAGGTATCATTTTACAAATCTGCTAAAATGACAAACGCTGATTAACTCTCAGTTCGTCGATGTTTGGTATGAGAACATGGTCGGCGATCAGGGATTCTTGCTTACACATACAAGTAAATCGACCATTTCAGCGAGCACTGGTAAGCACTCGTTAATCTTACCCGCAATTAGGTGTAAGTGTACTTGTAAATGTATCTTTCCAGCCCTGCCACCTGCTTCCACTGTCATTACGGCAGGTGGGCTAGATTAGTTATTTTTGAGCTCATTCAGTGTCGCACAATTTTATAATTATGAACAATGAATAAATGTAATTGTCATGTCACGATAACCATATTTCAGATTCATACTGCAATTGTGCAATCACGAATGGCTGGTTCGACCACTGGGATCCCTCTGAGATATGGGTCGATGTAGTGTTCATTCTCGACACGTCGATGGACGACAAGTTAGAGGAGGTAATCGACACAGCCGATTCCCTTGAAATAACCGTAAAATGTGATTCAGGCGAAAACTTTGGTGCTTTCAACCGTCTCCCTGCTGAGCACCAATACGAGCGCTGAATTCTACTCGAGAGTCGGTGTGATTGCCGCTTCGGATATCTTTGAAGTAAGCTATTTTATTTCTGATCTTTTATATTTAATAAAATTAATTTCAGGTAATTTACGCCCTCGATATGAACGCCACGGATAATCTGGATTCCGTTAAACAGCACAATATTGATAGTATCGATATTGAAGCGTGAGTTGCACATGCAATGCTTTTCGAATTATTTTCGAATTCTGGTACACTCGCCGACATAAGTCATGGCACACTTTTTCAATGCTCTGCATCTTTTGAGCCAGGAAAGCAATAAATTAAGAAAAAAAGTTTCAAGTTGCCGCCGCTTGCTGCAGCGGCTGCATGGTCCCTGCAAATTCAGGGTCGGATTTTCATAACTCCGCACCCAGACGTGCTAGAAACGCGTTCTAAGGATCATTCTGCTTCTTATGACGAGTAACTAAGATACTGAGAGTTTGGTGAAGATCGGTCATCATTTACATCTTTGGCACCCAAAAGTCACTTTTTCAGATGACCTGAGTTTGACCATTCACAACTCCAAGGGTGAATTTCGTAAAATCATGGTTACCGTACAGGAACATTGCAAAACCATCCAATAGCAATATCCCAAATTTTCAGAGCGTTTGCTTTACTCTCCGGACTGTGGTGATCGATCTACGGAGGTATACTCAGTTCGACAAATTTAGCTTCTAGAAGTTTGTGCTTTATTATTTTGCGTTCTATCCGAGCGATAACCCTGAAACTGTGCAACGATAATAGTTTTATGGTAGCTGATTTGTTGGCAAAGTATGGGCTTAATTCAACCGTTAGAAAAAAAAAATTGAAGAGAATTACTCTTCAATTTTTCGCACTCTTCAAATTGAGTATACCTCCGTAGATCGATCACCACAGACCGGAGAGTAAAGCAAACGCTCTAAAAATTTGGGATGTAACTATTGGATGGTTTTGCAATGTTCCTGCACGGTAACCATGATTTTACAAAATTCACCCTTGGAGTTGTGAATGGTCAAACTCAGGTCATCTGAAAAAGTGACTTTTGGGTGCCAAAGATGTAAATGATGACCGATCTTCACCAAACTCTCAGGATCTTAGTTACTCCTCATAAGAAGCAGAATGGGAACTTCTCTGTTTTTTGGCCCAGGGTATTTTGCACTAGTTTCTGCAAATTGCAGAACCCCATCCTGCAAAAGAAAAGATGATCTCCCTTCTGGGAGATCCCAGTTCAAGGGAGCCAAGGCTTCCCGCACCCTCCTCCAAAGTGGAGAGGTCTGAACTGTGAGGAAAAATTGAAAAGCTAGGCCTTTTATAGGGGGGTGTGTAATTGAATTAAATCACACTATTCAATCAGATAATTGAATGGCAGAATAATAAAAACCATTCATTTCGACAATCACGTTCGTATGGCGGGGTTGGCTCGCTCCCCGAAAAAGTTGAGTGTGCCTCAAAATCGGCTCAACCACCGAAACTTTCGCTGCCGCCGCATTCAACGGCACTTCCAGTCTAACATCTCGCACCTCCTATTTCACGACGCTAAATCAAAACTGACTTTCCAATGGATGCAAACTCGATTGTTGTGCGTCTACTCACCCATTCTACAACGAGTGACAGCGCGATTGAGTGTGAGGGAAGAGAAATGATGGAGGGGGAGAGGGAGAGGGAGAGTAATTGATTTCTGCATATTGCAGAAACTCGTGCAAAATACCCTGGGCCTAAAAACAGAGAAGTGTCGCAGAATGATCCTTAGAACTAGGGTTCACTTTTTCAGGTCATTCCGCCTATTCAGGTGAATGACCCGGTCGAATCCACCTGATCAGGTGGAATGAGTTTTCGAGGAATTTTTGTCGCCTGATCTCTTTCGATAATTGAGTTATTATTTTTAGGCCGCCTGAAACTATCGAATCTTGCTCTTGTAGAATTGTATGTAAATTGAAATTAATGTGAAAAATATTTTTAATTCAATTGTTTCATTGTTCATTCTCTGAGAAGGGGAGAGAATTGGGCGGCCTAGCAATATCAGGCGACACAAAAATATTTCTCCCTCATTCCATTCCGACCTGTAGGTGAGCTCGGCGAAGGGAGAAATGATTCAGGTCGCCTATTCACCGCCTAAAAAAGTGAACCCTACTTAGAACGAGTTTCTAGCACGTCTGGGTGCGGAGTTATGAAAATCCGACCCTGAATTTGCAGGGACCCTGCAGCCGCTGCAGCAAGCGGCGGCAACTTGAAACTTTTTTTCTGAGTAGCCCTCGGTCATATGTCTATGCATAAAAATTTTGGAGACTTGAAAAAAGACCACCAAAGAATAACGATTTTTCGAAAAAGTACCCTTCGATTACGTCATCACTATGCACTACTATCGATTTTTTGCAATTCAGTTTTTTGTGGAAAATATTGTCCCTTACTTGGTAATGTCCAAGTTTCAAATTTATTGCTTTCCTGGCTCAAAAGATGCAGAGTATTGAAAAAGTGTGCCATGACTTATGTCGGCGAGTGTAACAAGAAGCGCACTGGGGATATACACGCAACAATTCCTTTCAGAGCATTTACTGCGGCCACTCAGTTGTTCGGAACGGGAAGCGACCAGCCTTCCTATCGACCGAAAGCGAAGCAGATCGTATTATTTCTCACCCATTCGTCCCCGTTCGTTATATTTTTTATTTATTTATTATGGTTGTCAGATGGTAAGAATTCATCAAAATGTAGTGAGAAATTAAGCAATTAAACGCTACGCCGATATAGAAAATGTATTGACCTTATTTTTTATCTCGAAATTGCAGGACCGCAGCTAATTGTGCGATGGGCGGAGTAATGTACGTATGCGAGTCGGCCCCGTGCTCGTGTGGAAACAAGAACTGTTGAGGGTCATCAATAATGCTACTTGTGCTATTATTATTTTTGTTTTTCGATTGCAATTTTCATAAACTCCTATCGGAAAAATATCAGTGCGTTCTCCTAAGAATCGCCACTTTCTTCAAAAATCCGTACAGTAAAAAATGACTCGTTTATAGCCCTACGATCCTCTATCGGATTCAGTCATTGTCATGTTCTTGCGATCTTAATTGGCTTAACTACGGCAGGTCAAACTTAAGCACTTTTTAAGAGTTTTCTAACATAATAGAGTGCAATGTTCATCGATTTGGCTAAAAAACGAGTTCTAGGGCCAGTTTCATGCGCTAAACACGCCTGTGTAAATTATTTTCCATGATTCCAAAATATGCATATTCATGAAAATTTCAAATGAAGTTTTCTCGAAAACGAGGAAAAATGTAAATCTAATTTTTTGATATTACTAGTTGCTCCGGTTATTGTGGTCCGATGTGGCGCATGACGCAAGGCACGGGTCATTGGAGAGCCTGTGAGGCATTTAGTTAATCATTATATTAAGTGCGTTTGAAAAAAAATTCAATAATGTTGTTAGCGAACTATCGATTCCACGAGAGGAAGGACTAGGGAAGGAGGCAAGGTAGAACCTCATACCGGCATCTTTTTTCACTCCTCTCGCTCGAACGCTCGCCAAAGACCAATTGGAAAGTAATCTCTCGCTATTCAAGCTTGTCTTCGAAGTTCCAGATTCAATAACAATAAAGAAATCTCAACGGGTGGTGATTTTTCGTTCGTTACATTCTGCTCGGGACAGCTTCCTCCACTGCCAGCTTACGACGGCTGCGGTGATGCATTCGCATGGAACAAGGAGACAGAAAAGTGCTACAAGGTTGATTATTGCAAAAAAAACAGTTCAGATATACAAACAAAAAGCTTAATTTCTAGATTGGAACTCCCTCAACCGATTTCACCAGAGCTCACTGTACAGATGCTAATGCTGAGCTGGCGTCCATTCACAGCTCACAAGTTTATTTATTTTTTATAAATAGAAATAGTTTGAAAGTTATAATATCAGGAGAACACCTTTGTTCGCCAACTTGCATTCTCTAGCGGAGCCACTAATGGCGTTTTTCTTGGAGGTTCAACGGACGAAAATCAAACCGAATTCGCTTGGGCTGATGGTTCGATTTGGGATTACGACAATACCTATCCAGGTTAGTTATAAGTCGCCAAAAATAAGCCAAATGCTGCTGGTAAATCTCCTTTCGGGGTGCTGCTGTTAACACAAATTTTATGGTAAAGATATGATAGCGCATTTCGGTATCATAGAATTCAAAAAACTTGTCAAACACAACGAAATATAACGTTCCATGTCGTCTATGCGAGATATGTGATATCTCACACAACAAGCACACGCGATGCACCAAACTCATACACCACGTTGATTTTCGATTATTTTACTTTCATTTTCGTGGTCTTATCGATCGTTTTTCATATAAACGTTAAAAAATCGGGATGCCAAGAAAAGTCGATGAAAAAAGTGAAAGGCAAGCCGGAATACGTCAATTAGTGCTCCACATTTCGTGCGCGTTTGTCAAACGGCATAAACGGAGTCCGGAACGATTTATTTCTATGATACTTTCAGTCTTGTTTGCAGGAAAGCGTATCGCCGTTTTCAGGCTATCCAAAGGCCGGCAACGGCGGATGTCTAGTTATGGATTCCTTTTCTTCTTCCGGACGATGGATTAATTCGGAATGCTCATCGAAACTACCGTTCGCCTGTGTTCGCCGTAAGCTATCAGCATAATTTTTTTTTGCTAAACCTGCGATGGGAATGTGTGAATTCATTAACATTTCAGAAGAAAAAGCGCCTCCCGCGTGCTCATCTGGACCATGGAAAGCAGGAGACACCATGAGCTTATCGTAAAATATAAAATCGTTCCGCTCATGCTACATTCCAACCTTGCAATTCGCAATAGTTATCTTGAATCTCACTATTTAACACTTCAGATCACCTCAGCTGGCTATCCTTACAACGCCTCAATCGCATGCGACTACATTCTATCTGTTGATGCTGGCAAATATGTGGAAGTCACGGTCGATATTAATTTTTCAATCAACAATTCATTATTTGCAATTCAGATTGAAGATCTCCAGGCGAATTCTTGCTGTGATAATCTACTTTTGACCGATGCTAAGATTGGAGGAGCATTAGTGGCGAAGTTCGTTTAAATATCCAATGGATTCCACATTAATATCGTTCAGATTGAGCGGACAAATTCCTCCCAGTCAGCCGAAAACCTTCGTCTCCGCTTCAAATTTCATGCGCGTTTCGTGGCAACCGAATGGCGGAGTGAATGTGAAGGGATTCAGGGTTTGTAAATTCCCATGATTCAAAAGTGCAAATAATTGAAATCAGATGAGCTACCGCGCGGTTGATACGAGAGACAGTACGTTCATTGAATAATGGCATATTGTAAAAAATCGTTAATTCAAATTCATCCGATAAAGTAAATGCAATGTGATTCAAGTGTTCGTTATAGCCCCCACCACTTCAACCACAAGCACAACGGCGAATCCTACTACAGAAAAGTTGAGGATTTCTGTGGACTGAAATATGGCGGTAAATTCAGAATCACTACTGATACAACGACAATCACGACAACAATGTCATCTACGAGCACTGTAAAACCGACATCAACTGTCGTGTCTCCTACTACACGTGGAACTTCATTCATCGGTGATTGATATTTATTCGATTGCTCAACGTGCGATTGTTTCAGGGACTTCTGCGATAATTGTTCCGACCCTACTCATAATTTGCCTGTTTTAATTTACCTGTACAATAAAATTTGTTTATTTGTTCTCGCTGGTATTGACTTTACCTCGTGTAGAGCTATGATAAAAGTAATTTATCAGAATGTGTGTTTTCAGTGATTATGCATGTTTATTTGTTCTCGCTGGTATTGACTTTACCTCGTGTAGAGCTATGATAAAAGTAATTTATCAGAATGTGTGTTTTCAGTGATTATGCAGGTTTGCGATTGAGTTGCTGGATAAAATTGTGTAATGAACTTTTCAATGGAATAGATTTCACATTTGCGTTGAGAGGCGGCGAGCAAAGTGATGGAATGTAAATAGATAGTGATCGCAAGGAGATACCAGGCATCGCACCGATTTACTCGGATCTGCTGAGCTTCGTCAGCATAAAAAAATGGTTTCATAGTTTTTCTAATCTTTATTCCGAGCGCAGGAATTAGCTAAAATATCGTCTCATGTTGAAAAGGCATCGAACTGCAAAAAAAAAATGGCTGCAGTTCGCCCCATACTTTCTATTTCACTCACAACTTTGAAAGAGAGAGCGAGATTTATCGCAGTTGGCCAGAATCTTTTAAAAATATGTTCTCATTATTTTCTCTAAAATCAATTTCAACAGGCTACTGAAAACGAAGATGAAAACGACTGAGCCGATCGGAAAAGCACGGGGAAATTATTCGTCTTATTAGATATTTGATCTGTTGGTCTTTTTCGCAATCAAAATTACGGCGGATTTCCTGACGCCGCCGCATATCTTTTAATGACTCACAAGAAAATTCGATTGGCACAATTCCGTGAATCATTCTTATCAGTTTCCTCAGACTAAATACTAGACGCACATGGTGACAGAATGGGCACATTTCGATACAGATCAGAAACATCGAATACATTCCATAGGACTTTATGATACAGTTCTGCGGCATTGAAAGATGTTGATAATTGGTTAGGGGCCACAAGCTCCGCCCACTTTGATGAGACACGGCTCTCCACAAAACGCGAGAAATCAAAGTCACAAGGTTCATTCTAGACCAAATCACTCATTCTAAAGTGCGCTGGATAGCTACTGGGATTCCCAATCGATTGAGCACTGCCCAAAATGTGCACATCTTCACTGAGTAGGTCAAAATTGAACTTAAGAGACCTTTCACGAGAGAATGTATTTATTGGGATGGGTCGACGGACGACTTTTTGGCAACCCATCCCAATATTCTACGGGTGATGTCCCCATACCAAGTGCTGATATTTGGCCCAATATGAAGGGTTATAGTGCGCACCCCGAAAAGTTACATACCCCGGCCAAAAAAATCCGAATTTTTCAACAAGTATTTTTATTGGTTTTAAAAGCTTAACCAGGTGTATTTTTGCATGGAGATTCCAAAAAAAAACTATACGACAACGTTGAAAAGTCGAAAAGTGAGATTTTCGTCAATTTTTATTTTTCCTGGAAAATTTTTTCCCACGTTACATTGGGATCTTTACAGATTCGGAATCTCCATGAAAAACTGTATTTGTAAAAAAAAAATTCAGCCCGATCGATGCATGGTGCCGACTTTTATAGAAGTCCATCTGAAGCGCACTCGACGATAGTAGTATTATTGTACTTTCAGCGTTACAGTTTGTAACAACTAGCGGAAATTTGTAACATCCAAATAGCATGCGTTTTTTTAGGTCTAATTTTCAGCCTACAATTTCCGTACAGCATTTTTCCGTACAAATGTACCAACTAGCCAGCATGGTAATTTTCAATGCCATATTTTCAAGCTGTGATTTCGGTACAGCATTTTCCGGTACAAATGTACCAAGCAGCCGCCATGCAATTTTCAAGGCCTATATTTCATGATGATGCCTATATTTCATGATTCAAATGCCTATTTTATTTCAAAAGATTTCAAACTTTTCAAGGACCATATTTCAAGCTATAATTTGGCTATGAATTTCTGATCTTGCTAAATTAGACATTTTTTCCAATAGATGGCATGCAATTTTCAAGGCCAATATTTCATGATAATTTTCCTATCCGATCCCTTTCGCTTTCACTTTCCATTTGTTTGACAGGTTTGGCAAACTTTATTGACAGCCTTCCGTTTGGCGAACAAACTTGATTGATTGATTGACATGCATGAGTCATCGTTACCGTATTCTTCCTATTTTTCAATATTTCGGCATTGCATAATGATTTTTTAAACGTTTTTTTATAAATTTTATTTAAATTTCCGCATTCTATTTGCATGCTTTTCATGACCTTTCAAATAATCATAATTCATAATTTTATTCTTTCTTAGGCTATTTTCATGTAGCTTACAAATGAGATTTCTTCCGTAACTGTTTCAATTTATCCCCCTTCTTATCTCTTCCTCCCATCTCTCCGAGTTTGGCGAACTTCACCTCAAAGAACGACCAGGGGGTGTATTCTCAACTAGTACAAGCATGATCAAAGAAGACACATTTATTCATGGTTTCATCTTTTCGACATAATAAACAAGCGAATCATCAAAAATATTAGTACAAAGCCTTCTATTTTCTCTTGTCGTTGGATGTAGATCGACCATCAAATATCCATAGGATTGTGATTTGACTGCATCTTCGTACGCTTCCAAGAAATAGTTTGACTTTCCGGGAAAAATTTGCTTGGCAAAGTTTTGAATTTGTAAATTGTCTCCTGTAGACTTTGTCAGACAAATATATGTACTATTTGCCCTAGCCGTTCTTTCTTGCGCAAACAGCGATTGAACAATATTAATAATTGAACAATTACAATGATGAGCTACGCGAGTAAACAGGTTATTTAGTTCAGTCTTATTCTTAATGTAATATGACATTAGATCATCCAAAATTAGCAGTTTATGGTCCTTTCCTTCCAACATTTGCATATCGGGCGGGCCTTCATGAAGCTCAATCTTGCCATGCTTTGGAAAATCTCCCGTATCGATGCCATAACACCAGATTATTCTATCGATTGGCTTTTCAAACATTTTGTCTTCATTTTCCAATATTTTTCGCAACAGCGTCGTCTTTCCCGTTTGGGTAGCGCCAGAACAATACAGCAAGCATGGGGTCTTTATAACAAACTTTTCGTTCTGCATAGTCGTCAAATGATTCAATCGACTTCTGGCAAGCGGTCGTCCCTATTTATTCTGTTCCAGCTAGTCATCGTTTCATTCTGCATCATTATAGCGCTAATCAATATTACCGTATACCCTGACAGTGATAAGCGTCCCTTCTGGCTAGGACTTTTGTCTAGCAGCCTTGCCTTGATTATTCCATTTCCTATCAAATATGGCGGAATTTTTTATAACCCTTCCGTCCAACGTTCCGGATCACCCCGAGAATTTGAGCTCGTCGTTTCTAGTCCGCCTTCCGGAACCAATCAGGTTAAAGCCTGAAAAATGGAAATGTGGCCTGGCGGAAATTATTTACACGAATAGTTTTGAAAATGTCCTCGACCCGTTAAAATTTACGGCTATTGACAAAAGCGGGCGTAGGATCGACTATTACCTGCCGTCTGGAAACTATCGCGATTCGCTAACATTTGTCGATGCCTTGTCTATGGTCACTTCTAATAGACGTAAGCGTAATGCAACGGAAAACAAACCTCTTACAAAGAACGAAGAGGAACAAAAAGCAATAGAAGATGAGGTCAAAGCAGGAAAAATCCGTCCAGCAACAGCAGAGGAGATTGCTGCAAAATGGGAACAAATCCAAAGACGCAAAGCAACAGCCACCGCTCTAGTCGTAGGATCTGCCATCGCCACAGATGTAGCCAATACACCTCCTAAACCAATAGTCTCCCAGCCACCTGTAGCTCAACCTCCTGCCGCCCAACCATCAGCAACTACAGTTCAACCTCCTGCCGCCCAACCACCAAAACCGGCCGATCCAGCCAAGAATAATACAATCGATGCAAAATATGCGCAAGTTTTGGAAAATTTGTTCAACAAGTTTGCCAAACAGTTTGATTCTGCTAGTTCCAAGATTATAACTAACGCTAAACAAAACACTGATGCCTGGATCGAAGAAAACAAGAAGCTTCAAACACTTTTGCAAGATTCGATTCGTACTGCCAAAGAGAATGCATCGACCATTGAAAAGGAGGACAAGAAGAATTCTGACAGTATGCCACAGCATTCTTCTCTGACAGAAAAGAGGGAGATCTTTGCATATGTACTTGCGCACTTTGCATGAATTGAGCTACAAGGCCTGGGCGGAGGGAGCGGCCGCTCTCCCCGCTCATTTTGAATTTTTGCAGTCCGATTACGGTGTGGCGGGAAAATTCAAAAGTTAATCCCCTTGTTCACCCTTTTCTGGAGAGAACAATGGGAGTCAGAATGCTGTGATGCTGGAGGGATTCAAGAAACAATCTGACATTCTTGTGGAGGAGAATCAAAAACTTCAAGCACTATTCAAAGAAACTATTGCTATTCAAAAGGCAAATGCAGCAGATTCCAAAAGAATTGCAAATCAAGCAAATGTTCGTGGTTTCTCGCTTGCGCGCGCTCAAGAACAGTACTCGAAATTTGGTTTCTCGTTTGATTTTGATCCACTTTTGCAGCGAATTATAATTTATGTAAATCGAAATATTCTAAACGGCCTTGAACTATCCCCTGAACTAGCATACCTATGCGGGTATTCGCTAAAGTCGGATCACGAGCCGTTTACGCTTGACGAATACAAGACCATTGCAACGTATCCCATCGATTTCAACAACAACTTGTCTGCAATCTACGTTTACGCCGATTGCATTCAGCCATCAATTGTAGGAAATTGTAAGTCCCAACTTTTACGAATTATTCCAACGTCTGATCAGGCATCAACAATTTCTACAGTATTCAATCCCATTCAGCATTTTTCCATAAATAAGGAAATTATTGATACCATCA
Organism: Pristionchus pacificus; assembly: GCA_000180635.4. Lineage (NCBI taxonomy): Eukaryota > Metazoa > Nematoda > Chromadorea > Rhabditida > Neodiplogasteridae > Pristionchus > Pristionchus pacificus. The sequence continues at coordinate 37,298,340 of CM026575.1, forward strand.
AGATTAGAATTTTGGATCCGTTTGGAAAAGCTATAAAGTTCCCTTTCGGAACGACCATTTGTACTTTGCATTTCATCAAGTCGTAATGCCTGCCGTAAATTGTTCTGAAATTTTTGACTACGATAAAGTTGATTTTATCAACCTTTTGCAAGATCGCAATCAATATGGCGGAAGATTTGTCGGAATTCGCAATCAAAGAGGTCGCGGACTTGCCGGGGTCGTAAGAAGACTTCGCGTCGCAATCCCGGCCTTTCTAGAATCGCCAGTAGGCAGGCAAGTTACGCAGGCGGCAGCTAGCGTAGCAAATGACGTCATGCAAGGATCGACGGCCGCAGATGCATTTAAGCGGGCCGGAAGGCGTACCATTCGCAATTTAACTGGACTTGGTAGTCGTAAAAGACGCAGTTCTACTTCCATTCCTTCTGAGAAACGGTCGTATTTTGTTCCCGCTCCATAATGCAAAAAATCATTAATCCCAAATCTAAAAAATCTACTGTTCCCGAACTTGACTTGTTTAGCATTCCCGATACTTCAGTTGGCGTAGTAAACAGTCGTTATGTTGAATGTCCGCTTTCCAATTCCCTTTCTTCCGGTACCACGCAAGGACCTCTTGAATGGCGATACAATTTGCAAAAGAGTTTCCTGAACCTTCAACGTAGTTATGTCCAGTTTACCATTGGCATTAGAGATAAGGATGGCAAAAAGATTGTTGTTACATCAGGACAGACGCTTCCAATTGCATTTTGTCAAATGATTGGCAAGACCCTTTTCAAACAATTTCAAATCTATCTGAATGGAATTTTGGTTGAAGACTCTTCGCCGCTGTACGCATGGAGGAGTATAATCGAGACCGAGCTCAACTTTGACAAGCAGACCAAGAATAGCACGCTTTCCCTTGCTGGGTATGCATCAGATGAAAAGATTAACGATCCAACTTCGTCTGGTTACAAACGAAGGTCAGGATGGATTCAAAAAGATGGCGAGGCGCAATTTGCAGCTAGCCTAAATCTGAATCTCTTTAATCAACCTCGCCTGCTTCTCAACTATGTAGACTTTAAGCTTGTCGCTTATTTGAACGAGCCCAAATTTGTCATTGATTCGTTGGAAATTGACAAGGATCTGAAAAATCCTGATGAGACAATTTACACCTACGAAATTTTGGACATGAAGCTACTTCTTCACGAGTATGAACTGTACGATTCTGCTGCCATGGCCATTGAACAACTCCTCAAGCAAGAAAAAATGATCACGTATCCGCTGACAAACATTGAAATGCGCAGTTTCTATGTGGCTCCAGGACGATTCGATACGCCAGAATGTCGTCTCCTTACATCCGCGCTTCCTAAACGTATTGTAATGTGTATGGTAGATGCGCAGTCGTATCTCGGTTCTCATAGCAAATCCCCGTTCAACTTTAGACATTTTGATGTAAAGGATGCGTTTATCGAATGCGGCGGAAGAACCATCCCTTCCCGACCTCTGAATCTCGACTTTGAAAAGGATCGTTACATGCCCGCCTATCTGAATATGCTGGAAGGAACGGGAATGGGTCGGTCTGTCGGAAATAATGGAATTACCAGGGAAATGTACAAGAACGGCAGCGCCTTTTTTGTCTTTGAAATCTCGCCACGTCTCGATTCGGAAACGTTTGACCTGATCAAGCTCGGAACAACCAGTTTTAATATTAAATTCAACAAGGCAGTACCCGAGTCTGGCTTGTATTGTATCCTTCATTGTGAATATGACTCTGTTCTCACCATTGACGATAATCGTGTACCCCATGTTGATGCGCTAATGTAATAAATATATTTATCAAGTTGAAGTTGAAAATACATAAAAAGAAAAAAAGAAAGAACAAAGGGGTCTCTCTCGAAGCGAAGCGAGAGTGAAAGCGAAGCGAGAGGGGTCTCCCGATGCGAAAGCGAGGGGAGAAGCGAAGCGAGGGACACCTATGGAGAAGGGACCTAGGAACCAAAGGTTCCCCCGGGAATCAAAAGATTCCCAAGGGCTAGGGCCTCTTCGCTGCGCTTCGAAAAGCCCCTAGGAATTTCCCCTAGGGTCTAGGGCTTCGAGCCTTTAGAAGGCCCTTAGGGATCTCCCTAGGGGTGCCTCTTTTTTTTGTTTTGTTTGAACAATTGTTTTTTCTTAAACAGCGTGAACAATTTCTTGTTCATATACGATTCCTGAAATTTCTTCTCCAAATTTGTCCACAAGCCGATAGGTTGGCGGTGAGCCGGCTAGCGCCTGAACAATGTGGAATACTTCGTCTGTCCATCCTGATTTATATCCACGACGGAATGCCTTGTTTTGATGGCTCATTCGAACAATTTCGCCAATTTTAAACTTTGGTTTCTTTAACGACATTGGCAAAATTACAGCTGGTTTCTTCTTTCCATCAAAGACTTGCTGCGGTGTACACTTTATCATTCGATGATACGAATTAGTGATTGCAGTGGTTAATTTGTCAGCGACATTTATCCATTTCTTGGTACCATTGGCGGTCAGATACTTGAACAGTCGCGTCTCCCACGTTCGATTGAATCGTTCCACTACAGAGCATTTAATGTCAGAATTTGGATGAATCAGGTTGATATTTCGTGTTGACAAATAATCCTTTACTGAAGAGTTGACAAATTCTTTGCCGCGGTCTACTATGAAGAATACAGGGAACATTTTTAGCCGTTCAAACGTGTCTTCCAAGGCCCGCGCCACCAGTTGACCCGTTTTTCGATGAAGGGGAATCGTGAACGCAAAACGCGAATGACAATCAATCATGCTAAGACAGAAACGATTGCCCTTGTTTTGACGGGAAAGAGCGCTTAGATCGATCAAGTCTGCCTGGACATGAGAAAATATAAAATCACCTCGAGTCTGTCGACGAGGAAACTTGTAGCGGACTTGTTTATGCCTCGAATATACTGGCTGACTTTCTAAAAACTGTTGAACCTTTTTGGCTGGTAGCTTACTAGCTTTTTGCAAAGGTCCAGCGGACGAGAAGACTGTTGGTTCTTTTAGATTATAGTAAAGTCTGTTCAACATGACGAAAATGAATGAAAATAAACTTTATCTGGCATAATAAATACAATTTAAATCCAGGCTCTGACGTAGAGTCTATTTGCAAACAATCCTGATCCTTTTTGACCTCTTCTCGTTGTTTGCCTTGGCTGCATATAGCTAGGAAGCTGCAGGTTTTTCAGTTCCCTGTCTTGTCTAGTCGTTTTTGCTGCCTTTTTATTTGTAATTGGAGTATTCTTTGGAGAGAATCCCAATGCTTCATTATCATCATCCCAATCGAGAGAAGGAGTCAGTGTGGGTCGGGGTGCTCGAGTGGGAGTAGACTCTTTAATAGCCGGGAGAGGGGGTTGATAATTATAATTTTGAATGACTTTAAAATCATCGATATACGGCTGTCGGGCTGGTGAATAAAAGTCTATGAGTGGCGGAGGCTCTTCAACCAGAGGTTCGGACCGTTCATCTTTAATTTCATTTTTCTTTCTAAAGTTGACCAGACGCGCCAGCCTATCTTGATACAATCTCATTTTTAGATGAGGGTCCAGATCTTTGCGTTGAAGAATCGCGTCTAGCCTTTTTTCCATTTCAATTGCATTGGCTTCCTTTTGCGTGACTGCGACAAAAGGTTGAACTCGGCTGGTATATTTCATTTCGAAAACAAGACAACTTGAACAATTATACGAATAAAATGATGGGAAAATGCAAGCAGTAGGTCACGGGCCTTTTCAAGATCGCGACACTTGCCAATATAACGAATAATGGGCAAAAATTTGATAATAACGTTACGTTCGGAACGATTTAATGCAATCTTATGAATATTGAATAAAAGTTCGACAAGACAACCAATTTCCGATTTATTGGCTACTTTAATAGCCTGGCGGGTATGGCGAAGAACTTTTTGTAGAAATTCAGAATTACGGATTATGCGACTATTCGACTATTTTTTTTTTTCATGACGAATTGACTTTGATTGAAATGGATCCGTCTGCAGGGCTTTTGTAGATTTCCAGATTGCAAATTAGACGATTTTCAGTTCCTTGTTGGTCGGCTGCTGCTGTTGCTGGAATGGCGGCATGGGTCTTTTGATGACGCCTGCGAGAAAATGAAGTACAAAATACGCGATTGCAGTCGGTACAGTATAGCTTGGGATGCTTTTCAATCAAATGACTGACCAGATCATCAACGTTATCTAGTATTACAGAATCGACAGAGAGTAGACATGACACAATCGCTCAGTATGACTGCAGAGAGGGCAAATGAAAGGAAAAGTTGCGTACAAGATACTTTCTTACGAATACATCATCTCTTTTTATACGATGAAACGTAGAAACTACTGAACGAAACGTCTTGTTGCGGACCAGCATTTCGTTAATGACAAAGATGCAGTATGCGCCACAAGTAATTTCTTGAATATTTTGATGTTTTTCTCGATTATAATGGCAACTATCAAATTGCTGGCAAAATGCAAGAATACTTTGGACTTGAGGAACACCGCCGAATGAATCAAAATAATGACAAATTCTATGCTTCACGACAATTGCTAGCCAGTGAGTTCCATGCTTGTCCGATGAATCGGTATTAACAATCAGACCAAAAGTATGCAATTTATTATTTATCGTAGGCACAGTCGGATGGAAAAACGCCAAGAAAATTTGGAATATTGGCAAGCAACGAGTTAATGTCAACAGAATCCATTGGAATGACGGCTTAGCGATTTCTGTATTTGCATTTAACTATTCCGTCGACAATAACAAATGACAAGTTGGGACAATTGTTTTGAATAAACGTAGTAATATCGGTATGCTGAATTCCTTCGTTAATATCTTGAATAAGGTCCACGAGACATCTCGTAGACATTGGTCCTTGGCGAAGAAATACGATTAGTTCGATAAGATGAGCGAGGCCAGCGATTTCGTCAGGATTAAAAGTCTTGTACATGGCGGTAAACGTAGGAAACGAGAACGAAGGAGTAGTCCAGCCACTCATGATGAATGAACGCTTAGCAAATGAATTGGAAAGGAAATTTATAGTGTTTGCAAGAGGCTACTGACTCGCATTGATCTACGATTTCGGTACAGGATGAAACAATAGGCAATCATAACAATGTTTGCAGCGGTAGAGATTAGAGTAAAAACTTGGTAGAATGTATTCAAACTACTAAACTTTACGGGCAAATTGTTGTAGGAAGAATAAACAATACCGCCATGTTTGTAAAAGATTACTTTTGTAACATTATCGAAAAGGTATCCTTGAATATTTTCCAAAAGCCTTACTTGATTTTCCTTGTTTAGGTGGAAGAGGGTATTCTGGTCAAATACGAAGGATTCTTCCTTGTTGATCCATTCTTCACTAGCGTAGGCTAGGCAACAACCTGCCAGCAAGAGGTAGAAAATCATGACTGATGGAAAATTGGCAAGTTTATAATAAATAGAGAAAATGCAAGAAAGAAATAAACCTCAATCCCCTCCCTTGATCGTTCTTTGAGGTGAAGTTTGCCGAACTCGGAGAGATGGGAGGAAGAGATAAGAAAGGGGGGATAAATTGAAACAGTTACGGAAGAAATCTCATTTGCAAGCTACATGAAAATAGCCTAAGAAAGAATAAAATTATGAATTATGATTATTTGAAAGGTCATGAAAAGCATGCAAATAGAATGCGGAAATTTTAATAAAATTTTTAAAAAAACGTTTGAAAAAATCATTATGCAATGCCAAAATATTGAAAAATCGGGAAGAATACGGTAACGATGACTCATGCCTGTCAATCAATCAATCAAGTTTGTTCGCCAAACGGAAGGCTGTCAATCAAGTTCGCCAAACCTGTCAAACAAATGAAAATGGAAAGTGAAAGCGAAAGGGATCGGAAAAAGAAAATTATCATGAAGTATTGTCCTTGAAAATTGCATGGCGGCTGTTTTGGTAAGATTGCATCGGAAAATGCTGTACCAAAATCGTAACGCTAAAATATGGCATTGAAAATTATCATGCTGGCTACTTGGTACATTTGTACCGGAAAATGCTGTACCGAAATCATAGCTTGAAAATATGGCATTGAAAATTACCATGCTGGCTAGTTGGTAAATTTGTACGGAAAAATGCTGTACGGAAATCGTAGGCTGAAAATTAGACCTAAAAAAACGCATGCTATTTGGATGTTACAAATTTCCGCTAGTTGTTACAAACTGTAACGCTGAAAGTACAATAATACTACTGACGATTTTTCGCAAAATGGCCTACGCCAAGAGGGCTCAGAATGTTTGGCCGACACTTGTTTATGCCTCTAATGATGTTTTTCCGTCATTATGAACCTGTTTACGATTTTTCGTCAACATTTTGACCATATCCGTTGACATGACTCACTTCGATTTTTTTCACATAAGGGTCCCCTTATGTGAAAAATCATGTTTGGTGTCATCTCGAAATAGGACCTGAAACCCAAGAAAAAGCATGTTAGGGTGCCCAAAAATTAGTTTTATGTTAGTTTGAAGAGTTTTAGTGCAATCGCACTGTTTATTATGGTCAATTCCGAAATATGATTTTTCACATAAGGGGACCCTTATGTGAAAAAAATCGAAGTGAGTCATGTCAACGGATATGGTCAAAATGTTGACGAAAAATCGTAAACAGGTTCATAATGACGGAAAAACATCATTAGAGGCATAAACAAGTGTCGGCCAAACATTCTGAGCCCTCTTGGCGTAGGCCATGTTGAGAAAAATCGCACGAGTGCGCTTCAGATGGACTTCTATAAAAGTCGGCGCCATGCATCGATCGGGCTGAATTTTTTTTTTACAAATACAGTTTTTCATGGAGATTCCGAATCTGTAAAGATCCCAATGTAACGTGAGAAAAAATTTTCCAGGAAAAATAAAAATTGACGAAAATCTCACTTTTCGACTTTTCAACGTTGTCGTATAGTTTCCAAAGTAATTTTTTTGGAATCTCCATGCCAAAATACACCTGCTTAAGTTTTTAAAACCAATAAAAATACTTGTTGAAAAATTCGGATTTTTTTGGTCGGGGTCTGTAACTTTTCGGGGTGCGCACTATAACCCTTCATATTAGTCCAAATATCAGCACTTGGTATGGGGACATCACCCGTAGAATATTGGGATGGGTTGCCAAAAAGTCGTCCGAGGGGTAGATACGTTCTCTCGTGAAAGGTCTCTTAAACGAAGGGTATAGGTCGTTTTGACGGGTTGCAGTGTGAAATTTTTGTTTGGGCAGTATTTTTCTGACTAATACGAATATTTTAGGATCTTTATTGAAAAAAATAGAATTTAAGCATGCTTCAAAAGCTTGTGACTTTGTTTTAAAGGTTTTCAGTACGCACGTATTATTATGATTCCTACTCTATGCTAAACGCTCCCGCGTCTCTCCTCTACCCACACTCTCTCGCCGCGTCTCCCCTGCTCCTCCTCCCATTTTCTAACCCGGTTTAGGAAGTGCCTTTCGCGCGTGCTTATCGGGCTGTAGCGCAGCTCGGGGACAAGATATAAACAAACGGTAAAAAGGGTGATGTTATTGGGTCCATGAGGGACCGTTTGGACACATATTTGATCGGATTGTTACAATTCTGCAATCTACGTTGTGGCCCCTACACATGGTTAAGCAGTTAATGCTAATTGTTTTTGCTGTTTTACCAATTCGATAATTGCATAACAGAGACTATCTGAGAGCATTTAGTAATGGCCGTACAAACTTTTTGGGCCCTACGCTGAAAAAATGGCCCAAGGGGTACTTTTTCACGTAGAGTTCGAAAATCGACCTTAGAAAGCCATATCTCCGACCCCCGGTACCCTATGGGTTCTGGTACCGAGCCAGGCTGTAGGAGCAACTTTGCGATCCGGGCTTCAAACCTATCCATGCGATAGCGCATTTTGTAGATCTCGTCGAGACAAACATTTTTTGTGAAGAAAGTGAAAAAAATATTTTCATTGAAGAGAGTTATGAAGAGTGAAAAAAAATTTTTTCATGTCCTGAAAAATTGAGCCCGTCCCGTGCAAATTTTATTTTTCCAATCGATTCAGCATCGTTTTTTACCCCTTTGGTCAAAAATTGAGCGGAATCGAAGGTGACAGTACCCGACTTTTTTTGCACCAAAGCAACAACACACATTGATCAGCGACAAGCGATGTTGCGAAATCGGCCTTTTATCTCGGTTTTCCTTGTCCCATATGCTTATATTGTAATATTCACGATAAATTGAGTTGATTTTGATTGTATTTGATATTAAACGAAAGTATTTTGCACTATTAGATAAGATGCAGCGATTGTAAAGTGTCTATACAAGATGGTCAGTCATCCCTCTCTCTCTCTGCGCACATTGATTAATTTTTATGAAACCCGCAGCAAATATTGACGAAAATAGTTTTTCCCAATAGATCCGACATCGTGTATTACCCCTGCCTACAAATTTAATGGCAAATTTAAGATGTTGAAACCCATTTTTTCTGCTAAAACACGCCATTTCGGAAATCTTCGTTGTTGCGAATTCGATTTCTGTGCTACTAATTATTGTTTGAATATGCAATTTCATTTTGTTGCCATTCTAATTGATATTCTTGTATTTAATCTTAATTGGAGAAAACTTCACCCTCATAGTAATGACAGATGGTCAGAAGATCAGCCGTTCTCTCATTGTTTGTGCCCCGGCTGATCTAGCTGACCTCCCCACAACCAGCCATTGGAAGGGAGGGGGGGGGAGAGTTGCGCTATTCACATCAATCTCTTCGTATCCTGCTCTTCCGTTGCAAAATATTACGACTGATGTCGAGGTAAATTTTCGCATTTTGTTTTGTCATTTGATCAGGGCATAGATTCCAGCTAGTTTTCTTTTTATAAATGAAAGCTTTCTTAGTGCGATTCTTGTCATTTCACTTCGGGACTGCTGAAGATCGACGAAAAACATTCTGCTCTTCGTGGATTCTTCTTCATGAAACGATTTATTTCTGCTTCCGAACATATTTAAATGATAACTCTAGGCGTATTACCATTGTGCTGGGACAATCGGGACGATGCCGTCGCTGTCGAAGTCGACTGGAGTCACTGTGAAGAGTTGGAGCTTCAGGTGAAAATTTCACTTTTGACAAGTTTATTTCGGAAATATTAGCTGCGACTATGTTTTTTCGAGCTGATTCTATATTTCTCGTTTCTCACTCAACTCATTCCACACCAGGCTTTCCAGATTTTCAAAATTTCCGAGTTTACCTTTTCCGAGAGAAACATATTGACCATCCATCGAATTTCAGTGAAGTTTCCAACGGGAAGGGAAGCGCCGATCGAGTCACTGCCAATTGCAAGTCCAAGATGCGTCGTTTGATCAATTCTGGAATGGATATGGAGAATCAGAATGATATCATTACCCTTCTGGAAGCCACTCCACTGCTCAAAGGATTGTCCTTCTACCTCTTTGATATTTTCGACAGTCCCACTCCCCAAACCCCGTCGAAGATTGATCGAATTACTGATTACAGTCATTTTGAATTTGAAGAGGATGGCGTGAGAGCCTGGAAATATCGAGGTATTGGTGAAGGAATACTCTTCAAAGATGACCTTCATTCCAATACTCTCCCATACAAGATCATTCGATCAGGAGGCTTTCTCCCTAATGAAGATTCGGCATCGTGGGATCCATTCAAAATTCGTCAAGGAGAGAGAGCCACGTTTTGGCATTACGATCCGAAGAATATTGCTTCAAGAGGAGTTGAGGAAGTTGAGATTGATGAGTCGGCTGTGAATTCTGATGCCGCCACCCCCACTGAAGGAAGAGATGGTCTCCTCTTTACTTGCTGGTGTGGTGCATCCTATGTTCGCCACGGAGATTTGCTGAACCATCTTGACTTTGGAAAGCACCAGAGTCACCCATGGAAAATGACCTCGATCGATTTATCTCTGAACTATTATAAGAAATGTCTCGAGAATACTGTACAAGTGAAATCCCTCATCCCGCTGCAAGATTTCATTGAGAAGATATTTGATCACTCCATTCCTCCACTTCCCATGGGTTGGGCGCTTCGAGGAACAAAAAAGAACTCGCCCTTGCCCGAGAAAACAAAACAGTTCATCCAAGATTTTTCCTGGAGAAGACTAAGATTGGAAAAAGAGCGGATGCAGAAGAGGCGTATCTGAGAATGGTTTCGGATCCTGCCATCCCAATGGAAGAGCGACTGACGAGAGAACAGATAAAGCGGTACATAACTCGTCTGGTTGCAACTCCGGTCAAGAAGAAGGTTGTCGTTCGCGGGAAGAGATCGGCCGATATCGAAATGGATGAGGATGGAGATGCGATAGAGTGGAAGATCGAAGAGAGAGATGATGTTGGGGAGTGGGAGATGGAGCCAGGATGTGAGGATGAAGAAGAGGGACAGATGACTTTGGCTGATGAGTATTCGGAGTTCATTAGAAAAAACAAGAAAACCATTTTACCTGATTCATTTTGACCGAAAATTGTTGATTTCACTTTCTTCGATTGATCAATTATCGATTATGATTTTCACTGGTCTGCACGAATAATAATGCTTATATCTAGCTTAATTGTTCTCAAAGCAGTGAATATTAACTCAATTTATCGTGAATATAACGAAATAAGCATATCGGAGAAGATAAACCGAGATAAAAGGCCGATTTCGCAACATCGCTTGTCGCTGATCAATGTGTGTTGTTGCTTTGGTGCAAAAAAGTCGGGTACTGTCACCTTCGATTCCGCTCAATTTTTGACCAAAGGGGTAAAAAACGATGCTGAATCGATTGGAAAAATAAAATTTGCACGGGACGGGCTCAATTTTTCAGGACACGAAAAAAAAATTTTTCACTCTTCATAACTCTCTTCAATGAAAATATTTTTTTTCACTTTCTTCACAAAAAATGTTTGTCTCGACGAGATCTACAAAATGCGCTATCGCATGGATAGGTTTGAAGCCCGGATCGCAAAGTTGCTCCTACAGCCTGGCTCGGTACCAGAACCCATAGGGTACCGGGGGTCGGAGATATGGCTTTCTAAGGTCGATTTTCGAACTCTACGTGAAAAAGTACCCCTTGGGCCATTTTTTCAGCGTAGGGCCCAAAAAGTTTGTACGGCCACTGTGGAGAATAACTCAATTCTCTCAGATAGTCTCTGATAAATTCAAATATTCCTAAAAAGAATGATTTAAGACAAAGGACACGATCATGAACTAGTTCTCAATATTGCTCTTTTGATTTCATAATCAGCACTCGTTTTTCTATTTGCCCTCACCGTTATTCGAGACACTATGTGCAACTGATAAGACCCCGGGACCGTGTCTATAAAGCTCAATGCAATTTCCGATTGTCACATTCCTCCCATCTTCTCTAATTATATCGACCATGTGGAGACTGCTTCTATTTTCAGCGTTGTTTGGTGAGACATTTTTGATTTCAAACTTCAAGCGCATCTTTGTAAACAGTGGCCTAAGAAAAAAATTTTCAGTGACCGTTTCTAGCGACTGTCCAGATGACTTTGACATTGTTCACGACGGAAAGTGCGCTGGGATGGTGCCAAAACGAAGGTACCGTATCCCGATTGACCGTGATAATTCACAGAATTCAGTTGCAATTGGGCGGATCCATTGTGCATGGCAGGAGCCTGTAATAGCACAGACCTTCGCGCGTTCAATCTCAAGCCGGTAATTATTCACAGCGTGGAGGTATGCGTTATTTTTGACTACGACTGTGAAGAATGCACCACTTTATTTTTCTTGCTCTATCGGCACTCTGTTTTGTGGTATAGTTCACAAAATAAAGAGACGACGTTTTCACTCCTGGCAGCCCTAGTCATGCCTGAAACAGAATAATATTTTCTCGTTTAGGAACAAACTTACTGGACCGAGCAAGCAATTTCCAATAAGAAAGGCATCTTCCTAGGTACAGAAAGTATGCTATCGTCATTTTGGTAGTCTTGTACCAATTTAGGGCTTGTCTGTAACAATCTCACGAATCTATGGGGATGGTCCGACGGCTCGTTTATTGATTACAAGCCGTACAACAACTTTGACAAAGGTTTTTTTTGCAATTTAAAACAGTATTTTTAATGCGCCTTGCCCACTTTAGATCTCGGTAGCTGCACGCTCCCACCAGCTCGCAATTGCGCGGGATATTGCGGTCCGATTTGGTGGATTGAGAAAGACACTGGAAGATGGACTGCGGGTAAGATTATCTTCTTACACTGATTGTATAAATATCTGTATCATTACTGCCTTTGGCGCGAAATTTCTTTTTTTTCTTTTTTAAACCATTTTTTTCAGCGGCCGTATCAGCCGATTGCCCGAATGACTTTGACATTGTTCACGACGGAAAGTGCGCTGGGAAGGTTCCACGTGGACGGTACAGACCAGGATTTAATTTTTAAAAAATGGCTTGAATACGGTCATCTTAAGATATCTACTCAGGTGCAATTGGGCCGATCCGTCGTGCATGGCACAGTCCTGTAACAGCACGGATCTACGCGCTTTCAATCTCAAGCCTGTAATTATTCACAGTGAGGAGGTAAACATTACTCAATGTCTGGGGCTGGGGGAAAATGCGTCTCTTCAATCCTAGTGCTATATCATCACTCTGTCCTCTGTTATAGTATGCAAGAATGAAGAGACGACTTTTCACAACTGACAGTCATTCCTGAATCGGAATACTATTTTCTCGTTCAGGAACAAAAGTACTGGACCGAGCAAGCAACTTCCAATAAGAACGGAATTTTTCTAGGTGAAGAAAATGTAATTCAGAAAATCTTATATTAATTTAGGACTTATCTGCAACAATCTCACAAATCTATGGGGATGGTCCGACGGCTCGTTTATTGATTACAAGCCGTACAACAACTTTGACAAAGTTTTTTTTTTGCAATTTAAAACAGTATTTTTAATGCGCCTTGCCCACTTTAGATCTCGGTAGCTGCACGCTCCCACCACCGGAATATTACTTTCTGATTTGGTGGATTGAGAAAGACACTGGAAGATGGACTGCGGGTAAGATTATCTTCTTACACTGATTGTATAAATATATGTATCATTACTGCCTTTGGCGCCATATTTGAGTTGTCTTTCGCATATGGAATGACATGAATCCATCTCCTTATTTCGCGTGATCTCTCCTCACTCTGACTGATGAAATAGTACGGAAGTGATGTGGCGGAATCTTCATCATCGCAAAACCGTATTCAGTAGGGTTGGCATTTCGGTGTTAGCGACGTCGCTATAGAGGCTCTTCATTCGCCCTTGTATTGCAACGTCGTAATAGAGGGGAGGGAGTGTAGCGACGTCGCAACGGACGTAGCGACGTTGCAACCCTCCCCCTCCTCTTCCCTCCCCCCTCTCCCCTCTCTTCTCAACCCGGCGCGACTAGAGCGCATGCGCTTCTCATCTCAAAGCTTCATAAGGCAATGTGTCCGACTCGCTGAAGCTTTCGCATTTTTTTAAAAATGAGATAATAATATATTCTGCAATATGCTGCAATGATAAATATTTCAAATATACGATACTCAATTAGCATTGCTAATAGATTTACATTTATATACTCAATTAGCTTTGCTAATAGATTTACATTTCCGATGAGATATCAACGAAAATTTGAGCAATTCTATGAAGATACCCAGTGGTGATGAAATCGGTGGAATATCGAAATAAAAATGGTTTTAATTATCGTTTGCATATTAATTTCCAATAAATTTGACACGGGAATTGTTTCCCGAGCTCGGAAGGTAGCGAAACGTAGCGACGTCGCTACGCCCGTAGCGACGTCGCTACCCTCCCCCTCCCCTCTCCCTCTCGTAGCGACGTCGCTACCCTCCCTCCCCTCTATTACGACGTTGCAATGTCGTAATCGTTTAGCCAACCCTAGTATTCAGTCGCTTTAACAAAGAAACAAACTTACTGGACCGAGCAAGCCACTTTTTTCACTTTAGAATAGAGAGGGATCTTCCTAGGTACAGCAAATATGATACCTTTGATACCTTTCAGAGAGATCCGACCATGGTTCTTATGATGTTTTCTGTATCGGCCAGCTGCCGCCCCTACCATCCCATGACTTCTGCGATGACGGTTTCGTATCCGACAAAATGAAGGATCAGTGCTACAAGGTGAACTATTACTACTTCGTATTGGATAATTACACGCCTATCGTCTCCAGCATGAAGAAAGCGCATTGCTTGACGTAATAGCTTTCTATTGAGGCAGAATGCGCATTTTCAAAGATAAAAATTGACTACGCTTTTTTCAGATTGGATCCCCCGCAACTGATTTCACGAGAGCTCAAATGGCCTGTGATGATGCAAACGCTGATCTTGCGCCGATTCATAGCACTCAGGTTGTTTTAAAATTGATATTTTTATTCAAAAAATATATTTTTAGGAAAATTCCTTTGTTCGCCAATTGGCCTTCAATAGCGGAGCCACTAACGGAATATTCCTTGGAGGAGCAACAGACGAAAATCAGACCGAATTCACATGGACTGATGGCACAGCTTGGGACTATGACAATACATATGCGGGTTAGTTTCCTGGTGGTTGTGAAGTCATATGGGATAAGGTAGCGGATCTTTTCGAAGAAATAAACTCTCTCAGGCTACCCAAAAGAGGGCAATGGCGAGTGTCTTCTTATGGACACTTTCTCTTCTTCCGGAAAGTGGATTAATGCCGATTGCTCGTCGAAACTGCCATACGTTTGCGTTCGCCGTAAGTTGATTTTTTATTTGACCGATATTTATCCAGTTGTATTTGCTTGACCTTACCTATTTACCTTTTATCAATAATAAACTTCAGCTGAAACGCTTCCAGTCTGTGCTCCGGGACCATGGAAGGAGGGAGATAAGGCAAATAATTATATTTTTATTCTAAAAATACTTGTATCACTCCAGATCACCTCGCCTGGCTATCCTTACGATGCCTCAACCGCGTGTGATTACATTCTCTCTGTCGACACGGGGAAGTACGTGGAAGTCACGGTAAATAATATATTTTTGAAATGATAAATTAGTTAATTATACTTCAGATTGAAGAGCTACAGGCGAATTCATGCTGTGATCAACTGCTATTGACAGATGCCAAATTTGGAGGAGCATTGGTCGCAAAGTTGTCATAGACATCTGATATTTTCCTCAAAATTGGCATTCAGATTGAGTGGACAAATCATCACAGGCCAGCCCAAAACGTTCATATCCGCTTCAAATTTCATGCGTGTTTCGTGGCAACCGAATGGAGGAGTGAATGTCAAACGATTCAAGGTATTGTTAGGTCATTGATAAAAAAATATACCAATAACATTTGCAGATGTCCTACCGCGCTGTTGACACGAGAGAACGTATGTTGATTGTGTAATCTTATGGCACATAAATAATGTATATTCTAATTCGAGCGATAAAGTTGATAAATCAAGTGATTTTGTAGTCACCACAACAACAACAACCACCACCACAACGTTAAAACCAACGGCTCAACCTGAAAAGTTTGCATTTTTTCGGCTGGTGTATGAAACAATTTATTTTAGAAAGACTCATCCTACATCAAGTTCGTCGACTGCAGTGAAATCGACATCAACTACAGTTCTTCCGACCACCACTTCTGGAACTTCATTCGTTGGTGAGTTAAGTATATGTACATGTGATAGTGTTTGAAATGCAAGCAATCGTCTCTTCAATCATCACATTCTCTCGTCGGTCAGAAAGGCAAGAGAGTGTGCGAATTGAAGAGACCATTTCTTTTTAGTTCATCGTGTAATTATTTCAGGGTCGGCGCTCATGGTCATGCCTTTGCTCACAATTTGCTTGTTTTGAATAACATGTTTGATAAAATTTGTTTATTTTATTAGAATATGCTCCAAATATTGAATGTCAGTGCTGCCGGTAACAATTAAGAATGAGTATTGGGCTTTGACTTGGCGATAAAGATATCAGCCAGTGTTTTCAACGAAACAAAAGATGCTGAACGAGCGCTTTGCCGAACATGATCACGGCTGCCGTGATAAGGCCGTTGTCTGAAAATTAAAATATTATAATGATACGAATTTAAATCTTTTTTTCTTTAGTTATAATCAGTCATCATTTCTCTAACGCTTACCCATTCGTTTCTGCATCACTAGGTGCTCTCCAGTGAAGAGTACGGCAAGGAAGATAACGACCGCACCGAGAAGAGCAGGAATTAGCTAAAATGTTCAATTAAATTTCGTAAATCCGAAAATAAACGGTACCTTATTCCGGACGAACTGTTGGGCGATCTTTACGACAAGAGTAGTGAGAGCAACTGAAAATTATTTGGATTCTCTGTCAGTTTACCATTTCACCTCTCTCAAGCTTTCTGCTCGACTAGGGAGCATGTACTAAGGCATCAGAACGGCACGACTTCTGATGATAACTGGTTCGACATATATACTCTCTAACGTTTTCTCGAAACAATGCTTATATTCGGCAGAGAAGAATCTAAATCACTCACTGATGCAAACTAGCGGCCAGTTGTAGAAGGCGGGTGAGCGTGTACTTGATCTCCGCCTAAAAATGAGTAATTTTAATATTTCAAAAGCAAATACATAAAAAATTAGTTAATTAAAATTTGCACATAGGCATGTGTCACGTGGAAGTCACGGTAAATAATATATTTTTGAAATGATAAATTAGATAATTATACTTCAGATTGAAGAGCTACAGGCGAATTCATGCTGTGATCAACTGCTATTGACAGATGCCAAATTTGGAGGAGCATTGGTCGCAAAGTTGTCATAGACATCTGATATTTTCCTCAAAATTGGCATTCAGATTGAGTGGACAAATCATCACAGGCCAGCCCAAAACGTTCATATCCGCTTCAAATTTCATGCGTGTTTCGTGGCAACCGAATGGAGGAGTGAATGTCAAACGATTCAAGGTATTGTTAGGTCATTGATAAAAAAATATACCAATAACATTTGCAGATGTCCTACCGCGCTGTTGACGCGAGAGAACGTATGTTGATTGTGTAATCTTATGGCACATAAATAATGTATATTCTAATTCGAGCGATAAAGTTGATAAATCAAGTGATTTTGTAGTCACCACAACAACAACAACCACCACCACAACGTTAAAACCAACGGCTCAACCTGAAAAGTTTGCATTTTTTCGGCTGGTGTATGAAACAATTTATTTTAGAAAGACTCATCCTACATCAAGTTCGTCGACTGCAGTGAAATCGACATCAACTACAGTTCTTCCGACCACCACTTCTGGAACTTCATTCGTTGGTGAGTTATACGTTTCAGTAAGCGCATCATTCAATTATTTCAGGGTCGGCGCTCATGGTCATGCCTTTGCTCACAACTTGCTTGTTTTGAATAACATGTTCTATAAAATATATTTATGTTGGCTAAATCGTAAATTCAAATTTTGTGCGTTAGATTATGCGCGAAATATCGTCTGAACCTTCATTCATAGGCGATATTTACTTATTCGATTGCTCAACGCGCAATTGTTTCAGAGCCTGCTGCGATATTTGTTACGACTCTACTCATAATTTACTAGTTTTTTTTTAAATTGCTCGTCCGATAAAATATGAGTTTTTGCAATCTTTTTTAAATGTAGTACTTGTATGCACGGTTATTGCTCACCAGTAGGGCTGGCAAATGAAGAGAATAAGGGGAAATGAAGAGGCGATTTTCTCCCCCCTCTCATTCAACTCTTATTCAAGGATGACGCGGTCGTGTCAATCCTTAAATAAGAGTAGTTTTCAACAAACAGCTCATAACTCATGAATGAAAGCAGTTAAAATAGTGAAATTTTAAGTGTGCCTCAACTAGCAGATTTACCACGCCCCTGAGAGAGAATGTGGGCGTGCTTTGCATCTCGGCTGTGAAAATAGGTTATTTCACACATCTTCTCGCGTGCGTGATCGGCTACCATCTCAATTTCGGCAGAAATGTTTGGGTCTGAGATCAATGAGACCAACTATAAGCCTAGTCTAATCATAAAACAAGTTTTTTTAATCAATCGCGGTATTTTTCGAATGATGGTACTACGAACTGCGAGATAGCTCTCGTTCCCCTCTGGTACATAGACCGACTGCGACTAGTGTTGTATAGTAATATAATTCTATGTAAATTATTAATCACAAGTAATTAATGTGACCCGTTGATACTACTACAGTAGTCAGTACATTTCATGCCCCCTGGGCTCCCACCACGATTTGCCTGATTTCTATCTGTTACTGTTCCTACTGTAAGTATTGCAATTCCCCGCTGGCCTACTTTTTCGTCAGTGAGTTCTCTCTCCCTCGTTGCGGCTAGTTGTCGCTGCATATTCTTCTGTCAACTATCTACTCTGCAAATTCTTCAATAAAGCCGATTCTATTGGAGCTGCAAGTATTCTCTCAAGACACACAACTGGCAGACATAACATTGGCGTTCAGGACAATTCGGACTTCGGTAACTTTGACTGATTTTTATACTTTTGTCTGCTGAATTTGTGTTCTGTGAGGGTACCATCTAACGTGAGCCGACTGATTAGGGAATCGTTTGCGACTGGTGTCAGACAGCTTGGTGCGTGAGTCTGACACAAGTTGCGTGGGTGGTGTCAGACAGCTTGGTGCGTGAGTCTGACACAAGTTGCGTGTGTGGTGCTGCAGTTTACTATCTATACGTGAGCGAGTAAACTGTAGTACGAGGTAGCTAAGTGCGTGAGCCTGTGTGATCTGAAGTTATTTCGAAAAGTGACGAAATAAGCAGAATTTCATCAAGTACGCCGAAGGCTCTGCCCGAATTTTGATTTTGAATCAAAAGAGACTGCAGAAATGGGTACTAATGAGGATGGTGAAATGGCTGCAGAGATTACTGAAATGAAAGCATTGATGGCTAGCATGGCACAGCTACTTATGAAGCAATGTGAGAAGAAACCAGAGAGTCTGCAGGAGTTACCTAATGCATCTATGAATGCCATCGAGAGCCGAATCCAGGAATTCGTATTCTCGCCAGAGGATGGAAGCACATTCGAACGATGGTGGAATAGATATGTGGACATATTCGAAATCGATCTCAAGGAGATGGACGATCTGAAGAAAATTCGTTTGCTGATCAGACACGTCAGCACCTCTGTCGAGAGGACATTCGTGGAGTCGATTGCGCCAGTGAACTGGGCCAATATGACACTTCTGCTGGTTAAAAACAAGATGCTTGCTCTCTTTGGTGATAATACTTCTACATTTGACCGCAGACGTACAATGATTGATCTGAAGATGAGTAAAGAGAACATTGAAGATGTGAGAGTGCTAGCAGCACGAGTTAATCAGACGGTAGAGAATGCACAAGTGAAAGATGCAACCATTGATGAATGGAAAGTACTGACTTTCCTGCATGCACTTGATCTGCCGAGATACTCTGATGTTCATATGAGAATGATGCAAACAGCAAGACAGAAAGGCAAAGATTGTACATTGGATGATCTGATCTCTGTATTCAATGATGTCGCACAGCTCAAGAAGGACTCGCTTTCTATCACAGAGTCGGGTAGAGCTGTACATTATGTGGATAAACGAACGAATAACAAGAATCAGAACAAACAATCGAATAAGTCGAAGCCGCAGAAATTCAATGATTCTGTTGTCTGTATGAGCTGCGGAAAGACTTCTCATAATCGATCAGAATGCAAATTCCGTAATGCAAATTGTTACAATTGCAAGAGAGATGGCCATATTGCGAAAGTGTGCAAGAAGCCAAAGAAGGCACTCACTGTTAGTGTATCCACAGTATCCACTTCGGACTACCACATCCAAGTGAATATCAATGGACAATCGACGTCCATCAAGATCGATACTTGTGCAGATATAACGATTCTCTCAGAGAAGGTGTGGAGACGAATCGGCGAGCCCCAGTGCGAGGCTGCCGATTGCACTGCCACATGTGCTAATGGAGAGAGTCTGGAGCTTATTGGAAAGTTCAATGCGACTGCAGATTATAAAGGTGTTGAAGCGTCTGGTGATATGTACGTTACCCGCAAGAATATCAACCTTCTCGGTCAGAACTTTATCAAGCTACTGAAACTCGTTGAGATTCGAGAAGCGACAATTAACGAGGTCTCTGTCCCTCTGTCGTTCTGCAGTAATATTCAATACACTGAGTGGATCAAAAGGGAGTTTCCTGAAGTTACTGCTAGTGGATTGGGATGTTGCACGGAGATGAAGGCATCTCTGCAGTTGAAGCCTGACATGAAGCCGGTGTTCATAAAGGCACGACCAGTACCGTACGCTCTCACAGAGAAAGTTGAAATGGAACTCAACAGACTAGAGAGGTGTGGAGTAATTGAGAAAGTGGAATACAGTGATTGGGCAGCCCCCATTCTTACTGTGAGCAAGCCGAATGGATCAATGCGCATGTGCGCTGATTTCAGTACAGGTCTGAATGCTGCAATTGATCTTCCTGCTCATCCTCTGCCCGTTCCTGCAGATATTTTTGCCACTCTCAATGGAACATCGATTTTCACGCAGATCGATTTAGCAGAAGCGTATCTGCAAGTTCCTCTGGATGAGGAGGCTCAGAAGCTGCTGGTTATTAATACACACAAAGGACTCTTTCGATACAAGAGACTGCCTTTCGGTGTCAAGGCTGCTCCCGGCATATTCCAAAGATTAATGGATACGATGTTGAGCGGTGTAAAGAATGCGATCCCATATCTTGATGATATTATTATCGGTGGGCGCAACAAGGAAGAACACAATGAGACCCTCATCGATGTAATGATGAAGCTGCAGCAATTCGGATTACGTACACGAGCTGAAAAGTGTTCATTCGGAATGAAGGAAATCAGTTTCCTCGGTTTCATCATCAACAAGGACGGTCGCCACACCGATCCGAAGAAGACGGAGGCAATTCGTACAATGCCTGAGCCGCAGAATGTTGTAATGCTCCGCAGTTTTCATGGAATGGTCAATTACTATGGACAGTTTATTGATGGAATGCATATTCTGAGATCTCCAATGGATCATCTGCTCAAGGACAATGTGAAGTGGAAGTGGTCGAAAGAATGCTCTAGTGCATTCGAGAAGATCAAGGAGAAACTGAATTCACAACTCAGTCTCGTCCATTATGATCCACACAAGGAAATTGTTATTGCTGCAGATGCTTGTGAAGATGGAATTGGTGCTGTTATTCTGCATAGGTTTCCTGATGGAACTCTGCGTGCTGTGAGTCATGCTTCCAGGAAGCTGAAGCCTGCAGAAAGGAACTACGGACAGATTGAAAAAGAGGCACTCGCGCTCATTTTTGCCGTTGGAAAGTTCCACAAGTATGTGTTTGGCAGACGTTTCACTCTCCAAACAGATCATAAGCCGCTGTTATCGATCTTTGGCTCGCCCAAAGGAGTTCCTGCATATACTGCGAAGAGAATATACAGATGGGCTGAGACTCTGCTGATGTATGATTTCCGAATTGAATACATCAATACTGATTCTTTCTTCTATGCTGATGCTCTTTCTCGTTTGATCAGTGAATGTCAGACAGAACAGGAAGTGAACATCGCGCTAGTGCAGACTGAGGAGGATGTCAACGACATGCTCGCTGCAGATATTCGTCGATTGCCCGTGACGGCAACTGAGATTCAATCTGAGACTAAGAAGGATACACTTCTCCAGGAGGTTATCAAGAGGCATCTCAAAGGATGGCCGAAGAAAGACACTAAGGATCCGTGTCTTACTGCATTTTATTCTAGAAGAGATTCACTGAGTATTGTGAAAGGATGCTTGCTCTTCGGTTCTCGAGTGATTGTTCCGCAGATTCTACAGTCGAGAGTGATGAAAGATCTTCATGCTGAACATCCAGGGATTGTGCGCATGAAATCACTCGCGAGAAGTATCTGTTACTGGCCAGGAATGGACCAGGAAATCGAGAAAGTTGTTCTCAAATGTGATCGTTGCGCCAAGGCAGCGAAGTCGCCAGTGAAAGTACCACTACAGCCATGGCCTACTGCAGATAATCCATGGGAACGAGTCCACATCGATTATGCTGGACCCGTCAGAGGCGAATACTTTCTTGTAATCGTTGATGCTTATAGCAAGTGGCCGGAAGTGTACAGTACTACAAGAATCACTGCATCTATTACTGTCGATTTTATGAAGGATGCGATTGCGAGATATGGAATTCCGCAGATTATTGTATCGGATAATGGAACTCAATTCACATCGGAATTGTTCCGTGAGACGTGTGCTGCATATGGTATCAAACACATGACGATTGCTCCATATCATCCGCAGTCTAACGGACAAGCTGAGCGTTTTGTGGATACGCTGAAGAGAAGTCTGAAGAAGATGAATGGTGAAGCTCCAAATCAGCAGATCATTCGTCAATTCTTGATGGCATACAGACGGACACCCAATCCGAATGTGCCAGATGGAAAGAGTCCGTCTGAAGTTTTTATGGGAAGAGCAATCAGATCAAAGATCGATCTGATTCGTCCGCAGATATTATCTGATAAAATCGATGAGAGAATGAAGGTTCAATTCGATAAGCGAAATGGTACCAAGGACAGATGGTTCTCTGTCGGAGATGAAGTGTACTACCATGCGCCTGATGGTCCAAATCGGTTCCAATGGATTCCTGCAGTTATTATTGGAAAGAAGGGCAAGGTTATGTACGAGATCGAAGTCAAACAGAAGAAGCAACGAGCTCATGCGAATCAGCTTCGCAAAAAGTCAAGTGGAGCCGGTCAGACTGAGCTGAAAGGCACTTCGATTCCACTTGATCTTCTGATGGATACGTTCGATCTGAACAGAAATGTGCCTGTGGTAGATCACAGAGAGGAGTTCAGAGTAGAACTCGAGGAGTTTCCTAATGAGGAACTCGATGATTCGGACGATCAGTCCATCAATTCTGGCTATTCTACAGCCAGATCTGCTGTATCTTCTACTCCATCTTCGCCGATTCTGCAACGTGATCAACAGCCGATGCTGCCGCAGATACTCCAACCACTCAATCAACGACCGATCAGAAATCGTCAACCGCCTCAACGACTCGATGTCGATCCGAGACAGAAGTCGTACAGAGCGACGAAGCAATAATCCCGTCCCCTTTGCTACGTCCTCACCTCACCTCTTTCCCATTCTGTAATTTTTTAAGATCGGCAGCGCCAATCTTGAAGGGGAGGTGTTGTATAGTAATATAATTCTATGTAAATTATTAATCACAAGTAATTAATGTGACCCGTTGATACTACTACAGTAGTCAGTACATTTCATGCCCCCTGGGCTCCCACCACGATTTGCCTGATTTCTATCTGTTACTGTTCCTACTGTAAGTATTGCAATTCCCCGCTGGCCGACTTTTCGTCAGTTAGTTCTCTCTCCCTCGTTGCGGCTAGTTGTCGCTGCATATTCTTCTGTCAACTATCTACTCTGCAAATTCTTCAATAAAGCCGATTCTATTGGAGCTGCAAGTATTCTCTCAAGACACACAACTGGCAGACATAACAACTAGAAACACTGAGAATACGTCTAGAATATGTTTGGAAGGATCAAAGAAAAGCAAAATCATTAATCTCAAACATGCTGTGAAAAACACCTCAAAAAATACCCAGGTTAAAACAGTCAATGAGAGAACAACTCTTAAATAAGAGTTCCATTCCCTTACTTAAGGATTGGCCGATTCATTCTCCTCTTATTGAAGAAATAGCCCGGTGCGCGCGCCTTTGTGTGGCAAATGAAGGCTTCATTTTCGTTCTTCATTTGTCAGCCCTACACACCAGTGAAGCGCACTGTAAAAAGTACCGAAAGAATCTGAATTCACAAGTAACTTACTGGCCTATTATTTATGGCAAAGTGTTGAGTGATGAGTTCGATAAGGCCGGTGAATGAAACTGGAAAAAGCAGTGTTGAATGTCGTAAATCGTAATCTCTATTTTTTCTTCGACTTCTCACAATGCTCTTGCACTTTGCGATCGACATCCGAGAGCTCTACCGCGGTCTAAATTTCGAAATGCAATACTTCATTTCACCACTCTGATTGAAGAGAGAGAGAGAGGGTATTGTGAGACTATTTCCCATTCCAAGCGTAGTTGACCTATGACGAACTGAGAGGAGAGGGGAGAGGCCGAGAGGATGCTAGTGATCTACCTGCTCTCCTCTCCCTTGCCTCTTTCCTTCCGCTCTCCCAGACAATCAATGGCTCGCTAACCAGCACATTGAGTTTGCTCAGCACGCACGATAAGTGCAATTACGATTATTCTTTCCAGCTCTAATACGGATTTGTATAGTGTACAGAAAATAAATCCCTTCTGAAATTATTTTCCGTCGCATCATCTCTTCCATTGTTTCGCTCGCTCATAACCTCGCCTGATGCACAAAATTCCGTGTGTATGGTTCACGTAACGTTATCACTGCGATAGGGAAGGAAAAGGGACTCTCTCGTTTTCACACACACTCACTCACTCTCTCGCCCAATTCCGTCTTTGTAATCTCTCGTTGCAAGAAGCATCACGGAGTCTGTCGTTATGTCGCTGAAATACCGCCTAATTGATACCATTGCTTTCACTGCGTTCATCACAATTCCACTAAGTGTCAAACATCGTTGGATACATGTGACA
The DNA here is from genome assembly GCA_000180635.4 of Pristionchus pacificus. Classification (NCBI taxonomy): domain Eukaryota; kingdom Metazoa; phylum Nematoda; class Chromadorea; order Rhabditida; family Neodiplogasteridae; genus Pristionchus; species Pristionchus pacificus. The sequence continues at coordinate 37,322,885 of CM026575.1, forward strand.
ACAAATCAGCAACTATATGAGACCGTGCGCGTAAGAATCGACCAAGGGCTGGCACAGTTCAAAAATATCAATTCTCTGAAACTTTTGTTTTCTCGGGGTTCTCGAGGGTGCTGATGACGATGGGCATACTGATTTCGCTCATACTTCATCCGTTGGTGGCGTCACGTCTCCAGATCACGTGGAAATCATTTTTTTTTTGGAATATCTCGACAAAATCAACTTATTGTGAATTTGACCATCCCAATAGCATTAATATTATGAGTGAAATTTAAATATATGGTGTTCTATTTGCTTGCCGTGAATCGAATGCTGTCATCGAAGACGAAAAAGGTGCGGCTGAAATTCCATTCACAGATCGTTATCATCTTTTTTTTTCTGCCTCTATTGACAACTGATAAGAAATATGAGCTTATAAGGCTCGATTCTATACGTACGACCTCATCTATTCCTCTTCTTCTGTCGCTTGCCATGAGCAGGCTTTTTCTGCTCGCAGCATTCGTAGGTGAGTAGGTTTCATAAAGCTAAAACGTAGAGGTGACGTTGAAACAACAAGCAAGTAGATTTCACGGTCATGCAGTTACGCATGGTGGGATAGCCCGGGCACAGCTATGCCCGTCGTATCTGACTTTGGTCACGAAATTTCTTTTTTTTCTTTTTTAAACCATTTTTTTCAGCGGCCGTATCAGCCGATTGCCCGAATGACTTTGACATTGTTCACGACGGAAAGTGCGCTGGGAAGGTTCCACGTGGACGGTACAGACCAGGATTTAATTTTTAAAAAATGGCTTGAATACGGTCATCTTAAGATATCTACTCAGGTGCAATTGGGCCGATCCGTCGTGCATGGCACAGTCCTGTAACAGCACGGATCTACGCGCTTTCAATCTCAAGCCTGTAATTATTCACAGTGAGGAGGTAAACATTACTCAATGTTTGGGGCTGGGGGAAAATGCGTCTCTTCAATCCTAGTGCTATATCATCACTCTGTCCTCTGTTATAGTATGCAAGAATGAAGAGACGACTTTTCACAACTGACAGTCATTCCTGAATCGGAATACTATTTTCTCGTTCAGGAACAAAAGTACTGGACCGAGCAAGCAACTTCCAATAAGAACGGAATTTTTCTAGGTGAAGAAAATGTAATTCAGAAAATCTTATATTAATTTAGGACTTATCTGCAACAATCTCACAAATCTATGGGGATGGTCCGACGGCTCGTTTATTGATTACAAGCCGTACAACAACTTTGACAAAGTTTTTTTTTGCAATTTAAAACAGTATTTTTAATGCGCCTTGCCCACTTTAGATCTCGGTAGCTGCACGCTCCCACCACCGGAATATTACTTTCTGATTTGGTGGATTGAGAAAGACACTGGAAGATGGACTGCGGGTAAGATTATCTTCTTACACTGATTGTATAAATATATGTATCATTACTGCCTTTGGCGCCATATTTGAGTTGTCTTTCGCATATGGAATGACATGAATCCATCTCCTTATTTCGCGTGTTCTCTCCTCACTCTGACTGATGAAATAGTACGGAAGTGATGTGGCGGAATCTTCATCATCGCAAAACCGTATTCAGTAGGGTTGGCATTTCGGTGTTAGCGACGTCGCTATAGAGGCTCTTCATTCGCCCTTGTATTGCAACGTCGTAATAGAGGGGAGGGAGTGTAGCGACGTCGCAACGGACGTAGCGACGTTGCAACCCTCCCCCTCCTCTTCCCTCCCCCCTCTCCCCTCTCTTCTCAACCCGGCGCGACTAGAGCGCATGCGCTTCTCATCTCAAAGCTTCATAAGGCAATGTGTCCGACTCGCTGAAGCTTTCGCATTTTTTTAAAAATGAGATAATAATATATTCTGCAATATGCTGCAATGATAAATATTTCAAATATACGATACTCAATTAGCATTGCTAATAGATTTACATTTATATACTCAATTAGCTTTGCTAATAGATTTACATTTCCGATGAGATATCAACGAAAATTTGAGCAATTCTATGAAGATACCCAGTGGTGATGAAATCGGTGGAATATCGAAATAAAAATGGTTTTAATTATCGTTTGCATATTAATTTCCAATAAATTTGACACGGGAATTGTTTCCCGAGCTCGGAAGGTAGCGAAACGTAGCGACGTCGCTACCCTCCCCCTCCCCTCTCCCTCTCGTAGCGACGTCGCTACCCTCCCTCCCCTCTATTACGACGTTGCAATGTCGTAATCGTTTAGCCAACCCTAGTATTCAGTCGCTTTAACAAAGAAACAAACTTACTGGACCGAGCAAGCCACTTTTTTCACTTTAGAATAGAGAGGGATCTTCCTAGGTACAGCAAATATGATACCTTTGATACCTTTCAGAGAGATCCGATGGTTCTTATGATGTTTTCTGTATCGGCCAGCTGCCGCCCCTACCATCCCATGACTTCTGCGATGACGGTTTCGTATCCGACAAAATGAAGGATCAGTGCTACAAGGTGAACTATTACTACTTCGTATTGGATAATTACACGCCTATCGTCTCCAGCATGAAGAAAGCGCATTGCTTGACGTAATAGCTTTCTATTGAGGCAGAATGCGCATTTTCAAAGATAAAAATTGACTACGCTTTTTTCAGATTGGATCCCCCGCAACTGATTTCACGAGAGCTCAAATGGCCTGTGATGATGCAAACGCTGATCTTGCGTCGATTCATAGCACTCAGGTTGTTTTAAAATTGATATTTTTATTCAAAAAATATATTTTTAGGAAAATTCCTTTGTTCGTCAACTGGCCTTCTCTAGCGGAGCCACAAACGGAATATTCCTTGGAGGAGCAACTGACGAAAATCAGACCGAATTCACATGGACTGATGGCACAGCTTGGGACTATGACAATACATATGCGGGTTAGTTTCCTGGTGGTTGTGAAGTCATATGGGATAAGGTAGCGGATCTTTTCGAAGAAATAAACTCTCTCAGGCTACCCAAAAGAGGGCAATGGCGAGTGTCTTCTTATGGACACTTTCTCTTCTTCCGGAAAGTGGATTAATGCCGATTGCTCGTCGAAACTGCCATACGTTTGCGTTCGCCGTAAGTTGATTTTTTATTTGACCGATATTTATCCAGTTGTATTTGCTTGACCTTACCTATTTACCTTTTATCAATAATAAACTTCAGCTGAAACGCTTCCAGTCTGTGCTCCGGGACCATGGAAGGAGGGAGATAAGGCAAATAATTATATTTTTATTCTAAAAATACTTGTATCACTCCAGATCACCTCGCCTGGCTATCCTTACGATGCCTCAACCGCGTGTGATTACATTCTCTCTGTCGACACGGGGAAGTACGTGGAAGTCACGGTAAATAATATATTTTTGAAATGATAAATTAGTTAATTATACTTCAGATTGAAGAGCTACAGGCGAATTCATGCTGTGATCAACTGCTATTGACAGATGCCAAATTTGGAGGAGCATTGGTCGCAAAGTTGTCATAGACATCTGATATTTTCCTCAAAATTGGCATTCAGATTGAGTGGACAAATCATCACAGGCCAGCCCAAAACGTTCATATCCGCTTCAAATTTCATGCGTGTTTCGTGGCAACCGAATGGAGGAGTGAATGTCAAAGGATTCAAGGTATTGTTAGGTCATTGATAAAAAAATATACCAATAACATTTGCAGATGTCCTACCGCGCTGTTGACACGAGAGAACGTATGTTGATTGTGTAATCTTATGGCACATAAATAATGTATACTCTAATTCGAGCGATAAAATTGTTAAAACAATTGATTTTGTAGCCACCACAACAACAACCACCACCAGAACGCCAAAACCAGCGACTCAACCTGAAAAGTTTGCCTTTTTTGCCGCTGATTCATGAAAGAATTCATTTTAGAACCACTGAAACAACAAGTTACAACTACAGTGACTACAGTGAAACTACAGTGAAATCGACATCAACTAGTGAAACTACAGTGAAATCGACATCAACTACAGTCCTTCCGACCACCACATCTGGAACTTCATTCGTAGGTGAGTTAAGTATATGTACATGTGATAGTGTTTGAAATGCAAGCAATCGTCTCTTCAATCATCACATTCTCTCGTCGGTCAGAAAGGCAAGAGAGTGTGCGAATTGAAGAGACCATTTCTTTTTAGTTCATCGTGTAATTATTTCAGGGTCGGCGCTCATGGTCATGCCTTTGCTCACAATTTGCTTGTTTTGAATAACATGTTTGATAAAATTTGTTTATTTTATTAGAATATGCTCCAAATATTGAATGTCAGTGCTGCCGGTAACAATTAAGAATGAGTATTGGGCTTTGACTTGGCGATAAAGATATCAGCCAGTGTTTTCAACGAAACAAAAGATGCTGAACGAGCGCTTTGCCGAACATGATCACGGCTGCCGTGATAAGGCCGTTGTCTGAAAATTAAAATATTATAATGATACGAATTTAAATCTTTTTTTCTTTAGTTATAATCAGTCATCATTTCTCTAACGCTTACCCATTCGTTTCTGCATCACTAGGTGCTCTCCAGTGAAGAGTACGGCAAGGAAGATAACGACCGCACCGAGAAGAGCAGGAATTAGCTAAAATGTTCAATTAAATTTCGTAAATCCGAAAATAAACGGTACCTTATTCCGGACGAACTGTTGGGCGATCATTACGACAAGAGTAGTGAGAGCAACTGAAAATTATTTGGATTCTCTGTCAGTTTACCATTTCACCTCTCTCAAGCTTTCTGCTCGACTAGGGAGCATGTACTAAGGCATCAGAACGGCACGACTTCTGATGATAACTGGTTCGGCATATATACTCTCTAACGTTTTCTCGAAACAATGCTTATATTCGGCAGAGAAGAATCTAAATCACTCACTGATGCAAACTAGCGGCCAGTTGTAGAAGGCGGGATCACGGGTGAGCGTGTACTTGATCTCCGCCTAAAAATGAGTAATTTTAATATTTCAAAAGCAAATACATAAAAAATTAGTTAATTAAAATTTGCACATAGGCATGTGAGCGTGAATCGTGAATGACTTCGAATTGTGCATGATTTTCAGATCTTTGGACAATATGATACTCATATTGCCACTCACATGCGGCCAGTTGTAGAAGGCGGGATCGCGAGTGAGCGTGTACTTAATCTCTGTCTAAAAGTGAGCAGCAGAATTTTTATATTTCAAAGGCAAAATAATAAGAATTAATTTGCATCTAGACATGCGAGCGTGAATCGAAAATGATTTTGAATTGTGAATGATTTCTGAGACTTTGATAAATGATATACTCTGTCTTACACTCACATGCTTCAAATGACTGGAGCTCCACGCATTCACTATCTTCTTCTCGGCAGTGACTGAATTGTCGATGAACCACTGACCTGGAACGCCCTGGAAGAATCAGTTTTTGCCTGATTGTTTTGAGAAATGCTTGTACGGTAAAATATGAGTTTTTGCAATCTTGGGTTTACGATAAGATCGATTCAAAAAAGGTTTTTTGAGGGAGCGAACACGATATGAGAATAGGAAACGAAAGTGGCCGGGACGGAAAAGGATGAGCCACCGACAAAGGAAGAAGAGAAGGGGTATGAGAGGAGAACGGGGAGACGATCGGTCGCAGGCACGCAATCAAGAGATCTCCTGGCTCATCTCGCCGGCGGCTTTCTTTCAGGTAGTTCCTCCCTCCCTGAATCATCAGATTGTGCAATAAATTTATATAGCTCAGAGATCCAAAGAACGACTTCGTTCTCCGACAATTATTGGCCTTTTATTTCTGCAAGCTGTTGAGAAATGTTTCTGATAAGGCCGACGAATGAAGTTGAACGAAGTTGAATCACTAAATTTTGTTTCACTTCTCACTATGCGCTCTCACTTTGCGATTGACATTCGAGAGCTCGGCTCGGCCTACATTTCGAAATGCAATACTTCATTTCACCACTCTGACTGCAGAGAGAGCACATGCAATTACGAGACGATTATTCTTTCCAACTCTAATCCGGATTTGTTTAGGGTACAGAAAATCCATTCAGAAATTATTTTCCGTCGCATCATCTCTTCCATTGTTTCGCTCGCTCATAACCTCACTGATGCACAACATTCAACTATTGTTCACGTAACGTTATCACTGCGATAAGGGAGGGAAAGGGGCTCTCTCGTTTTCACACACACTCACACACACTCTCTCTCTATTCTATCGTTGTCATCTCTCGTTGCAAGAATCATCACGGAGTCTGTCGTTATGTCGCTGAAATACAGCCTAATTGATACCATTGCTTTCACTGCGTTCATCACAATTCCACTAAATGTCAAACATCGTTGGATATATGTGACAACAAACCGGCAACTATATGAGGCCGTATGCGATAGAATCGAGCAGAGGCCGGCACAGGCCAAAAATATAAATTCTCTGTAACTTGGCGAATTAGGGTTCTCGAGTGTGCTGATAACGGTGGACACATTATTTTTTCACGTTGTGTCCCCGTTGGCTCCAGATGACGTAACGTCGAAATCAGATTTCGATCGATATCTAAGCGCTGATTTTCGCCAAAAATCTGACTTTGGTCACGAAATTTCTTTTTTTTTCTTTTTTTTAAACCATTTTTTTCAGCGGCCGTATCAGCCGATTGCCCGAATGACTTTGACATTGTTCACGACGGAAAGTGCGCTGGGAAGGTTAAAAAACGGAAGTACCGTATACTTTTTGGTCGTAATAATGCATAGAATTTAGTTGCTATGGGGATCCGTCGTGCGTGGCACAGTCTTGTAACAGCACGGATCTATGCGCCTTCAATCTCAAGCCTGTAATTATTCACAGTGAGGAGGTAAACATTATTCATTTATGGGGCTGGGGGAAAATGCGTCTCTTCAATCCTAGTGATCTATAATCCTCTTGTATAACACGGCAAAAATGAAAAGACGACTTTTTCACACCTGGCAGTCATGCCTGAAACAGAATACTATTTTCTCGTTTAGGAACAAAAGTATTGGACCGAGCAAGCAACTTCCAATAAGAACGAAATTTTTCTAGGTACATAAAATTCAAATCTTTTTACTGGTAACATTGTCTCAGTTTAGGGCTTATCCGTTGCTGATTTGTTGTCACATGTATCCAACGATGTTTGACATTTAGTGGAATTGTGATGAACGCAGTGAAAGCAATGGTATCAATTAGGCTGTATTTCAGCGACATAACGACAGACTCAGTGATGATTCTTGCAACGAGAGATGACAACGATAGAATATAGAGAGAGTGTGTGTGAGTGTGTGTGAAAACGAGAGAGCCCCTTTCCCTCCTTTATCGCAGTGATAACGTTACGTGAACAATAGTGTAATTTTGTGCATCAGGCGAGGTTATGAGCGAGCGAAACAATGGAAAAGATGATGCGACGGAAAATAATTTCTGAATGGATTTTCTGCACCCTAAACAAATCCGGATTAGAGTTGGAAAGAATAATCGTCTCGTAATTACACGTGCTCTCTCGAAAATCAGAGTGGTGAAATGAAGTATTGCATTTCGAAATTTAGACCGCGGTAGAGCTCTCGGATGTATATGTGTCCTTGATCAGATCAATATATCGCTCCGGCACCGCTCTGTCCCTCAGAGATCTCCAAATCTGCCTCCTCGGCGTGCGATCGTAAGCTTTTTCCATATCCAGAAAAGCAGCGACTACGGGCATTCCAAACTCATAATGTCTCTCCAAGAGCATTCTCAAGGCGAATATTGGCTCTGCTGTTGAGCAAGCGGGTATAAATCCAAATTGAGACTCATTCAGAGTCACGCATTCTCTCAATCGTCGATCCAGCATCTTCTCATACAACTTCATTGAATGAGAGAGCAACTTTATGCCGCGGTAGTTTCCGCACTCTCTTACGTCTCCCTTTCCTTTGTAAATCAGCACGATTTCACTCTTTCTCCACGCATCGGGCATCTTTCCATCTTCTAGAATTCGGTTCATCAGCCGTGTGAGCCATCTCACTCCAAAATCTCCGATACTTTTCCAACAATCAGCGGGTATTCCATCTGGACCCATTGCTTTTCCCCATTTACACTTGGAAAGTGCCAGATTCACTTCTAATTCATTCCATTCCGGAATCACCCCCTACACTTTATCTCCTTCATTCAATCTGGTCTGTCCTTTCTCAACATTCAGTAACTCACGGAAGTATTCTTCCCATCGGCATTTCACCTCCTTCTCCTCTCTCAAGATATTACCCATCTCGTCCTTTACCGATTTGACTTCTTGAATATCCTTACTTCCTTTATCACGTGCCTTCGTTATTCTATATACGATCTTCTCTCCATCCGGCCCATTCAGCTTCTCATAGAGATCATCGAATGTTTTCATTTTAGCAATCGCTACCACTCGTCGACAATCCCTCCTCTTCTCCTTATAAGCCTCCCACGACTCTTTACTCTTCCTTCTATGCCATTGCCAGTACGCATTTCTCTTCTCCTTCACCGCCTTCTTCACTTCTTCATCACTCCAGAACCATCGGTCATCACTCTTTCGTTTCATTCCTTTTGTCTCTCCAAGCACCTCTCGGGCACATTCAATCATTCTGCCAGTCATCGTGTTCCAGAGAGAGTCAACATTCGTGCTTGCATCTAGTGGATCCGCACTCAGCACTCAGCACTGTTATGGCAACCTCAACAGCGAATTTGTCTCTCTCCTCCTTATCTCTTAACTTCCACCATTTCACTCTCCGCTCAACTTTCATCAATTCCTTTTTCTTTATCCCTGACATATCATCCTTCATCATCCACACATCGCAAATCACAGGCTTATGCTGAGATGCGACACACTCAGAGGGAAACACTTTCGTATCCTTCACCAATCTTCGATCTTTACTCCTCAATAGGAGATAGTCCAACTGCGAATGGTGTTTACCCGAATGATACGTCAGCAGCTGTGACTTTCTTTTCTTAAAGTGTGTGTTGAGAATGGATAAATCATGCCGTTCACCAAACTCCAACAACTTAATTCCGTCGGCATTTCTTGCCCCGACTCCTCTACCACCATGCACGCCTTCAAATCCATCACTCGCCCTTCCAACATGTCCATTAAAATCTCCTACCACTACCAATATGTCACACTTGGCCATACTTCTCACAATAATATCCAACTCCTCATAGAATCGTTCCTTCTCGTCTCTTTTCAAGCCTGCCTGAGGAAGTGCTGAGAAGGATATAGAACATCGGATCAAATGTGCGTGGATGAAATGGAGAGGTTGTGGAGGAGTGATGAATGATAGAAGGATCAGTTTAAAGTTGAAGGGAAAAGTCTACAAGAGCGTGATACGACCGACACTCTTGTATGGCAGCGAGATGTGGCCGATCAGTGAAAGGCAAATGGATAAGATGATGGTAGTAGAGATGAAGATGCTGAGATGGGCTTGTGGACTGAATGTCCGTGATCGAGTAAGAAATGAGGCTATTAGAGCGATGACAAAGTGTGCTAAGCTGGAAGGGAAGATAAGAGAACGGAGATTGAGATGGTTCGGCCATGTAAAGAGACGAGAAAAGGAGCATGTATGTAGAAGGATGATGACATATACCATCCGAGGAAAGAGGCCAGTGGGTCGACCAAAGTTGAGATGGTCAGAAATGATCAAACAGGACATCACGCAGCTGCGCTTGACCGAACGCCACGCACTCAACAGAGACTTGTGGAAAACGAAGACCTCCTTTCCTGACCCCGTTTAACGTGAATGAGAAGAGCATGCCCTAACCTCCCAGGCCTGCCCTCTCAGATACAGGAAATAAATGATTTGATTTGATTTGATACTCGGTTTCCCACTACTTTAGCATTCAGTTGAAAGTGGAGTGATATCTAAAGAAAGGCAGTGGATGCAGGGTTACATTTCGTGCCTTCTAAGATAATTACTCGGTTTCCCACTACTTTAGCATTCAGTTGAAAGTGGAGTGATATCTAAAGAAAAGCAGTGGATGCAGGGTTACATTTCGTGCCTTCTAAAATAATTACTCGGTTTCCCACTACTTTAACATTCAGTTGAAAGTGGAGTGATATCTAAAGAAAGGCAGTGGATGCAGGGTTACATTTCGTGCCTTCTAAGATAATTACTCGGTTTCCCACTACTTTAACATTCAGTTGAAAGTGGAGTGATATCTAAAGAAAGGCAGTGGATGCAGGGTTACATTTCGTGCCTTCTAAGATAATTACTCGGTTTCCCACTACTTTAGCATTCAGTTGAAAGTGGAGTGATATCTAAAGAAAGGCAGTGCATGCAGGGTTACATTTCGTGCCTTCTAAGATAATTACTCGGTTTCCCACTACTTTAACATTCAGTTGAAAGTGGAGTGATATCTAAAGAAAGGCAGTGCATGCAGGGTTACATTTCGTGCCTTCTAAGATAATTACTCGGTTTCCCACTACTTTAGCATTCAGTTGAAAGTGGAGTGATATCTAAAGAAAGGCAGTGGATGCAGGGTTACATTTCGTGCCTTCTAAGATAATTACTCGGTTTCCCACTACTTTAGCATTCAGTTGAAAGTGGAGTGATATCTAAAGAAAGGCAGTGGATGCAGGGTTACATTTCGTGCCTTCTAAGATAATTACTCGGTTTCCCACTACTTTAGCATTCAGTTGAAAGTGGAGTGATATCTAAAGAAAGGCAGTGGATGCAGGGTTACATTTCGTGCCTTCTAAGATAATTACTCGGTTTCCCACTACTTTAACATTCAGTTGAAAGTGGAGTGATATCTAAAGAAAGGCAGTGGATGCAGGGTTACATTTCGTGCCTTCTAAGATAATTACTCGGTTTCCCACTACTTTAGCATTCAGTTGAAAGTGGAGTGATATCTAAAGAAAGGCAGTGGATGCAGGGTTACATTTCGTGCCTTCTAAGATAATTACTCGGTTTCCCACTACTTTAGCATTCAGTTGAAAGTGGAGTGATATCTAAAGAAAGGCAGTGGATGCAGGGTTACATTTCGTGCCTTCTAAGATAATTACTCGGTTTCCCACTACTTTAGCATTCAGTTGAAAGTGGAGTGATATCTAAAGAAAGGCAGTGGATGCAGGGTTACATTTCGTGCCTTCTAAGATAATTACTCGGTTTCCCACTACTTTAACATTCAGTTGAAAGTGGAGTGATATCTAAAGAAAGGCAGTGGATGCAGGGTTACATTTCGTGCCTTCTAAGATAATTACTCGGTTTCCCACTACTTTAGCATTCAGTTGAAAGTGGAGTGATATCTAAAGAAAGGCAGTGGATGCAGGGTTACATTTCGTGCCTTCTAAGATAATTACTCGGTTTCCCACTACTTTAGCATTCAGTTGAAAGTGGAGTGATATCTAAAGAAAGGCAGTGGATGCAGGGTTACATTTCGTGCCTTCTAAGATAATTACTCGGTTTCCCACTACTTTAGCATTCAGTTGAAAGTGGAGTGATATCTAAAGAAAGGCAGTGGATGCAGGGTTACATTTCGTGCCTTCTAAGATAATTACTCGGTTTCCCACTACTTTAGCATTCAGTTGAAAGTGGAGTGATATCTAAAGAAAGGCAGTGGATGCAGGGTTACATTTCGTGCCTTCTAAGATAATTACGAAGTGGTTGATATGATATATACGATCTTCTCTCCATCCGGCCCATTCAGCTTCTCATAGAGATCATCGAATGTTTTCATTTTAGCTATCGCTACCACTCGTCGACAATCCCTCCTCTTCTCCTTATAAGCCTCCCACGACTCTTTACTCTTCCTTCTATGCCATTGCCAGTACGCATTTCTCTTCTCCTTCACCGCCTTCTTCACTTCTTCATCACTCCAGAACCATCGGTCATCACTCTTTCGTTTCATTCCTTTTGTCTCTCCAAGCACCTCTCGGGCACATTCAATCATTCTGCCAGTCATCGTGTTCCAGAGAGAGTCAACATTCGTGCTTGCATCTAGTGGATCCGCACTCAGCACTCAGCACTGTTATGGCAACCTCAACAGCGAATTTGTCTCTCTCCTCCTTATCTCTTAACTTCCACCATTTCACTCTCCGCTCAACTTTCATCAATTCCTTTTTCTTTATCCCTGACATATCATCCTTCATCATCCACACATCGCAAATCACAGGCTTATGCTGAGATGCGACACACTCAGAGGGAAACACTTTCGTATCCTTCACCAATCTTCGATCTTTACTCCTCAATAGGAGATAGTCCAACTGCGAATGGTGTTTACCCGAATGATACGTCAGCAGCTGTGACTTTCTTTTCTTAAAGTGTGTGTTGAGAATGGATAAATCATGCCGTTCACCAAACTCCAACAACTTAATTCCGTCGGCATTTCTTGCCCCGACTCCTCTACCACCATGCACGCCTTCAAATCCATCACTCGCCCTTCCAACATGTCCATTAAAATCTCCTACCACTACCAATATGTCACACTTGGCCATACTTCTCACAATAATATCCAACTCCTCATAGAATCGTTCCTTCTCGTCTCTTTTCAAGCCTGCCTGAGGCGCGTAAGCAGAAACGATTCCAAACGACTTTCCGTCCACATCCAGTATCAGTCCGATGATTCGGTCGTACAATGCATGCTGCACCTCTGGTCTTATCACTTCGACGATAATACCCGTGTATTTCGGGGCAATAAAGATTGCGACTCCATTTCTCTGGTTATTCAATCCCACGTACACAATCTGATAACTATCGATTCTTCTGCTCTCTTGTCCTACCCAATTGGTCTCCTGTACACAAAGTACATCTATTCTCCTTCTCTTCATCATATCAACCACTTCGTAATTATCTTAGAAGGCACGAAATGTAACCCTGCATCCACTGCCTTTCTTTAGATATCACTCCACGTTCAACTGAATGCTAAAGTAGTGGGAAACCGAGTAATTATCTTAGAAGGCACGAAATGTAACCCTGCATCCACTGCCTTTCTTTAGATATCACTCCACTTTCAACTGAATGTTAAAGTAGTGGGAAACCGAGTAATTATCTTAGAAGGCACGAAATGTAACCCTGCATCCACTGCCTTTCTTTAGATATCACTCCACTTTCAACTGAATGCTAAAGTAGTGGGAAACCGAGTAATTATCTTAGAAGGCACGAAATGTAACCCTGCATCCACTGCCTTTCTTTAGATATCACTCCACTTTCAACTGAATGCTAAAGTAGTGGGAAACCGAGTAATTATCTTAGAAGGCACGAAATGTAACCCTGCATCCACTGCCTTTCTTTAGATATCACTCCACTTTCAACTGAATGTTAAAGTAGTGGGAAACCGAGTAATTATTTTAGAAGGCACGAAATGTAACCCTTCATCCACTGCCTTTCTTTAGATATCACTCCACTTTCAACTGAATGCTAAAGTAGTGGGAAACCGAGTAATTATCTTAGAAGGCACGAAATGTAACCCTGCATCCACTGCCTTTCTTTAGATATCACTCCACTTTCAACTGAATGCTAAAGTAGTGGGAAACCGAGTAATTATCTTAGAAGGCACGAACTGTAACCCTGCATCCACTGCCTTTCTTTAGATATCACTCCACTTTCAACTGAATGCTAAAGTAGTGGGGGCGGTATGTGTGCAACAGGTGGTATTCGGGCTCAGGCGAGCTTTTGGGAAAGGGGGTTTGTGGCAGTCCGTGTTACAATTTAATATGCGATTTGGGGAGGACAGATTCGTTTTAGAAGATTACGGTAGGGTATGCGGGGCAGGGTAACTACATATTACACATCAAATAATACTGAAACAGACTTTATTAAAGAAAACTTGCATACACTTTAGCATATACTTTGATTATTGGTATTTCTGAGTGATAATAAAGCGAGATAAATCATAAAGATGGGAAAACTTCTATGGGGACACTACGTGTCTAGGGTTGAATACAGTGGACGACCGGTTAGGGAAAAGACTAGCCCGTCGGACATTCGGTTATCAGATGGAAATGTAAGGGATAGATCAATGGAATGAGGTACAGTGGGGAGGGGTACTGTCAATGGAGGAGGAGTGGTTACTATAGACTACTGAATGGATTGGTACTTATTGTACCGGGTGCACCTCCATTGGGATGTTGCTGTTGAGAGGATCCTGTCCCATTCTCCTTCTTTGCGTACGCCGTATGCTTCTCCTTGAGGAAGGACAATTCCTTCTGTAGACTCTCCACCTATAATTAGTACTTGTTTGATAGATCAATGTTTTCTTGTTTACGCGCCCATATCCCCAGTCGATTGCTTAAACTTGTGTAATCACGCGACTTATACGCATGGAATCACAATACACTTTAGATGCTCAAAGCTCGTACTCAGGAAACTCGGTTTGAATCTAATCAGTACAAATTTATAAACAAATTTAAGCAAATTTAACAGCTACCATGGCCAAATTAGCTATCTTCTAATTAGATTCCAAAATATTCTAATTAGAATCTAATTCGGTGTTATAGAATTAAATTCTGATGTAAAGTAGTTTTTCAATCCAATAAAAGCGCAAACCTTTCTCTCGAGAGCGGAGTTCTCAACTCGCAAAGTCTTCACCTTCGTTGAAATGTCCATTTCCTCCTGCTTCTTCTTTTGACGGGTTCTACAATTATAAACATTAAAAATGTTAAAAATACGTGCCAAAGATCAATTCATTTTTTTTTTAAAAAATGTAAAACTAACTAACCGATTGACTCCTACAAAAGCATCGATCGGCCTCTTAATTGGGCTGTCAGGTTGAAGAATCCGCCTCTTCATTGCTCTACTTTCCAAATGGAGCTAACAATACGGGTAAGAGTCTCATCATTTACCGTTGATAATGTGTCTGAAATGCAGACACTATTTCCATGTTGAACTCCAACGCAGCATGAAGAGACTAATTCTTCATCTTTGTAGCACTATCTCTGAAGAAGAAAAGCTAGAGCAAAGCAGTGACGCGCTTCAATTTATTGAACTCTTTGCTTCAGGAATATTTATGGAAATTTCTGCGCAAACTCGCTCAGCTCTTTAGAGTTCAGTAAACGCCAAACTTCCTTCATTTCGCATTGTCGATAGAAAGAGAAATCTATGAAAAAATGTACGTAAATGACTATAGTTTGCCCAAAAAAAGAAGGTCTGACAAGCATTGAATGAATCGGAAACGCGGTCTGATCCACTTGCGACGGGACAAAGTGTGTACTTTTCTAAACAAATTGCTCGCCGGACAGGCAGAGCTAGAGAGCAGGAGAAAATGATAGAGTCAGACAAAGAAAAGGCGAATCCCCTCGACATCCCTACTTGTGACCTCCTAAGAAGCAGCAGCATAGACGCACGCCTAATATGATCAGAACGACTAGAAAAAAGAAAAATGACTCTCCTCATTCTGGCTTGTCTCTCGCAGATCAGAGAAGCAAGATAGCATTCATAATGAGGAGGGCTCTTCATCTTTCTCGCTTGCTCCTCCTTTCTTCCATCTTTTTGAGAAGGAGTTGAGAAGCGAAAAAATAGGAAGGATGTGCCCCAGCAGTATTATTTCCCATACTCTATAGTTTCTCTAAATGGGGAGCGATAAGGTGAAATAAAAGGTGATAAGAGGTGATAACGGTTCAAGGTTGAAGTAAAAGAATCTGCTTCCATCAATCCCCCTGTTCCCTCATTTCAATGACCGGCGAGATACCATTGCGAAACGAGACAGACAGACGATTGCTCTCGGAATAGTAAGGGATAAGGGTTCAGGGTTGAAGTAGTACTTGGAGATGGTGAAGTTCTGAATACGGGCAAATGTCTCTTCATTCTTCACAATCTATCACCTCTCTTACTGGCGAGATTGTTTGTGAAACGAAGAGATCGCCCGCATTTCGAATACTACTTGAAGACTTCCAAATCCGCCATGAGAGCCCTTTTCCCAGCAGTATTTCAATGAAATGAATACCGGAAGTTGGGGCGAAAAAGGTATATAGATTGATAAAGGAAAAGAAAGGGATAGAAAAAGGTAAGAAAAACGGAAGAAATAGATACAGTTAAAAGAATCTTGGTTTATAATTGAAGAGGAATAGAACAACTGCTAACTGACACAAAGAAATGAGAAAGACTTCCTAGAATAATTATTCTTATTCTTATTCTTATTCTTTATTCACCACAAGAGACTATGTGCGTTAAGGGCGGTATGTGTGCAACAGGTGGTATTCGGGCTCAGGCGAGCTTTTGGGAAAGGGGGTTTGTGGCAGTCCGTGTTACAATTTAATATGCGATTTGGGGAGGACAGATTCGTTTTAGAAGATTACGGTAGGGTATGCGGGGCAGGGTAACTACATATTACACATCAAATAATACTGAAACAGACTTTATTAAAGAAAACTTGCATACACTTTAGCATATACTTTGATTATTGGTATTTCTGAGTGATAATAAAGTGAGATAAATCATAAAGATGGGAAAACTTCTATGGGGACACTACGTGTCTAGGGTTGAATACAGTGGACGACCGGTTAGGGAAAAGACTAGCCCGTCGGACATTCGGTTATCAGATGGAAATGTAAGGGATAGATCAATGGAATGAGGTACAGTGGGGAGGGGTACTGTCAATGGAGGAGGAGTGGTTACTATAGACTACTGAATGGATTGGTACTTATTGTACCGGGTGCACCTCCATTGGGATGTTGCTGTTGAGAGGATCCTGTCCCATTCTCCTTCTTTGCGTACGCCGTATGCATCTCCTTGAGGAAGGACAATTCCTTCTGTAGACTCTCCACCTATAATTAGTACTTGTTTGATAGATCAATGTTTTCTTGTTTACGCGCCCATATCCCCAGTCGATTGCTTAAACTTGTGTAATCACGCGACTTATACGCATGGAATCACAATACACTTTAGATGCTCAAAGCTCGTACTCAGGAAACTCGGTTTGAATCTAATCAGTACAAATTTATAAACAAATTTAAGCAAATTTAACAGCTACCATGGCCAAATTAGCTATCTTCTAATTAGATTCCAAAATATTCTAATTAGAATCTAATTCGGTGTTATAGAATTAAATTCTGATGTAAAGTAGTTTTTCAATCCAATAAAAGCGCAAACCTTTCTCTCGAGAGCGGAGTTCTCAACTAGCAAAGTCTTCACCTTCGTTGAAATGTCCATTTCCTCCTGCTTCTTCTTTTGACGGGTTCTACAATTATAAACATTAAAAATGTTAAAAATACGTGCCAAAGATCAATTCATTTTTTTAAAAAAAATGTAAAACTAACTAACCGATTGACGGCTTCGTTGTTCCTCGCTCGCTTCTCTCGATAGTCCTTATCTTCTCCTCTCATCTCGGACAGTGCCAGATAATCGCCGGCCGCAGCCTGGTCGCTCTTTCGCTTTCGCGCGCTCATAATTCTACAAGAACGCAAGAATTCTGCCAGAACTTCATTCCGCTTAACAACTTGTAAATTACAAGAATGAGGCAACATTTAGAACGGTTTCAGTTTTGGTTCGAGTCATTATGAAAAAGAAGTAGCGATAAAAACATTCTCGTACACAAATACAACACTGTTTTATGTTTCACGGCGCCAGCAATGAATGATAGGGAGAAAGAAACGACTACAACCGAACCTTTCCAAAGCTCGAGTTCGAGCATTCAACTACCGTGCTCATAACGCTCTTTAGTCAGAAAAACACCTTATTAAACTCCAAAGTGAATCGAAAGACGGAAAAAAGACAGAGAAACAACTCATATTGCATGAATCAGCCACGAAAAGTCAGGGATATCACTCCCTAGGGCCCTAATAATAACTTTAAGGAGTGATTTCCCCTTCACTTTCGTCCTAAATGAAGCGCTAATTGACGTGAATCACAGTGAACAATGTAATCGAGAATAAAACACATGAAAATGATGGAAAACACAGCGGCAAGTCGGTTTGGACAGAGCAAGTTGCAAAGTCACATACCGTACCATCCGGAACATCGATCCGGAAATTAGGTTCGCATCATGAACTGATTTATTAGAAAAATTCCGAAATTTTTATTTTTTTTTCAAAAATCGAGTCAGCATGGAAAAAAAGAGTGAACGCCCAAAATTCAGCACAATCGAACTCATCCGAGCTTAGAATCGACTTTCCAGTTATTTCAGTGATACAAACTGAAAAAAACCTAGGAATCGTCCACTTTCTTCCGGTTTATCGGTAGATAAAGGATTTTTTTGGAAATGATCAATCTACCTCTTTACCGGCCTTTCCTTCTCTCTACTTATCTAACGAAAATAGTTCATTTTCACCCGAGACATCGGTACTTGATATGTTTCTACAGTACCCATTACAATGGTATCTATGTCCGTGAATTTTCAATTATCTACCACAGACACTCGTTTGACTGTATGTATGTTTGTGCTCTGGAAATCATTGGTCCAGTTCAATACAATTATCTATTTATGCTTTGATCGAATAATAGGCACCAAATTTGTTCGAGTCATCATTTAATCTTGCAACAATAACGAATCGCGGAAAATCTCTGATTGGGGGAGACAATTAACAAACACATGTGATAGACTTTTGATTAGAGCAAAAAGATGGAATAATTTACATCAATTACAGTAGTGAGAATCGGGAGTAAGGCTGTCAGAATAGAGAATCTGTCTCTTCATACTCTCACTGATCAAAGAGGATCAGGCGGCATGAATAGACAGATTCTTCACGCTGACTGACCGTCCTACTCTGGAGCAAAAGAGGTGGAATGAACGGCAAAATCGAGTAAATCCGCTGGTCTAGATTAATGAAATTCAAGGGGAAAATCGGGCAAATATCCTTCTAGACGGCAGATAAAGTGAGCAAAAGTGAGATTGCAAGTACAAGCGAAGGGCGAATTACACAATTAGAAACAATCTAGGAGGGACAGAGTTAACAAAATACAGCCAGTTTTCGATTGTAGCAGTAGTAGGCACACACAATTGATATATCGACAGTAGTTTAAGGCAGAAGCTAGAGCACGCAGAGACACACGCAAGCATTGGGGAGGGGGGGGGATTGAGAGAGGCAATATACTCGAGAGAAGCGACGGGTAAAAGTGGGAAAAGGCAGAAAATTACACTCGTCTGGGGCACACACTACACACAATTTAGAAGAAAACAAAATCGATCAACAGTGTTTTTTTTTGTTACGCTAGTACCAAATCGTTCGAGATATCACAAAGACGCTAAGAAAAACAAGACAAAAAAGATGGAACAGAATTATTTGTTCCAGGAATATAATTACCGTACACACCGAAATAAACCTGATTCAGGTTACACTACGCCCTAGTACCTACAGTAATTAGCTAAAGAAAGAGCGAGAGACTAGTGAGGGGCACCGTAATATCAAAAGTGAATAAAGTATACGGTACACACGGGGGGTACGAGAAATTACGGTATCTATCCACTGGGGGAGAGCATGACTATCGATTAATGATGGGTAATTATGCAGGCAAAATGACAATTATCGATTGATACAAGGCAGGGAAGACTACAGTACACTAGGGTGGCTACCGTAAACGGGAGTTACAGTAATCGGTCGATTTAGGGGGCAGGGCTACATTATCCTTCGGCTACTGTACTCCTCAGTTTTGACGGTGCGATAGCGGGGGCACTCCCGAGTGGGGGATCTTCGGCTTCTGCCAGTACTCGTCTTTGATCGTGAACCTGTAAGGAATGATCTTTGAAGTACGGTCTTTGTTCTACGATTACTCCTCGAAAGATCAACAAACAATTGATTCTGTTATATCTAGATTGCTGTCCGACTATTCTTTAGCAATGACTATTGTGAGCCATGCAAAATCTTAAAATCGGCCCAAATCAATCAATCTGTATCATTTTCGATGCCGAAAAGCTCCGAAATTTGTACCCAGGTAATTTCTGTTTCTTTCCAACTAAATAAATTCTTATTTGGTTGGAAAACCGTATTGCCTATACAAGCAAATAAAAAAGACTCACCCATCAATAGTCGCAGAAAGATGCTTCGTGGGGATGTGATTGAACACCTTCCCGCCCGATTCGTACCTGCACAAAGTAGCCTGTTATTTCACCAGTCAATATCGTGTTTCGATTTAACGAATGGCTTTCCCGTATCAACTTTGTTTTCTATGCATTTGCACATCACTTCTTCGAACGCAACCAAACACATGTCTTGATTCATCAAGTTTCTGGTTTTCTCAAATCGAGTTTCTCTTCTACAGATAATTTCGAACATTTCGCATAAAATAAAATTTAATGAAATAAATAACTCTTACTTGAACATCATCTGCATCATTTGCTCACTGATCAGCTTCGGGCCCTTGCCATCGATGCGTGAGACCGAATCGGAGACCTGCAGAGATCAAAGATCATTTCGGAGATCAAAGATCAGTCCGGAGATCAAAGATCATTCCAGAGATCAAAGATCAGTCCGGAGTTCAACGATCACCATCTATCCCCACTAGATGTGATGGTACTCAAATAGATTTCAACGACGAGTCATCAAAGATTCTCTGTCTTCCATGCGCATGTGCACTACTTCTATCAGTTGCATAATCCATTTTGTTGAAGAAAGGACAAAAACCACCACTCTTATTTCTTGCTCTCATTTAAACAATTGTTTAACGGTATGAAAATCAACGAAAGATCCCCTCCACCCACTCATATGGACCACTTTTGAAAGATCAAAGATCATTTCTCACCTGATCCCACTCGTAGAGTCCCCTGTACTGGCATTTGTGATCACGGAAGAGAA
The DNA here is from genome assembly GCA_000180635.4 of Pristionchus pacificus. Taxonomy (NCBI): domain Eukaryota; kingdom Metazoa; phylum Nematoda; class Chromadorea; order Rhabditida; family Neodiplogasteridae; genus Pristionchus; species Pristionchus pacificus. The sequence continues at coordinate 37,343,503 of CM026575.1, forward strand.
GAAGGACGTGTTTCGCACCCGATTTGGCCAGCTCACCGAGCACCTGAGAGAATGGATGGAATGGTCTGACTCTCTCGTTTCCCAATGCTCTATCGTCTCTCTGACTGGCGAGAGATAAGGCAAAATTAAGAGACGAGACCATTGCTCAAAGAAGGTACGTATTAAAGATCAGTGAAGCACGGAAACAACAAGTTGCTTGCACAGATGGACTCTAGAGAGTGCGCAGTACGGGTATCCGCCTCTTCATTTCACACGCTCTCTAGGAAGATTCCCAAACATGAATGGATATCTCACCTTGTTCCTCGCGTCGGCACTCACTGCACCCGGGAAGACGGAGAATTGGAGGGCGTTCGTGATAAGATTGCGATTACTCTTCGCAACTGGCTTCGCGAACAACTTCAGCGCTGCAATGAAGGGGGTCATTATGAGGGCGTTCGACACCGCATGATCATTCCCCTCCCTCCCTCCCCTTCGGACATGTTTGGGCGTATAATGCAATGCATTGATTAATTGCTCTTAGCGAACAACTTCAATTGGGAGTGAGATTGGCAATGGGAAAAGTAACTGGTGGACTATTTTTCGGGGTGCTCCGAAATGTTTGAAACATTATCTTAATGTTACACTTAGGGGTCTTCCAAGCTGAATGTGAGGTAACAATCTAGAGATGTAGAAGTATTGTAACACTAATTTTGTAGGTGAACTACTTCCTAATTGATCGAACTATATCGGTACAAATCCTAGACTTGGCGTGGTCCTCTATCATACTCTCACCATTTAAGCACTATTACAATAACAGCTGGCACCACCTAGCGTTGTCTAGCGACTGTAAAATCGCTTGAATATGTGCATACACATTTACCTAATTTTAACCGTTTACGATAAATCAATAATCAATGGTAATCTCTACCGTACCTGGTTCTGCGCAACTTGGGACGGCGATTCTCCTTGCCTCGTCGACGTTCGATTGGCCGCGCGCCCTTCCCAGTGTACCACTGCCACTCGCGACACCAGAAGATGGAAGACGGGGCGTCTCCGAGAGACCCTGAAGAGTTGGAGTTACATATTGTACATTGCATCTAGGAAGGATTACGTTTCAATTTTTCAGCTAGCTTTAGCCTCTATAAAACAGTGTGATAATGAATGTAGTCAATAGCGGCGTCTCCGACAGGCCCTCCACAGAAGAATAGTGTTTCGATTTTTGAAGCGAAATTTCACTAGATTTGAGAACTAGTCAGAGGTTACAGAGTTTTCCGAAACTGCAGCCAACACTTCAATCCGACACCAGAGTTCAGCCCTCTAACCCAGCGCTCCTATCATCTTCCTCCCTCTTACCTGGCTTTTGGTCCTTGCAAAGGGTGGCTGACTGCTGCCCCTTCCCACACTGGACACACTCCTGGCCGAATCCATCCCAAGCTCCTTCTCCACTTTCTTCCTCTTGTATTCATCCAGAATCTTCTGTCTGCAAAGAAATCGGTTTAGAATAAGCACCGCCCCCTTTTAGAATAAGCTCCGCCCTCTTTTTGCACCAAGCTTGGCACTTCTTCGAATTTTCACCCAGTCTTATTCCCTCACTATCATTCTCATTCTCTACTCCCTTCACATTCAGACCGGTCTTAGCCAGAGCCAAAAACAGACAAGCAAGAAACTAAGAGGAATACGTCATCCCGTTAATCAAGGCACTTGCGTCCTGCGGGAGATCACTGCAAGGCCAGTGATTATGAGGCCAATTCAGTTCGGAGGGCCTAATCTCTTCTTCGGGCCTACTTTACCGCGCGATCTAGTCACTTCCAGAGCGGTAGAAGCTCGGGCCAAATATCAGAGAAGTTTCCAAATGCTAATATAATGCTAGTAATGCCGTCTACCCCTCTTAGTGACCACTTGAGTATTACTTTAGAGCTCCGTATTCCCCCTCCTCCTCCACGTTTTTCCATCCCCTCCCGTTCATATTGTCGTGCTGATTGGCAATCAATCAATCATTGTATTTTCTCCCATAATTGGACCGTTGCTTTGAACTCTCTAGACGCGCATGAATCGTATGATTATTTCGTCGATTTCGTTAATCACACGCTTGATACTTTTGTCCCCATGTCAAAACCCTCCCCCCACTCTAGATACCCCAAGAATGTTAGAATACTTTACAGTAAGAGTCGACTATTGTCTCGAATTGCCCCTAACAGCATTGCTTGTAAACAAATGTCTCAACGTTTCACTGTCGCTCTTGATAGATTCCATTGTTCTTTGGAAAATAGAATTGTTTCCTCTTCAAACTCTAAGCTGTTTTATAGCTATTGTAATGACAAACTTAAGCCCCCCAAGTCCACCCCATCCGCTATTCTTGACTCTGACGGTAGACTCTTGTTGAACAACGATCAAAAGTGTATTGCTTTCGATAGGTACTTCTGTTCCGTTTTTACGACCCCTAAATTATGCAACCTTCCTGCTCCCACATCCCTACACTCATTTGACCTGCCTTTCATTTCCGCACACGATGTAATTTATGCTCTAAGTAAACTCGCGCCCAAAGTAAATGTCACCCCTGATAGAATTCCTAGCGTTGTTCTGTCGAAGTGTAAACTATCGATTATTTCTCCTCTAGTTATTATTTATAACAAGTCGCTTCTTACTTCCCAAGTACCCCATCTCTGGCGTCAAGCCCTAGTTAAACCTATTCCTAAGAAATCGAGTAATTCCATCACTGATTATCGCCCTATCTCTCTCACCTCTTCTGTTTGTAAAGTCTTTGAAAAGATTCTCATTCGAAAAATTACCACTTTTCTTGACGAGAATTTTCTTTTTGATCCTCACCAGACTGGTTTCCGAGATTGTAGGTCTACTTCCACTAACCTCGCGGAAACGTTCTCCCACTACCTTCGAATTTCTAAGAAAGGCGTTCCCTTTGACACCATTTACATTGATTTTAAGAAAGCATTCGATTCTATAGATCATAGATTATTGCTGTACAAACTGTCTAAACTTGGATTTTCTGATCACCTTGTAGCATGGCTCCGTTCTTATCTCTCTGGCAGAACCCAATCAGTATTCCTCGACTCCTCCTTCTCTCCCCCCTCACCTGTTATTTCTGGAGTTCCGCAAGGTTCCTGTCTCGGCCCTCTTCTGTTTATCTTATTCATTAATGACATTTGTTCTAATTTCCCCAAATCCATTTATTATTCCGTTTATGCTGATGATCTTAAGTTGTTCGCTGAATCCCCTCTTCATTCCGATGATTTGCAATCCGCTTTAAATATTGTGTCTCAGTGGTCAGCACAATGGAACTTAGGAATTTCAGAAACCAAATGTAATGTTGTTCATTATGGCCCAAATAATCCCCGTAGACAATTCAGAATCAATAATATTGTTCTCAATGAGCCTTCTTGCGACCCTATCGTAGTCAAGGACTTAGGTGTTCATTTCTCACCTTCCCTTTCCTTCTCTACCCATATCAACAAAATTCTTTGTAAGGCTCGCTCTAAGTCCAACCTCATTTTCAAATCATTTCGTAGCAATTCGCCTTCATTGTACCTAAAGACCTTTACCACTTTTATTCTACCTAATATTGAATACTGCTCTGTGATCTGGAACCCTGTTCATAGTGTAGAATTAACTAAAGCTCTTCAGAAAATCCAGCGCGACTTTACTCGTAGAATGTATAAGAGATGCTCCCTTCCCCCTGTCCCCTATAGAACGAGACTTCATGATCTTAAGTTAGTAACTCTCGAGCGTCGTAGGTTCATTGCTGACATTGTTTTTCTCCATTCGATTCTAAACGGTAGATATGCTCTCGATGTGTCCTCTCTTCTTACTCGTGCACCCCCAATTCGATCTTTACGTAACACCCACCCTCTTCGTATTTCTATCCCTTTTATTCCTCATAACTCATTTTCGACCCTTGTATCTAGAACTATTACTATTTGGAATTCCCTTTCTCCTAGCCAAGTATTCTACTCCCACGAGCTGTTTTGTAGCTTCATCCGCTCTCAACCCCCTTCTTTCTTCCCCCATTCTAATATTGCCAATTGGCTTGATCTTTGATCCCTACCACCTACTCTCCCCCTCCCCCTCCCTTGCTGCCAAGCACCCCAACCACCACCAACCGATTCGATCTACATCGACGGACATCCGTTTCTGGAACAATATCGCCACATTTCTTGTACATTTGCAAAGTAACGGAAATAAATGAATGAATGAATGAATGAATGAATATCAAGTTGCACGAAAGTGTTACTTTCGTGTTTCATCACTAAGATATCATCACCAAAATTTGAAGATCTGTAATTGGATAATATACAATGGAAAAAGTCATCCCGTGTCAACCCTCCAAGCCACGCCCACTAAGTCCCCCCCCCCTTCTCACCTCTGTATTTCCTTCTCGACTTTCCTCTGATCCGCCATTTCCTGCTTCGCTCGCTCAGCCGCTCGTCGCTCCGCATTCCGCGCCTCGATTGTGTCCACCTATTATAGTTAATGTTGTTTTCACAATCAAGACGATTTTACAGCTGTCATGAGACAACAAGGCAGTTTTCGATCACGAACTTCTAATCTTCTTCCTACATTACAGTATCCTTCAATCAATATCCCCATCTACGGTACCTTTTGCGTGCCCCTCCCCCTCATGGCGCTTTACGCAACTGGCAGTCATCTTATCTATCCCAAATACGAAACATTGATCTGGCTATGAAGAGCAACATCCACAATTGAGCCATCTCTTATCTCATCGACTTATTGCATCGAAAAATGAATTCGATCAATGTCTTACCTTACTGCCACAGTGCCACGCTACCGTTTCTCCTCAATCTACCTGTAAGCAATGCCCCCACCCCTTACCATACTTCCTGCGTGATATTTTCCTAACTTTCACGCTACATTATCCCTCAATCGATCTAATCCCACCGCATCCACCCTCCTACCGTACCTTTTGCGTCGCGGTACTTCATCGGTCTTAGCCTCTACCGTAATCCCCCAATCCCGTCAGCTACGGTATCCCCCAATCGATACCTCATACCGTACCCCCCCCCTTCGTCTACCGTACCTTCTGCGTGATCTCCTCCTTGCGTTTCATCGTTTTTGCGAGGAGCGCGTCCCGCTTCGCTTGCATTCGCTGCAACAAAATCGATAATCGTCAGATACCGTTATCTCAGAATACTCGTCCTGATCAATCGATTGATTGGCTTGACACAATGAAAATCGAGTAAAGAGGCGAGATGCAATCGCTCGATTAACAGTAGAAATGAATCATTGGTCAAATCGACGGGACTTGATCTTTGATAACTGAATCTCGAACCATCTTTCGGTTGAAACACCATTTATACGGGTGAATCAATCAAGAAGTTGTATTCAATCGTCTTATCTTCAGTTCATCAGGTGATTGACACCATTGTCAATGTCGTTAGCGATATTCTACTACACTTCTAGCACAATAAACACAGTGAGGGAAGCAATAAGTGATCTTTGATCTCGGTTTACCATATTATCAAAGGTCCTTAGTGATGTCATACCACACTCAGCAAAGAGTGATCTTGATTTTTGATCTCTCTCTCTTACCATATTATCAAAGTCCTGTGCCGCGGCATCATCCGCTTCAACAACGAATCCGGTTCCCCCTCCTGTGTCTCCCGTCACTCCTCCTCCTCCTCCGATGATACTCGAGGGAGTGCGACGACCGCCCGACTGCAATGGAACAAGTACTAAAAATATTGAAACATTAAAAAGTTCGGTGACAAAAAAAGTTTCCAGTTATTCCGGTTTGCCAGTTATAACGTTGATTTTCGCGAGTACTGATAGATGCTGAATGTTGCTGGACAAATGCGAGTAAAGGAAGAGCTAACAAAGTAGTCAGGAGCAGTGATAACCGACCCGGACATGACCAATTTGCATCGAACTACTGCCCGCGCGAATCGATTCGACAACGACGACGGACAATCGTCTTTGGCGTGTCAATTCTATCGTATTTTCATTTGCACTTACTTGAAGGAATGAATAAAGAAAGAAGTAATGAATACAATGAAACAATGGCTGAAACAATGGCTCATAACCATCAACTAATTGAGCGTTTCAAAACGTGAAAACCGTTTCACCATTTGCATTTAACGTTAGATTTCTTACAATTGAACTAGTTGAATCTGACACCAAAAACGCTCAACCAGTTGATGGTCCAGTATCACTGGATTTGTGGTGTTTTATATCGTATGATGATCGTCGCTCACCACTTCATCTCCGTTGCTCGATGCGGTCGGGTCGCGCGGCGGGCCCTCCGATTCGCTGCCCCCTGTAATATTGATGATTCAGACCATCTATATGTACATACATAGATTGCGAAATCCCCCAAATCTGATTCCGTCTTCTTTTCATTACAGACAAAGGGTCCAAAAATCGCGAGAAAAAAAACGAGCAAAGTCAATGCGGGCACCCTGGAAGATTGGCGTTGCACCATTTCTTTATCCCCAGATTGAAGCCTCATCATTAATAAAAAGGAAAGGCCAAATAACAAATAAAATACAACAAAACTCTACCCTCATCTCGCAAACACCGTTCTTACAGCCCTAATATATTCTAGATAACACGTTCACTCATATTACCCTCCCACACACTACCCTGCTGTCCTCGCACTCTATCAACCCCACCCTTCTTTCTAATCGAGCGACCGTTTCTTAGGATCGCTCAGCCAGGAACATTAGTGTTCCACCAACTCTATATCCCCAGATTGAAGCCTCATCATTGATTAATATTGATAAGCATTGCCAAATAGCAAATAAAATATAACAAAACTCTGCCCTCATCACGAAAACATCACTCCTAAAGCCCTAATATATTCTAGATAACACGTTCACTCATATTCCCCTCCCCCCCCCCCCCCACACTACTCTGCTGTCCTCCCCTTCTTTCTAATTGAGCGACCGTCTCTTAGGACCAGTCGCCCAGGAACATTGGCGTTCCATCATTTGTATGTCTCCAAATGTAAGCCTCATCTTTAACATTTGTACAGTTACATTTCCAATTATTATAAAATTATTATAAAACTCTACCCTTATCTCTCATATACCCTAATATCTTCTAGATAACTTTCTTCCTCATCCACTCAATAAACTCGCGGCGCTTCTATCTCACACACACACTCTCCCTTTTGTATATCTACACTTTTTACCATCATTTCGGTCGTTACAAGGTACCCAACATTTTCCATTTTAGGCTCTAGATATTTCACTCAACCATCTTTCCTCCCGTTCCTCCACTCACCCTTCTCACTATCTTTCTCACTCAACCCCTTCGTTTTTGTACCACACTACCAGTCCTTAGATACCCAAATTCAAATCATTAATTCGCTCACCCATCTTTCCTCCCGTTGTTCCTCCTCCTCCTCCGCTCACTCCACTCGCGGGCGTATCCTCACGCGACGTACGCGCGGCACGCGCCAGCACTGCGGAAACGGGCGCTGGCTGCTGCTGCTGCAGCTGGTGCGACTCCTGCAACAAGGACAGAGATGAAAGATCGAATACTCCCCTCCCCCCCCCCCCTCAAAAGGACCCCTATGCATGCCACATTTTGAGCCTAATGGGATCAAAAATTAGAGAAAAGCATACCACCATTTGACAAAAAGAGAGAAGATAATGCGAAACCTAACCACCACATGCCCATATTACTCATTTTCGCTCTCCTTCTAACCCATGTCTCCCTATCACACCCTAGGCTCTATAAGACGAATGCATTTTCGAAACAAGCCCCGCCCCTCCTTTTCAATCCCTCCTCACCTCCACATACAGTACTCTCTCAGAATTCAACGGCCTTAATCTAACCATACTATTCGTACCCCCAGCATGCACACGCCCCTACCTCTTTCACATTTTCTTAACCCCCTTTTCGAACCAAGCTCCGCCCCCTTTCCACCCCCCCCCCCCTTATACACTTCTTTCCTCACCTCCGCATACGGTACGTTCTCCGGTTGGTTCACCAGGTCGTGTTCGCTCTTCACAAACGTCTCGTTCTCCCACGTGCGACGCGCCCGTTGACCCTGCAGGGAGAAGAGATCATTTGATGAAGCCCCTATCTCTTACCTCTAACTCTATCTCTAAACCTTGTGTGTGAATGACTCGCAAATGAAACGAGGAGAGGTTCAGTGTGGCTTCGTGATTGGATTGAATGAGATCCCGATAACGGGAATGAATGGGTGCGAAGGTCTTGGCCCTGCACAGTGATACTCGCAGTGAATCGCGAGGAGAGCAGCGAACTCTGATGAAATGAGGGAGGGAAACCCTTTTATAGGCTCGAGGCGGAGTATGTATGGTGAGCGAGAGTGAAGAGAGCAGACATGCAAATTGATTGCTAGACGTGCTAATTGGGAAGATCAGACAGAAGGGGTAAAGTGCACATGCAAATTGCGTTGGACGACAACGACAATATCACAGTACAGTAATTGAGGGTATTGGGAAATGAGTGAATTGTTGTGGTTGATTGGAAAGAAATAGCGAATTTCGTGAAAGTCGCTATACCGTTCCGTAAGCCGTAATATCTTTTATATACCTCGTCCACTCATATTACTCTCCACCACAATACTCTGCTTCCCTTACTCTGTATCAACCCCACCCTTTCTTCTAATTGACCGACTGTCTACCATGATCATTCACCCAGGAATATTTGTGTTCCATCATTCCTATACATCCAAATTGAAGTCCCTCTACTCTATCAATCCCTCGTGAATATCGCAAGGGTCCTAGACATACTTCGTTCCTACCGGGCCGGAATCAGAGACCACAACACATTCACTATAAAATCGGGTTTTACGCCATTTGATCTTGGACATTAGTGTCAGACCACAGTCTATTCCCGATCCCCGGTTGACAATGAAAAGGTATGGTCCTAGAGAAAACAATGGGTCCTTCAGTCAGTGTGGATCCCAAAAGATAGCAGTCTAATCGTAATAGAAAGACTCATTCACGACATTAACGAGAGAAATCTAGAAGCGATTAGGCCGTGCTACGTAATGGCAAAACTAGCGAGCTGTAGTAGCGAGGCTCGATGCAACTACTTACTCCCCCCCCCCCCCCCCCGAGAGGAGGCGGGTAATGATCATGACCACGTAATGGGCTGCAGTTAATGAGCGGGTATGGGACTGGTTTTCGCTCCTACTCAATCGTCTCTATCTTCCTCACTGCGCAAGAACAACGTAGATTAGGCGCCAAGAAATTAAGGAGGAAGGCTAATCTTTGATCATAGCGTTCAAGGCCGATTGATCTTTGATCTCTCACACCTGCCGGCATCCGAGAGTCCCCAGTTGATTTTGTACCGACTTCCTTCTCCTTCCCCTTACATCACAAGCAGCATGTTTGAATGGGCTGTACTGATCACGAGGAAAGAAAAGGTTGATCTTTGATCTCTCATACCTGCCGATAGGTGAGTCCCCAGTTGGTGAGGTTCCGGTTCAGCTCGAGCGGCGGATCCAGACGGGAGACGGGCGTCTGAATTTCAGTATTCATTCCAAGCCAAAAAGAGAAATATCCGTTTGAACGAAAGTGGAACTTTCGCGTCTCATCACTAAGATATCACCACGAAAATTTAGAGATCTGTAATAACAATGTCGTACCTTTAACACAACAACAAACACCTTTAACAGCTTGACCATTTTACGCTTCATTGCTAAGATATGCTCATAAAAACAGACCACATATAGGCCATAAATGAATATTTCCAAAAAGTAAAATCTCTTACCGTCGCCTGGTGCAGTCTAAATCCTCATTAACCTCGCACTAAAGAGAAAAGGTGCGCGAGAGGAGGTGGTTGCACGCGCGAAACAATAGACAAGTTCCAAAAAGGCAAAATGTCAAGTTGCACAAAAGTGTAACTTTCGCGTTTCATCACTAAGATATCATTTCGAAAATTGAGAGATGTGTAATAACAAACAGGAGCATAGCTTGACCATTTTACCTTTTATTGCTAAGATGTCGTCATAAAAACAGACCACATATAGGCCATTTCCAAAAAGTAAAATCTCTCACCGTCGCCTGGTGCAGCCGGAATCCTCCTTCTGCAGCAGCTGCAGCAGGGGGCGGGGCTGCGACCGGGGGCGGAGTCATCATCTGCTGCGCCTGCTGCTGCTGCATCGCCATCGCCTCGTTGTACTGTGGGGGCGGCGCGATCTGACACGCATCAGATTGATGGGGTATGTTTCACTCATTTTGCCATGCTCTCTCGTTGCTCTAACTGACTAGAAATAAGGCAAAAGGAAGAGATGAGAGTGCATTGCTCGGGAATCGATGATTAACTATATTTCAAATAACGTAATTTAATTTAAAGTTTAAAATGCGCCAACCTGCGTGGGATACGACATCGAGTTAGGCAGTTGCTGCATGGGCTGAAAAGCACAACTTTGGAACCATCATTCACCCAGTTCAATTGCGATTTGGTTCATCATATGGGGCAGGATACATAAATCATTCTTGCTCAACTAGGCCGAGTGGACTTTGCAGTGCGGCTGGCAAATGAAGAGGATACTGTCCCCATTCCGCTGCATCTCTCAACGTTTAGCTCCACAAGAGAGTGCGCACAATTAGGAGATCATCTCTTCGTTTGAAAGCCCCCTATGACGTCGTCGTCGTCGTCGCACCCACTTGCCCCTCGAGGCTGGCGTATGACAAATTGGACGCCCTTTTACGCAGCAGCAGCAGTGTTTCCAAATGCAACATAGCGTGGTCAGTCTCTCTCAACAAAAGACAAGGGGACTTTGCAGCCGCCATCATAGTACCTGCTGCAGGGGTCCGGTGCTGGGCGGTCGGGGCGGCTGCACCTGCTGCAGTGGCTGGTGGACGGGCGTCGAGTGAAGGGAGAAGGCAGCGTGCGCTGACTGGTGCATCTGCAATAGTGTCAGTGAAGAGCTCCATCCTCAGACAATTGAACACAATCGGGGGTTCGACAAAAATCCTATTGAAAATCGCGGGTTTGGCTTCCAAAATCGGGCGTTATAGGCCACTATCCCGGGGTCAAAATCGGGGGTATTGTCCGATATCCGACCCCGTGCTCAACACTGAATAGTGTATATGACCATAGAACCTTCCCCCGAATTCCGGCCTCCAGACATGCTAATTCATATCCGCGTTTCAATGAAATTGCGACATCTTCATACATGTTTCACCGGTGAAGTATAGTCACAAGGCTGAAACACTTTTTTGGCGACCGGGACCGGGGACCAACAATACGCAGTGCTCTGACACTGACCACCAACGTTGAAAGCGGGGTTTTCAAATCCTGAGCGTGGATGTGTAGTGGTCTGATTACCGCGAAAATGTATGACGCACGATTGGTTCATTTCGCAAAGCTTTGCAATTCATGTTAACACCTCCTACAGATTCTACAATTTTCCAGTTCAACATTCGGAAAAGAGAGCAAACTCATAACTGTCTGTTCTTTAATAGAGTAATTGTGAAACGTACAACGGACGGCGAGCCGTACAACTGCTGCTGCTGCAGCTGCTGTTGCTGCTGCATGGCCAGCGCTGCAGCCTGCTGCTGCTGCTGCATGTGGTGCGGCGGCATCGTGTAGTAGCCCTGGAGAAGCGCCAATTTGCCAGGTTTAAATTGAGGATACGAATTGAATGCTCGCTCTTGCAAGCGAATGCAGAGACGCAAGAAAGAATTACAAGTGGAATTGGCTGAATTTCTCCGGCATTATTGCCTCCGCTAGTGTCCTTCCATCTGAATGCGAGTTTCATACTAGGAGAAAGTGCACTTCACAGGGCTTTATCTTACGGATTTCAAGCATATTAACGAAAATGCTGCCTAATTGTAAGTGTAAACTTCGCATTGTCCGCAAATACCACACCAAATACTGCGTTCCCTGCTGCTTTTCCTTATCAATGTAACCTAGGTCTACCTGCTGGCCATATCCGTCCATTGCTTCTGTCCTTTCTAAACTACAACTCCATTTTCTTCCCCCAATACGGCATAGATGTACCTGGTCTACGAGCACCCCCAAGCACTGAATTAGTCCACATTTCAACTGGTTTACCCGATTGAACAACTCATGGTATAGTAGGTCTACCAACCCCCCCCCCTTCTTCAAACAGTCTGCATACCTGGTTGTGCTGTCCTCCGTACGCCTCCATTCCTCCTCCCATCTGCTGCATGCCCATTCCCTGTGGTGGCAGGTAGTTCAAGACGCCGTTGGACAGCGAAGGACGCATCTGATGGAACTGAAATGCGACGGGATTGTTTTTCGGATTCAGCGGTATTTTTTGTAAACAGAAATGGGTACCCCAATGTTACAGGGTGGCTTTATAAATTTTTGTTTCGAGTTGAATACCAAGATAAAATAAAGTTCAGATAGCAACTTAGAGATGTAGAAGCTATGCAGCGCAAATGCTACAGGGTTACTTTACTAAATTTTTGTCTCGAGTTCTGAAACCTCTAATCAAACGATCTCAACGTTTAGCCGCATTCGTTGAGGGGTTTGCGCTTAAAAAAAACACATAAAAAGACACGGTCTCAAGAGAGCTAAAACATGGCCCTTCGTGGTACTACATTTTTCTACTATCATTTTTCAACTATCTACTATCATTTTTCAAATCACTCCAATTTCGACAGGATGAGGGATGTGCACAATTTTCACGCACTCCATTTTTTCCATGCTCTCTCGGCTGTCTGTTCGGCGAGAGACAACAATGAGGAGTGCGTGAAATTTTCGAACAGCTGATCATATTCTGCAGCAGCTGCAGGTGCAGCTCACCTGTGGCTGCTGGTCGTATCCGCCGTACTGCTGCTGCGGCTGCGGCTGCTGCATGCCCGCGTAGTAGTACTCGCCCTGCGTCGCTGCGCCCGTGTACGGCTGCTGCAATGAAACTCAATATTCATCATATCATGTACCAGTGATGCATTCGTGCTTCACCCAATTCCTATCTACCTCCGCACATCCCACAAACAGTAAATTAACTTCTTGAAAGTTCAATATCATAAACCGATTATCTTTGATTGTTTTTCCAATGCTGTAAAATCTCGCCTATGTGAGCTATCCTTGATGCATTTGCGCTTCAACCAATTCCTATATACCTGCCCACATCCCACACCTGTGCACATCCCGTATCGGCTTATCATTCAAGTGTGCCCCGGAGTGCGTTCCGTACATACCTGAGCTCCTTGTAGCGGCTGTGCCCTATTCCACGCCACTCCACTCCACCTCCCACCGCTCGCTCTAATCGAACACCCCCACTACACAGATGTAGCTACCGCGACTCGGCGGAGACCCGTTATCCGTAGGGAAAGGATCGTGCCTTCATGTTTCAACAATCTTTGATACCTGCGCAAAGTGGCAGGCCGCAATCGCTGCTGCTCCGCCCGAGTTGCTGAATGGCCGCGCCGACTGCGAGCCACTGTTCACCTCTGCAACGAATATTGTTGTTGTTGTTGTTGTTATTGTTTTTACTGTTGTTATTGCGCTGCAAACAACATAGGAACCATAATACACACCACCTACTCTACTCACATATGAAACAGATGTTATGCCAACTAAAAAAATCGTCAAATTTCGCACAGGGAGGGTTAGTGTTTCATCCGTCCATAGCCTACTCACCATGGAAGAGACACGGAAGGGAAGCCGTCAACAGTGCATCTATATCGGCAGTGAATCGACTACCGTACCTCTACTATCGATCGATATCCTACCGTAACCCCCTACCATGGTAGATACCCATCTAGCCCTCGTTCACTCATCGATCGATTGTCTACCGTGCCTGACGCTACCGTACCCTCATCTGTCCAATACATCGACATTTCTACCGTACCCTCATCTACCGTAATTTCATTTCGTCCAAATTGCTCAATTCAATCCCCATATGAATAGTAGCCTGCTCATCATGGTAAATGCCAATGCTCCGATAAATCCAGGCAACCGTACCCTGATTTATCGATCGATATTTTACCCCTTCTATCAATACGCTACCGTACTCACATCCATGATGTATACTAACCTGACACTACCGTACACCATCATACCATGATATATACCCCCGACTAGCCCTGACACTACCGTAATACTAATCGATATTTCTACCCTCATCTACCGTACCCTCTCCTACCATACCCCCATACCATGATAGATGCTCGGTTGTGAGGTCGCCCGAGTCAGTCGTTCCACCTCTCGCTCCATCGACATTTGATCGAGCTGCAAGAGATCAGGAAAATTAGTTAACCAAAATTTGAAACCCAAAATCACTGGAACGAAGTTATACTTTACGTGAATATTATTCACGTAAAGTCCCTAATGCGATTGCTAAGCAATCTATCAATCAATATTGATTACCGTACTTGCACTACCGTAACTCAATCAATCAATAATCAATCGTCATCTTTAGCTTTTGGTCCGCAGTCGTATTTTTTTCAAACTGTTGATATCCTCTCCTTTCCGGCTCTCCCTGCCCTTTCTAACCCGGCGCATCTCTCTTCATAAGACACAAGTTGCTAACCTCTCCTTTCCGGCTCTCCCTGCCCTTTCTAACCCGGCGCTTCTAGCTTGCACCCTCTTCATAATAAATATTAATGTTTGTTCTCAAAGTAAAAACCGGATGCAAATGCTAAAATGATATTGAACTAGAATACTCCTCAATCTCAGCTTTACATCCCTCCCTGCCCTTTCCAACCCGGCTCATCTAGCTCGCACCCTCTCCATATCTCATTGTCAGCTCACCTTCGCCTGGAAGCCTCTCGCTCTATCACTTTCAAAGAGACATCAATCGCTATTCTCACTTTCACGGCAATCCCTACCTTCCCTAACCCGGCGCTTCTAGCTCACACCCTCATCATAAGACACCCATCCCCAATCTCAGCTTCACACCTCTCCCGCCCTTCCAAACCCGGCGAATCTAGGTCCCATCTCTCCCTATCCTCCCTCACCTTCGCCTGTAGGTCGTGCACCTGTCTGCTCAGTGTGTCGACCATCTCGTGTTGGTGATCGTCCGCCGCCGCCACCGATGACGGCACTTTCTGCTGCAAGAAAAGCGATAATGATACCGTATCCGATACCGAAAACACCACAATCGATATTCAACTACCGTAACCCCCCTATCAATAAATTATTATAGAAGCTATCCTTTCGGGGACCTTCTGCTGCAGAAACTACCGTAATCGTTGATACCGTAATCCGAAATCGTTAAAGGACGATACCGCAATCCCCCCCCCCCTATCGTGGGATTCGTAAACTATTAGAAGTGGACCTTGGTGGCACTTTCTGTTGCAAGGAATCAATATTGGCTACCGTAATCACCAATCGATAATCAACTTTACAGGAATTAGTAATCATCCAATCGTTTATCAGCACTACTGTATTCCCCCCTATCAACTAGTAGAAGCAATCGTTGCGGGCACTTTCTAATGCAAAACATAGATATTGGATACCGTATAGGATTTATTGCCCATGTTTGAGCTGTTATTCCTGACTGATGATGGGCTGTTTGCACGAAACGTCTCGCCTATGATAAAGCCACCGTAATCTACCCGTACCCTTCTCTCGCGCTATCGCATTTCCTACTACGAAGACCATACTGTATCGGATACCGCAACCTCCAATCGAATTCGAGATTCATCACGATTCCGGACGGATTAGACTACCGTATCCCCCTCCCTGAAGGATCAATCAATAGCCCCTACCGGACCCATCCTTGACGTGTTTCCACTGTGCTTGCCATAACTGTTGACTACCGTATCCCCTCCCCGAAGGATCAATGAATAGCCCCTACCGGACCCATCCTTGACGTGATTTCCACTTTTATTGTCCCCCTCCGGATCAATCAATAACTCCTACCGTACCCCTCCCCAGATCAATCCATAACCCCCCTAACCGTACCCCATCCTTGACGTGTTTCGACATGAGAGCGAAGAATGCGGCCTTGCTCGTCTCCTGTCGTTCCGCCTCCGTCGCCGTACTGCAATTGTATCGATTGAATGATTGATAAAAATTGGATTAAAAAAATAACAGTATGGTCTCCCCTTCGAACAGTGTGCACAGACGCTCATACTGTAAGGGTAACTAGATATTTTGTAAAAAAACTAAGTTATTGATAGCCCTCTTCTCAGTTTAATAATGCCTTCCGAAACTCGCAACCAAACCATCCACATTCCCGCTTCACCCTCCTCTTATGCTCCTTCACTTCACCTTCCGATAATATTTTGCTCTAAATATCTCGCTCGCAACCAAACCCTCCACATTCCCGCTTCACCCTCCTCTTATCCACCTTCACCTCACTTCCCTAGCACTTTCAAATGTCTGCATGTCTTCTGGAGAGACAGATTGCGATAATCTCAATACTGCAACCGCAACCTAATCTTCCGCATTCCCGTTCCAGCATCCCTATATCACCTTCTCATCGCCTACCGATATTCCGATGCCTCACCCAACTCCTCTACCTCCTACACTCCCGTTTCAGGTTTCCTCACCCCCCCCCCCCTTCCTCACCTAACGATACCCCGAACCCCACTCCCCAACCGGCCACATTCCCTGCCTCGAGACACCTCACCTAACTCCCCTACCCTCTACACTCACATTTCACCCTCCCTGTACCACCCCCCTTCCTCACATAACGATACCCCTAACCCCACTACCCAACCCGCCACATTCCCGTTCCATCCTCCCCTTATCGTTCCCCTGCTCACCTTGCGAGAACCTTCTTCAGTTGATGCTCCCTCCTCTTCTCTTCGAGTGCCAGACGAATCGACATCGAAGCAGCGGGGAGCGAGTCCGATCTGCAATTAAGTTTGTTGAAACTTTTCAAACCACAGCTGCCCACGACGGTCGTGGCTGCGGGTATCGGGATACATGCAAAAATCTGTGATCACTATCATTCACTGCTAAAACACCAACATTGCTAGTTGCCCTTCATAACCATTCCTGTTGTTGAATGTTAATTATTTTGTTGTTGCACGGAATAAATATCGAAACGAGAGTCCAGACTACTTCTCTCGTCTTGAGTAGGGCTACTCTCTCACTTCACCAACGTCTCTGGCCAGATAGAGCAACGAGAAAGCATGTAACAGTGAGATAGTCAGACATACCATTCCTCTTCATTAGTGATGGCTGCCTTCATACTTGCACCCGCTCGCGCCTCTCCCTATCCTTTCCAACCCGGCGCTTCTAGCACGCACCCTCTCATTAAATTTACCTCGAGTAGGGCGACGAAGTCGTCACGGTTGTCGAGTGAATCGGCGACGCACCGGGCGCAGCGAAGGACGACATCGCGTGTCCGTTGGCTGCAGCTGCTGCAGGGTCGTGCTGCGGTTGCTGCAAAGTAATCGATTATACTCGCACTTGGGATGTCAAAACCCGTCCAAAAAGTGGGTTATGCATTGGTGCACGTAATATAGGAGAACTAGCGGTCAGCATATTTCCCTACAAGATGGTTTCCTGTTGTAGGGGGCGCAGTCCGGGAATTTCAAAATCGAGAGCCAGAGAACCCTGCGACCGAATAGTAAACCTCGAACGCGCGGGAATTCAAATCGTCCCAATAAAAGTGCTTTTCACAGAGTAATCGAATACTGGAGGGTGCAGCTCTTAGTTTTTATGGTTATCATTCAAAAATCGTGACTAATAACTGACTGTAAAAAAATCAGCAAAATTCACAATAGCGAAAACGAGAAATTGACACCCTAAAAATTCAGAATTCGTCGTTTTTTCACAATAAATTATCCAGTGAATGATTTAAGGGGTGCAGCTCCCCAATTTTGTTTGTGCTTCCTTTTGTGAGTTATAACCTTGATTTTGAAGGAAAAAATAGCAAAAAAACTTCTAAAATGATCATCAAAGTTAGCACTTGAAATTTTGGGGGTTTGCCAAGATTCTCATGGAGGTGAAACACGCCACTTAGATGTACTGTTTTATTTGGACATTTTATTAAGAATCAGTCGGATTTGGACATTTTATTAAGAACCAGTCGGATTCTTGTTTCACGCCATAGTCAATAATCAATAACAGGAGGCCTTATCAGCGGGTCCCACCTAGCGTTGTCTTACGACGTAAAAATCGCTTGATGTGGATACATCTTTATCTTTAATAATCAATCAACAACAGCTACCGTACCGGTCCGTACCGTACCCGAGTTCTAGTTCCATAATTAATCAATAATCATTCAAAAATCAATCGATACCAGCTACCGTACCGTACCTGTAGTCGTGTTGTTGTTGCATAATAGTCAATAATCAATCGATACCCGCTACCGTACCTTTCCGAATCGTAAACCGTAATAATTCGTAATAATTCCCCCCTTCCCTTCCCATCACCATCATGTTACCCGATTCATTCAATATAATGATAGATCCAAGATTCAAAGCGCAGTAATTTCACCTTTCAAAGCAAGAGAATCGATAATCAGTCGATACCAGCTACCGTACCTGTCCAATATCAGTTACCGTACCTATTGTTTTAGACCATTGTCAATAAACAATCAATAATCAATCAATACGATCTACCGTACCTGTCCGAATCCCGTGACGGCGCCGCCCCACTGCTGCTCCTGCTGCAGTCGCGCGGATAGGGGCAGGGACGGGCTGCAACGGGAAGAAAAGTCACTTCTCGATCCTCTAACTACCGTAATCCAAGGAATCTTAATCAGAAGAACTAGATACGACTTCGTTGAATATCTCTTCGACAAAGAGTTCCCCAGTAAGAAATCATGTGCAAAAAAAACAACTCATTCCTCGATCCTCTTTCTACCGTAATCGCATCATTACCGTGCTCCGGCCAGCGAGTCGGCGCTCATGACGCTCATGCTGCGTGGCGGGCGAGGACCCGTCAGCGAACCGCCACCGACACCGAAACGATTCGTCTGAAAGAAAGGAGCGATTAGGAAGGTGCGAAATGCGAAATCACCAGGACATTTAAGAAACTCGTCTGATAAATAAAGTAATTACTACCTCCTGCCCCTCCTAACGGTAGATGTTCCTATCGTACTCCCTACGATATAAAAGCATTCCTCGGTAGACAACGTACCGTAATAAATAAAATAGAAGTGCGTTGTGGCTAAAGATTCCGCTGCGATACTAAACCCACACTAGCAGTAGTGTGCCTACGCATCGCCCCCAGGGGTGAATCCTACCCTGACTCACGGCTCTTACTAGTAAGGTGAAACGACAAAAAAAGGAGGAAGATAAAGCTAGCGCAGAAAAGAGAGGGACAAGTTTCCGCCGTCTCATACCTTCCGCCACATTGCAGTTTGCATTGTGAGCTATTCAACCATTTCAACACTACCGTATTCCTTTTTAAGTTTTTTTTTGAGAGTGTGATTGAACAGGATCAAAGACGAGGCGACAGCACAGTAATGTAGAACGCGCGCGACACAAATGTTGCATGTGGCAGCGACTTGACCTAACGTTATCTAACGACTGGGAAATCGCTTGACGTGGATACACCTTACCCATCCCCTCCTCCAAGCCCCAAAGTAGAAAAAGTGTTTATTATATACACACTTTGGGCGGATATGCGGGTCGTGCGGCTCTATTTTGGGCCCCATTGCACTATCAACGGGCCGGACCATGCCCACCCCTCCCCCCCCCTCCCCCCGTACCTCCTATCAAGCCCTACAGTTCGTTCAAATTGCTCACCTTCGGCGGATGAGCGGGTCGTGCGGCCGAGTTGGCGGCCCTCAGATCGGGAATGGCCGAGATGGGCACGAATCGACGAGGCGAAGACGTCGTCGCCGTCGTCAGAGATGCAGAGGACGGAGCCTCCATCGAGTCTGCAATGGGTTATCTATGTTTATGTTTATGTATGATTTTATGTTTTTTTGTAGTTTGTTTTGAAAGGGATATCTAGCGTGCTTCTTGTCACCCAAAAGCTAATGCGAAGCGCCATCGAGTCTGCAAAGCATACATTTTTCGCAACTACCGGGCCGGTAATCAGGCCACTATATATTTGATGGAATCTTTCGTCAGACCACAGTATATCCACTATAAAATCGGGTTTTAAGTCATCATATCTCTGCTTTTTTGTGTCCGGCGTCAAGATGAAACTGTCTGATGAAGCAAACTCTACTGGATCGTAATGAATTCTCGATTCCCGGTGCAGTACTAACAGAAATTGGATCCTAATCTAATGATAAATCAAACTGACCAGTGCGCGCGGGCTCGAAGATGTCGAACAGATCGGTGAGGAACGCGTTCACGTTTACCTGCAATTAACCGAATATTTAAAATAATTATGCTAATTAAGTTAATTAATCGATAACTGCATGCTCTCCTAGAAATACTCAAGTTTTTACACCAATGGATATAAGCAAATTAAGTCAATTAAGCTACCTAATCGATACCTGCATATTCTCCTAGTATTACAAATTTAAAACAATTAAAATACGCGAATTAAACTAATGTTTAATCGCTACCTGCATGCTCTCATATAATAGTATTCAAACTTTGAAATACGCTAATTAAGCTAATTAATTAGCCTAATTAACTGAATATAGTTAATTACTGGATACCTGCATGCTCTCGTGCATGTAGAGTACATCCTCAGTCGAGAAGTGCCACGGATTGATCGGCAACGAGTCGCAGAAGCGTCTGCAGATGGATCATCTTTGCATGGAACGAGGTAGGAAATTTGAAATAGGAAATAGGATAGAAATAGCAGAAGCGTCTGTGAGAGTAAGTAGGAAGAGATTGGAAAAAACCCAAATATTGAACCAAGACAAGCTATTTGGAATTATAAATATCAAGCTTCAATCTACTCCCACTTCGCGATTCATTTTTGTAGTACCAGAACCAAGGCTGGTGGATTGGGGTTACTACGGCCACGTATCAATCGACTGCACAGACCCTTGTAATGTAGTTGGGACATAGTACAACTGTCGAAAATATCGCCATTTGCTCGAGGCGCATTTCAGGTGCAATTGTGTTGTCATGGTTTCGATCAAATATTGACGTAGTGAGGATAGTCAGGCATATCAGTATTGTGTTGATAGCCGAGCCAAAGAAGCAAAATTATAACTAAAACTGACTGAAGGAGCAGCAGGTTGTACTGACAGTCGGTCATTGACATCGGATCATTGAAGCAGATCTCTGCAATATAATTAATTTAACAGTTAATTAATGAAATACATCATTAAATTAACAGTTATTCATACCCGAAAACAAGCGCACACTCAAGTTCATGACAGATCACAACTGTATTGAGAGAGCGGGTTCCCCGAGAGGGAACCCGCTCTCTCAATTGTCTGTGCTCTCTCGCTTCTCTGAGAGTATTGAGAAATTAAATGCCCCGACCCGCATGACTCACGCTTCAATCCCTTATCGTCCAGCGCAGACGCGAATCAGAATCGATTACTAATCGACAGTAATTAGTGTGAGTCAGCGACCTCATACGTCAGTTATACCTTCTACCTCTCTCACTGGTCAGTTCCAAGTTTCAGCGAGCTATACGGTAGGCTAGTTCGAACAACAGACTCGATATAAATTGCACACAAACTTCCTCCCATCAATTCCCTCCTCCCAGGCCAATTGATAATCACACAGACCCGATTGTCACGCCCCTCCCTATTTTAGCCCGTCAGATTCAGGTTTCGGCATGACTATACTTCCCCATTGTCAGTTAGTTGCCCAATGCTTCTAGCTCTTCGGTCGTATTCAGCAATCAAATCCAAGGCAGATTCACGCTTCGGCATGACTATACTTCCCCCATTGTAAGTTAGTTTAGTTTTCGTAAGTTCAACCAGTTTCAACCCTTTTTCACTCCGTTGTGCTAGATCCAATTCTTAATTAATCAGATTCGATATTGACCCCCCCCCCCCCCCTTCCCCTGTCCCCCCCCCCTACTCACCGGTCAGATCCAGCTTCTGCGGGGCGTAGAAGGCGGTGAGGGCGGCGGCGCAGCATCCATCACACAAGTCCTCGTAGAGATCTTCCATTTCCGGGATCACGCCCGAGGCCCCGTCCGAACCACCTTAATTAGGTTAATTAAGTAATTAAGATTTAATTCATTTAAATAACAACGTTGAACCAATCCGGTGATTTCTCTCTAAAGTCTCAACTCTGTTGAGCAATTGTGACACATCGAATGGGTAACTACATTTTCTCTATTTACCTTTTCCAACCCGGTGGCTTCTTTTTTCAGTCTTTCCCTAAAGGTTCGACTCTAACCAGCAATAGCAATATACACGTTATGTTTCCCTACCCAATAACGTATTCATTTCATTTCTACCTCATTTCCATTTGAAAAAGAACCCAATTCGTTAAATCAACCCGGTGGCTTCATTTTACAGCCTCTCCCTAAAGGATCGACTCTAACCAGCAATTGCAATAAAGACTTTATGTACCCATTCCCAATAATGTAATCATTTCTAGGAACATTGCATCTTATCGTAAACTCATTACCTGATTGCTTCTACACTATGCTGCCAACTGCCCCTAGTCATCCTAGAACACATTTTCATTGTTACCTATGTTCGTCCCCCCTACATACCTCGTTCCCCGTATTCTAAATTGTTAATATGCGTTAATTACATGATAAACTATTATTAACT
The DNA here is from genome assembly GCA_000180635.4 of Pristionchus pacificus. NCBI lineage: Eukaryota > Metazoa > Nematoda > Chromadorea > Rhabditida > Neodiplogasteridae > Pristionchus > Pristionchus pacificus. The sequence goes on from CM026575.1 coordinate 37,365,974, forward strand.
AGATCTACCTCATCCTATGGGTTGGCTAAACGATAACTGTGCTAACCGAGCGCTAGGAGGAAGGGAGAGGGTAGCGGTCCGTTACTCCCGAAATGCCAACCCTACCTCATCCTCTTGAAAAGAACCCACGTCGTTAAATCAACTCGCTCAGTTTGTGTTTCAACCTCTCTCTAAATATGAGACTCGTAACTAACCCTACTGGACGATCCACCCGATCGTCATCGCTACGCGCGCCCTACCAACACTGGGCTACACGCGCACGCGATAGAAACACTTGGAAGGATTGTGATCTACGCGGCCTCGCAAGCTGAAGGTGAATTAACTAAGTAACTACTAAGTAACTAAGTAATCACTAAGTACTAAGTAACTAAGTAAACAAGTAACTAACCCTTGAGCGGTGTGCCACTCTTCTCCACATCGTCTCTGATGAGCAGACAGATCTGCAATATTCATCCATTCGCATTCCGTACTTGAGCTACTTGTGAAATCGCAATCTCACTACCTAACAATCATATGCATAGAAACTACTAATAAATGATGCACCCGGTCATAACGTTACAACATCCTGATCTTGAATAGATACTTCACTGCAACGTGCCGGGGATCGTGCCGGGGATCGGGGATCGGAGATCAAAAGTGGTAAAAATGGGATTAGTTTCGATGAAGTAACCTAATGTGGCTAATTATTGTGTTTGAGGTGATTTATGATGCTTACAATTAGGCTAAAGGTACCGTAGTCTTCTTAGTGCAGCAAGGAGAGGGCAAGATGGAAAGAAGGGCACTTCTACACTAACAAGAAGCCTACAGCACTTTTCTATTATGACAAGAATTAGCGAGTATCCACTAATCATATCGCTGAAGGTACCTTATTAATCCAGAATAGGAGGGCGTCCGTCGAATCCATCGGCCGCTCTTGCTCCTCAACTGTCGTGTACCGACTGGAATGGAAAAAAAGTAATGTAAAAAAAATTCAAGATCAAGAGCCGTGCAACACTAATGTTGCATGTGGCAGCGCATTAAATCCCCTTTTTTATCAGTTTGAAATTTTTTGAAAAATGAAGGAGAGAAATTATCAAATATGAAGCGGCCACATAGTCATGTAGAATGCGCGCAGCACAAATGTTGCATGTGGTGGCACCTATTGGGATACCTCTACCTATTGGGTTCCCTGTATAGGGTGGAATAATGCACATCCGCGGTACAATAAAAGCCCCCTCTTGCTTCCGCATTTTCTACTATTGAGCCACTTTTAGGGCGGAATAATGATAACAGGCGGAACGATAAATCCCCACCTCATTTCTCACTTCTCCACCATTATAGGGTGGAATAATTGTGATCCGCGGAACAATCAATTCCACCCCCCCTCCCTCCTACTTAATTCTCTTTTTAGAGGACGGAATATTAATAACAAACGGAACGATAAATCTCCCCCTCCCCCTCTTACTCACTACCAGGGCGGAACATTAATAACAGGCGGAACGATAAATCCCCTCCTTTTTTTAGGACGGAATCATGCTGACTCTCGGAACGATAAATTCCCCCCCCCCCCCTTTCTCACCTGACGGCCTCGATGGCCCGCTCGATCGTGCACGTCCGCCGCACGTACACGCCCATCAGTCCGTCCATCATCGCGATGTGCGCCATCTGAGAAGGAGGAATGTTGTTGTTGTTGATGTTTTGGTTGTTGTTGCGGGTCAAAACAAAACCATGTTAAGTATCAAGCGGGGTCCACCAATATGTAATGGTCTGATCTCGGCCCGATTGGCACGGAAATGTTTGGTTCAACACTTTGGACAAAAATGTTGAAAACGGGCATGTGTTTGGCAGAGTTGCATTCTAGAATCTAGAATTTCTAGATTCAAGAAATGAATGATTGGGGGAGGATACCATAAAAGTAACCAGAATTAGAGGAGGAATATGAAAACACCAATCTCAAAGGTTTTGGCAGCTAGCATGTTCGATAAGAGAATTGACGTCAGAAACCGCATGAAATCATCATGGCATTTGGTCGATATTAGAAACCTAACATTAATAACAATAGAATCATCGTCATAATCGTCCGTCAATCTCCTTTCACAATTCTCTCTCGCCGGATAGAAAAACGAGGGAGTCAGGCACGGGCCAAATACCAAGGTGATGAAACCCAAGATGTGGTACGCAATCATCATTTTTTAGCCTATAGCACTAGCGGTGGTTATTTTTTTCCTCCGTTTTTATCACTCCGTGGTCCTGCTGTTCAAGTTTTAATAAAAATGTGGTGTGCATAGGTCCCTTGGGGAGGGGTATTTGACCAATAAAGGGGGAGGGAGGGGGGGGGGGCGTACCTGATCAAATGGTTCGGCCGAGTGCAGCATTGCCTCCGTCACCTGCACCATGCGCGATCCGCCTGAAATTACCAGATAATTGGGTCTCTCAAATTGACAGTTTGACAGATCATCCGCCATCGTGCAAAATTGCACTGCAAATATACACGGATCACTCGGTTTTTGTCTGCCTTCCCATCTCTCCATTAGTCTTTCAGATTGAACAATTGATCGTGACACACTTGACTAAGTATTGCGACTAGTGCAATTACCATTTTTTTGGTTATTATTAGTAAAAGCAACACGACAACCACTTGTGCTTCTCAACTTGTCAGTTTTCTACATAGTTCGTCAGTCTAAGAGCAAATAGACTCGTATCGCTCAATTCGATCGCCATTGAACTTCCTCGACTTCCTCGAAAACAATTTAGGAACGGCGATGTTCCCGATTAGTACAGTCACTCCAGCACATTTCTCACCAATTCAACCACAATTATGTAACGTGAATCATAATCTTATCATAATCAGTAACATATAAATATAAATAAATATCATGAATACCTGCTCGATACGACACGGGACTCCCCGCGTGCGTGAGGGCGACGAGAATCGACTCGAGTCGATGCTGCGAATTTAATTATTTAATTAGTTAATTATCTTAATTAATCATTAAATCTTAATTCATCAATTTTTCAGTTCCTCCTCAATTTCCCCCATTCGCTGGAAATCTACATTAAAATCATTTAAATAAATCTTAATTAGTAAATTCCTCAGTTCCTCCTCATTTCCCCCCATTTCCTGTTGGATTACCACGTCGTTCCTCGAACAATCGTCTGACACTCTCATTTAGGCATGTTCTCTCATCGGTAAGAGAAACGAGAGATCACGGTAAAGTGAGAGAGAGAGTCGGATCATTCCTCCGTTTCTCCTCTTGAGCCTAATTCCGAGAGCGGGCAATGATAGCGCTAATTTGCGCTCGAGAATGCGCCCAGAATAGGGAGGGTGGTGGGAAAGGCCGGAAACAAAAAGGATGGATAAGAACAGTAATTGGTAGTCAGCATGCAACCAAGTATCACCGGGTTCTATCACCCTGCTGTTCTGCATTTTTGAGTCACTTTTCGTGTTTTGACATCCCCGATGATCCATTTTACCGTAAGTGTTTTGACATCCCCGATGTTCCACTTTACCGTACCTTTGATCAAAATTCTCGCCGTTCAGAACGAGCGATAGAGTTTGGCGAAATGAGAGGTCCAGCATTTTTCGCACACCCCTGCCCTCGATCGAATCACCACCCCTCCTGGTCAACGGAATTGTCATCACCCCCCCCCCCCATCGATCCCCCCCCTCTCCCCTAATGGAATGCTCGTGGTGAATACGTGATCAGCTCACTTCCCCCTCCACTTCCCCTATCTATCTCTCTTTTTCTGCGCCCCCCCCCCTCCCTCCCTCCCCTCATCTCTCTAACAGTCACTCCGTTTCCACCAACTCATTCCCTCCCCTCACAAGTGTTTGTAAGCAGAGAAAAAAGATAGGAAGACAGCTCTCCACTATCTGCGCAAACACGCTATCAGTAATAACATTAATTTGATTGAAATTATATAATTTAATCTAATTAACAGTAATGATTGCACTTGCCTACGGAATCCACTAAAAGTGAAGTGAAAAGTGCATCATAACCTATTCCATATCTGTGATACTGTACCCAAGTCGGAATAAACGCTGAATTGAATTGAATCCAGTTCATTTAAAGTGCAACCAATTCAAAATGGACACTATCCGTGAATCGTAAGGATCCCGGTGCATCCAAGATTCAGTCAGTTTAGACAATAGAAATCAGTGATGAGCACCATCCTCGGACAATTGCAATAAATCGGGGGTTCAGCAAGAAACCTGTTGAAAATCGCGGGTTTTGCTTCCGAATTCGGGGGTTATTGGCTACAAACCAGGGGTCAATATCGGGGGTATAGTCCGATATCCGACCCCGTGCTCAACACTGATAGAAATACCGCCCCCTGAATCTGCTGCCCTACCCATTCCAACCCGGTGCATCTAGCGCACACCCTTTATATACCTGGAGCATGGCGCCGTCCTTGAATATCCTCGCTGCCGCCTGCCCGTAGAGGGATCCATTCGTGAGAGCGGTCTGCACCGCCACCGACAGAACCACCCGATTCTGTAATAACAATAATAATAATATTGATGTTATTGTGAAAATAGAATAAGAATGAAACAGGATGTGCAAATTCTGAAGCTCATAAGTAATTATTGATTATCATCCAGCGAGTAAAGTAGCGAATAAAGTAATCACAAACTAGGTAAATAAAATAGTTTTGATGATACAATTTCACTGGCCTAGCAGCACTTCGTGTGTTTTTACTAACGGGTGGACAAAGCATGGTTAGAAAACGGTTTTCATAGGTTATTAGCTATTCATGCAAGTTCCCTCTGAAAGATCAGTATACTTTCGCGTCTCCGACAGAAGAAAGCAGTTCACATCTGTTGTATTCTACTTTTTCTCGAGCACTGACCATATGATGGCTGATTGAAGAAGGCGAAGATGGGCTTTTTGCCACCACTCTAATCGGGCCGAAGCACATTTGCAAGAAATGAAAGAACGATAAAGAAAGTAGGCACGCATATGAACAAAAAACATACCAGGGTTTCAAAGAAGAAGATGATTTTCGCACGGGTTAGGGATTTTTAACAAGATTTTTTAAAATTATTTATTCACCTCTCCATCCAATTGGACGATCTGTCGTAGCTTGTCGGGGATCTCTCGATCGAAGACTCGTGTAATCAACCAGTGCACGGAAGCAACGAGCTTAGCCTGAGAATCAATCGATAATCGATATTCAAATAGGACCTCCGGGAGGTCACCTTCCCCCCCCCCCTCTCTCTCTCTCTCTTCCGCATGCCCCACTCAATCTACCTGCCTAAAAAACGTCACAAAAATGAATTTACGCAGTTTCGAACGGCTTTATCACATAAATACTCTATATCCAACCAATTGTTTCATGCGTAATTGGCATCAAGCTTAAATTCGGGCCTACCTGTTCCACCCACTCATCCAAGTCGTCAAAAATCGCTGCCAATGACATTCGCTCGATATTTCTCGGCAGGTCGATAAGGCAAGATGGATGTCTTTTGGTGGGAAGAGTCCACTATGGATGTGCTAAAGCATCTCTATCCCCGGCGCGCGAGCCCCAATAATGTATGCAGATGACTATGAAACATTGAGCAGTATAGCGCTTTAGCGCACCTCGATCCCTTTCTCGTCAAAAAGTGCAAGAACCCCGCGTCGGAGGGGCAGAGCCCAGCAGCTCCCAATCTTCCTCCTAATAAAGTTGAGTGGCTCTGGGGATATAAGCAGGCTTTGGGGGAAAATGCGCGTGACTTCGCGCTCCGTTTTGCATGATTTAGCGGCTAGCTACTTTAATGACAAATATAGTTCAAGGCCAGCGTCACAATATATTCCCGAGGAAAGAGTAGACTGAGCACTAATTGAAAGCATTAAGCATATCAAGTTGCATAAATGTAATGGTGAGCCCTTTTAGATTAAGCCTGAGCGATGTTAGGGTCGTTCTGATCGTTTAATGCAGTACCCAATTAAGTCAATTAAGTTGAATTATACCTCGAATGCGTTGTAGTTCTGCACGTCAACTAGTTGAGGAAGGAAGCTCATTATGCTCGCTTGTCCTTTACTACCCACTAGTGGCAATATCGCATCACCTGAAAACCTTCTTTACTTAACAGGACAAGCAACAGCACTAAGCACTGAGCCTTAGCCATAACGTAATGTGACTAAAGACGCGTTTTGTCTTGGCAAGGCTTTGTGCTTAGTGCTTAGTTAGCTTGCGGCTCAGTAAAACAGCGCCAACAATAAACACGAGGATAACCTAGCGTGAATTAGGTAGCACATATACGATCGAATTAGACGTCAAGTGATAAGAGGGATGGGAATTAGAGCAAACAGGCACAACGACGAATGTTTTGCGAGAATGTTACGAAAGAACAAAAACGAGTGATGAGAAAAAACGGAAACACTGTGCGGAATTCAAGCAGCGCCAAGAAACGCTTGAATGGGGAGAGGTCGATGATACCCCAAAGTGGCTAATGACATTAACTAGCGGCCAAACCATCTTCCAAGGACGAGAAAAGAGTCGCAATCGCGAGGGGTTAGCTGAGCTGACTCGTAGCAGAGAATGGATCGCGTCAACACGGTATGACACGGGTCAAGGGAAGGAAACGGGCAAAGGCGATTGCAAAGTGACTTATTTTGTGGATCGATGTAATTATTATATAATTTTTATTTAAATTAATAAAAATATGTATAACTCGCAGAAAAAGCACGTGTATTGGCGAAAAGTAAATATATTTTCATCATCTTAATTGATTGACATCGGCATATACGAGGGAGGGAGGGAAGGCTTTTTATAGGGGTTATAGCGACTTTCACGAAATTCGCTATTTCTTTCCAATCAACCACAACAATTCACTCAATTCCCAATACCCTCAATTACTGTACTGTGATATTGTCGTTGTCGTCCAACGCAATTTGCATGTGCACTTTTACCCCTTCTGTCTGATCTTCCCAATTAGCACGTCTAGTAATCAATTTGCATGTCTGCTCTCTTCACTCTCGCTCATTTTACTCCGCCTCAACTCTATAAAAGGGTTTCCCTCCCTCATTTCCTCAGAGTTCGCTGCTCTCCTCGCGATTCGCTGCGAGTATCACTGTGCAGGGCCAAGACCCTCGCACCCATTCATTCCCGTGATCAGGATCTCATTCAATCCAATCACAGAGCTACACCGAACCTCTCCTCGTTCATACGCGAGTATCCACTGTGCAGGGCCGAGACCCTCACAGTCAGTCATAGATCATCAGGATCTCAGTCATTCCAATACCCTTCGCGGGTATCACCTCAGTCACTACAGTATCCCTCGCGGATCTCACTTCAGTGCCCTCATCACGTCTCCTTCCCCGTCCTTCCCTTTCCCTGGCTTGTAATAATAAATTATTATTGTTACTTCACTGAGCAATCACACCGTACCGTACATCATCTACCGTACACCTCAGTACATTCAGTCAGCGTCACACTCGCACTAAGCTTGTCCCTGCTCCACTGACAACTTCCGCGTATCGTCGATACCGTAGTTTCAGTCTGAGTATCGTGGAGAGATAGTGCGAGTTCGCATAGGAGAATCGACATTTTTAGAATAAGCAAAATATTCAATTTTTTAAAAGTTAGGTATTCCAATGGTATAAAAGTGTGATGTTGTCTCTATTTTAGAATCTCATGGTCGAGCAGAAAAGCGAGAGAACATGGGAATTTGAGAGAGCTAGATCGCCCCCCTCCTCCCATTCCCTAATCGCAAAAGCGCTGCGGTAGATACGGCATTCGAAGCAAGTGAACAGTTCTCCCATCTATCTCGTTTACTTCTCATTCTCTCTTGCTGTTTCTATGCTTCTGTTCTACGCTAAAATATGCAAACGTCTTTTCCTGGTAATTAAAAATTGAATTGAATCGAGGATTTTCAAGAGATACTCCCGAATGGACTCGTTCATTCTGGCCCTAAGATCTCAGATTTCCCAATCTCCACTCGTCCATCTAACTAAATTTATCCAATCTCCAATCCCTCATGCTTTTCTCAGCCCAGATATGTTCCTAGTCTGGCCCTTCTTCAATAGGGCTGTTTGAGTGAAGAATTAGTTTCTTCATTTCGCGTACTCTCTCGTCACTCTGACCGGGGAGAGAGTACGCGGAAAAAGGAGACGAATTCTTCACCCTGACAGCCCTATTTTACAACATTCTTTCTTCAACAACATTCACTCCTTTCTCACTTTCTTTGTTGACAGTTTGAGTAACTTTTGTATAATGATGCAGATGATAAAGATGATAAAGATATCAAACTGTAAGATTATTGTAATCGTCATTCCGTGTAGAGAGTTTTGTGTTTTGAACTGGGCTTTTTTTGGGATGATGAAACATAGTTAATTGATAGTTGTTTCTCTTTTGACATCTCTCCTAACTTGAAGAACAGATGTAACTCCGGAGTGCGCATTTGTCTCTCACTCGATTCCCTCGTTTTTTGCCGGTGCTCTCTGTTTCTTGGTCATGTAGTCCAGTCTCTACATCACAATCAAACGTCGTATTTCCTCCTTCTGACGCTCATTTCTAATCTAATTTGCACTTCTTGCTCATTTCTTCGCGTGCCCTATCCGTCTTTCCAAACTCGATAATTCAATTTGAATCCGGGATGCTTTCCCCCGAACATGCCCCCACTTTCTAGTGCAAATTTCGGGCACTCTGGACCAATTCTGAGTTTCTAAATGCATTAGTTCTCGTTAGAAATCTATGTCAATTCAGTCTAATAAAACAAGTTCTCTGTGTTCAAGTCTGAATTATTTGATCTTCAGTACTGTGTATCCATATCTGATGAAGTAACTTTGAGTCGGTCATATTTTTGTTTATAGTGATTTATTTTCTTGACCTTCAGTACGAATTCGACTCAGTTTCTCCATAACTGAAAGGAAGGGAATCCCGCCACTCCCATTCCAAGGTCTTACCCCAGTAATCCCTCGTTTTCCGAAGAATGACCCAGTCTCAATCCTCACTCTTGCTCTTCGAAGCAGTCAATGTTCATTCAGTGAATAGGCGAAACGGGAGAAAATTCTGTACGTGTTTACTTATTTCTAAGCGGTTCAAAGCTAAATTAGAGACTAGAAAAAAATACTGAATAGGAAGAGCAAGAGCACCGCTTGTTCGAATTCGCCTCTTCAGAGTGTCTCCATAACGGAAAGTGAGCGAATCCGGATGTGTTTTCGGGTAGGATTCTTTTTATCCCCATATCATGCGATGAACATGACAGAGAAAAAGTAATTTGGGATTTAGAGCAAAAGCGTTTGCTCTAAATTGTACTTTATTTTTTAGAGTAAAAATCCAGTGAAATCGATTTACCAGTAATTATATTCTAATAGCGTCTCTTCAGACACTATGATCGTTCCACTTATACTACTGTTGTTCGTGGATCGGAGTGAGGGTGAGTCTTCGATTTTAATTAGACCTTTGCAATTTCATATTTTCTTTTTGCAATTATATATTTTGTAATCAAATTGAAATAAATAAATTTCAATTCGAGTATGTGTCGCAGTATATCAGTGAAGCATCTCTTAAATGAAAAATACGAAATTCATTTTGATCTCGGAGTCTCTCGTGAGATTGGTATTTTCTAGTGTGAATCTATTCGTGAGTAGTCTGTGGTTTTAACTTTGATTTAATTCCAAAATGTCCCAATCGCAGGAAATCAATGCCCCGGTGCTTCATCCTCTGCTCTTCGACCGAAATACTGCAAGAAGACGTGCGCGATCGATGATGACTGCAGGAGGCATAAGAAGTGAGAACTCGAAACTGAAGAGCTAAAACATTATTTTATTTATTCAACATTCGCGGTAAGGTTCATTGATTTGAGATTGATGATGACTGCAGGAGGGTATGATTATTTTGAGCTTCTGATGAGGCAAATTATGAAAAATACAAAACATAGCTAATCTTTTGACAACTCCACTACAACATGCAACGTACGTTTAAATTCGAAAACCTGTACCTTACCGATCAGTGCTGTCAAGATGAAGAATTCATCCCTTCGTTTGCTCTATCTAACCGTACGAAAAATGAATCCTCTGACAGCCTGACAGTCGCCTTCTTCCTGACAGCCGAGCATTATCCTTTTCCCTTATTTCTCGTTGCCCAGATAAGATAGAGAGTATAGGAAGTTGAGACATACAATGAGAACTCGCAGCGTCGTCGTCGCCGCCATGTCCATTCTGATCCTGTGATCGGCTAGAGTCTGTCTAAAATGGGGCGAGAAAACTCGGCTGTCAGGATGAAGACGACTGTCAGAGCACTCATTTTTCGTGCTCTAAGGCGCTCTAACCGATGCTCTAAAAGACAGAGATCGGCTAGAAAGTGTTTAAAATGAAGAGACGAATTCTTCATCCCGACCAGGGCTGTGCGAAAGTTTCACGCACTCTTCATTTACTATGCTCTCTCGCCGGTCAGAAACAGTGAGAGAGCATGTAAAACGAGGAGTGCGTGCGATTTTTCGCTTTTTTTTCTGATGCCGACATTGTCCTGATGGGCTGTCAGGATAACGAGTCTTCATTGAAGACGACTGTCAGACCGTCAGAGCATTTTTCGTGCTCTAAGGACCTTAGACTGCCTAAGACTTCATATAATCACTATTCGTCGCTAATTTGAACGATATTAACCACCATAACTCACTTTGACCGACTTTCGAGCTACTAGAACAACTAATTCCAGATTAGAAACCATTGATTCGTGTCCACTCACCAAATTGTATGTACGAAAGTGACCCCATGACTTTGATTCACGATAAATAATTTTCGATTCGACATAAAGAGACGCAATTTCTAAATCGCAAAAACTCTACAAACAAGGAGCATATTTCTATTTCTTTTTTCTTGAACATTTTTCTCGGAGTAATGGTATGCCGATATCGTGTGAATTGTTTTGGGTTACTCCGAAATTATGAATGAATTTATCAGTGTCGCTTTCTGGGCGCTGATCAAGATGGGGTCAAGAAAGAAGAACGGCCAAGATAGTCATATTGAGGGGTCTCGGGCCAGTGGATTGGTCTTCTTTCCTTGTCACAGTCGCAATGGCTGGAGAGAATCCTGCTCCCTTGGTTCCCGATAGGACTGTTGACGGAGTTGCACGTAGATTGAGTCTCACTGTAGGTCGAATACGAAGACTGGCGTGTGCTGGAGTCTTCTTTGTGCTCGAGTCCTCCAAACTCGAAATTCAATCTTTGAGCGAGAGATACGAGCCTGGATTCTGAGGGACCAAACATCTTAGGCGGTCATACCCATCACACGGCGACCAGTCCGGCTTGGATGGGGATTCCGATCTTGTTGAGTCGTTGGTAGAGACGAGGGGAATTAGGAGAAACCGCTCTCCATCAGAGAGAATGGACAGGGAACCACTCGCGACGACTAACAGAAATGGGAATTATAGCGACCCTCCCACAGCATTCTCCTCCAACAGAGAAGGGGGAGATCGTTGCATATCTTCTCGCTCACTTCGCATGAATCGAACTACAAGGCCTGGGCGGGAGGAGCTGCCGCTCCCCCCACTCTGCTATTTGAATCGAGCGGGAAATTCCTTGCATTTGCATAGCTCACCCTTATCTGGAGAGAACAACGGGGGGTCAGAACGCTGTGCTCCGCATATGCTCATAAACTTCCACCTTTATCTGCAAAATTTTAACACATCTTTCTCAGTTCGCTCTTTTGCAGCCTGTGCGATGGGGAAAACGTTGTCTCGACTAGTAAACAGAAACAATCCTGCCTGCTATCGTGCGTTTCAAATGCTCAGCAAACTCAATGTGATGGTTAGCGTATTGATTGTCTGGGAGAGAGAGGAAGGGAAGAGGTTGGGGAGAGGAGGACACGTTGATCTACCGCCTCCTCCGGGCCTCTTCCTAACTCCGCCCATCGAACGGTAGTCAAATTCAATTACGAGTGGAACGGAAAATAATTTCACGGTACTTCGATACATTGCCTGCGGAGCTTGTTTGGGCGATTCTTGGGTACGCCCCGGAAAAAGCGATCCTACTGCGAGAAGTACAACGAGGCAACGTTTCAATTATAGACGAAATATATTTTCGTGGATCAGAAACACATACGAGACCAACTCGTCAGTGAATTAAGTTTGTTGTTGTTGAACTTATATCGTTTCAAATTGAGCTATTTGTACAAAAGTAGATTCAGAAGGAGATTAAAAAAATAAATGTAATGGTGACTATAACAATTACTAAACCAATGGTGAAATTATTTGACCTGCGTCTCCATTTACAACATTCGAATAACAAATTTCCAAATCTGAAGAAGAAATGGGTGAAATTGTACTCAGATGAAGACTATTTTGTATATCATTACAGAAGTACCACTTCATCTTGAACGATCACAGTTGTCTGGAATATGTTACATCATTTATGGACAAAAAGATCAGAAATGTTGACTTTTAAAGATGCTTTCATCCTTCAGAACTGACTCTTGCATTGGACTGCCATGAAAAGAGTCAGATCAAAATATAAAAAAAAACAATCCGTGACGTATGGCGGAAAACATGCAGAAAATCAGATCATGAAATGAACACACGCAAATGAGAAATGAGAACAAAAAAAAACAATTTGAAGTGAAGCCAATGAGAAATATAGGGATCCAAGGCAGGATCCAAGGACCCAAGGCAATAAGGTTCACTGAGGGGGACCCATGGAGCAATAAGGAGGCCCTACGATTTCCATGGCAATAAGGTGGACCCATCACAATCGTTTACTCAAGGTCCAAGGGCTCATGGGTGAAGGGCCTCAACCATTCCTCGTCAAAAGCAAACCCAAAAGTTCAAAGTTCAAAGTTCAAAAGTTCCAGAGAGTGCCACTTCCGATTCTAAGCAGACAAATAGGAAAGAGCCATCACAATTGTGTCCTCAAGGGCTAAGGGCTCATGGGTGAAGAGCCTCAACCATTCCTCGTCAAAAGCAAACCCAAATTTCAAAGTTCAAAGTTCAAATGTTCCAGAGAGTGCCACTTCCGATTCTAAGCAGACAAATAGGAAAGAGGGTCGCCAAGAGGGGGAAACGACCTTTCCCGACCTTTAGAATCGAAACCAACGGCAGTAGGGGGGATTTCTCTAAACAGACAGACAGTAGTAGGGGTTGGTACCACATAGGGATACGGTAGTGGGCATAATGGGCAGCTACCGGAGAGGGACCCAGAGTGAGGGGATATAGAAGGGCCGAGGGGGGGGGGGGAAGAGGGAGAGGGTGGGGTAGCACCAGACTGGAGACCACCAGAGGAAGGGCACCAGAGTAGACCACCAGAGTAGAGCACCAGGTAGAGCATCGAAGAGGGCGGTAGAGGCTCCTCCTGCAATGTGGGAGATCAGTCGGGATACTGGGGTACTGGGGGATCCACGGAGATCCAGTGGATCCCCAGGGGTTTCAAACATACCTTGAAATCGAAGCTCCGCGTTCTCCATCAGATCCCGAGAGGCGTTGTCGAAGCTCCGTGGTCCGTGGTCCGGGGTCCGAGAGTCCGAGAGGTCCGTGCACCGATGTAGTCGACGATGGCGGCGGCATCACGACGAGGCACGGCAATCCTCTGAGGGGAAGATCAGGGTGGAATACAGGGGATAATCCTGTGCAATATGCTAATGAAATTACAGAAAATCTTGTAATAAAATTAGCATGTATGTAAATGAAATTACAGAATCGATGAATAGGATATTCCCCTGTGAGAGAGTACACTATCTCGCTTGCATTGTTCTCTTAATTACATGTAAATCGACATTTCGTCAGTCTATAAAATCCCTGTCCTCCCCTCACTCATCGCCCTTGTGGCATCGTCACTCGTCGCCGAGTCGCTCGTCTCGTCGTCAGCCTCTACAATACCGCCGCTCTCTTCTCTCGGGATCTCTGGAGGCAGAGGAGAATCGCTACCCAGGTGTGTTTGGTCCGGTCCCCCGGGGTCTTGGGTACCGTATCCCCACCCTGATGTTTCCCTCTGAGGATCGCCCTCGCTGCTCGTGACGCCTCGATGACCTCGCCGCCCTCGTCTCTTCGACAGCTTCGCCAAGGCCGCAGTCATCTACATTGGATTCCGGACGAGGAGAGGGATCGCAGAGTGAAAGGCACGTTTGGGATCCCTGGGGATCTCCTGGATCTCCCCTGCCCCTCCACAGTACCCCCTCTGATTTCCCACATTGCAGGAGGATTCTCTTGGTCGCCTCTCTCCTGCTGATGGTCACCCATTCTGGCGCTTCTCTGTGCTTCTCCACTTGGCTCTTCTCCGCTTCACCCGTGCACCGCCCTTTTAGTAAGTTTCACCTGCACCCCTCCCCTCATTTCACCCTGGGCCTACTGTACCCATCACCTTTTGTTACTCACTGGGTTACCACCACTTAGCTATGCTACTATGACCAACAAAGGAATCAGAATAGCAAGGGGCTGATCTTTGATCTTTGATCTAAGTCCCTAATCTAGCCAGTCGTGACTGACCAGACCAATTCTGCGACCACTCACTCCCACAACAACAGGGAACAGCAGAATTAGCATTCGGTAACTATTTTTTCGGGATAACACCCTTTAGGAAATGAATGGTGGTATTTGAGTAATTTTCCCGAAATAGACTGTTTGGTATTTTCCAGAGATTGATCCGGCATTACTCAGTTCCCCGATTAGCTATAGTGGGTTCAAAAAAATGAGGAAAATGTTTGGGACAACTTTTTAAAAAATACGGTCATTTATAGTTCGGTCAAAAATAGGAAAGTTGTTCCAATATCTTCATTTTTTGGGCCCTCAATTCCGCTAGCTATCGGGGAACTGAATAATTCCGGATCCATTACTGGAAAATACCAAATAATCTATTTCGGGAAAATTACTCAAATACCACCATTCATTTACTAAAGGGTGTAATCCCAAAAAAATACCGAATACTAATTTTTCTGCTGTTTCCTGTTTTTGGTTACGTGAATAGGCAATGGGAGTGATCGCAGAATTGGTCTGGTCAGTCACGACTGGCTAGATTAGGGACAAAGATCAAAGATCGGCCCCTTGCTATTCTGATTCCTTTGTTGGTCATAGTAGCATAGCTGAGTGGTGGTAACCCAGTGAGGGACACAAGGTGATGGGTACAGTATGGCCCAGGGAGAAATGAGGGGAGGGGTACAGGTGAAACTTACTAAAAGGGCGGTGCACGGGTGAAGCGGAGAAGAGTCAAGTGGAGAAGCACAGAGAAGCGCCAGAATGGGTGACCACCAGCGAGAGAGAGAGGCCGAAGCCTTTCATTTCATTTCAATTAAATTTCAAATCTGAATTTTGTTTCGTGTGATATCATGTGATCAGAAAAGTTTGATATCATGTGATCAGAAAAAGGATTAAAATTAAAGGGGGAGGGGCACGAATATTTTCTCACATAAGCTGAGCCTGTGGGATAATAGGGATGCTATACCCGATCACAGATCACTTTATCCGAAGTTCTTGAAATGCCTCTGAACCTCACTACGGATTTGTGTCATTGATTGTGCAGGCACGATTTGGGGTACTGCAGATGAGTCTAGACGGCCTAGTTAAGGGAGAGGACAGAGTCAACCGCTGTGCTGATTACTGTAGTTACAGCGGGGTGCAGGCACGTCGTGGTGGGACCCACCAATTTCGATTCGTGCCCCTCCCCCTTTAAAATGTCTCCAAACGATAGTTCGATTCTCGCAATTATCTAGATACTTTGTTCTTCTGAGTGTTTCGATTCATTCTGCTCACCTCTGATAGTTTTTGATCCGAAATTTATTTTTTGCAGATTCGATTTCAGATTCTTTGTTATTTCATTGACAATCAAGAATATAATCTAATCGATAATTCACAAGGGAAATTGATAATGACATCTTACCGATTGAAGAGTCCTTCTCTTCATCTAGACTGTATAATCGAATGAGTTGGCTGAATAGGCAGAAAAATTGTTTATTTTACCGTCCTTGTCTAGAAAATTAGGAGAACAAGAAATGCATGAAAAGTTGTTAAAAAATCAGAATCGTTGATCATCCTTTGTTTCTTTTGTCAAGAGAAGAGGAGCGCTGATCCTGAAATTAAAAACATCTTTCATTTTTGCAACCTTGTTGCTCATCATAGCAAATTGGAAAACAAATTCGCAATAGAGAATGGTCGGACACATAGTCGCTTTCAGTCAAAACTAGTCGATAAAGCGGAATTGGACTTTCTCTAGAGCATTTCAGATATATTGGAAACCAATAAACTCTTTTACGAAGAGTACCTGAATGAGATAAAAGACTAATTACCGAATAAGAATGGCGCCTATTGGAGCTGTCGTAAGAATAGAGAGAACGGCAAGGGAAAATACCTGGAATTAGGAATTGATTGATTCTTTCAGTGTCGGTAAAAATGATTTTGATGTTGTTTTGCATTGCATTAGAAAACTATTAATTGTCTAGGGCAAAAGTGGTTTGAGAATGGAAAGGGGTTAAATTATAAGGCAGACTGATTGATGTACGTTGCGTCGCTGCGTAAATAAAATCCTCGCAATTCAACTCACAATAACCGCAGCCTTTCTGTACTCCTCTCCGTATCCTCCTTTGTCCACCAAATCAATCGCAGCTGTTGCAAGTGCTGCCTGAAGAATTGACGTTTTCGTTTGAGGCCTTCTGAGCTTATGTTTCTTATTGTTAGGCTCTTAGAAGGGCATTTCATCCGATGCTCCTTCCCTATTTATGGATTCGTTGGAAATGAGGCTGAATTGCAGACAAGGGAATTCGTTCCATCTATCTGACTGTCCAGCTAAAGAGAATTGAAAATCTGAAGAAACTTTCTTATGCCCAATGTCCCTTATCCTAGCAGGGCAAAATACATAGCAATCGATAATCCGACCTGTACAGTAGCCTTGGACGGCCATGAAAGTGCGACGAAGGCTCGTTCTCTCGTTGTGAGACCCGCTCCTGAATCAGGGATATCGATTGTTTCAGTTTGACTCCCACAAACAATGAGTGAGTAGAGATAAACAACACTTTAGACGCAACCTCAGCATTCATCCGAGAGCAGGCCAATTTCTACATAGATTTAGAACGAGATAGCGTGCGAAATGAAGAGATAATTCCCAAACATCTCACCCATCACAGCAAAGAAAGCGACGATTGTCCTCACTGCCACACCAATCGCGAGAATTGCACAACCGAGCAGAACGAGTCTGTGAAGAAATGAAAGATTTAGATTCGAAACAAACTGTCTGGAAATGAGGCTGCGTCATTCTAATTCGAGTCTTCATCAAAAATGTCTCTTTGAAATTTGCAATTCTCGACTGACAGTTAAGTAAAAGTATAGTATTTAACCGAATAGCACGATAGTAAAGTTCAAAACAGCGCAATCGGCTCTTCATTTTGAGCAATGAAGTAGAGTTCGAAATACGGGTCGTCGTCTCTTCATTTCACATGCTCTCTCACCGGTCAGAGAGACGAGAGAGTGTGTAAAATGAAGAGACGGCGACCCGTATTTCGAACTCTACAATGAAGAGACCAGCTTCGAGTTGATAACTCAACTTTGCTGGTTATCCGGGTAGAAATACGAGAAAGCGGAATGAAGAGACGGATTCTTCATTATTGTTGTGTCTGGCCGTTGTGTGTCTTGAGAGAGAGAGTACTTGTAGCTCCAATAGAATCGGCTTTATTGAAGAATCGCAGAGTAGAATAGTTGACAGAAGAATAGGCAGCAACCACTAGCCGCAACGAGGGAGAGAGAACTCACTGACGAAAAAGTAGGCCAGCGGGGAATTGCAATACTTACAGTAGGAACAGTAACAGATAGAAATCAGGCAGATCGTGGTGGGAGCCCAGGGGGCATGAAATGTACTGACTACTGTAGTAGCATCAACGGGTCACATTAATTACTTGTGTGATTAATAATTACTATTTCTGTATATCATTACATGACTATACAACACCTCCCCTTCAAGATTGGCGTTGCCGATCTTAAAATAAAACTTGGGAAAAGAGGTGAGGTGAGGACGTAGAAAAGGGGACGGGATAACTACTTCGTCTCCTTGGAGCAGGTCTTCTTGTGAGGCTTGCCCTCGAGAATCTTCTGAGGCTTGCCCTCGCATATATCGCAGCGACGATGATGAGATGATGACGATGTAGAATCGGATGGCGATGCACCATTGCCAGGATTGCCGGACTGATAGTCCCAATCTCCGAGTTCCACCTTAGGACACTCGTCGAGTTCCTCTCTGAACTCATCTCTCTGATACAACGCGGGATCAATAAACTGCAGATCGAATTTGTTGGTATGAAGTAAGTGTATCAGCTCCAACTGATGAGCCTCACTCTCATTCTCGCGACTCTGAATCGCATGAACACTTCCCTTCTTTCCAATCTCATTGATCTCGTGCATTCGCTTGTAATCATGATAATCTGCAGAATTCTCAGCACATTCATGATTATCATTCACAGCTTCTGATGGTATCACCGTCTTCATATCTATCTCACTTGATAGATGATCACACTGAATCGGATTATCTCTTTCCGATATCGGCTTGAACTTCGCCTTCTTCTCCACGCGACTACTCTTTCCCACCACTGTGTTCTCGGGCGCTACCCGCACAATATCAGAGTATCTATCTTGGAGAAAAATTTCAGTGTATCCAGCATCATTAGTCTCGTGTCCTCGGACCTTGACTTTCGCCTCGGGTGCGTTGTGGTCTCGGGCGCTACCCGCTTCACATTCCACCTTAACGATAACATTCTCAATTACTGCAGGTGCTTTGTGGTCTCGGAATCCTTCCGTTTCACACTCCACCTCAGTGATCACTTTCTCCTCAGTGTGATCCTTTCCATTTGGATTCGCCTCGTGCGCACCAAATGAAGAACGAATTATGAAGCTTGATGAAATTTCTGCAGAAAAATCTTCACCGTGGCTTCTGATTATCTCCGGACGCGCCGAGCGTGGCCTACTGGGAGTGCAGTTCCTAGTCGCGCACTGGGACTCTATGAACTCTCTCCACGTCTCCTCAGAGAAATCGTGTTGGGCGATCACTTTCTCCTGAGTGTGATCCTTTGCGATCACTTTCTGCTCAGTGTGATCCTTCCCATCGGGATTCGCCTCGGGCGCACTGGCCTTGACGACTCTCCCACTCGCCTCAGGTACTTCAACCTTTACGAGTTTCAGCAGCATGACGAAATTCTTGCTCAGGATATTACGACAATCGTGCACTTGCACATCACCGGCGGCACCGTTGCCACAATAACTAATCCTTGCATAGACTCTTATCGTCAGCTTCCAATCATCTCCATGTGCACTTATCAACAAATCATCTGCGGCCTTGCAGTCGGGGATTCCGATCTGCCTCCACGTTTCCTTATTGACGATTGTGATATCAACTGCAGTATTGATCGACTTGGACTCAATCTTTCCATTGATCGCTACCTTGATATTACTGCAGAAAGCGGCCTCAATTGCCACTCCAACCGTGCTGACACACGCGGTCTGCTGCTTGCACATGCGGGTGAGATGACCCATCTGACCACACATTATTGAGCGAAACGAGCAGTCCATACTGCCACAGAAATTATGCCCCTCATGGGTCGTTTCCTCATAATAAGTGCTGCGGTCCCTTACGCAGTCGTTGCTCTCTCCTCTCGTATCCTTACTCATACTCTGGTGTGTGATCGGTAAGTGATAGTGAATATTCCCCGTTGATGACAATCAACGCGGGCTCAATCACAGTAATCGGCCTACAAGGCTTTACTCTCAGTTCTCGACCGGCGAGTCAACTGTCCTTATTTATCACTCTGACGAAATTCGAAAATTGGGCAGCACTTACGTCCAATTTCGATTTCACCTCGGCTTGCAAGCTCCCTTGTGGCACGGCCACAAGATCCACGCTTTCAGGCTACCGAACAACCCTGCTCAAGCTCCCTTACTGGCACAACCAGCAAGATCCACGCCCAAGACTTACAACAACCACACAATGAGTCGAAAAGGGGGAAGGAAAACTCTCCTTAATCCGCAGTTCGAGTGTCCTGAACGCCAATATGTTGTGTCTGGCCGTTGTGTGTCTTGAGAGAGAGTACTTGTAGCTCCAATAGAATCGGCTTTATTGAAGAATCGCAGAGTAGAATAGTTGACAGAAGAATAGGCAGCAACCACTAGCCGCAACGAGGGAGAGAGAACTCACTGACGAAAAAGTAGGCCAGCGGGGAATTGCAATACTTACAGTAGGAACAGTAACAGATAGAAATCAGGCAGATCGTGGTGGGAGCCCAGGGGGCATGAAATGTACTGACTACTGTAGTAGCATCAACGGGTCACATTAATTACTTGTGTGATTAATAATTACTATTTCTGTATATCATTACATGACTATACAACAATAATGGTAAACGCAATTCTTACCTCCATGTCAGTGTGCTCAATTGAAGATCGAATCCGATTAGACCGAAGAGGAGAGGCTGGGAAAAGCATGCTTTATTGTATATTTTTTGCGAACTCGAAAATTTTTAGAGCCAAAAGATTGAAAAGAGAAAACAGACAAAAACCTGAAACAGTAGCTCCCACATGCTGCGAAGTTTCGCCTGCTCACTGTTACAATCGGGCTGGAATTCGAGCAGTTTGAGTAGCATATCTAATGAACCATGACTACGGTATCCCTTGAGGGATATGGTGATTCTCCCTCCTGTTCTGGTTGATTCTCAGTGGGATCACATGGTATTCAAGTGGAATTCTACCTCATGACAAGAGAAACATCAAAGGTGCTGTTGGAAACCAGGAGAAATATTAGCCGTGGGAGAAATAGCAGACCACTGATCTAAATTCGAAATGTCAATGATTTTCCAGAAATTGCTCACTGGTTGACTAGTGGCCCCTTTCATCTTTTTCCACTGAAGAGTGAGGCAGGATCCTATTGAGAAGCAAAAAAAAGCGGTTGCTCTCTATACGGTCAGAGAAAGTGTGTCAGACGACAAACCTCCTTCTTTCTCCACTCCGAAACGGCGAGAAAGGCTGCAACCAAGACGGCCAATGTGCCACAAGAGTCAATGCGAGCGTAGACACAACTGAGGGGAGATCAACGATCAAAGATCATCTACAGACTGTTTCAGATGCCCCTCATGACTGATTGATCATATAAAATTGAGGAACGAACCCAAAATAGACGGTCATCGACGTTGATAAAAGTAGAGAGAAGCGAGATTCAGTGGGTGCGAATCGACCGAGGAATCTGCAGAAGTGGATTTCGAAGATTTTGGAAGATAATCTACTGGACGGTAACCTATTTTTCTAACTCGTAGAAGGATTTTTTCCTATCCATGCAGTAGTTTTCATCCTATTCAGGGCTAGGGAAAGGTAGAAACGAAGCAAGGAATACTATATTCCCCCCCCCCCCCCCCCAACACCTCCCTTATCTCTGAGAAAGGGGCGGAGTCAAGGGGGGGGCGTGGCTCTTCTCATCAACTTACCCGATCAATCCTCCCATTAGACATCCTGCCACCACTTGGATTGGTGCCCGAATGAGAGTGAGGAAGAGACTGTCGCCTGTGAGAAAGTAATACAATCAGTTATCGATTGGAATTGAGACTACCGTACCCCTTGAAGAAAATCAATTATCGATTCGTTATTATTGGAATCACTACCGTATCAAGACAACATCAGTCAGGTGACACTGAGACTACTGTAGCCCGGGAAGAAAGGCAGCCATCGATTTGTTTCTATGGAACAATTCCCGTTGCCATTGAAACTACAGTCCTGGCGATTCCCCCAGTGAAAACGGAGCGCTCCGGGTGACCCCCAGTGACCCCACTCCCGTTATTTATGCGCTGCCGCTGCAAAAAGTTTTTGCTAACTAGCGTTGGTGTACTGTATGATGCACGAATCGTTTTAATAGCAACTTTTTTGAAAATTCATTTAATTATTAAAAATAAAATTAATTTGTTATTTTATCACATGGGTCGATGCAGAATTGAACGCTGAACACGACACAAACAAATTGGCGACTTTTTGTAAATCATTGAAAGAGAATGAAGCGTGGGGTCACTGGGGGTCACCCGGAGCGCTCCGTTTTCACTGGGGGAATCGCCAGGACTGTATGTACAGAACACAAGATAATTGTCGTATCTCCACAATAATATAGTCACTTATCGATTCGTTCCTATCCTACTTACCGGTCGAGAAAAGAATGGACAGTAGCACACTGAACATGGAGATGTTGTAAACGTCGTCCAGACTGCACGAAGCGATGATCATCGAAGAAAGATGAGTACCGTATCCTGATTATCGATTTATCGAGAATACCGTATTTCTGACTATCGATTGATTGAAGTGTACTGTATCCTGATTATCTATTTAGGTATTGAAAGGGTGCTGGGAACTTCTCTGTTTTTTTTTGGCCCAGCCAATAACTGCTCTAAATGCGTTGGAGGTAGAGAATAAGAATGGTAAGGATACTCTGCGAGAAATGGCTGGGCCAAAAACAGAGAAGTGACTGGTTCTGTATCCCTAATTATCGAATGATTGAGAACTACGATATCTATATTAGTCAGTTATCGATTGCAAAATGAGTACGGTTGTCAGTTATCGATTACCATCTTGTGCAACCTTGATGATCGAAGGAACGACGACGGCCGGAGAAGCGGCAGCAAGAAGAAAACTGAAGATTTTCTTCTGACTCTCGTCGATTCCCACACTCTTTCGCTCTGTCTGCCTGGCGAGTGTAGAGAGACTCTAGTAGCTAGCGTAGTCAAATGATATTGATGCTTCATCAACTGTCCAGTGAAGTTCATTCATTTACTGTGCAAATGTGAAAAGTGAACGAATTTGCAAAACTGATGAACTTTCTTTGTCTCTCAATTCTTCCACTCGTAAACACGTCCCTCAACGATCACTCACCCGAGAAGCAGACCGAAAAGAATGGAAATGTCGAAGATGAGGACGGATACGCAAGCGATCACGAGTGCCTCCAACGTGCATGGAAGAAGTGAGAGGCGAAGACACGCACCCTGATATTGAGATTGATTAGCTACGGTAATCTGAAATCAGCTTATCAGTTGCCGCAACTCGACATTTATTTATCAGAAACAGTACCCTGATATTGGTTTACCAGTTGCAGTATCGCGATATTAATTGACTACTTTGCTACAGTAGCCTAATAACACATTGGAGGTGCGAGAAAGAACCCGTTGTAAGAAAACCGCTGTTAGTATCTAAACTGATGGCTGGAGATGTCGAAATGAAGAAAAGTCTCATAATTCTGCGCATAATTCTCACACTGTTCACCCTGATCGGTGAGACATGGAATGAAGAGTCGAATTCTTCATTATTCCAGACCTCTACAGGCTATTGATTCCGAACCTCGGTCATCTCAAACGATAAGAATGCAAAATAATGGGCTTGCCTAAGAGAAAATTACAAAGTAGTGAAGCTGATAGTAATCGTGTAAGTAAAATAAATATATACACCTTGGTCCTCTTGAGCGATTCCCCGTCCAGCGACAGTGCGCCTCGTAAGAGTATGACAACGAAGGAAGCGCGCCTGAGTATGCTGTACGGTAGATGGATTGGGTTACCGTACACTCCGATTCTCCGACACGATGGTTAACATTATCTAAGACAATGCCTATCTAAGTGTTTTATGTTAGATATGAGATATACCAGTTACAGCAACAGGGAATGACCAAATCTCTATACTAATTATGCCTCAATGACGTTCTAAAAATCGATGTTACAGGTACCTGAGTACGGTAGCCCACTCGCGGGGTACGGTGAGCGAGCAGAAAAAGGAAAGCGGAAGATTGCGAAGGGCGATCCCAGCCAGCAACATTCCTGCATCCACAAATAATTAGGCCTACCATGATGAAGAGTCCGTCTCTTCACTTCGCATGCTCACTCTTCGTAGCGCGAGCAATGAAGAGAAACGAATCATGTCTGCCACTAGGGTTGTCCGACTGAAGATGCCGTCTCTTCATTAGTCGTACTGTCTCATTGAAAGACATGATAGCACGGGAAATGGAGAGATCCTTCACCGTGTTTGCCCCACTCACCCAGTAAAGAGGGAAGGCTGGCCCATTCTGTTGCTCTGCCGAGGGCCAGCGAAGCAAGCACGATAAGGGTTACGGTAGCTGCAGAGTTACCGTAATCGGGAGGGTCTGAAAACAGAGAAAACTTATTCGTTGCACACACGTATGCCTAGCTGATCTTCATGACTTCTGGGCTCTCCTCTGTTTTTATTCCCGACTCAAAAATGTCCGTGCACTACCTATTCTTGAATCATTACGTAGATCAAAATATAAAATCAAAAGAAGAATTCATGATTTATTGTGACTTGTAACTTGCAAAAGAATCTGAAGAGAGTGGGATTCGAACCCACGCCTCCGAAGAGACTGGTGCCTTAAACCAGCGCCTTGGACCGCTCGGCCATCTCTCCACATATGCCGAGGCTCCTTTTTCTCGTATAGAATTCCCTCCCTGTCATTCTTGCTCCCAAAACCTTTCGCATTCAGAATAGATGTTGGACAAAACCATTGCTTTACTTATAAGTTTGTAAATGTAAACTGACCAGTGGTTGTTACTGTTTCATTTGTATATTTATCCTGAAGAGGAGTGAGAAAAGGTCGATCGAAGATTGAAATGTAGAGAATGTAGGCATATGAAGTATAGATGGCAAAGAGGACAAAGGACCGAGTCTGAAAAATTAATTTAAGAGCGATAAATCATGCATTCCCCTCCCTAAATCCCAATCCCCTCCCTCAAGATGTTTCCTCCTGCAGGCCCATTGCCTGATGTCAGGATGAAACTGTAAACTGTAAACTGTAGATCATGCGAAATGAAAAAAGTCAGTCGATTAAACAAATAAATAAAGCCCACCTCATCTCGCAGTTTCTCCTTCACAACGGAGCCCATCGTTGCTGCCTTGAAAATGCCAAGGTAAGACAAAAAAATGCAGTTTCCAATTGGTTATTTGCAAGGATCGGGGAAATGTTTCACAATGAAAAGTTCTCGATGAAATTCCTTCTGCGAATGAATGACGCGTTAAAGTAATCTCTATAAAAGAATCAACGAAAAACAGAGTGATAACGTTCGCTCGAAAAGGGGGAAGTGACTCTTCGCTGGTCTCTCCTCTCTCGATAAATAGTTGCCGTCAATGAATATAAATCAAGTACTAGAGTTCACCCGTCTCTCCACTTCGCACGCTCTCTAGCCGGTCAGAGCAAGAAAAGAGTGTGTGAATTGAAGAGACTGCGTTCCTCATTTTGGAATAGTACTCAGTAGAAGTGACTGTGTAGTAGGGTGAAGGGATATACGAAAATGGCACAGCTGATTAATTTTTTTCACCAATTTTGATTTCCAATCAGACAATGAGTAAGTGAAATTAGGTATGGAAAGGCAGGGTGATTAGAACTGTCTGGATGAGAAATCCAACTCTTCATTGTACGTTCTCTCGCCTTTCCAATTGATGAAGCAAATCGAATGAAGAACAGACAGATCCATCGTTGCAACCGGAATATATTCATCTCTCACGTATCTCTCACCCTGCTAGGACCGCGTCTAGTGCCAACAATCGAGCGGTGGATGAAGGGTGCACTCTCCTTATTGCAAGTGTTCTCTCGTTTCTCTGACGGGCGAGAGAGCATGCGAAATGAAGAGAGTACTCCTGCATTTGGCTTCTTTTTTTTGAAAATCGGAAATAATAACAACATTTATCTACGAGAATTCCCCTAACAAGCGTACAGAAGGAAGTACATAAAATCGAGAATTCCGAATTGCACTAGATAGCGAGTGATTGTGCAGTGGAACTGCCGGGGAAGAGCAATTCCTAAATAGGATTCGACGAATGAAAAATCTGACTCTTCATTCATAGTAGTCTCTCAACACGGTCAAAGTCGAAAGAACGGAATGAAGAAGAACGGAATGCAGAAACGGATTCTTCATTCCGATTATTTGAAGGGAATTCGATGAGATTATCTCCCTACTCGCTCCCCTATCGGTATGAGTTTCTCAATCTCCCCTCTCTCGACGGTTAGTGAACGTGTGAGAGTTTAGCACCCGTAATGTTCTCGTCACTTCATTCCTCCTTGTCTGTTGGCTGTAAGAGAAGCGATATATTATGGAACTTTTTCAGCCCCGCCCACTGTATCAATGTGAGCAATGTGCATAGAACACGAACATTTTTCGACAACTACGCTCTTTAGAGCTCTATCGAGAGATTTTTGCAATCTTTAAAGTGACATCACTGCATACAAATCAAGTTCGCAACATCAGCACCCAAGATGAGGAAACGCGAATTGTGTATTGACAGAAGGATAAATTGGAAACAGATATTATCGCAGTGATACCATGATAGCTGACGTGATTTACGTTATTTTTCTTTGCGATTCCATTTATAAAACAGACTTTCTCAAAAAAATAAATATTATGATAAAAAAAACTGGTTCCCAATGCACTTCGTGTTATTCTACCGTACTCCGTTCCACATTCCATTAGTAGATGCGGATCTCTGCGTTAATTGAATTTTTTTGTTGTTTTACGTGGGCAAATTCGAGAATTTCTGTCTTTTTATCCGACACTCAAACTGTTTCTCACAACAAACAACATGTTGGGTAGTTTCAAGTCCATTATTTGGGGTGTTTATCGATTTTGCTTGCTCGCTTTACTACTTAACTCACGAATCAGTCTATTCACTTCATTTTGCGTTGTTTTTCATCGTGTCTTTCTTTCTCCGAGTCCCTAAATTTCTATCCTTTAATCAATGCCTTTTTTCAGGCAAAGCACTGCAAACGATGACTGCAGGAAGGAGAACTAGCGCATCGCGTGGAAAGCTAGGAATTGCCGGAACAGGCAGAGTTCACCGTCGTGTATACCCATCAAATCAAATGAGTACGTTCTGCATTAGCAGATTATGCAAAGGTAAAAGATAAAGGTCACCCCGTACTCTAGGCACACGAAGTCCTCCGGGAGCCCACTGCTAGGTCATTGACTATTTTAGTGACTAATATGACTGACTTATTATGTATTTATTGATTATACATGCGTTTTATATGTTTTCCTCCTTTTGTGCAATGACTTGCTCACTTCTAGCAGATTCTCGAGTCATTTTTCTAGAGTTTACGGTTCAGTCTCTCACATACTTTTCGTAACACTTGGGCAGGGTAACATACCATCACGTTGGGGGCTTCGAAATACCCCTTTTAGCTGTGTTTATCAATATGTACAGATACAGGCACAGATTTATTCATTATTCAGCGATTGTGTCTGTTGAATGATAGGCAAGTTGCGCGCATTAGGGTCACTTCTACAAATGCTCTTCCAGTTGACTCCAAGTAGTTGTGTTAGCTCGTCTCGCCATCATGTCTTCCGATTGTACATCAGTGTATATAGTCAGGTGTTCTCGGTTCCCGGAATGATCTCTCACTTTATTTTATTGGCACTTTCTCACTTTTGTGCCCAAATGCCGCACTCTTACTTGGGGGGTAGTGAGAAATGAGACAGCGAGTGATCGAATGCGCAAGAAAAAAAAATAGATTTCTACCTTCGGTTGTTAAAGTAAAGTTGTGACATTTTCTTTGTACTGCTCACTGTATCACTTTTAACAGTGTTCATCAATGTCAGTCGACTAAATATTCTTGGTTCCCGGAATGGTCTCTCATTTTATTTCCTTTATAGATCGTCCCGCCGAGACGCCACTCTCCGGCGCGGCGCGCAGACTGCATGATGACCTTCGAGACAAACACAATGGCGAGATTTACTATGATAAGCTAATTAAATATTACGATTATCATGAATGTTTTGCTTAGGATCTGCATACTAATTACTTTTCTGCACAGTTGAAAAGGGTACGTTTGCCCCCCGAAAATTCCCATGGTATGAGCTGGAGTTGCTTTTATGCTCCTCCAATATTGTAGAGATGATGCGAAGGGGCGAAGCTTGGTTAGAAACATACGTGAGCCAGGGCACTCCTTGTAAAATTTTTGTACGATTTGAACGGGTCTCCGGGTACAAAAACGGCTTTAGAAGTACGGGTCACCTCCCTTTTCGATCAATTTTCGTCTACTTTTCCACAAAATCAACGGGTTTCCGCTCAAATTTTCGAACTTTTTGCTTATTTGAACGAGTCACCGCCACCTTAAAGTTCCGCAAGGAAATCGGCGCTCAGCTATGGTTAGAATCTTGTTCAGTTCGAGAAACCGTTGAATGTAGTAATGTACGTACAACTACTAACCATTTGTACTCGCATTACAAAGACTGGTGGGATTTTAACCGCTATCCGGTGGGAGCATCGCAGTTTTTAAGGAATCTCTGTGAGGGGGAATCACCGCAGAAATGTGTCCCTGTGCTACTAGGGAGCTCCGCAAATCCGTTAGAAATCCGTTAGAAATCGGTAGAACCTCTCACATTCTATCGGATATAGTGCCAAGTAGTGTCTACAAATGATCTAACTGACTTCATTGCAGACTCGCTGTCGATGCTACACGCCGGTACGAGTCATCTGCGACCATCGGCGAGGGATACGATCGAGAGGGCAGTTATTGATCCGACGACGGCGCTCATTGCTGGGGTACGGTATCGCCCCCCCCCCCCCACCCTCAACTCCCCTCGCATTGAAGAAGGCGTTACCTTGGCCAGTCGGCATGTTAAAAGTTGTCACGCACTACTCTTTTCACATGATAGCTTATCTTGCGGGGTACGGTATCGACTAGAGTGTCGAAAATGACTAAACGACTAATTGTTTAATAGGCAAAATCACCGTCATTCTCACAAGAGTGTATGCAGAATGAGGAGAGCAAGAGCACATTTCCATATTAAACAACTAGTCGTTTAGTCGTTTTTGACACTCTAGTATCCATTCCACCTTCCCAGCTCCTCTCCCATTAAAACGGACGTAACCTTGGCCAGCAGAAGTGTGGCAAGTAGTCACGTACTACGATTATCACATGATTTCTTATCTTTCTGTTCAGCGAGAGCTTAGATAATTAGTACATTTTGTTCGCCGTATGCCGTTCGGATTCTGCTTTAATGTTAGTTCTAACTAGTGTACTACGAGCAGGTCGCAACATAGATAAGGGAAATGAAAATGCTATTTTGGCCATCCTCGTCTTCCAGCATTGTTAGTGATGGGTACTAAATGAGGTTCACGAAATCAGCAGAAAATTGGGTTTGATACTAAAATCGGGGGTTATTTTACTTTTGCGTTTACTTTGTATCTAAATCGCGGATAGCCTCATACATCCAACCAAGGGACGAAAACAGCTTTACAAAGTGTGGGTTGATTAGTGGCAAGGGACATAAAACCATGTATTGTACGTTTCCCACTGCTAGTGAAACGCGTCGAAATGTGTTTTGTTTTACGAGAATACCTAAAACATATACCTAAAACAAAAAAATACTGGGGTTTGATATGTATTTCTTTCACACAGTATTCTCGCCAGTGTATTCATCCCCCGTAATCATGAATGACCGTTGTGAATCGCAGGCGCAGTTGAAAAGGATAATTTCGGCTCCCAAAAATTCACATGGTGTGAGCTATTTTTGGGTCAAAAAACTCGCATGGTATGAGATCCATACCATCAAAAAAATCCCACCCGTTTCATCTGTTACATTGATGAGCGACCCCTCCAACTTTGGGGTGTACCCCCGCGATCAGACCCCCGAAAAATATCGATTGTTCACTTTTATATGCCGGAAAACACCCTCTTGTACCCCCCGAAAAACGTGGCGTTGGAGGGACACGCTCATGACTGATGTGTGTATAGCAGGAGCCGCAGGTCATCCGCGAGTCGATCGACAACGCGTACGATAGCATCGCCGACAACTTCAATGAGATGATGAATGGACAAGATTCGGTGAGTGGACAACGGGGGGCAAAAGGCCCTAAAAGGCCAAGTAGTAGTATTTCCAACAACCTCATTTTATTGTAATAAAGCATTCGAATACAGACCAAGTCGTTGAAAATTGGTTTCACTGATTTGCGTACAAGATTAGGTGAGTGAAGAACGGGGCAGCATGGTTGGAGTTGTGCATAAGGTCAATTGGTAGTATTTCCAACAAACTCGTTTTATTGTAATAAATCATTCGGATACAGACAAAGTTGTAGAAATTAGATTGTTGTTTTTTCACATCGTAAGTACTTTTGTTTCAACAACGTGATGGGACCACCGGAGCCGGTGAGTGGAGGAGCTCATCGTGTGAGGGAGGGGCGTCATTGAAAATTGGGTCCATATGAGTAGAGCAGGGGTTTAGTGGGTTAAGTGGTAGTATTTTCAACAACTTCATTTTATCGTAACAAATCATTCGAATACATACAAAGTCCTTGAAAATGGGTTTCAAAAGAAGCGGAGATTGGAGGAGCTCATTGAAGGAGTCAAACGCCAGAGGCACGTACGCCTGACAATGTTGAGCGGTCGCTCTAATATTAATGCGAACCATGGAATCGGATCTAGAGAGTGCAAACTCATGTCAGGGCGCTTCTATAGTTCCGCGGGCCATGATTGGACTATGTTTAAGCACTACGCTTGGAGCCTGCTGAATTATAATCATCATAACAGAGTCTATGACTGTAACTAAAGCCATCAAGTGGCTTCCGTATCAGATGGGTGTAACACGTGAATATTTTCGAAAATATAAACCATTTTATCATCTTTCTTTCAGTCGCGCACGGTCGTCATGATTTCCGCGATGACAGGCTTTGCCGTCAACGTCAACGACATGAGGGTGAGTGACGACGACGAGCTAGCTCCCCTCTTGAAGCAATGTTCTCGTCTCTCCAGTGTGCCCTAATCTCTCGCCAGTCAGGGAAACGAGAGAGGAGACGGAACATCCACCCCCCCCCCCCCCCCGTCTGGAAAAGGGGGCGGGGTTTATCACTGATAAAACTGGAATGTATCTGTGCTCGCAGGTGTTCGCTCCTCACTTGCGCGGTTCCTTCTGGAAGAGAGGCCATCCAGTGGACAGGTCGAAACGGGGAGGGAAGAGGATGCGGAGGAGTGGATTGGAGACGAATGGAATGCAAGGTCAATTCGTGTTTCATACCACATTTTCTTCTTTTTTTTTAAAATTAACGTGAGCTTTTCTTGTTATTGAACCAATTTCACTGGAAACACTGAACGATATGGATACGAAACAATGCTTATGACCCGTGTGATATTATTATAATTATATTTATATTATTTATGTTATTAAGACGGAGACGAAGCGATGGATGGCTCGCAGAGCGGAGGAGAGGAGCAGAATGGATTGAAGAGAAGGAAGAGTGGAAGGACGGGAAGGGGCAAGGAGGTACAAGCGGGAGCAGGTAATGGCAAATGGACAAGAAGAAGTGTGATGGCACGGATCTCACTGAAAAGTCATGCAATTAGACTATGAGAACGATGAATCCCCTATATGATGTGTGAGACAAGTAGAGAACCAATGCAGTGCCTCACAATCAGTCCATGCTTGAGTGTATAGAGGAGAATGAGAGAGGGACAATCAGCGAGAGGGCAGACAATGTGCACTAAAGGAAGGGTACTCATCACTCGTCTTTGTGACCATTGTCTTGTATTTTCTTCATTGCTTCAGCTACACGAAAGAATGCACACTTATCAAATCAATCCATGACCAAGTCATCTCGATCTGATAGTAACTGATTCATATTGTTAAGGTGATTCGGAGGCTCGTGAGGACGCGGCTGTGACGGAAGAAGTACCGGAGCTGAATGGACAAGGTGAACTATTTTAAAATTTAATTTATATATTTAAATAATATTTTTTTAAATAGCCTTTTTTGTGTTGAATCTGTTGACCTATTCACAATTAATTAATTCATCTATTTAAATAAGCTATTGTTTGTGTTGAATATGTTGAACTAAGACGCTGTTGCATTCCCTGTACTCATCCTGGTGGATAGGAATTTGAAGTGGAATATTTCAAAGAATATTACTATTTTAGGTGAAGTGGGTTACTCGCCTATCCTTTGAAGCGACACTGATATATTCATTCATTCAATTCAGGTGGAGTGGATTCGATGGAGGGAGGAGAGGAGATGGAGGGAGAAGATGTGAAGATGAAGAAGAGGAATACTGCAGGGAAGGTCGAGGATGCGATGGTGCATGATGGTTCAGGTATCTAAGGAGAGCTCCTTATTTTATTTATTTATTTTTAATATGTCGAATTCGCCTTATATTGTCTTTTTTTTTCTACACGATCAGTGATGAGTAAGCTACTCGGACAAAAGAATAATTATGGCGGTTCAAAGTTAACCCGTGGATTATGTTCTTCAAACCGTAGCCAAAATCGAGGGTATTGTCCTATGTCCGACTCCGCGCTCATCACTGTACACGACAGAAAACTCAATTATCAAAGTAATACAAAATTAATTACTCGCGATTTGATACTAATATATTAATATTTTGAAGGTGATGCGGAGGCTCGTGAGGAGGAGGCAATGGAAGGATCGGAGAAGAATGGAGATGGTGAATGGCATTTATTTTAATACTTTAAACTATTGTTATTTTATCGATCCATACGTTTTTGTAACTTCCGGTCCAGCAACCAGACCATAATATATCCACTATAACATCGAGTTTTAAGCCATTAGACCTCTGCTATTTGTGTCTAAATATTTGTCGGTCCCCGGTTGAGAATGAAAATGTATTTTATCGATCGATATTAAGGTGAAGAAGCTGCGAATGACATGTCGGATCGAAGAGGGGATACGATGGATGCCATCCATGGATCGTTCGATGGTGACAGGGAGGGATTGGAGAGTAAAGAGACGAAGGAGGCGGAGGCGATTCGTGATCATCCGTCAATGGATGATCTGAAGCCGAAAGGTGACTGGAATTTGGCACTGATATTTTTACATCCATGCCAGCCGTTCCTTGGCTGGTCAGACATGGCTCCTGCATCTGAAAGGAGGCAAAATGCATGGATGTTTAAAAAAATGTCGATTCACAGTTATCTATTGAGAAATATTGTTATTATTCATATTATTTACCGTTACTTCCTGCGAAATATTGTTGATATTCAGGTGAATCGGCAGAGGTTCCAGCAGAAGAGCGAGAAGAACGACCTTCGGAGGATAGAGAAGGCGGAGAGGAGCCCACCATTGATGGAATGGAGAAGGGAGAGGAAGGAGAAGAGGTGATTGGGAATGAAATGGAACAATATCAGATGGATACGTACTGTAATACGACTGGTTAGGAGAAACTTTGACTAAATTCATAACTGGTGTGTCATTACTGTACGTTTCATGATTCCAATATTTAATGTGTTTCAATGCTGTTCTTTAAATGAGAATCAGCGTCTTCAGTATCAGTATCGTGCTCTTCTAGCGATTCTGATTCTTTTCTTAAAAATATCTTATTGATTGTAGGCCGCTAAGCAGCTCGATGGCAAAGTGGAGGCTCGTGAGGAGGAGAAGATGATGGAAGAGAAGGAGAATGGAGGGAAAGGTCAATACATCAACTTGTGTTGACTTGTGAAAGTGACTCCCCCAACCCAATGTTAATGTGGTGTGCTCTCGTTATAGTTAGTGTTAGCCTCGTTGACTGTTGAATATTGCGAACAGTATGGTTAAGATGTCAAAGAGCCGTTGCTTTTCCATGAAACTTGAAATCAGTTGCCTAATTTTTGTCATCCGTTATTTCTTGCTAAATATGGCGAATGTTTATTAGACGGCTATTTCATGAAACATGAAACCAAACGGATAATGTAAAATTACCTATTTCGTGAAACTTGAAACCAATCGGGTAATATTAAATATCCATTCCTTCTATATAAATATAGCGAATATTCAGGAGACGAGGAGTGCATGGTCGTGCAGGAGCACGGAGGAGGAGGGGAAGTGATGGAAGTTTCGCCTCTCGGGGAAGTTGCCGGTGAGGGGGAGAAGACCGTCGTCGATGTTGTCATCGATGACAAGAAGACCGACATCGGTAAGGTGGAAGGATGGATTATTGACAAATGATTTTTTTTTTTGAATTTTAACATATGGGTTGTTCATTGAAAAGCACACAAGATTTGCTTTTATGATCCGTAGTTTAACCCAAGTTTGATTGTGTTTAATTATTTGTTTGCTGATGCACATGTGAATATACATGTTGAGGTGATGAGAAGACAAATGAGATTCGCGAGGCTTCCGTCCTCGATGCTGTTGACGTTGAGAAGACGGCCGACAACGGTACGGTGTTCGGAAGGAGTATCGACAAATGTCTTTAAAAACTACGAAATATTTGCTTTCTGATTCGTCGTTTACCCCAAGTTTGACTGTGTGGTGAATACAAAGAGGAGTCGAAGGACGTCACGAGAGAATTCCGATGCAGTTGAAGATGGACGAGTGTTCTGAGTCTCTCGTTTTACCATGCTCTCTCGTTTCTGTGATCGACGAGGGAGCATTACGAATCGAGAGAGACTATTGTTCTGAAGATGGGAAGTAGGACGGCGACGGTACGGAATTCCGGAGCATTGTTGACCTTGATGAACGACAATCGACGGACTTGCCCCTATGAAAGATATGAAAAACAGCATTTGTCGCTTTTGCAAGGAGGTTTCATGTTTCAAAGTCGTTGTTATTCTACGATTTCTGACGTTACGCTCATCACTGATTGTTAAGCGTTCCACCATAAAAGCGTGAATTGATGCACACATTGATTTCATGTTAACCTGTTTCATGTCGTGTACATTTCATGTTTCACAGGACAGTTGAACACACTCAACTTATTGTAAAGACCGCAATTTCATACGCTAACTTTATCGATTCAGGTGACGGTCTGGAGACGGACAAACACTCGACGACCGTCGTCTTTGAGGCCAGGAAGGACTCAATGGAGGCGTCTGAGCATGATGGAGAGGAGGAGATTCACGGGGAATCGACCCTCGTCGAGTCGAATGAGACGGCTGAGATTCGCGCGGAATCGGCGATTGATGGAGGGGGAGAAGGAGTTGATACTCCTCCCGCGAGTGGTGTGAAGGGAGCGGAGGGAGGTGAGTAAATCAATCAATTTATTTATTATGTACACCAGTGATTGCTGAGGGAGGTGAGCAACGCGAAAAATGATACTATTTGTGTTGAAAACTCGTCAAAATCATCCAGCCACTTCCCATTCTTTACTGCACATTCAGAGCGCTTCTTGACTGGGCCAGAAATCAAAGAAGTTGCCTATGATTTCAGTTGCTGATCTCATATCAACGCTATTTCATGTTACATAAAAAGTACTATTTTAAGATGCCGGAGAGGCTGTCGAATTGAGTGATGAAGTGAAGACTCTCGATGGAAAGAAGGAAGATGAGGAGAGATCGACCCTTGAATCCAGTGGTCAGTATCCGAAAAGTTTACCAAAATCTGTATTAGGGACTCTAGAAAGTCTGATTGTGAGTGATCTGACTAGTTTGATTTCTCACTTCTTTACTTTCTCTCCCTGTGATCTCGAGCTTCACTGGCAGACGAGATTGTGTAATGAAGCAAGAGAGTCGCTTGATTGCTCGTACTTGAATAGGTTCTGCTTAACTTTTCCTTATCACAGGTAGTCTATTTACTAAGTATTAAGCCCTAAAACTAAGACTAAGGAGCTTTAAAATCCTTGAGTAATGGCCAGACTTGGCATTTCGTTCATTGCAGACAGAAAGGAGGAGGAGGAGTCGGCTCATGATTCGATCGATCGTGCTAAGAAGGGAGAGGCGGCGATTCCTGATGAACTCGAGGCGAAGCCAATCGATGCATCGGAGTCCAGAGATGAAGGTAAAACATGATTTTTATAAATTTATATTGTTATTTATCAATATTATCACTTTAGATAATCATGAAGCTCCGAAGACAGACGATTGCATGACCGGAGGTGATTACGTGTTTCTGTTCTCGTGGTTGTGAATCGTTGAAAATGTGAAAAGATCCTGTTTTCGAAGTTTTGTCGCCTAGATTTTCGTGTTTCAAATGATTTAGTTTAAAGTGCGAAAAAGTGCTGTTTCAGAGATTTATTGCCTAGTTGTTTCGTGTTTCATCGTAAAATCATTTACAATTAGTTAAAATGCGAAAATGAGTGTTTTCGAAGTTTTGACACCTACTTTTTCCGTGTTTCAATCTCATTAATACTGTCGTTGCAGGCACGCGGTCTGTGATCGAGGCAGATGATCACACGGTCGAGTCCAGAGAGAGAGAGGGAGGTGTGTATCAAGGCTGAAATTTACCGCACTCCTCATTTCACATGTTCTCCCGAACAATGGCTACGTTTGCTTATATTAGACATTTCTCGACTACCCTTTTCCTATTCTACCTTTAGACCAAGTCTGTTCAACAATTTAACGCACTCCTCATGTCAAATGTTCTCTGGCCGGTCAGAAAGAGCGAGCCCTTGGCCATTTTAACAGCCCTTGGCTTGGAGAAGAGTTCGCTTATTGGGAGGAGTTTTCCTGTGACTTCTATCTCGCTTTCACGCAATCTCGTCTCGATAGAAGGATTTCTGGAACGTATTTCCGCCTAGGGATTCCATGTGTTTGAGTCGTTCAATCCGTGATGAGCTCTATCCTCGGACAAGCAACGAAAATCTGGTGTAAATTATGTTGAATTTCGGGAAGGTTTGCTGCAAATGCCGGCGGTTATAGGTTTCAAAGGGACGACATATACGGGGGTACAATCATAGATCCGACCCAGTGCTCAACGCTGCGTTGAATGTCTTACAATATGTTTCGAAATTATTTGAATTTTAAAAAAAAGGATGATATTTGAGATGCTCTCCTCGAGGAGGCAACGTATTTCCACCTGGGGGAACCCTTGTGTTTGAGTCGTTGAATGTCTAAAACTGTTTTTCGAAATGATTTGAAATATAAATTTTGAAAACAGTGTTATTAATTCAGATGCTCTCCTCGCGGATCCGTCAATGGATGCATCGGAGAAGGATGGAACAGGAGAAGGAGGAGGAGGAGAGGAGGAACAGATGGAGGAAGGGGAAGAGATGGAAGATGAAGATGAAGAGGAGATGGAGGACGAGGAGGAGTTGTCGGAGATTACGTTTGGTCAGTGGGCTGAAACACGGATGAACCGGGTCGTAGCAGTGTTGAGTGGCATCCACTAACTTCAGGCCCTTACAGTAAGAACATTAAGTACATTAAGAAGGTCTGAGGGGAAACTAATGTAAAAAATCGATATTTTTTCTCATTTGCGTTTGTTCAATATAAATTTTGCGGATGTACGCACAAACTTTAGTGGGGTCGCTCTACACTGGTTTAGTAGAAGTGAGAGCACGGGCTCGAAATGGCACCTGTTGCGACTGAATTGGTTGTGTCTGCCTGATAGCAGCTGATAACATACCTGATAGCTGATAACAGATCCGATGAATACTGAAATTATTTGACTTTGATTCGTTCATTGCAGTGGGCAGTGAGGAGGATGTAGGAGAGCAAGACGAACGGGATCATTTCATCTACGATTCGAATGGTCAGTAGTCAGTGATGATTATCGAAAACATGAGTGGCACCTTTTTCGGCTAGTCTCTTCTGCCTATAGCTTTATTCATTGGACACTGTTCATCATGTCGGCCGAAGGCTATGCCCGATTTTTGCTTTGCTTTTAGTGATTGGCTGTTTATTTTTTTGGGATAAGCCCTCTTTGGTCCCGTCGAGCAGCCCGTTACCTTGCATTTTGTGATTAAAGGGGTGTGCTTCTCTTTACATTATTTTATGCACTCTAAAGTGCGCCAATATGCCAGATTTTGCTGTTAAAAATGTGCAACTACTGTTTGATACTCTGCCAATTGAATAGTCTGTACAGAAGGGTTATGAGGGGGCGAATAGATCGAGCAAATGGCCATAATGAAACCCACATTTGACTGGTTTGTCGCTTGTCAATGTTGTATAGGTATGCGAAAGTTGTTCAAACTCCCTGTAGATGGCCTAGTGGTCACTTACTAATATTATTCTATATTGTTTCACTGTTATTTCATTAAAAAAACATGATTATTGTTAGCAGATAATAAGAGTGATACGAATAAGAATAATGATTAATCATTAAGGTGATAATAATAGTGATAAGAATAAGAATAATAATTACTGACTAAGGTGAAGGAGAGGGAGAAGTGTCGGAGGGCGTGGAGTACCATCACGCCGGAGATCTCCCGCCCTTCCTTCTGCCCT
Organism: Pristionchus pacificus; assembly: GCA_000180635.4. Classification (NCBI taxonomy): domain Eukaryota; kingdom Metazoa; phylum Nematoda; class Chromadorea; order Rhabditida; family Neodiplogasteridae; genus Pristionchus; species Pristionchus pacificus. The sequence continues at coordinate 37,403,940 of CM026575.1, forward strand.
TCAACGAGCACTCCCACGACGGAGAAGAGGTCGTACTCATGGCCGAAGAGGTGCACAAGGGGGAAAGCATTCATTTTCATTGCCTACCGGGAACGAAAAATATATAGTGGTCTGACGCAAAAATCAGAGGTTCAACGGGTTAACAACTGATTTTATAGTGGTTATATTGTGGTCTGAATACCGGCTCGGTAGGAGCGAAAATGTATGAGGGGAAAGGGGAAATGGTCGTCGAGAACCCGGGTTTTGAGAAGAGCATTAGAAAAAAAAGAGTTCTAGAGCAGTAAAAGTGCCGCCGAAAGCGCGTTTTTTTTTGTTGATAATTTTATGCGTTTCAGAAAATCACGTGATTTTATTATTATTTTTGAGCATTTTCGAAGGATCTTTTCGAAGATTTTCATTGCCAATCGTTGCCTAATAATAACACTAATGGATATCTTTCTAGGAGGAGATCCAGACGGCGTACTTCGAGGAAGAAGTGGAGGTAGATGAGGAGAACGGCTATTGTGGAGGAAGAAGAATGGAGGAGGGAGATGAGGCCATGGAGGTGGGATGAATAGAAGTGATGTGTGCAGTAGGCATGTCGAACAGTGATGAGCACCTTACTCGGTCGATCGACGACTTTTGCGGCTTTGGACCTCAATATCGGCGCTTATGCGCTGTAGTCCGATAGCCGATCCCGTGCTCATCACTGATTGCGATATCATCGCATCGAGGGAAAGGGCCGAAGCTGTATCCATTCGTCTCTCTATTGATCGGCTCGCTTCCCATATTGCGATGTCTTTGAAACTGCAATCCTACTGCAACATAAGTGATAAGACAACTCCAGCAAATACGTTCAAATAATGGCATTTCGCACGATTACTTCTCGATTCTTGCTTTCTTGTTATATTCTGCCTCCCCCCACCACCAATCAGATATTAAATATAGTCTAACCATTTGATAAAAAGGTTTCAAAGTGAAGAGTGCGCCTTCGAAATTTGTGCGAACTGTCTTTATTCCATTGCGTTTGATCGAGTTGGTGAATCATCCATGAATTTTATAATAATAAAAATAAGTAAGATAAGGATTATTATTATTATTATTATTACTATTACTATTATTATTAATGTCAGGCAGGCGAGCACTCGGCCGATGACTCGCAGCGCATCGATGGAGGAGAAGATGAGGGAATGGAGGAGGGAGAGGTGGGAACATCGCTACCCCTTACAGGGGGGGGGGGGGGGAATTCATGGAAATAATAGTGCGACTATTGTAAAATATGCGTGAAACTTGTAATCATCAGCCGGTTTATCGAAATGAGTGCAACTATTTAAATTGCATTCTTTTAAAATGTCATACAGCAATATTTTAAGTGTATGTATCCCGCACATAAAGAACTGACCTGTTATCTCTCATGCATTCCTTCACCGTGTCTGGAATGCAAAAAAAAAAATGTGCGTGAAACGTGCAACAATTCCGCGAAACTTGAGCAGTAGTGAGATGGGAAATAATGATTTTATTTCGCGAAACCGTTCCTCGAATGTATTGGAAACCAACACTACGTTTGAAATGAGCTGGGAGCGTAGCAGTAATCTTAAGTTTTTTTTTCGATAAAAATTGAAGCGATTAATGAGCTGCTGTTCTCTCAGGTGGAGATAGAAGAGGAGGAGTCGAGCGACTGCTCGGCTGTGCGAACAGTCACTTACAACAGGGTGAGACATACATTTTCGACACTTCTCGTCTGTTTTTGGTCCCCACAAAAAGCGCACTGAGGAAATGTGTGTTGTTTACCAAAGTCTAGATGCAAACAAATGGAAGAGCCGGATTTCCTCTTTTTTTTTTCTCAGTTATTATCGTGATTTGGAGAGAACACTGTAAGAAAGGTCGGGGGAAATGAAGAAAAGTTCCGGATTTATTATCTTTTTCTCGGTAGTTATCGATTGATTGATTGCGTTGAATAGTCTGTCTCTCTCATTTCGCAATACTCTCTCTCTCTCTCTCTCGGTTCTCTGACTGATGAAAGATAAGGGAAAGTGAAGAGACGAGACCATGGCTCTCGATTGCAGATGTCGGATTCGGAGGATTCATCGGACGGAGACCACTCGCCCCCGAGACGCGCGCCTGTATTGGCTGTGGCTAGAGGGTCAGTTGGCGATCGGTTGAGGGAGTACTGTAGGTGGTACGGTATCGATTGATGCTGAATATTCGGTTTTGTATTCGGTGAGGGTACTGTAGGTGGTACGGTATCGATTGATCGATGGAATCTGTGACATACGGTAAACGATAAGTATTGGAGAGACAGAGTATGAGCATAGGGAAAGTTGAAGAATGTTTCGAGAGCTGGGCTATATGTGGTTTTGCTTGTTGAACGCAACCTCGAAATCCATATTTTCTTACGAATGGGGGGTTACGGTAGGCACACGCGGAGTGCCGATCGGGAACTGATTTATTTCACGACATTATTATAATACCGCAGATACTTATGATACGGTCGATTTGAATAGATTCTTGCAAAGATTCCTTAACTTTCGTACTGTACATTAGTGATGTCAATTCAATACCCAGTACTAGAGGCAAAATTGGGTAATTGCTATTGGGTTGACCACTTAATTGATGGTTATTCCTCAAAGATTTGGTATGATAATTGGGTGGGCATCACCTACTGTATAGTTATTGATTTCCTCCTCCTTCAGCCCGCCCGCTGCGATGATGGATCGCGTGCATTCGCAGGGACAGCAGGGTGGTCCCGCCACGACCAGTGCGTCGACCCAGCAGATGCGCCGCCATTGATCTTTGATTCGTTCTTTGATCATAGTTCTTCTTCATCTTTCTTATTTTCACTGATCTTTCTCTTTGTTCTTCTTCGTCTTTGATTTTTGATCTGTTATTCACTCAATGATCTTTGATCTTCTAATCATTCATTGTCTTTGTTCTTCTTCGTCTTTGTTCTTTGAATTGTTACGTTCATGTGCGTTTTCATAGCTTACCGGGATGCAAAAGTTGATAGGATGTGTTGTGGTCGGATGGATAGAAGTCCCGGTTGGTGCGAATTTGTGATCATCTTCGTTTAATCTGCTTTTCATTGGTTTTCAGTTCTGTAACATTATCCCTACATGTTCTTGGTTTTTTTTCAATCTGGATAACTTTTTCAGATTTTACATCCTTCTCAGCTATCCTTTCTTCTGTTTTTTTCAACTGTTGCATTTCAATGTCGAATTGTTGTTTTTCCGTGTCTTTTAATATTGACTTGTTATGATTACCTCCACCTTGTCTAACAAGTCTAAAAAATGAAAACTGAGTTGGCAATTCCACCTTTTTTGCTAACAATCTAAGTTTTCATTTTCACCTATTTTTCGTTGTTGAAGTTTCTCAATTTATGTCGAGTATTCTAATAAAGTTCTCGCTTTAAAACATCATCATTATCCCTTCATCTCCTTTTACTAGAAAGACATGTTGCGCATGTGGAAATGATTATGGGCACTTCGCTGTTTTTTGGCCCAGTCTCTTCTCGCAGGCTATTCTCTCCCTGTCATTCGGTGCTCGGGCCAAAAAAAGAGTTATGATATATAATGGAGGAAGGGATGGGAGATGTCACCTTCGTGAACACTTGATCAAATCCGAGTAAAAAGAAAGTGCTTCTGTATCACTTTGTGTGATTCCGAGTTCTCCTTCTTTTCCATCGATCAGCTGTTTTGTCGATAATGACCATGACGATCTAAATTATGCGAACTGATTTTGAGATCAAAGATCAAATGATATAAAATCAATGTTCACCCACGAAAGTGTATCGTTTGTTATCGGCTAAGTTTGATTTGAATGAAATTAAAATTTAGCAGCTCTTTTTCAAAAACAAAAAAATTTAAAACTTTTAAAATGTCATACAGCAATAATTTAAGTGTATGTATCCCGCACATAAAGAACTGACCTGTTATCTCTCATGCATTCCTTCACCGTGTCTGAAATGCAAAAAAAAAAAAAAAGTGCGTGAAACGTGCAACAATTCCGCGAAACTTGAGCAGTAGTGAGATGGGAAATAATGATTTTATTTCGCGAAACCGTTCCTCGAATGTATTGGAAACCAACACTACGTTTGAAATGAGCTGGGAGCGTAGCAGTAATCTTAAGTTTTTTTTTCGATAAAAATTGAAGCGATTAATGAGCTGCTGTTCTCTCAGGTGGAGATAGAAGAGGAGGAGTCGAGCGACTGCTCGGCTGTGCGAACAGTCACTTACAACAGGGTGAGACATACATTTTCGACACTTCTCGTCTGTTTTTGGTCCCCACAAAAAGCGCACTGAGGAAATGTGTGTTGTTTACCAAAGTCTAGATGCAAACAAATGGAAGAGCCGGATTTCCTCTTTTTTTTTCTCAGTTATTATCGTGATTTGGAGAGAACACTGTAAGAAAGGTCGGGGGAAATGAAGAAAAGTTCCGGATTTATTATCTTTTTCTCGGTAGTTATCGATTGATTGATTGCGTTGAATAGTCTGTCTCTCTCATTTCGCAATACTCTCTCTCTCTCTCTCGGTTCTCTGACTGATGAAAGATAAGGGAAAGTGAAGAGACGAGACCATGGCTCTTGATTGCAGATGTCGGATTCGGAGGATTCATCGGACGGAGACCACTCGCTCCCGAGACGCGCGCCTGTATTGGCTGTGGCTAGAGGGTCAGTTGGCGATCGGTTGAGGGAGTACTGTAGGTGGTACGGTATCGATTGATGCTGAATATTCGGTTTTGTATTCGGTGAGGGTACTGTAGGTGGTACGGTATCGATTGATCGATGGAATCTGTGACATACGGTAAACGATAAGTATTGGAGAGACAGAGTATGAGCATAGGGAAAGTTGAAGAATGTTTCGAGAGCTGGGCTATATGTGGTTTTGCTTGTTGAACGCAACCTCGAAATCCATATTTTCTTACGAATGGGGGGTTACGGTAGGCACACGCGGAGTGCCGATCGGGAACTGATTTATTTCACGACATTATTATAATACCGCAGATACTTATGATACGGTCGATTTGAATAGATTCTTGCAAAGATTCCTTAACTTTCGTACTGTACATTAGTGATGTCAATTCAATACCCAGTACTAGAGGCAAAATTGGGTAATTGCTATTGGGTTGACCACTTAATTGATGGTTATTCCTCAAAGATTTGGTATGATAATTGGGTGGGCATCACCTACTGTATAGTTATTGATTTCCTCCTCCTTCAGCCCGCCCGCTGCGATGATGGATCGCGTGCATTCGCAGGGACAGCAGGGTGGTCCCGCCACGACCAGTGCGTCGACCCAGCAGATGCGCCGCCATTGATCTTTGATTCGTTCTTTGATCATAGTTCTTCTTCATCTTTCTTATTTTCACTGATCTTTCTCTTTGTTCTTCTTCGTCTTTGATTTTTGATCTGTTATTCACTCAATGATCTTTGATCTTCTAATCATTCATTGTCTTTGTTCTTCTTCGTCTTTGTTCTTTGAATTGTTACGTTCATGTGCGTTTTCATAGCTTACCGGGATGCAAAAGTTGATAGGATGTGTTGTGGTCGGATGGATAGAAGTCCCGGTTGGTGCGAATTTGTGATCATCTTCGTTTAATCTGCTTTTCATTGGTTTTCAGTTCTGTAACATTATCCCTACATGTTCTTGTTTTTTTTCAATCTGGATAACTTTTTCAGATTTTACATCCTTCTCAGCTATCCTTTCTTCTGTTTTTTTCAACTGTTGCATTTCAATGTCTGTCGAATTGTTGTTTTTCCGTGTCTTTTAATATTGACTTGTTATGATTACCTCCACCTTGTCTAACAAGTCTAAAAAATGAAAACTGAGTTGGCAATTCCACCTTTTTTACTAACAATCTAAGTTTTCATTTTCACCTATTTTTCGTTGTTGAAGTTTCTCAATTTATGTCGAGTATTCTAATAAAGTTCTCGCTTTAAAACATCATCATTATCCCTTCATCTCCTTTTACTAGAAAGACATGTTGCGCATGTGGAAATGATTATGGGCACTTCGCTGTTTTTTGGCCCAGTCTCTTCTCGCAGGCTATTCTCTCCCTGTCATTCGGTGCTCGGGCCAAAAAAAGAGTTATGATATATAATGGAGGAAGGGATGGGAGATGTCACCTTCGTGAACACTTGATCAAATCCGAGTAAAAAGAAAGTGCTTCTGTATCACTTTGTGTGATTCCGAGTTCTCCTTCTTTTCCATCGATCAGCTGTTTTGTCGATAATGACCATGACGATCTAAATTATGCGAACTGATTTTGAGATCAAAGATCAAATGATATAAAATCAATGTTCACCCACGAAAGTGTATCGTTTGTTATCGGCTAAGTTTGATTTGAATGAAATTAAAATTTAGCAGCTCTTTTTCAAAAACAAAAAAATTTAAAACTTTTAAAATGTCATACAGCAATAATTTAAGTGTATGTATCCCGCACATAAAGAACTGACCTGTTATCTCTCATGCATTCCTTCACCGTGTCTCTCATTGAAGTGTTTGCAGTGTTGTGTGCTTCATTAGCCTTTGATGCGAGTGCTAAAAGTACTTCATTACTCCAGAGCTGTCGCGATATAGTAAATAAATTACCGAGTCGAAGCTGTGCATTATCCGCACGTTCTCTCTCCCGTGCGGCAAGATCGAGAGCTGCCTAAACGAGTCTACTATATATATATTTTTTTGGCAAAGCATTGAAAACTGTACCTTGCACATCCGAATCACCGTCAAGATATCGGGGTATTTTGAGGATGAGCTGCTGTTGATCGTTAGGCTGAGAGTCTTCTGGTGCTCCAACGTCTACTGGTGCCGTTGCATTCGGATTACTCTTCTTGTAAACTAAATGACGAACATTATGACGAACATTACGAACATTATTATGCGCTAGCTCATATGTAAATATTGACAATTGGATGCTTAACCGATTGATACGTATAACTAATTCTCGACAAAATAACTCAACATATTTATTCGCATGAGCAGCCTTAGCTCGATTGTTACAATATATACAATGTATTCGAGGACTTCAAAAGGGGGGATTATAATTAAAATTAAGATCACTGTAATCTACTATTTTGGTGTTATGTTTATTTGCGTTTGGGTTAGTAGGCGGAGGGGTCATCACGTGAAGGAGTCTTCCTATGGGGGAGCGAACTCTTCTATTTCGAGGGGTGCTAGTAACTGAGGTGCTAGTTACAGAGTTAGAGAGCGGCCTAGCCTGATTTGGGTGGGGTGAGTGAGCATTACGAGTGTCAAAATTGGAATGCGCAAATGATGCCGATTTGTGTTTGATAGGTAAAGCTGTCTTGACGGGGTCGAATCCGCAATTCACGCGAAGAATTGTATGAATGAGTGATGGGCGCTGTCTATATTCGTATACACGTTTCACTGGGGCGAATGGTGCATGTCTCGAGATATGAGGGTGAGCCGCCTTGGGAATCGTAACACTTTCAGAGTCGTCGCAATCCATATTCTGATTCATTGCGAGAGTGTTGCGGTCGATGCTGGTAAACATAGAGAAGCCTCTTTCTCTCTGTAGTCGTCTTCTGCAATGTTTTTATTGTCATTGTAAACTTTAAAGTAAGCTTGTAATTGTGTAATCGACAGGTAACTCACATTGCAGTTTCACCGAACGAGAAATGAGAGACAACAATGAGTCTTCCGACCTTTCGATCGCGTTCTTCGTAAACCTTTCCACCCCTTACATAGATGCGCATATCATTTGTTACAGTGTCCAGTAACTAAAATGAAAAGGTTAATTCATATTTCATACGATGATCTGTCACCTTGTAAATGTGCTTGCTCTGTGCAAATATTTCACTAGTTTCGAGTACGATGTAATTTCCAATTGTCCCAATGTGGAGCATCTTAATGCGTCGAATTTTAATGCTCCAAACAAAAAAATAGGGGGTACCTCGGTAGCAGTCTGTGGCAGAACGATCAGAACATCTGTGTGGGGATGGATCGGATTCCCAAGAGGCTAACCCGACCTGCAAAAATATGAAAGTCATATAACGGAGAGAAAAGAGCAAGGCGGGGTGCAAAACAACAAAACACAAACAAAGGTAAAGCCTAGAACAAGATTTTTATGGGAGAGACGTTTCGTTTTTAAAGAGAGAAACAGCGCGGGTAACGCAGAAATCAAGCGATAGCGCTAACGGAACCCTAATAAGACTAAGCAAGATATCGTGTGTCATACCCACGTTTTGACAATTGAAACAAAATAATAATCGCGCAAATCAAATAAGAAAATCGATTTTTATTATAAAGGTGATTTTCGAAATGACGTGGGCTAACTACCGTAATCCGTTCCGCGACTACTCACCGGACTACACAACGGAAACCCATCAGTTTGCGATTCGCACGTGGAATTTTGATCGAACGAAAATAGGGGTAAGTGGAAAAAATGAAAATTGATATTTTTTTAATTTTCTTTGAAATTTGGAAACAATATCCAAAAAAAATGCGACAAGCACAACAAGAGTCATTATTAAAGAAGCAACACTCTCTTCATTACACGCACTCTCTCAACTGCTAGAGAAATCAAAGATTGAAGAATGAAAATTAAATTGAAGAGACGGATTCTGCATCCTTTATCATGCTTTGTCTGACTTTCTGATCGTGGGACAAAGTGAAGAAAGATTGAAGAGATTTTTCCTCCTGATAACTATTCCGGAGAGACTCTGAGAGAGTGTGCGGAATCAAGAGAGTTTATATCTTTATATCTGGTACACTTCTTTGATCTTTGATCTTTGCAGATCAGCCTCGTCTTCAGCTTGCCCGGACGCCGGCATTCTTTCGTTCAACCATCCGAGGAAAAAATGCATACAATTTACAGGTTAGGAGATCCTTGCTCTTTGAACTTTATACTTTGCTTAAGACCAAAGCTCAAAGATTAACAACCATCGTCCTTCTTAGGCCAATTTCGCAATGCGCGAGGCCTCGAGGCACATATCAACGACAGGAAGCTTCACGTCGATTTTGCAGTGGCAATCTACTGACTGATGATATGGACTCGTCCCCCATCCTGCTCCTTGCCCCACCGTATTCCCGTAACTACTGTATATGCACGATAATTGCTCTGTCGCACATTTTTGTTCATGTGTCGTAAACATTCGAATAAAATGCGAAAAAAAGTGGCAAATGACTCGAATCATTACAAAGAGATCGGTGTAGAAAAGCCACGAGCTTTTTTTGAAGTCGTTGAAAACTCAGCCCCCGACACCTGCCGCAATAAGCAAAACGTCGATTACACCGTGCACATATTTATCGAATAAAAGCGTGACAAGAAACGTGTGGGCTATACTACCGTGATCTCTAAATGCGTGTTGTGACATGATCTACCGTAGTATTCTATAAATAATACATCAAAAATCGATTTACATTCCAAATTTGGTTTAGCTTACAGAACGATGCATTCGACGCATAGTTTATGATTACACAACAGAAAGCGAGCCAAAAAGTACTCATGCATAGAATATTTCGTCGAAACGGTAATTTACACTCAAAAGAAATCTAGACAACACAAGAGTCGGTGAATTCGAGAAGGGGCCGGGCCGGGGAATAGACGACCTAACTCAGGGTCGCGGCGTGAACGCCCTCCAGGCCTGGAAGAAGTTGCAGGACACTCCGGTGAGGGCGACCTTCTCCGTTCCAGCCGGCACAAAGATGACGTCACCAGTGCGAATATTCAGCTTCTGGCCGCCGGACTGGAAAGGTTACGGTAATGAGCTAATTCCCGGCTACGGTTCTCAGTTCGCGCTCTGAAGCACTGTCCATTTTGACAGCCTGACAATCAGTCAAAATTCATCCTTCAAAAAAGTCTTCACAAAGTCCGTCTAGTCACTTCCTTGATGCAGGCAGCCTAGACTTAACTCGAATTTTCAAACTGCTTGTCGATAATCAAATCATCTCCTACCAATACATGAAAAAAGATAGTCGAAAACTACCTAGAATTAAAAAAAACCCCGCTTTCGAGGTTTCCGTTAACTTTTTCGCAAACACATACCGCTTTCATATAATTAGTCGGTTTCCAATGTCTTTTTTTTCTCATTAATACATAGGCTTTCGAAGGATATTGTCCCCCAACTTTTTCCATGTATGATCGATAATCATCTGCTACCGTACCTCGAGGGTCGCCTGTCCATTGGTGACGAGCAGCAGGGAGGAAGCGTCCCGGGACGAGAACGATCCCGTCTGGTCCTGAGGGGAAAAGAGAATCAATCGATACTACCGTACCCTCGATCAGTGCATTCGCACTGTTCCCAAAATCCGAATGTTCAAGCGTCGCCTCGAAAACCACCTACCATCGCTGATCTCGCCAAACTCACCTAATTCAGGAGACCCCCCCCCATCCTCTTTCTGCAATCTCACCTAATGCATGTCACTTTCGGCCTCGTTGCGCCTCGGGCGTAGATAAATTTTTATATTGCTCGTACGACCTACCGTAATCCCTTGACCTACCGTAATCTGCTGGACGGCGAATTCGGGCGTGGCCGGCGCGTACGTGTCCGCTGCACCGCCAGATCTGTAGAAAATCGATATTACAGTAACCCAGGGAGGACTACCGTACTACTCTTTAATCAAGATCTCGATGTTTCAGTGATCATCGTAACTCGACTGTTGAGAATCACGCAAAATCCAAAAAAATCGATAAATCAACACCACAAAATCGATATTACTGCAATCCAGAAGCTTACTCTATCGGCACTAATCCATGCATGATTTTCAATCAATACTACAGTAACCCGATGACTACCGCCTATTTCTAACAGCTGGCCTTACCAGAAGGTAACACCTAGCGTTGTCTTACAGCTGTAAAATCGCTTGACGTGCATACACCTTTACCTTTTACTAATCCAGAAAAGATATGAAATCAATACTACAGTAACCCGATGACTACCGTACTCCTCACCTATCGAGAATCGGCGGCGCGCTCATCGTGTAGTCCATGTTGGCGCACAGCGTGTTCACGTCCTGCAAAGGAAACGAGTGGTGATACGGTAGCTTTCAGTTCGCGATCAACCGATCGATTTCGCCCCCTACCGTACCTTGAACTTGGGCGTGAGTCCCGCGCGGATCGTGTTGTCCGAGCACGCCATGCACTCCACGCAATCTGCGAAATGTAATACATCAACAGGTTCGCGAGTTATTAATTGTGAAAAGGGTAAAAAAGAGAGATAGCAATCTCGTATCTATCGTATCTGTATCTCGTATCTGACAGGCTCTAGCTACGACAAAAGTCAACAGCAATCATTCTCGTAGAACAAACGATTCGAACCCGTAGCGACTAACAGCTGGCCTTACCAGTGGGTCAGACATAGCGTTGTCTCACGAATGTAAGATCGCTTGACGTTGATACACATTTATCTTTTCACCTTTTAACGCCTACATACATTGATAATGGTCAACATGATCATTCATTTTTTGGTACTTCTGCTACGCGTGCGGTCGCTTCTGACCGTACTCAATCGGCTACCGTACACAATCGCCTCCCTACCGTACCCTTCCATCTACCGTATACCCCTTCTCACCTCCCTTGAGATACGCATGGGGTCTGTTCGGGCCGAGGAAGGTTGCCTGGCCGGGTCGAAGGGAGAAGTAGTTGAGTAAGAGAGGAGCGAACACGCCCACGTCACCACCTGACACAGACAAAAAATATGACCAAAAATACAGGGGACATGAAAACAAAGTTTTCTTCGAATCATTCGTATTTTTCCATAGGGGGTATCGTAGCCGGCTAACTTTTTTTTAACAACAACTTTCTGGTTAACAGAACTTTTTGGAAAATTGCAGAGTCTCCTACCACTTACTGGACCAGCGAACCAGTCGGCCATTGTTACAGTTGACCACGATCATCTCCCAAACTCCGCCCCCCTCCCCGAGAAAAGTGCGCGGCTTCGTGATTTCTCACCCGGATACTCCTCGTTGAGTCGGACGAGCAGCAGCTCCAGCTTGCTCAGCTCCACCTTGCTATCGCGCTCTGCAAATTACGGAATACTTAGGCATTCAATCCATTACATTTCGGTTGCACTTTCGCAATATATGCCCGGCCTTATGAACATTGGTTTTTGTGCAAATTGGTGCCCGTAATCGTCCAAATGTGGGTTGCTTTTTTCTCTTTTTTTAAATCTGTCTCGACTGCAATTCGATCATGCAGCAGAGCATCAAACACCTACGTGTTCACCAATGATATTCTGTGAACCTCTCAGAACCTCTAACCTATGAACCTCATTGTTGTTTCAACTTTACTCAACGTGCATACAACACAATCACTCCGAAGTCAAACCAATTTTGCGCACTAATATTCTTATGCTAATCCAGAATCATGGTCCTTTATTGACAATTGTTACCGGTGAGCACGATCATGTACCCCCCCCCCCCCCCCCCGTAGCTCCGCCCCTTCCGAGATAAGTGCGCGGCTTCGCGTTTTAATTATCGAAATTCCCACTCACTGTGGCCGATGAACTTGATGAGCGTCTCGACGTGCGCGGCAATCTCCGCCGCAGGCAGCTTCCAGATGTACGTGAAGATGGAGCGGAGCGCCTGGACATTGATCAATGAGGGTTGGTCCGACTGTCTCCCTTGGTCGGGGATACCCTCGATATTTACCCCCGAGTTTGAAGACTAAAAGTCCCGATTTCGGAAGCACAACCCGCGATTCTTAACAGTGTTCTCTATCTGACGACCATTTTGGAATGAAGAATCAGCTCGCTCTCTCGTTTCACAATTGCATCTCGCTTCTCCAAACGACGAGAACGATAAGGCGAAACGAATAGAGAACATAACTACTGAGATTGATTGTTGATGAGATAGGACAAAGCCCTCGCACTCAAATGTAAGTTCGCCAAAAGTCAAAAGTAGTCCTGGGTCCGAGACAAAGTACAACGGTTAACGCGCTCTTGCGCGAAGGCACATGCCTTCTTTGAGGATCAGACGAACAAGTCTTGATAGCGCAGTTGGTTACGACAGTGGCTACCAACTCCGAGGGTCGCGGTTCAGATCCAGGAGCCGTCAATTCTTTTGCCACCGTTTGTCTGTCACTATTTTCGCCATTTCTAACCCGGCGCTTCTAGAGTACGTGAAATCTAGATGTTTATGTTGAATGTTTCGACAAATTTCGTTCACTTTATCCCGAGTATCCCTCCGGGGGCTGTGACTCGCTACGCTCACTACGCACCGAGCCCCCAGCCAAGCCATCGCATTCCCACCAATCTAATTTTTATATATTGATTCATCATTATTTCCATGAAATAACAAAATATTAATATTATTTTTAATAATAATACAATTTTAAATCATCAAAATCTCTCCCTACCTCCTTCTGTTCCTGCTCTCCTCCCTTCTCGAGTGACACGATCCATCCCTTGTCCAAGTGCTGCCCGATCGGATACGCTGGAAAAGAGGGGGTTGATGAACTGTCTTCCCTAGCTCCGCCCCTTTCCTTGGCTCCGCCCCTTCCCTAGCTCCGCCCTCTTTCTTTGCTTCATCTCTCTCCTTGCCTCCCTCTCCTCCTGCATGCAAATCGCAATCGAAAAATGGACTTGGAAAAAATATGGAAAAATGAAAATCGAAAAATGGAAAAAAGAAAAAAGGAAAAATGGACAAAAAAACGGTTAAAATGGAATCAAATGGACTTCTTCGAAAATTGATGTAATTTCATTTCCATAAATCATAATGATAATGCCCCCTACGAGTCAGTCCACGTCCTCTCTTCCTCTCCTCTCCTACATACAAATTGCAATCGAAAAATGCAAATAGACTTCTTCGAAATTGATGTAATTTCATTACCATAAAAGAATAGGATTATCTCCTCTGTGAGAGATATCTCTCTCTCTCTCTAAAACTGCGATTTGCATGCCACCTAATTATATGCGAATCGCAATTTCAAATGCGCCCTAGGCTATAAAAGGATGAGTCTCTCTCCACAATTCATCTTCTTGGCCCTCGTCTCTCTACTCCTCTCTCTCTCTCTCTCTCTCTCTCTCTCTCTCTACTCCTCTCTCTACTCCTCTCTCTACTCCTCTCTCTACTCCTCTCTCTCTCTCTCTCTCTCTTTATCGATGGTTACTCGTCGCTCGGCTCCATCTACCGGCGGTTCCGTATGTTTCACTCTGTGGGTGGAAAACTTTTTTTGTTACTTGGTCGCAGATATTTCGAAGGACGGATGACCATGCCACATATTGCGGACCTAGGTGCCTGAAATGGTTAAAGGGTCTACGTGCTCGAAATGATTCGACTAAAAACAGCCCTAGGTGCCCGACAGCCAAACCCATTTGACATGACTTTTTGACCACTGTCAACACTGTCAACTAATCAACTTTTTAGAAGATCAGAACATTCTCTTTTTTTATTTCTGTATTTTTTTATATTTTTTTCTTATATTTTATTTCTTTCACGATATGTAACCATGCATCCACTGCCTTCCTTCAGAATTCACTCCAATTCCTATTGCGGTCTAAGGTAATGGGAAATTGAGTAATTCGATGGATGGGTACGAAATGCAACTCTGCCTTGGCGACAGTTTCAGGGCTTGGATTTTTTTACAAATAAATAATTTTTGATAAAAAAAATAAATCTCTGCCCTGGATCGCTTTGTATCGCTAGGGCCGGGTCTTAGGGCAATATTAATTTCTGTATCCCTAAAGTAGTGGGGTGATGAAAACGAATAGCCCCCTCGTATAGGTGCTTGACAATTTCACCTTCGCGAAAAGCCCATTTTCTTCTCCTTCAGTCCACATTACAATCCAACACTTAGTTCACGCTGCCTTCTGGTCCAATATGTTCAAGGGAATCGGGGATAATTATGTGAATGGTAACCTTGTAGTTGCTCGACGATTGCCACAAGCCTTATTTCTCACATTCAGCCTATAGGATCACCTCGTTCACCATAACATTTATCCCATTGAATAGTGTTCATAGACCACGTTTGGGAACTGCCGCGCAAAATTCACCCTTCGACACATTAGGTAATGGCTTAATGTTAGAATGGTACTTCTTGCTTACAATTAGAGGGTTGCTAATATTCAGGCTTTGGCAATTTTTTTTTCATTTTGAGCCGGTCCGGTACAGTAAAGTAGAGCCGCATTCGGTGTACCTCGACGATTGCCACAAGCCCATCATCTTCTCCTATAGGATCACTACGTTCACAGCAGCGTTTATCACACCCATTGCACATTGTTCATAGTCAACACTAGTCGGCTAAATACGTTCCCACCAAATACGTACGTAAGTATTTCTAGGCCCAGGTGTGGGTATATACCTCGTAGGTGCTCGACGATCTCGGAGGGGATTCGGAAGCCGCAGAGCAGCTCAAAGTGCGAGATGGCAATGGCCATTTCCGGCTTGTGATTCGCGTCCGGGTAGTTCTTCGGATCGGCCGCGTGCAGGGCGACCGCTTGCTCCTGCACCGATAATGGGATTACGGTTGTTAGACAACGGCTGTCATGAGAATGCTTCCTCTTATGACACGGATCATCGTAGATAAATACTGGGGATATAAAACACTCGAAATGTGGTGCGCTTTCACAAGGTTTGAAAGATAGGATACTAGAGGTGGTTAGATTTTCTGTAATTTTTTCTTCAAATTGATATCAAAATGTGAAATGCATAGGTCCTTTTGAGGGAGTAATTAGGTCTCTGAGTGTAGGTGGTGCTACCGTACCTTGGTCGGGTGCGTCTGGACGGAGAGGGCCTGATTGACGGAGAGCACCTTGAAGAGGAACTGCAGTGTGCCTGCAAAGAGCGGCTACCGTAATCATTATTCTCTTTTTTCGCACATAAAGGTTTTTGTCAGACACATGACACCGTTCATCACAGTTGTCACCGATCAGCTGGCTGAGGGGGTTGCTAGAAGATCTATCACATTTCTCGCAACCTCTTGCTCTATACCGCCTATTCTATGGCTTCTCTAAAATGGTGGATTTTGTCAACTGAATGAGATGCTCTTCAAACTGGTTGGTTTTATCAACTAGATCAGATGCTTTATCAACTTCCACACGTTTTCCATTTTCTCCGCCAGTAATTGGGTGTTCAGTTCGAGTTACTGTGAGACTTTTCGCAACACAATGTTAGCAGAGCTTCGTGCTTTGTTACCGTTTACATCTCTGGGCCCAATGACACTCCCACTCCCTCCCTAAAGTTGCCATCCTGCAGGCCCTTTGCCTTGATTTCAGGATGAATATGATGTATTACCGTACCCTTCTCGTGGTCCGCCAGTAGCTCGGGATGTCGCTTGAATAGGTCGGCAAGGAGGATCTCGTCACCCTCTCGCACCACGGATGAGGGACAGTTGGGATGCACGCCCATCCACAGCTGCAAATGTGGTATATAGATCGATCAAAAAGAAGTTCATCCACAGCTGGAACGGGGGGGGGGGGCAATTTAGACATATGGTGATCTCCGAATAAACCTGTCGACTATTGCTATTTTGATGCACTGCGGCGAAATTTGCAGCAGGTCAGCAGTACCCGTCAACTATATTTGCGCGGTGTGGATCAACGGGCCCCGGCCGTATCCGTAAGCCAGGGTCGTCGGAAAACTGGACAATCGATGATCAACGGACCTCAGCGTACGGCTTCGTCTTGTCCACTTCGGCCGCGTGCCCACCATTGACGAGTAGCTGAGCCACCTGAGCGATGGGAGGATTAATATGGGGATATGAGGCTAATAAACTGATATACTTCCGCTGATATCACACATTTAGAGTTTAGAGTAGATGGGAGATTTGAGCTATTGGAGAAATTACCGGGGGGGGGGGGGGGGGGGGGGGAGGGGCTCTCACTTTCCCATCTCACACTGCTCTGATCGACTGGATAGCATTGCGAAATGTAGGGTCGCGAAAAAGAAATTAGGTTGGGTTATATCGAAAGAAAACGGACGTTTCTGAACACTTTTCTGGAGATTTTCAGCCCAAAAAGTTACGAGTAAGGAGATAAGCTTCTGTTGAGTCAGAGCGAATCAAAATACATCGACTAGGAAATTTCACTAGAACTGTCAGAGAGAGAGAGAGAGAGAGAGAGAGAATAGAAAAATGATGTCCACACTGATCCATCAGTAAGATCGCGGAATGAAGAAATGAATGACCAGGCTGTGCTAAAATTTAAAGGACTCTCAATTCACACTTCTCTCTTGCCCGTTATAAACAGCGAGGGAGTATCGCGAGATTAGAGATCAGTTACATTTTCGCACAGCCCTGATACTGGCCACAATGCATTTACACTGGTTTACTCCTCCTGTTTCTCACCAGACTCTCCTCTCCCATCGTGCCCCATGCGTACCGCTGCGCGCCACACTTGAGCTTCAGCATCTGTGAATATTTACTTATATGAGAAATAGAAATGGACCACAGATTCGATTTGAAACTTTCTCATGAAAAAAAGCGCCGGAAGGCTTTAGGCTTAAGAATGAAAGAGAAGTGTTTCAGCATCTGTGAACTAGGATTGTCTGATTGAAGTATGCAACTCTTCATTCCACGCGCTCTCTCATTCTGATCGGTGAGATGAAGAGACGCATTCTTCATTTTTGACTTCTTACTGTGAATAATCACTGCTCATCAGAGAACAAAAATGGAAAGCAGATGGTCACGTAATTGATTCGCACTGGTGGTTGAGATTGAATGAACAGCCCAAGATAAATCACAGGAATCGATTAAGCATAAACGAGCATGAGGAAAGGGAAACTTGAGCTTCAGCATCATCAAAAAAAAAACACTGTTAGCTCAATGATGATGAAAGAAGCTAATTGTAAGAAAGAAGCCACGACGAATCACAATAACTACAGAAGCAGAAAGCTGGTAGACATATTATACGTGGCTTCGATAGAATGTGGCACAATTGTACGACAATGAGTGATTGCAAAAACGCACGGATCTGGTTGGACGAAAGAATGAAAGTGAATAGAGGAGTCCCAGAGAAAAAAAACTATCCAGTTCAGCGACATCACAATATTCATTTCTTCTGATATTGATCTGGATTGAACCAATTGTTTCATTGGAAAAGACGTGGAAGAAATCGCATTTATATCAATCTTCCAACAAAACGACAGGTGATAAAATAAGGCATTTTGCACAAAAACAACAAACATTTATTATTTCCATCGTCCTCTACTCTTGAATACAACCGAACAAAGAAACGAGATTAAATACAGAAATTAATGTATTAATAACCGTTCCTTCTGCACTGCTCATACAATAAAACGGGGGGAAAACGATGAGATAATGAGTGAAATGGAGAGATTTTTTAAATTATTGATCAACCCTCCTCATCTACTCATGAAATCGATCCTCCTACTCATACAACTTAACAGAACAATGAGATAATGAGTGAGTGAAATGGATAACTTATAGAAGTTAACTATAGAAGTATAGACGAAGTATATATAGAAGTTGACACTCCTGCTCATACAATTGAACAAAGTGAGTGAAATGGAGATATTTTTGTTGTAAATATTGATCTCTACACTTAACCGATTCACCTGCTCTACTCATACAGTTCAACTGGGCAAAAAGATGAGATAATGAGTGAAATCGACAACTTATTGATTGCCCTACTCGTACAATTGAATATTCTGATAGTATTCCTGTTCGGCGGCCCTCTTCGCATTTCCTGATATGGCCAGCTGCCCCTCGAATCCCGTTCCCCTCACGACTCCGTCCCATCGGAAGCCCGGCGCGATACCGAATCGATTCGGCGGCCACGCCCCCTCGTACCGCGGATACACTGGAATGGGGAGGATAGGTTACTCGAGGAATGGGATATTACCATTCATTGATTCCCTTGTCGTTTCTTCACAATGAGATAATGCTCCCTCTCGATTTCACACTTAAAAGTCTTTCCCATCTTTCCTCTACAATCGCTGACTCTCTCACTTTCCCTTGTTCTCTCGCTTCTCTGATAAACCAGTCTCTCCAACCACCCCTCCCCCCTCCTCCTGCTCACCTTTCCTTCCCTTCTGAATATCCACCTTCTGTCGCTTCTTCATGATGAATGCCGCCAGCGGATCCTCCTTCACGTCGATCACGTCCCTGCGAATTCAGTCATGCGTAGTACTGGGTTGGATGCTGTACCCCCGATTTTGCCCTGCTCGTTAAGCCTATAATCCCCGATCACTTAACTCCGATTGAGTAACTCATTCCGAATTTATTCCGGAGAGAGACCTTGCATGTATGATCCATGAACAAGCTCTGATCCAAGCACATTAGTGCTTCACACCCCGATGATAATAAAGCCTTTGATGGAACAGCAATGAGCCCTAACGTTGATTTCTTATTTTAGCAAAGCATTCATCCATTTTCAGCAACCCCCCCCCAACCTATTTCTCGTCCTAAAAGTACAAACATACTTTAGATGGTACCGTCACCCCTTTCCTACCATAATAACAATAGAAACAATACCAATAAACAACAACAACAACATACTTGAGATGGTCGTTCATTGCCACGTCATCCTTGGTTCTCGCCCACGGCTCGGCCGCCACTCGCACCGCCTCTTCCAGTGCCTCCGCACGCTGCAAATACGTAAATTGCGTAAAACCCCAGACAACCGGGTATATCATTGTAATTGCTAAAGTTATCTTCGACGAACGCTGTAAAGACTAATATCATTCAAATAGTACCTTCTGCTGCCGTACCATTCCTAGTTATTAACCATTGCAACCCCAGACAGCCGGGTATATTATTGGATAGAAATATATTTTTTTACCCAACACTAAACACAAAGCCATTCCAAGTTATAGCACATTGAAACCCCCATCAAACCGGGTATATTTCATGATTCACGTCGGTTTGTACAACCATTTTCAACTGTGTTGACACAGATATTTTCTGCTACTCACCCTCTGCTGCTGTGCCATTCCCTTGTTCCAGTTCTTCTTGTACTTCTCGTCCAACTCCGCCTGCTTCGACGCCTCTCGCTCCTTCTTCTCCTTAATTAATAATACATTTAAATAGTTCAAAATATAAATGTTTAATCCATTCAAAAAAATATAAATTGTAGGCACGAGTAACAGTAACCCATGAGCCAGATATACATTTTTCAGGTAGCGTCCGACAGGCTTGAGGCAACCATAGCGATTTTCATCTGCCCCAGTTACCAATCAATACGCGTCCTACCTTATCCTCCTTGCTCATCATCTTTTCCGAGCCTACTATTCTCCCATACTATTCCTTCTCCCTACCCTAATTCTATCACAAATTTCAACACAATACAACACGTTATCCTCCTCATCCTATCATAGCTTTCAACATAATCCACAATCTCCATACCTTATCCTCCTGTGTGTCCTTGCTTCCCTTCCCTGTCATCTTCTGTCGCGTGATCGTCTCCGCATCGCGACCCGAGATGTGCGACGCCAGTTGGGTGAACATCTCAAAGGATGACATGTGTAAAGGTGATAGTAGCAGCACCGTGCTACCAAGTCAAGGTATCTATTTTTCTTTTCTATTTGCGCAGGAAGCTTACAATATATTACTAGATCCGCTGGTTTGTATAAAGGGAGATGCTGCGAATTTCTCAAAATTTGTTATTATTCTATTTGCGAAGGAAGCCTACAATAAATTGATCACATCCGATTTCCCATTATCTTATCCTATAACTGCAGCACTAGATCCGCTGGTTTGTATAAAGGGAGATGCTGCGAATTTCTCAATTTGTTATTATTCTATTTGCGAAGGAAGCCTACAATAAATTGCCACACCTGATTTCACATTATCTTACCCTCTGGATGTAGCACCAACTCACCCGGTTTGGCGGAAAGGATATTTCTGGGAACTTTTCTGTTTTTTTGTTCATTTTATCCACGACCTCCTGTCCATGTAAACACCAAAGTCATGGAAGGACACCTATTACTGATAATCATGTGCGACGTGATTATCATGTGCGATAAGAAATCAGCGGCCCGAGTCTCAACTTCCCGTCCTGCATTAAAGCTTGACGAGACAAAGTATATGGAAACAAGTGATGTGTGAGACAACTTTTTCGTGAACATCTGAACATGATAATTATGCGTGGCATCAAATCACCAACCTAGCATTCTAATTGACGTCACGTGTGGGCTATTATCCGCTAGATGGCAGGGGCACAGTTGAAAAGGGTAATTTTGGCCCTCAAAAAAATCCCATGGTATGAACTATTTTTTGGGTGACAAAATCAAAAAATTACAATGGTATGAGCCATTTTGGGTCAAAAATATAACATTTCAATGGTATAAGCTTGTTTTGGGTCAACAATTCTCATGATAAGAGCCATTTTGGGTCAAAAATTCACATGGTATGAATTCCAAACCATCAAAAATTCCCACCCTTTTCATCTGTGGGCAGGGGGCTCCGCAAAAATGTATTCTGTGCCACCAGGGGTCAGCAAAAAGATTCATATTTCCCTTACGGGGTCCCCCCCCCCCCCACCTCCTATTAGCGGGAACCTAGCAGTAGTTACCGTACCTCAATCTCTCTGTTCCTCATCATCATCCCTTCTTCTCGCAGATCCTTCGCCGACTGCAGTCCCGCCTTCTTCCCGTCCAGTGTACGCGTCTGCGAAGGAGGATCATTGGTAATAATAATTTTTAAAAAACTCCACAGATGTTCCCAACCAGCATTCGCGTCTGCGAATGGGTAAGTTAGAAAGGTAAAGTTGCTTCCACGATAAAAAGCGATTTTGCTGTCGTAGACGACCACGTCTGGCGGCGCACACGGGTAAAGTCAGTTAAATTGCAATATTAAATGAATTAGCAACATAACACGAATGCACTTTGTAAGTTACACGCTTAAAAGCATTTTCCAAATGTTCAAACCATCATTTTCGAAGATGAAACACAAACACACCTGTCCATCATTCTCATCCACTGGCTCCTCCTTGATCCTCTTGGGAGAGGCGGGACGACGCTCCTGAGAAATAGAGATGATTATGAGGAAAAAGTGTTCATGGAAGAGTAAGAAGAAGCGAGATGAAGAAAAATGAGGAGGGAGAAAAACGGAAGGAAAATATCAAACAGTAAGGAGAAAGGTGAAATTTGTTCAATCATGGAACTTCTTTAATAATTGCCAACATCAGCCTGCATCTGTTTGAGTGGAGAATGAGCATGATAGAATGAGAACACTTTCAGAATTATAATATCATAATATGCTCACTCCATTGGGACTGGCTGCTCCTCTCGGTCTCCTTGGCGGGGATGAATCCCTTTCCCTCCGTCGGGGCGGAGACGAGTCCGAGTTCTTCCTTCGTCGCGGGGGCGATGCGTCAGAATCACTGGAATAGGCAAGATTTGAGTTGGCATATCGGCAAAAACTTCTCATTTTAAGAATGCAGTTGAAACGTGAAACGCGCGTCGAATTGGCCAAAATTTGCGAAAAACACACAGCAAATTCATTTCAGTTTCCATTTGAGGTGTTAGCTCGACCAACTTCTTCAATTTTACTCCGCTATCATAATAGGCTGGGCGAAATACCGAAGAAGTGTCATTAATCTTACCGTCTGTTCCTTCTCGGCGGCGATGCATCCGAATCCCTTCTCCTTCTCGGCGGTGATGCATCCGAATCACTGCAATTAACAACTGGTTAGATCTCCGAAAGTGATATGGGTGAAGACGAAGGAAGACCTTCCTAAAACCTGTTGATAATCGCCTCTGATCAGCGGATATTGGCCGATCATTTATGCCAGGTAATAATACGTTTCATTGCGCTATTGAATACATATTTTAGAAATTCTCCTCTACACCGTCAAAAAGAAAGAAGATACCAAATATTAGCAGTGTCGTAAAGTTCGTGAGGGGTCCTCGTTACTGACACTGAATATAAGGTGCTAAACCTTTCGTCGGAGAGGTTCCCAACTATTTGATCAATATTTGTTCCGCTCTTACCGTCTGGTTCTGCTCGGCGGGGAAGCGTCCGAATTCTTTCTCTTTCTGGGCGGCGATGCGTCCGAATCACTGCAAGTATCACCTTATTAGCTGCGTTTCGAACGAAAATAAGTAGGGAAGTATGCATATAGCACAGTAAAGCCTATTACGGTTGCCAGTTCGACGTTTAAATCGATGAAATTTCAGATGAAACGTCTTTTTCAATTAGACAGATTTTATCACTGAAGCCCCTCTGTCGATAGCATCGTAACATGGGAAGAAACAAGATGGAACGATATCGAACTATATCGAACTGGTAACACTAAATCCGACATCGAGAGAAGAGTAACAGTGAGAAAATATGTCTAATGGGAAGAGAGTCATTACAACTTCATCAATCGGACCATTTGTTACATTTGCCTACCGTCTCTTTCTCCTTGGCGGAGAAGCATCCGAGTCCTTCCTCTCTCGTTTCACGGCTGCTCGAGGAGGGGAATTGTCCGAGTCACGACGAGTACGACGTCGAGGAGGCGAATCCGAGTCTCTGCAGATCATTCATTTTCATTACCAACCGGGAACCACAAATACATAGTGGAATGAAGCTGCTAACTACTGTTGGAAAGAGCCGTTTGAACCATCGAACGTGGATGTGCAGAGCACGACTAAATAAATAGTGGTACCGGCCCCATTGATACGAAAATGTAAGCTGCAGAGAAGCAAAATCGTCAGAATCTCTCAATTTCACATGCTCTCTACCTGAACTGATCGAAGAGATAACAGGGCCAGAGATCGTTCAAAAATAGATTTTAATCAATACCCATTAAAGTGCCATTAAAGTTTCGCAAAGCCACAGGTCGTCATAGATTAAGCAAACATTGCTACTCGACGATGGGGTCGCTAGCCCGCCTTGTGAGGATAATACCTAATACCTTTACTTTTAACATTAAAAATGAATAAATAAGAACAAACCTTCGCTTTCGCGGTGCTTGCTGTCGCACGGGACTGCTGTCTGAATCACGGCGCTTTCGACGCACGGGAGACGGCGAACGGGACAGCGGCTCTAAACGATGTCGATTTGTTTTTTTTCTGTTTCCGACCTTTCATCTCTGTTATGAATGATTCCAATCACCGTTGAGTCACTCTTTGGCATGATACACGTATTGCTATTAGTGAGACAAAACGACATTTGTCGATATTCGTTGAAATGTGAATATACATCAGTGAAATGAAAGTATACATAAAAAGCGCTAACCTTTCTTCACTACAGGCTTCTCGTCCATTGGCGCGAAGGCATTGCGGAACTTGGCCTTCGTCGTGGCGATTTTGCTTTTGATTTCGGCCTGAATTCACACCATTTTTATGGGGGAACATTCTAACACCAGTGGCATCACTAAGTTACTTCATTCAGCGTTTTTCAAGAGGTGAAGTTATTCCAATTATAGTTTTAACGCGAGCTTTTCCTTTAGGAATGCGTGGCATTGGTTTCTTCTTCTCGTTTACTTATTCCTTTATGTTTGAATGATTAAAACGCACCTCAATCTGAATTTCCTCCTCCATATCCGAGTCCAGATCGGGCTTGGCTCCATAGCCGACGACTTTGAACGCGTCCTCTTCGACGATGGACATTCTGAACGATAGCACTATAATGCTTTCTCATTTTGAGGGGATTTTGCACGTCAAATCCCTCTTATACTTGATAGGGTTGATAGACCATGTGATCTTTTACTCGCCTAATTTTTCACTATCGATCACCAATCATCACTCAATTTGCCCTGTGAATGCTTGAAATAGTACAAAATCTTACCCTGCTCCGAGTGGCTTGGCCTTCTTTGACTTCTTCTTTTTCGTTGACGTACCATCACTGCTTCCGCCGCCCGAGAGGTACTTCTTCAGGTAGTCCGCTTTTGATAATGCTGCGGCGGACATCTGAGCAGAAGGTAAGATCAAATAATCAAACAAAAACAAGCAGAAAGACGAATTCGAAACACTTTGTTCGAAAATTCAGAGAAAAGTACAGAGAGGTCGCATGAGACTAACGTTTTAGGATACGGTAAGAAAAACGACAAACTTGCCTCTTTTTGACGGAATTGTGCATTTCCCGGCTCCGAATTTCAAATTTTCGAAAATTAATTATATTGATTTCAACGCTAATTAGAGCTTTTGTTATTTTGAATTTGTCTCCATTGTGTATACCTTCAAATTTCAGTAGTGATAGTATGCTACGATGAGTGTTGACAGCGCCACAAATTCTGTAACATGCGCTCCACCTCGTGTCCATTTCGTGAACGGATCTTTCGTGGTTTTCGAGAAAGCCGGTTAGTTATCTTTGTTTTCTTGATAAATTTAAGTGTAAAAATTGTAGATGCAGACTTGCTATCCAATTGTCACCGAATCTTGCCCGACTTCGGTTCATCATTGGAACAACTGGGGCCAAATTCTTCTAATTCTTGCTATTCGTGTCTACTGCCAGAGCAAGTTGCCGTTGCGCTAGATAATGGTTCGAAGTTTCAATTATCCTTATATTATTCCTATCTCAGTTAAGGTGTTATCACTATCGTGCGTTTGAAGCGACCCGTTACCATTGGTAACGACGAAGTGCCGAATGAAGTGGAGAAGCCCGAAATTGAGGTTCAATTTATTAATATAATCACGATAGACAATCCTTATAGTCTCTAGTACTTGCCCGGAAGATAGCTGTTGGCCGAAAAATGAAGAATCTGAAAAGAAAGGCTCAAGAGGAAGGCACTGTACAAATAAAGGTGCGTGAAACATAATATGCACTGCGAAACAATAGCAGTTTACAGAAGTTACGGCTAGATGATGTCATGGTAACCGCTGAAGAGCTGAACTCCGCTCTGGCGGAAATATCTGTGCCATTGCAGGCTAGAAATGCAGTGCAGATAAGAACGAGTAAGCGATAACCCCATCTTTTACTGTCGAATCATATTTGATTTGACGTTATGACATATTTGATGCTATCTAAATTTGCGTTATTAAAAACACTCACTCGTCCAAGGCGTAGGCTCATCAATGTTGCGGCTTCAACTTAAAAAGTGATATTCTTTGATCGGGGACAATACCTTTGCTTTTCCAGATGTCTCATCGAAACTCGCGTATGAATCGATCACTTTCCCGGAAGAGTTCGATACTCTAGACTTCCGAATACGAAAGGTGATTTAAATGTAGAGATTGTTGACAGTGGTATTCATCCCAAGTTTCATTGTCATTCCGTTATTAACTGACTTCCTAACTAGCATCTTTTTCACCCGCTTTATATTGGGAAGTCTCGTTCCTTTTCTTTTTCCTTAGTTAGCAGTTTCTCTTTTCTTCTTCGATACTAATCCAAGATTCTTGTGAACTTTATCGTTGAACCGTCCAAACATATCTTTCTTATTTACATTTCCTTTTAAGATCGTATTCCGTGATCTATGGTCTCGCGGTTTCTACGTCACGAGTGGCGTCCGCTTCGGTTGCCACTTTCTCGTCTACAAAAGTAATTTTTTTTGTGTTTAAATGTTTTTATACCTGGCTTGTGTAAATTGGCTCTCGATCACCGATCACTCATTTGCTGTATGGCCCATGAGAACATGAAACATGAGAAAGCAAGTGCATTTTCCGCACAGATCAACATACCATTAACCGAAAAATAGTCTGTTACTTTTTCCGTCAGTTGAAAAAAGGAATAGAGTAATCTCGGTGATATATGATACGGTGAATGCCTTCGATAAATATATGATTAATCATCTCCTCCGGATCCTTATCCTTAATCCTTAATCCTTGATCCTTAATCAGATCCGCCGGGTAGTGTGCACGCCGATTTCATGGTTCGCTGCGTGGATGCAGAAGCCGATCAGACGTCCACGTCGATGCTCTCGTTTGCACGAACGGCCAATCAGGTGAGGAAAATAGAATGGAAATTGATGTCTAAATACGCATAAAATGCCTAAATAACCCTTACGGGTAGTGTCTCTGTAGACGTTTTCGTGTAATTTCGGTGTGGTTCTCAACACGGAGTCGTAGATTTCATATACGCTTACCTATAGAGCAATAGTCAAATAGCTTTGATTATGGAAGCAACTTTACACCATTTACCTATACCTTGAAAGCCGAATATGTTTGCGTATCTTATGTATAGTCCACAGTTTTCCACCAGATCTTTAGTCAACGTTTTCAAAAAAAAAAAAAAATTAAGTTCAAATTTACAGGTGTGCAAGAAGTCTCTCCTTGCCATCGTGAGTGGCAGCATCCACCCGCAGTATCTGACCATCCAATCGTTCACTCCCTTACTGTCCCAGGATCTGGATAGTATCGATTGAATCCATATCTCCACTTTGCGTTGTCGTCTCTCGTAGGCCAGAGTGACGAAAGAGTATGCTAATTGAAGAGGCGTTTTGGTGTAATTATTAATCGTTTACTCATGTTTTGTTCATGTCACGAGTTGACAAATTGTGTGTTGTTAAAGTTCCAATGTTACTGTTAATTGATTACTCGTATAAAGACGCTAGAGATGTGCTCGCCATGTGTTGAATTGAATATTTGGTCGATGACCATAACCATACTTCTAAAGTTGGAAGTGATCGAATGATTGAATGGTTTTCAGTTCCGCTCCAGCCAACACTAAGCGGGAAGCATGGTTGGTTTTGCTGCTCTTGTTACTTTATTGAATTTCAAATTTGTTTTTATTAATTAATTTTGTAATTTCAGCTTTTCTTCTCGTTCTTCAAGACGCTCGTGGGTAAAGAAGTCGTCGTCGAACTCAAGAACGACCTCAGGTGAATCGGTGTTTCATAAAAAAGTGGACTAAGTTCGAAAATGAATCGGTTGATGCATTTGCGAGAAACGTGCTCCGTAGAACGAATCCAAATGTGATAGTTGGTGATCTGCGTTTCCCATCTCGTCTCTACTCCCTAATTAATTTTGCTTCTCAAGTAATTAACCACGACTGATGAGAGCTTGTTTCAATACGTCTCGTATATGGAATCTTTCCACTCAAGCCACTACAAGTCATTCACTAACGACAACTGAAGTTTTGATTAGTTCGTTGATGTATAATGTATAATAAAAAAAGATCAATTGCAGCATCTGCGGTACACTTCACTCGGTAGATCAGTACCTGAACATGAAGCTGCTGGATATCTCCGTCACTGATCAGGAACGATTCCCCCACATGCTATCCGTCAAGAACTGCTTCATTAGAGGGTAAGGTTTGTGTACATACCTGTGGCAAGTACGTACTTGGAACTTTTGTTTCCTATAAGAACGGGTAGCCGCAAGTAACTAGGATTTTTTCTACGGGTAGCCGACCTATTCATCTTAAAAACCATCATATTGTGCACAAAATCCTCAGAAAATTCAAAATTTTCTTACGGGTAGCCGACATTTTTTTCTAAAATTTGATTTTTTTCTACGGGTGACTGCGAACTTAAATACAAAAGTACGCAGGTATGTTTGTGTAATGAAAGGGCGAATATATTTAAAAATAATGCACATTTTCTCTTATGTTCTGTGAGCTTCATACTATCCGTCACAAACTGCTTCATTAGAGGGTAAGGAAAGGATGGAATGATGAAATTGCTGGAGAAAGTTATTGAATGATTGGGGGAAATATGCTAAAAAGAAGTCCGGTGGTTGTCCTTATATTTTGTGCCCTAAATGTTCTGTTTAGTACTGGTTCATCTTAGGGTTATAGCAGTAGAACGTTCAATTATCACTTTATTATGAGAGAATTTGTGATTTTCGATGAATGCAGTTCCACTGCTCATTGATTATCGGTGTTCAATATCTGTGAAGTAGTCATGTTATTTGTATTGTATTGTCCATTCACACGTTGGAACGTTTGATTGAATGGCGTATGATGTTTTTTTTTGTAGGAATTAGTCATATGCTTCAATTAGAAGCCCTAACCCGGTAGTTTCTGACCACTGTAGTCGTTGAACAAATAAATAAAGTCAGTTTCATATCGGAGGTGTTACCGTAGTCAGGGAATGGGTTACGGTAGTCGCCGGATCAATAAATAATGTCATTTTCAGATCGGTGGTGCGGTACGTGCATCTTCCGGCCGAGCACGTGGACACGCAGTTGCTGCAAGACGCAACCCGCAAGGAAATCGCAGCCAACAAGAAGTAATCTACCCTCTGACTCTCTCCGTTCCCCACACTATCTCGTCCTTCTCTAACTGTCTAGTAAGTATCCGACCCTCTCCATACTATCTAGCTGTGACCGACGAGCTCTTATTAATGCCGAATTGTTAAATGTTTTTGAACACCCCATTTCTCATTAAGTATTCGATTGTTGAACCCATTCTTCACAGTTTCTATGTGTTTATCGAACATTGTGTATCTCTAGTTTCCAATTTGTAGTGTACCGCGCCCCGCGGTTACTGCGATAAATGATCTCCATCATTCCATTTTTAAGGCGCGCGATAAAATTGAAGAAAATAAATCAAGCGCGTCTTGTGCAACATGAGATTATCTGTTGTTAAAGTCTCCGTAATGGATATAAAGAGTGATTATTTTACGGAATCGGCTGCTCGAACGACGTAAGTCGTGGATGGCCTATTATTCACGTTGATTGACGAAGAAGTCCACGAAGAATGGAATTCCGTCGATAAGAGGGCCAGTCTCGCCTGAGATTGCAGAGAATCAGTGAAGAGGGTGACAGTTACTGATTTGTGACCACGGAATTCATTCAAATTCAGGCAATATGAATGTGAACCGTTTGAGACAAGTTGTCTCAACTTGTCTCAAACGGTTCACTTTTTGTTATTTTGATTGTAGTGATAATGGGTGTTAGAGCAAGTTTATGCAGCTTCTGATCTGATTTTGTCAGAGTCACGGTTAGGTACAAGTGTTTCAAAACAAAAAGCAGACAACAAAGATCAAAGATCAAGTATCTAGACATCCTCACTCTCTTTGCTTCTTCCACCGAGAAGTAGTAGACGAATCCATATCCTCCATTGTGACGATCGAAGACAACAAGAGATCAAAGTTCACCATCGAAACCGCAACAATCAAGCAAGTTTCTCAGTACCCTTCTCCCCAGTTCACAGAACTAATCAGTACAGTATGCTACAGTTATGCTTACAATTAGTTATGCTCGAAATACCATCTCTGTCCATCCATTTCTCCGCAGAATACTCTCCGATTCTTACCCCTATCACTCTCGCTTACGACCATACCCCGTTGAGAACACGACATCCCGTCCGATCTGTCAAGTTCATTCATTCATTCATTCATTCATTGTTTATTCCGTCAGAGTAATGTACATAGAGGTGCGAGAGAGTTGACCAGAGACGGATGTCCGTCGACGTTAAGTTAAGCAAGTTAAGCAACGGTGGGCCCAGTTAGTACTTGGATTGGGAATCCTGGGTGTTGTAAGCATTTTGCACTTTTGCCACATCTCTTCTTCATGCCTCAATATAGATGATGGTTTCGCAGCATTTTTATTCTTTTCTGAATGTGATCTGTCGAGAATAATCATTTGGCAGAATTCAAACAGCATGATGGAACAGCATTGAGCACGCGCAGAATAGATAAAGAATTACCAGTGTCAAAAAGAGTTTGAGCAAGTGAACACAATAATCATGTGAATTAGGTTCATTGAAATAATGCCAAAGTGCATTTATCCTATTTATCCAATTTCAAGATAACAATACCGAGAAGATAACTATTCCAGCAATATTCTGAAATATTGTACAATAACATAACATCTGATGTAGATATCTAGTGTAATCTTCTAGATAGTCTCCTGAGCGTATTTATCATTTATATAGACGAATTTATACAAAAGTAAACAAATAAACGTAGATGGCCACAAATTGAGTAGAATCGTGATGGAATTCTTTCCGTAGTAAAGAATAACATTTTTCTAGGTTACGGTAATGTGATCAGATTACTGTAATGGTGTACTGTAGTTAGAAGGATACTGAACTGAATCAATGGGTTACGGTAGATGAATTCTATTCGGTCCCTCCATTCGATGTCTTTCGAGACATCCAAACCGAATTCGAACTGTGCGAACTGTGTGCCTCAGATGAAAAGACACTCTTCACATTTTTTTCCGAGAATGATAGTGTTGTTTTGTCAGCCTAAGAAGAAGTACAGTATCACTACGGTAACTCTTCATTGGATTACGGTACGTCCCACCGACTGAGTAGGTCAATCGTGTCTCTCTCGGTTGGTATCTGTTATGCGGCATCCGATCAATTTCTGATGGTCGACCTCTTGGCTCGGCGTTTAGTTTTTCTGAATCTCTTTTTATAGAACCTCTGCAATTTTGATTCGTGATCGTCTTGCAATAGATATCTCTTTCATCATTTCACATCCTCACTGCGAACTACGAGATATGAGTGAAGAGAACATTTCCAAGCTTGTGATTAGGTCGTTTATCGAAAGAAGGATTCATGTAAGCGATTCATGAAAACGCACGCGCGCTCACTCACCACGAATCAAGTGCTCTCTCTATCGGCTCACGAGGTACACTATCATAGTTCATTGGCTACAGCGCGGGCATGATAGACGTGAGGTCGTTGGTTCGATCCCGCCCGAGCCAAACTTGTTCGAAAGTCTTTAGCCTTTTTTTACTAATTCTTATTTTGAATTGATTTTTAGCGAACAATAAAAATATTATATTTTGAAAAAAGCTGTGTTTCACCTATCTCCGTCAAGCTGCATCATTCCATCCCTTCCCCTCTCGAAATTCTCGCAGATTCGCTCGCTCCTCTCTTGTTCTCTCTCTCTCCCTCTCGCTCGGCGCTTTCTTACCCGTCGTGCCTAGCACACGCTCTGCCCACAAGGGCCGATATTGGCATAATTTTCGATCTTTCGAAGCAAATCTCTGCAATACAACTTTTGTCACGCCCGTAAGAGGCTAATAAGCTGCTGCTATGCACTGCGGCAGTCACCTCGGTGCTGCAGTCTTGTGTATCCAATTTTTGACGGTGGGCCTCTCGGGGCACAGCGTTGCTTTTCTCAAAGGTATTCTTTGTGTGGGAGGTATGTAATAGCATAGGCATGCAAGAAATATTAATCATCATTACCTTTAGGCTTGCCCCCTTCTCCTTGATTCGCTGTCCAGACAGAGCAGTCTTTAGCGTAGCTCCACCCCCCTCCCTGACTCCACTTCTTTGAGACTACGCCATCCTCACTCTTGGTTGGATAATGTGCATATATTTGCAGCACGCGCGTGCTCCGACCCCGGAAAGATCGACAATGGATAAAGGTAGGGAAAAACATTCGAAGGAGTATCTAAATCTTCTAACTAGCGAAGTATACCAACAAACTACTTTTAATTTTACAAAATGATTCTTTTTCTTTCGTATTTATGGTGAAGAATTGATGTCAAAAAAAGGTTCGAGGTATGTTCAGGTAGGAGGTATGAGGTACAAAAAAAGGTATGTTCAAATGTTTCTTCTCATCAGACCCTAATTTGTATTCGCGTGCCTACACCACTTTCATTCGGCCACTTCTCGAATACGGTTCCGTCATTTGGTCCCCTCACACAGTTACTCTTGCTAACCAAATAGAAGCGGTCCAACGCAACTTTTCTCTGCGATTATTCACTCGTTGTCGTAACCCTTACTCACTCTATCCTGATAGAATAAACCAACTCTCACTACAAACTCTTGAGCACAGGAGATTCATCTCCGACCTCCTTTTTCTTCACAAGTCTGTCCATGGTTTCTACTCCTATGACCACTCTAACCTATTTAAGCTTTCCCCCCTTACCCGTAGTCTCCGTAGAGCCCACTCTCTGAGCATCGCACTGCCATTTGTCCCGCCAACGTCTCATTCAAGTTTTGTAACTAGAGTCATTGATCAATGGAACGTGCTTTCTGAAGAATATGCTATAAGCTCGCCTTTCAATTTCCGCTCCCACCTTCTCTCTCTTCCCTCTATATCATTCTCTTCTGATTCTCTTTTACGCCTCTAATTTGCAAACACCCGACCTGCTG
Organism: Pristionchus pacificus; assembly: GCA_000180635.4. Lineage (NCBI taxonomy): Eukaryota > Metazoa > Nematoda > Chromadorea > Rhabditida > Neodiplogasteridae > Pristionchus > Pristionchus pacificus. The sequence continues at coordinate 37,436,694 of CM026575.1, forward strand.
CTTTCCCCGAAGCCCCACCCCCCAAACCGAATCGCCACCAAGACGACGGACCTCCACCGAACAATGTCGAAGAATATACGTCATTCTCTCTCTCTTCTCACCCTGGTGGATAAACAAATTGAAATTGAAATTGAAGTGAACACAATAACCATATGAATTAAGTTCATTGTCAGGACGACAAAGTACAATTCTCCTATCCTGTACGATGACAACAATGCCGAGAAGATTAATAGGTACTCCAGTAATGCTGAATTCATAGTCACTCATTCCTCATTTTGATGTATCAATTTGCGGTATAAAAAACACCCTTCATAGTTGAAAAGCTGATGGACCATTTTGCCCCATCAATCTCTCTCCTCTCCTCTCACTCGTCTCATTTTCACTTTCGAAGAGTGGCAGCCACTCAATTTTGGCTTGCGAGGGCAGAATGAGAGGAGAGGAGAGAGGTTGATGAGGCAAAATGGTCTAACAGCTTTTCGACTATGAAGGGTGTTTTTGATACCGCAAATTGATCCATCAAAATGAGGAATGAATGACTATGAATTCAGCATAATGTTCTGAAGTAATGCAACTGAGCATCTGGTTGTGAGGTAAATTAAACTTCTAAATAGTTTCATGAACGTATTTATCATTTGTATAGACGAACTTCGACACCAGTAAACGGACAAAAATAGATAAATAGGCCACAACGGGAGTAGAATCGGATGGAATCATTAGCAGTTAAAAATGAGTAGGGAAGATCGGCTATTAGGTTACGGTGATGCGAATGTCATAAGAATTCTGTAATTGTGTATTACTGTATCGATGGGTTACGGTAGTAAAAATCTATCCGATTGTTCTACAACGAGTATTCATTTCACTCCATTCTCCATTGGCCAAACATTCTACGGATGAGGGTCCCTCCATTCGATGTCTGTCGAGACATCCAAACCGAATTCGAGTGCCTGAGGTGAGTAGATTCTGACAGACACTCTTCACAGCGAGAATAGTGTAGATATTTTATTAGCAAAGGATTCATTGATTATCCACGAGTTGCGTATATGTACTACATTTTGAGCACTGTAGGAGTACAGTAACTATGAATTGGATTACGGTAGGCCTTACCGACGGCATAGGTCGACTGAGCCTCTCCCAGTTGGTATCCGTTGTGCGGCATTGGAGCCTCGCCGCATTTTGCCTCTGAACAATGACAGGAATTATGAAATTGTTGTATTGCCTTCGCTAAAGATCAGAATGGGCAAATATCAATGTAATGATGAATGAAAGAGATAGCGTGAAGAATATTATGCACGTTTTGGACCAACGAATGAATCAGTTTGTGAAATTATTGTAATAAGCGACAGATTGAAATCGTCGTCATACCAATGCACTCTGGCACTTTGCCCGACCATTTGCCGTCCGACGTACAGTGAATGGAGGGAGGCGTGGTGGGTGAGAGCCTGAAGTGGGGGTTTGATTACGATATCCGAATAGAAGTGGAAGTCGTTCGACGTCTGTAAATGTCTTGCAGACCTTGCTCGATCTTCTCGACTTTGGAATTGGGCTATGAAGAATCCGTCTCTTCATTCCTCTCTTCACTTCTCTCTTCATTCCGCGCGCTCTCTCGTCTTTTGTGACCGGTGAGAGAAATGAAGAGACGTATTAATCGCCATGACAGCCCTATTTTTGAAATTTCTAGACGTTTTTCCCTTTTTTTTGTAAATTATTAAAGCTGAATAAAGTAGATTCATAGCTGCGGTAGATTCGGTAGATTTCAGCTTACCTGAACGGTGGTCGACACTTAAAGTGAGCTGTTCCTCCGAAGAGATAGGAAGAGACGGACACAGAGAGAAGTTGACGACCGTCCACGAGGAGGGGAGCACAGGAGGAAGCTGCAATCTATTTTTTCGACCAAGCTCCGCCCACCTAGGCTCCGCCCCCTTTCGAAGATGGCGAAGCTAACATAAGAATGAAGTAGGTTACAATTGATGGAGTGTTGGACCCCGTCCACCTAGGCCACGTTCCATTTCGACTGAGAGGAGCTGTATGAAGAGGAGCGCAAGAGAGGGCTGCATTCATTGCTGTGCATTCAGGCCCCGCCCCCATCTGGGCTCCGCGCCGCCTTTCGGAGAAGGAAAGATAAAAATGTGCTTACGCTGACAATTGGGCAGGGCCGTTGACCATTTCCCGGTCTCGGTGCACATTGCGGATGTCGGACCGTCACTGGAATGAAGAAATCAATTACCGTATTCAGTCGTCTACCCTTCCCTTTTCTTCTTTCCGTATGCAAATAGTTTCAACAATTAAAGCTAGAGAAACACTGGTGATTTGCGGTGGTGCGTGGTGCACTTCTCAAATTTCCACCTACCGTATCGCGTGTCCCCTCGGGCAGGAGAACTGCACGTGTGTTCCAACGAAGAACGAGGGCAGATTGGGTTGTGAGGGGTGCACGAAGGCGGTTGAGGAGTTGGTGAGCGGTGCGCAGTGGATTCCTCAAATTGTGATGAATCAAAGCTTTGGTGGTGAGCGGTGAATTCCTCAAATTGGGAAGATAATTTAGGCAGAGTTCAGATCAGACGATGGTGATGCATTAATGAATTCCTCAAATTGAGATAAAGAATCAAAGCTTTGCTGATGATTAGTGGTTTTGTTCAAATTGTGAGTTCAGATCAGGCCTTCAGATATCGATAAATCAAGAAAAATATAGTTGATGCAGCAAAGATTGTGATGCGATTCGCTGTGAATTTTTCAAGTTGTGAGGCAATTAGTAAAGTTCACCGACTCACCGAGCACCCTAACTCGCATGCCATGCCTTCTTCCATCCGGCGCAATGCAGTAGAATGCACCGCTGTCCTCGGGTTGAACCACGGATACGGTTAGCTAAAGGATGATGATATTAGATAACTTTTCTGGATCCCGCGCACTGCACACGAATAAAGTTTACCTACTGAATTCCAAAGTGAGGTTTTGTGAGTTTATTTTCCATACCACGCATAGGAGAAAGAACACATGTTCAGAGTTCAAAGTTCAAAGATCAAAGAGTAAAATGGATCGCTCGAACCTGGTAAACGTCGACGGCCTTCCTGCCGAATGCAGCGATCGAGTTCCATCCCCGTGGATAGGATCGATAGGTGGAGGTCACTTCCTACATATAAAATAGATAATTATCCGGATCTAGAGTGAACCCTGAAAATACAGGCATCAATGGGCTATCAGTGCAGCACTTAGTCTGTTCTCTGACAGATGATGGGCGAGGGATGGCAGTGCTGGGAAAATGGCAGAATAAAGAATGTGCTTCTTGATTCATCAGGTTTGAAGGGGCAGTCTCTTCATTCTGACAATCGCAGGTACAGTATCCAGCTCATAGCCACAATGTATCTACGCACCCATCTCGGTTGTCCCAGTCGCTTCGGATACGCACACGAGAAGACTACGGTAGTCGATCGATCGATGAGCAGCTCGCCTGAATCAGGGGTAGTTATTAGGGTTGCCAGGAAGAAGAATCCGTCTCTACAATCAACTTACTCTCTCACAGGACGGAGTGTTGAGAAAGCGTATTCTATGTACCTTGAAAGCGTAATCATTTTCTATTAGTCTCGGGAATAAACTAACTCTAAAAAGCTAAGCATGTACCGTCAAGCGGGAGGAAAATGAACCAAGCACGGGGAAATCCGGGAAAATCCGGAGAAAACCCACACCTGCTGGCAAACGCGCCAGAGTTGATGAAATGACTCAATATTTGGATTTTAGGTGTTTCAAGTGATTATCTAAAATGTATCGTGAGGGAATTTAAATTGGTTGATTCTAAATAGTCAAGCGGATGCATCCAAACGTCATCCGGGAAATTCAATTTTGAGAGCCGGGAAATGGTGTAACGTCGAAATCGCCAAAATCTGTGGGGCTGAACTTCCTGAAATTCTAGACATTACTGAAAACCCCAATTAACATAAAATATCAATTCCCGTGAGATTTTGAATTTGCCATTTTCCGGCTCTCAAAATTGAATTTCCCGGATGACGTTTGGATACACGCGTTTGACTATTTAGAATCAACCAATTAAAATTCCCTCACGATACATTTTAGATAATCACTTACACACCCAAAATCCAAATATTGAGTCATTTCATCAACTCTGGCGCGTTTGCCAGCAGGTGCGGGTTTTCCCCGGATTTTCCCGGATTACCCCGTGCTTGGTTCATTTTCCTCCCGCTTGACGGTACAGATTTCGCGTCGTTCACTTATGCCTCCTTATAAAAATCAGAGAACGAATGATAGATGATGTTCAATATTTCTGGATCAATAAAGTAAAAATACCTTTAGACGACACGGAAGAGGCTCCATTCAGCACTTCGTAGTGGATTGGGATGGCGTCAGCTGGAAATTAATGAATGAATGTACTCGTGGAATACAGAAATAGACATTCGTCACAATCTCTTCCTATTTTTAGGGTATCTACTTGGAAAGTTCTTATGTCGGAGGGAGGGGGGGGGGTTGTGAGAACAGATAGAAAACAACAAACTCACGTTTGACAGCTATCGGATCCAGATCAACGCAAACGGGCGAGTTGCTATTCCACACGCCGTCCGAGCACACGCTCTCGGGTCGGCCCTGAGAGGATTGAGATCATTCCGAGAGAGGATATTCCGGAACGAAACTTTCCTGATCCTATACCGAAATCGTCTAATGTAAGAATGGTATCCTACAGCAATGCACTGTTACTTCAGTACGTTATCATCTAGCAGTAATCTATACCTTCCCTAGCCCTAGCTTTGGGAACAACAAGTGAATGATGCAGATACCTTCAGCTTCTGTGCGCCAATGTCGGCGCAGCGGAATCGAAGACGAGCACCGTCTGTAAGATACGCATAAATTGGACTGTCAGAATGAAGAATCTGTCTTTTCATTCCTGTATTTTCTAACATGAACACGCTTTTCTCCCTTTCAACTCCTTTTTTACTATCTACCTCTGAATTTAATCTTTTTTAGACTGCAATTGAGGTTAAAAAAAGCAAAGATTATTGATTGGACCCACCACTGAACATCTGATTAAAATGCACGATCTGTTGTCGTTGCTCGTCGAAAGTAACGAGGGAAGAGCGAGAAGAAGCGACGAATGAGCAGGGAGCACCGCCTGGGAATGAGATGAGGCTAATCATATTTCGACCAATTAAAAAATGCCTCATAGTCTCTACTCAATCATGTGTTGTCTTCCGTACGTTCAGGGTTCAATGTTAATCCTTTCAGATATGTAATGTATCCTCCCTAGAAGTCTAAACAAATGTGTTCTCACCATACTCGCACTCGACCACCTCATCCCAATTCCCGTCATCATAACAATTCTTATTTTTACCGCATTTCTCGTAACTACCCTATAATGGTCCATGGAACCATGTGATGTACAGTGCATATCACAACAGCAGTCTTTGTACTCACCATACTCGCACTCTACCACCTCCCCATGCTCCCAGTCCCCGTCATCACAGCGATACTCAGTGATGGATCGACCAGTCGCTGAGACGGCGCAGCCGACCTGATGAGATACAATGGTGAGAAACGCTAGAAACTCATTTTGACTTGTCGCTGTTGATAGGATTCAGGATACTTTTCATCAGTTTGTCATGCTAGCAACTAGGCAGAAGAAACCAGAGGATGTCTCCAAAAATTTTCGAGAAATTAGTTTGAACTCAACTCACCTCCAGCACGGTTCCGTGCGGAAATGCGATGTGCTCGGCGCGCACGTAGTTCTCCATGTTGAAGACGCGCATGCCTGAAATTCCAGTTGATTCAGAAGCCTTCCTCTGATCATGGAAGGGGCCTAAACCGATGTTCGACCTACCTCTGCCGAACTGCGGTGGTGGCCCGCACATGGCGTGAATGAAGGCGGGCGGCGCCTCGGAGGGCGATCGCACGCGCTTCGACTTTATCGCTGAAGTAGTGGAATGCCAGGTTAGCAATTCAGAGTTGTATTTCTCAGAAAGAGATGGAAAAATATTACTAAATGCTATAGAAATATTTAGATTCAATTTCTTAAAAAAAAGGAAATAGATAAATTACCACTAGAATCCGCTCCAGTCAGATTACAATTTGCCTGGAACTCGACCAATTTCTGCCAGGGAAGTAGCAGAGAAGGCGATGAGGAACATTCAGATGTGGAAAGAGCCACTCGGAATGAGGGGGTAGTGTCTGGAAAGGGGCGGTGTTAGGAGGAGGGGGATCTGAAAAGGGGCGGAAAATAGTATATTATGATTTACCATTGAAGCAGTTGGGCATCTCGGACAGTGCTCCTTCGAGACAGGTCACCTGAGATACATTATTCACATCGTCCTTATGCATTAACGCAAGAGATGATGTGCTTAAGCAGTGATAGGGGGCTTGGAAAAGACTGGAATCTTCTGGGATTCCAGAAACATTTTTTCATAGTAGTCTCGAATGAATATTGGAGTTCGCATAAGCTCTTGACAAAATAAATTTCTGAAATGCGGCTCCTCATGAATGTTCTGTCCCTCAATTTTGCAGTACACGCTCGTTTCTCTAACTGCTGATAGATAGATAAGGCAAACTAAGGAGATGATGGCTCTGGCTTGTACCTTTCCGCACGGCGTATCAACTGCTTCTCCATGATCAATGATGGATCGAGGCGGATCGAAGAGGGAGGTGAGAGCGGAGGGAAGGGGACACGAGGCTGAGAGTAAAAATAATTCTCTGGACATCCATCTCTGTTCAACTCTCTCGCACTTATTATGTGCATTACTCTGACGGAAAAAATGAATGAATGAATGAATTCAATTTGTCTGATTAAATATTTTCATTTATTCAGTTTGTTTTGTTCTCATTGAATTTAATAAAAAAATATCTAGAAGGAAGGCAGAGATACAAATGTATTATTACATGAAGAAACATCTGCTAGTATTAACATGAAGGCTAGATACCTTTCGATTCGCATCGGCCAATTGTCGTTTCCAGTAGACCGTGACTGCATCTGAATTAGGGAAGAAATTGAAGAAGGACATTTATCAACCAGACTACTTTACCTTCTCGCGGACTACCTATTTTATCATAGAATTTATCAGGACAGAACATTGAATGTAGACCAGAGTTCGAAATACGGGTAATTGTCTCTTCATTTCACGTGCTCTCCAACCGGTCAGAGAGGCCAGAGAGTATGTGAAATGAAGAGGCGGCTACTCGTATTTGGAACTCTACTGTACAGATCAGAATGGACGTACCTCGTCCTGGGACTGCCAACAAGATCGAAGCCACGCATGCATGTGATTCGGGCCTGCAATGAACGTTTATTTGTTCATTACGCATTCAAACGTCTCTTCAAACTGGAGGGCTTGATAACAAGAGTAAGTAGTTTATTTAATCCTTCTACGATTGTAAATACCATCTCTCACCTCCCTCCCATTGGCCAGTTCCTCTCCCGATTGCAATATCTCAGTGGGCGTGACTTCGGATGCACCGTGCGAGTAAGAGAGGTGAAGACGGACCTGGAATCACTTCAACCTGTATACTTGCAACTTTGCGAAGAACGACATGTAATTGCCCCTTCTGTCGAATGATCAGTGGAAACAGCACTATGACGTTTTTTTTATTGGAATTGAATTAACAATAAATCGCCAATAATAGTTCTTCTGCACTCTCGCAGCCGATTGTCCGACGAAAATTTCCAATATGGGAGCTCTTGTTGATAGTCTATTTTGAGTTTTTCTTGATTATAGATACTCTAGTTTGCTGCTTTCTTGCACCCACCCTCTCCTCAGGTCGCACGATAAGTGGAGACAGCACGAAGAGGGCGTGAAGGCGCACAGGGAGTAAGCATGATTCTGAAGGATCTTTTATAATCGGTATTTTCGGAAAACGAAATACTCTACGAGGAGTGCGTCGGAGTGATAGGAGTGCCCCCGATCTCTACTGATCGCTGTTTTCCAACTCCGATACAGATGCATGACACCGTAGATTCTGGACAGAGGCTTTCTTCGATAACAACACCGATTCCCAACATTGCAGAAACAGCATTGCGAGTGACTCCAGATCGTAAAAAATATACATGACAACATCAATCAGACCTTATTGGAGATAGCAAAGGTTAATGCACAGACCGGGAATCGAACCCGGGACTTCCGCTTACCGGGCAGGAGTTCTACCATAAAAACAACATCAATCAGGCAACGGCCTTTATCGGGCAATTGTCGAAACAATGGCCATTGTTGTGACAACAATATGACACAGCTGTAGGTACAATAATGGCGACAAATATGGGCACAATGTCGGAGGTAGAATAATCGACTGCAAATATACTCAACACAATATCATCACGAAATCCGATACAGAAAAGGCTTTGATTCCACCACCTTCAACATTTCATAGAAATAACGGTAACTGTACAACAATTGCAGGGTATGCGGTACCATAACATAACCACGACATCCATCAAATAGTCATTGTTTGCACGGGACGCAATTCCACGGTTCCTCCGGTCTCAACAAAAACATATTGCAGGTATCTACGACAAAATAAACGGCGTAAAAATAGCCATTGGGATATACGGTAACACAACATGATCACGATATCGATATTCATCAAATAGTAGATAGTCAATCATCGTATACACGGGACGCATTTCCGCAGTTCCTCCACAGAACCTATTGTAGGTACAACAGAATAAGCGGTTCACAAATAGGGATGTACTCTAACACAACACGAAATCGATATCGAATGGTCAATCAATCATTTACTTGGGACGCAATTCCACGGTTCCTCCGGTCTCCACCTTCCCTCCACACAGCACATCCTCCCATCCCCTCCTCCTTCCACCGTCCAGCCGTCTCGGCAACGAATCTTAAATTTACTTTGTTTTTTTTTAAATTTAAACTTCTCAATATGTCTGCATTTCTGCTCGACAAGGCATTTCATGTTCCATTTTGGCAGATAGAGCAAAGCCAGGGAAAGAAACAGGAGTCCCTAGTCACTACGTGTTTCCTTCTTACCGTAATCTCGCCCTGCCTGATCAGGGCGACCGTTCTGTTGGCGTCCGATTTGATCACGGGACAGGCGGGTGGCGGGCCAAGAAGGGAAGATGGCGGGCCGATGAAAGGAGGCACGCTGTGATCGGAATGTGGCGGGCCGGAGACGGAAGATGTCGTGCCCCGGATGGAGGGAGGCGCGAGGGTGACGTGGTGGTGAGGACGGTGGCGACGCTCCTGCAACCATTTCTCTAACAATAAGTTGGAACTAATAGGATGGTCAGATCTTTTGAAGGCGAGATGTATCTGGAAGAACACTCATAACGAATCAGTTCTCAGTCGACACATTTTGCATGATCCCGCAGATAAGCGAGAGAAGTGAAAAAAGAAATCCTTCCCTTTCGCACTATTTTGTTGGAGTAGGTAAGCAATGTTTGCCGGTACGCCTCGACCCACCTTTTTGCTCCTCTTTCTCTCACTTCCTTGCTGCTCCATCGTGGGTGGTCTACCCCCTAAGTTCAATCACCTTTCTCCTCCTCTTCCTGTCCTTCGTGGGTGGTCCTCTCGTTCCGTTCTTCCTGTCCACCTCCGTCTCCCTTCTCGTTCGATCCCACACGATCTGTCCGTCGATCAGGGGGTGCGTCTGAAAGGAAAGCATTGTGTTACTCTCCTGATTGTGAGTTCGAACGGTTTTTCTTAGTTCAGGCTATATTCCAGTGAATACGTTCCTATTTTTTTGTTTCACGTGCAATTTGTAATAAAATTCCAGAAGTTTGTAAAAGTACTGCGTGCAATACACTATTGGAGTTGCTTCGTTGGTTCACCCTTCAGTGTGACAACGAGGACACTAAATTAGCTGGATTGTGAGCTGAAGAATTCTCACCTGCGACACACACATGGGTTTGATCTGCGGCATCCACTGGCCGTTGACACACGAGGCCTTCGGAGCACCTTCAATCGATGTGATTTCATTATACCCTTCAGCTGTTTTACCAAATGTTCTTGAAAATCGCCCTAATATATGTCCATATTCATCCTTTCCTTGTCCGTAAGAAACCAAGAGACGCACCAGAAGAATGAACTCTCACCTATCAGATAATTTCCTGATACTGAAACATGATACTCCACCTTCGACTCGCTGGTAACATTCACAATTACCCCACACCAAAGTTGACAATTTTTTATACTCTATGATACTATTGAAGCGTCTCTTACCAAACAGATAGTTCCCCTTATGACACTGGAAAACGATGCTCCGGCCCTCCTCGCTAGATGTAGTGAAACTTTCACGTGAGGGCATCTAATGACCCAGAACATTTTTCATCTCAAAAAGAACACTGATCTGAGTCTTTCCCAACCTTGATCCTGTAGATAATAATTTATTTATTATATCTTACCAATCAAATAATTCCCTTTATGACACTGGAAAACGATACTCCGGCCCTCCTCCACTCGCTGGATGTAGTGAGCGAAATCGTACGCGCCCATTTGTCCTGTAATGAGCAAGACGTATTTGCTTTGCTTTTCCGAATTGTCATAACTGTTGCCAGTCATAACAGCTGTGCTATGCGGGTTTCCATAATTATCGTAAATGAACATCATGCATGAAAAAAAAACGGAAAACGGAGTGAGTAAAGGTGTAATGAACCTTCACTCACTACTTAAATTTTCACGGCATTCGATATCCGGATTGTCATAACTAGATGATCTGTGCTATGCGAGTTTCAATCATGACATAAAACGAGTGGGTGAAGGTGTATCTATTGTACCTTCCAGCATAATGGCTCCTCCTGGGAGGTCGCCGAACGTCTCCGAGGGATGAACGCACGATGCTGAAATGACAGATTAATTGAGATACATATTTATCATGCTCTTGCATTTGTACACTGGATTAGGAGTAGTTCATGGGAAAGAATCTCTCTTTTTTCCTCGTGCTCTATCACAGCTCAGAAAGTAATGATGTGCACGAGGAAAAAAAAGAGAGATACATTTTTCACTCTGATATCGAGAAGAGAGAAAACAACGAAAACAATGTCTAGAAGACTTGCACTGACTCTCGAGACAAGCCAGTGGTTCGCCCTCCCTGGTCCACTCGCCGTAGAGGCACTTGATTGTGTCCTGAAAATGTTTTGTAAAAGGATAACAACATTGTGTGCCAAACAGAGACTACCGACAAAGGCATGAGAAGACGTCTCTTTGTTATATCACTTGAGTTAAAGAAGCGAATTCTTCATCCTACCGATCTACTAATCTACAGTACCTTCTCCGAATTGAGATGATATCCGGATGCGCAGGTGTACCTCGCGACCGATCCGTGCGCGGATTTCGTGAAAAGAACGCGCGCACGATTGATCCGAGGCGGCCACTCGAGACAGTTCACTGGATATATATTATTTTAAAATATATTTAAATTTTTCCACAATTGTATTTCCACACTTTTCGATTGACGGGATACGCCCATTCTTATCTACATGCAAGCATCCATCTTCATTGTCTGAGTATCGATTTTGAGTGGAAATCAAACGTTTTTACAAAGAGATATAGGAAGCACAGTATTCGAGGTAATCATAACTACAAAATTTAGATTGCAGCCCATTTTTTTTCAAAAGTGACTCACGCGGTGAGCAGATCGGTACGTGATTCCACGAAGAGTTTCGACACTCGAGAGGAGCGGAGGGAGACGGCTCGTGGCGGGGTTGGCAAGCGATCTGGGATTGGGGATTCTGCCATTGAACCATTCATTCAATTCCATATTACTGTCTCGATTGTCATCAATTATTGTAATATTCATCCTCATATTTACACCATTATTTCTGCGGAAAAAAGGGGTTGGCAGACGATCTGGGATGGATGAGGTAAAGATCTTCGTCTACAATTCGTCGGCCAGTGATGAATGAAGATTACATCCCCTACCGTAATCTTGGTTCCCGACGGGATCAGTCTTCCCGGCGGTAGGTACATCGGTCCGAGGTGCGCCTGACCATGCTCGATTGTGGGAACGGTGCAGGAGGCTGCAATTACACTCGTAAAATTACTCACATTCAAGCATTTATCCAAAAAAAAAGAATGCCATTCGTGCCGAATTCGAATTCACATTTGTGATCTGCAGTTGCAACATCGTGCTCATTCTGCTTTGGACACAAATCGAAGGTGCGAATATTACGTTTTTCACAAAACTTGACAATTAAATTGTACGCGCGTATGGAGAAATTGACGATTATCGGAAAAGGCGCCCGACCACACCAAATGCTTATAAATACGTTCAAATAGATTTCCCTTACTCCAAAATGGATTTTAATACTTCCTAACAGTTGTTTTTAGCCGGCTACAGAGAAAAACATTAAAAAGTATTGATTAAAGGCATAGAAATCTAACCTAAACGATTTGAGTACGCGGAACTTCGTTATGTCCGGACTAATTAAAAAACGTAGTAACAGATCCGTTTTCAGGGAAGGGGGTTAGATGAGAATGAAGATTTTGTCTGTTCATTCCCGCCTGCTCCGATGAGGAGACATGAGAGTCATCCTGAGCCCTATTCGGAAACTGTTCCTACTAGCTATGAACAATTAATTACCAAGGCAAGTTGGCGGCTGCGAACTCCACTCGCCATTCTCGCCACAGACTGCCTGAATTCATATCGATTTATTGAGATATTGATTGGTCCATTTTTGGCAGACACTATAAAGAGTGAAAGGAGGCACCTCACTGGGCCCGGTATGGCTCATGCTCTCGAGACATCGAAAGACGGCCTTGGCTCCGTAGTGAGTATCACCACCCTCGATGTAGCCATTGACGAGCGAGGGAAGGGGAGAACAACGGATCTCTGAGGTATACAGAAGGATTATGGTATCTAGATACTGTTCGTTGGAGTGGAGCAACGATGAACTGTGGTGGTTATAACAAACATGATGAATGGTTACAGAGTGGTAGGTGACATCGTTTGTACAGTAAACGGGCAGATATGATGCGGTATGGATTCCGTAATTTCTCACCCTCGCAGCTGGGTTCCCTGCCGGCCCATTGGCCTTCGGCAAGACAGATCCTCTGCTTCTGTCCGACGAGTCGATATCCTAAATATTTTTTTTTTTAAGTTTTTTTTTTCGGAAAATATATTAGAATTCCAATGAGGCAAGCAAAAGATTAGCTATGTTAAATGCGGAGACAATTAGAATCTCAACAGTGTTAACCCTACCGTAGGAAGATGAGATAGTACAAATCGATACCGGTATTCCATTACCGTAGTTCATATTGCTTTAATTTTGGTAGGTCACATAATTTGTAGGCCGAAGCGGCTTTTAATCGTCAACGTGCGTGGTGTGACTCGTCGACGAATGGGAAACGCCATGTGTTTAGTGTGACGATTAGGAAACGGCGCCCTCACCGGAATCGCACGAGTAGGAAACGGCGCTCTCGAAGGTGAGCGACGAGCCGAGCACACGACCGTGAAGGGGATCCGACGGACGAGGGCATTCGGTGGCTGGACAGGAATAATGATTGATGGAGTCCTAGCACGAAGAACCTGATTCGTTTTTAAAGTACTGTACTTTAGCAGTCCATTGACTCAAAAGGTGCAAAGGATTATTACGGTGAGCGGTATATTATTTCACGAAATAAGCGCTTGCAAATCATGTTGTCCGATTTCCAAATGTTTGGCTGGCTAAGTAACATTCAAAAGCTTCGATCTGTAAGCGGCGCACCCCCCCCCCCCTAGTTGGCCTACAGTTGAAGAAGTTTTATCGGTAAGATCAAGTATTATGATCGCTCACGTTTGCAGATTGGTGCATCGCCCGTCCACTCGCCCGACTCGAGACATTGCCTGCAATGATTTATTGATCTTTAACCTTTGATATTTGGTCTTTGATCTTTGTATTCACTATCAGCGTACTATTCCTTTCTACCTTTTGATGCGTATTCCACTTAGGTATGCTTAGTTCGCGAACTAGATATTATAATGTCCAACGACCGAACCTAAGGTTGCCTAACGTTGCCTTTAATAAACCAACAAATAAGGTTCACATTTTCTCTTTTTAAAATGATGTGCATTTCCAGAGGAATCAGATGTTAGGTTGTTTTATTATTATTATTATTTTTATTTACTTTTTCGTACCTCGATTGCGATCCAATCAGCAGGAATCCGGGAAGGCAGGAGAAGATAACCGAGTGCGGGTACTCGAACATATCGCCCTCCCTGATTGTTGATCTTTGATCTCTGATTTGTTCCATGATCTTTGATCACTGATTTTCCATTTGTTGATCTTTCGCTTTTTCTTCATCCTTTTGATGGATTCGTTTTTTTTGTCAACGTCGCCAGTTTTTAGATACTTATTCGAGTTTTTCCCTACCTTTGTCCATTGTCGAGCTTTCCGGGGTCGGAGCACGCGCGAGCTGCAAATAAAGGTAAAAGTAAAAGTTAGAGGTGCATCCACGTCAAGCGATTTTACAGTCGCAAGACAACGATATGTGGGACTCACTATTAAGGCCACCTGTTAAAATACAAGCACATTATCCAAAGAGATGGGTGGCATACTCTCAATGGGGCGGAGTCAGGAAGTTGGGACTACGTCAGAGACTGTTCCGACCAGAATAGATGGAATCAAGGGGGAGTGGCTAGCCGAAAGGCAATGATGATTGAAATTTCTTGCAAGCCTAATCTATTACAGACCTTCCACACAAAGAATACCTTTGAGAAAAACAACGCCGGGCCCCGAGAGGCCGACCATCAAAAATTAGATACACACGACTGCGGCACCGAGGTGCCTGCAGCCATGCGGAGCAACAACTTATTTGCCTCATACGGGCGACCACAATTGATATTGTAAAATATTATAACCCCATTTATTGTTGCGAAATGAAAATATTGGTCCTTAAATGCAGGGCATGTACTCAGAGAAAGCGTGGAGAGGGAAAGAGGGAGAGGAAGCTTTGCGCGTCCCCGGATTTGCATGATTTATGAGAGGGCGATAGAATAACGGATGAGCCAGAACGAATACGGTTCTCTCAATACGGTTCTCTCATTCAGCCTAACTCGCGACTGTATGTACCGAAGAACACGCAGTGAACATTTATCAAATTCTGATCAAAGCAGGAGGAGAGGGATCGGAGTGAATTTTGAAATTTGAAAAAGTGTGCGGGACTTGAAACATGCTCACCTCTGCACTTGAGGTCCGGTCCGAACCATTGCGCCACATTCTTTCTGTTCAGTAGGCATTTCGAGGTGGACAGAGTGCCCTGACATTGAGTGAATGTCACTCTCTCTTTTCTCTTTTTTGGCAAGAGATCGGGCAAGATGAAGAGACGATAACATTGGCTCAACATATGCGTGTGCATTCGTGTTCAAAACGAACTTCGAGAACTCGGAAAGTTGTCTCGTCTCTTCACTTCGCCTTGTCTCTCGTCAGTCAGAGCAACGAGAGAGTGTTGCGAATTGAGAGAGACATCTCGCAGGGAAATAAGTCTTGTACTTCGAAAGTGAGTGAATATCGTCGACTTATTTCCTTGTTAGATCCTTCATAAAATTAAACTCACTTCGTGATTGTACTTGTTGTAGCCTGCCATGCACGAATAGTGCACCTGTAATCGATTTTTTCTTCGAAATACGGTAATGATCTCTCGATTTCAAGTGCTCTCTCACGGGTCAGTGTGGTCAGAATGGAGAGTGGAGTCGAGAGACGTTTGTCAACATTTCTAAGAATGTCACAGTATGGGAAGGATACTCTCTCACCGGTCCGAGTTGCTAGAGACTTTGTGAAATGAGGAGACAAAGTTGGCCATGTTTCAAAGTCTGTCACGATAGATACGTGAGCATCACGAGCCTCTCCTTATTTTGTGCGCACTCTTTTATCTGCCGGAAGAGAGCCGGGAATCTTCGGGAAAGGCAGCCGGGAAATGGTGGAACTACCGTACCTCGGAGTCCAAATCGTACTCGCCAGTGTACGATTGACCATCGTGAACGGCGTAAGCGATTTCCGGGGGAGCTCCGCATTTCACTGAATTGCATTGCACTCTGTTTTGTAATAGGCAAATCGACTGAAAATATACTATTCATTCCTTTCGTTATTATTTTTCTTCAAATGCATTTTTTCACAGATTGATTCTCGAACGAAGAATTCGAACCCAACACCATACTCTGTTATCATTGTGAAGACATTGCGAAGGGGGCTGGGCATCGCTTTTGAATGAGCACAGGTAAGCTAGAATAGTGAGAATGCGCAATGAAGAGATCGATTCTTCAGCCTAGCCTATCTAGTTATTTCCGAAAAGACCGATCTAATTTTTATATCTAATTTTTGTGGGAAATCAGCGAAAATCACAGGGGATTCCCAGGAATGGTTTCCCAGGGGCACTTTGATTGTTTCTCCTGCTAGAGACTCGTATCTATTGTTTGTTCCTATTTTGTTTCTGTTGATTTTTTTTCGATTATTTATTTAGCACACATTGTGGATTACTCTTTAGTATTGGTACGCGAACCCGAACTGTGAAAAAATAAAAGAACTACTCATTATATCTCATTTTTGTTTACAGATAAGACTAAGTGTAATAAGAAAGAAAGTAAATCGAGGAAGGCGAAAGATAATCTGACACTGCAGTCTGCACACGGGTAGGGCGCCGCTCCATTCCTTATTGCCCTGACAGCGACGTTGAGACGGACCCACGAGCACGTATCCTGTGAGACATTCACGCAATCATCCTGGCATTGCCAGATCAACCCCTGTTTTTTGTACCAGGAAAAATGTGCAAAATGCAATTATTGAATGTTTTTGTACTAGATACCAACAAAGCGCGTAACGTTGGTTGCATTGGCAGATCAACCCCTGTTATTGTGCCCGGAAAAAATGAGCAGAAACCCTGTCGAAGAAGTACCAAAATGTCTCACCCGCATCACAAGAGTACTCGGCATTCGCCCCGAAGTGTCCCTCTCCTCCCCAGTGCACGCGTCCGTTTGGAATGTCGAAGAGCGTCGGACAGGCGAGACCTGAACGATAATATAGACTAAGTCCTGACCGGGCACCTATTTATGGGAAAGTGGGGAGCTAAATCTAAAGCTAAGCGGCATAGTCTAATGCACGTTTGGAATGTCGAAGAGCGTCGGACACGCGAGACCTGAACGATTTTACTTTGAATACAGAGTATTTTGAGTCCCTGTTTGGGCATCGACTTTAGGGTGAGCCACTAGTGGGAGGGCCCTAAATCTAAGCCCAGTGCACGTTAGCAATGTCGACATTGTCAAACATCTTATCTATTCTTCGTATTGCAAGATTGCGAATATCCGTGAGTATAAACTGATGCAAATAACATCCGATTTTTTTGAGTATTGAATTTCCACTTATGCGTTTTCAATATCCATAATAACGTTGATTATCTTTCTCTATGAGCAACCCCTTCCAGACAACTAACTGCTTCCGTAATCTCCCTTCCCTCACTCTTCCCTGCGTCAATCTGAGTGAGACTCGCGCCTGAGTGAGACTCAATAGTCATTTATCAAGCAGGGGATGAAGATACGAAGGGGCAGGACAGATAAATCAAATGAGAGGAAGAGGAGAAGGAGGAGGGGAGAAAACGAATGATCACGAGAGACAATTTCCGGTCTTCTCTGACCTCTTCATTCATTGTGATACTCGAACTATGATTTTCTTTTCGTTTTTTCATCATTATTTCAAAATAACATCGTCGTGATGAATAATGATCATCATCATTTTCCCCTCTACATTCAAAGTGGTTGTTGCCTAGACCAAAGCAGGATATCCAGAGCGAAATATTCTCAGATGATCGAAAAAAAAAATTCAAAATCGCTCACCGGGATTGACGCAGCTCAGTCCGCACTCGCCGTCGCACAGGCATCTGAGCATGAAATGGAGGAATCAGGGGAATGTCGGGATGAAGAATTCGTCTCTTCATTTTAGACACACTATAGCCGATCTCTGCCTTATCGGTTAGCGCACCTTAGTCTATGTCTAAGGTAGTCTACGGTCCTTAGAGCACGAAAAATGCTCTGACGGTCTGACTGTCGTCTTCAATGAAGACTCGTCATCCTGACAGCCCATCAGGACAATGTCGGAATCAGAAAAAAAGCGACGAAAAATTTGACGCACTCCTCGTTTTACATGCTCTGTCACTGTGTCTGACCGGCGAGAGAGCATAGTAAATGAAGAGTGCGTGAAACTTTCGCACAGCCCTGGTCGGGATGAAGAATTCGTCTCTTCATTAGCGGATCACACTCTAGCCGATCACAGGATCAGAATGGCAATGGGAACGACGATGGGAGTTCTCATTGTCTGTCACAACTTCCTATACTCTCTACCTTATCTGGGCAACGAAAGATAAGGGAAAAGGATAATACTCGGCTGTCAGGAAGAAGGCGACTGTCAGGCTGTCAGAGGATTCATTTTTCGTACGGTTAGATAGAGCAAACGAAGGGATGAATTCTTCATCTTGACAGCACTGATCGGTAAAGGTAAAGGTTTTCGAATTTAAACGTACGTTGCATGTTGTAGTGGAGTCGTCAAAAGATTAGCTATGTTTTGTATTTTTCATAATTTGCCTCATCAGAAACTCAAAATAATCATACCCTCCTGCAGTCATCATCAATCTCAAATCAATGAGCCTTACCGCTAATGTTGAATAAATAAAATAATGTTTTAGCTCTTCAGTTTCGAGTTCTCACTTCTTATGCCTCCTGCAGTCATCATCGATTGCACACGTCTTCTTGCAGTATTTCGGTCGAAGAGCAGAGGATGAAGCACCGGGGCATTGATTTCCTGCGATTGGGGGATTTTGGAATTAAATCAAAGTTAAAACCACAGACTACTCACGAATAGATTCACACTAGAAAATACCAATCTCACGAGAGACTCCGAGATCAAAATGAATTTCGTATTTTTCATTCAAGAGAGGCTTCACTGATATTCTGCGACACATACTCGAATTGAAATTTATTTATTTCAATTTGATTACAAAATATATAATTGCAAAAAGAAAATATGAAATTGCAAAGGTCTAATTAAAATCGAAGACTCACCCTCACTCCGATCCACGAACAACAGTAGTATAAGTGGAACGATCATAGTGTCTGAAGAGACGCTATTAGAATATAATTACTGGTAAATCGATTTCACTGGATTTTTACTCTAAAAAATAAAGTACAATTTAGAGCAAACGCTTTTGCTCTAAATCCCAAATTACTTTTTCTCTGTCATGTTCATCGCATGATATCGGGATAAAAAGAATCCTACCCGAAAATACATCATGTTATTTGAATGAATCAAACGCAGTAATTAGCCAATTCGTCAGCTTACTTTTAGGAGACTTTTAAGTGGAGCTAGGGCTGCTATCGAGACTGCGGCAAACCGGCATTCATGACAAGTGGAGTGGAACCTGAAGGAGAGGATGAATGGGAGGAGAAGGAGGGAGGGAGGAAGGCATCTGACTCTCTCAATTTCCCATCGTCTCTCGCTTCTCTCACTGGCGAGAGATGAGGCGTAAAGAAGAGAGTCAGATGGAGGGAGGGAGAGGCGGCAGGAGGAGAAGGAAGAGGAAGAAGGTGGTAGCAAGACAATGGAAGACATGGAAGACATCACACCAAGAACATGCCGCAATCGGGGCGGAATTAGGCATTCTGCGGAGAATTGGAACAAAACTTCGCAGAAAGTACTGGAGTAATCCCGCCCACTCCATTGAAGGCCCTAGGATGACAACATTATGATGATAACGTATGAGAATCGAAATAGTAGTTCTGTATGTGCGAAATACTGGTAAAATTAATGAAACTCATAGTGAAGAGTACCATACTGAAGAATGCGTTTTCACAAGCTTTTTTTATCGGAAGACATGGAGATGGAAAACGAAGCGAAGAGATTCATGACAAAAGTCCAGAGTTGTGGAATTGCCCCGCCCCCTCCATTGATCCCCCTGTCGGAAAAAAACAGGGATCACTGGTGGTTTGGGACGTCAGTCGTCTGGAAATAGCGATTGAGTAGGTGCTCGTGTTTGGTTTGTGCAGCAAAAATGTGTTGATTCAACCTGAAACGCGATACGCGCGCGAAATAGGGATGGCAAGAGGTGAAGAATACGTCTCTTCATTCATCGCGTTATCTCGACATTCTGGTCGATGAGAGTGTACGGATTCATCATGGCGCCCTAGTCTCGACAATAGGTGATCGAGCAAGGGAAAAAAAGGTGAGGAGGAGGAATCTTTTCCGGAGCAGAATTCGTAGGTTGGTGCACTTTGAGTCGATCTTGTGCAAGAGAAACAAACGGCGTTATGGATTTCCCAATGCTGAAGTTCATCCTACGCACTCTACTGAACATACTCATTGAGGTTTTCACTGTTTAGAAGTGCAAAAATGTAGAAGTTCCTCCGTTTTTCTCTTGACTGAGTCTTTCGAAGAGCAAGAGTGAGGATTGAGACGGGTCATTCTTCGGAAAACAGGGGATTACTGGGGTAAGAATCCGGATTCGCTCACTTTCCGTTATGGAGACACTCTGAAGAGGCGAATTCGAACAAGCGGTGCTCTTGCTCTTCCTATTCAGTATTTTTTTCTAGTCTCTAATTTAGCTTTGAACCGCTTAGAGATAAGTAAACACGTACAGAATTTTCTCCCGTTTCGCCTATTCACTGAATGAACATTGACTGCTTCGAAGAGCAAGAGTGAGGATTGAGACTGGGTCATTCTTCGGAAAACGAGGGATTACTGGGGTAAGACCTCGGAATGGGAGTGGCGGGATTCCCTTCCTTTCAGTTATGGAGAAACTGAGTCGAATTCGTACTGAAGGTCAAGAAAATAAATCACTATAAACAAAAATATGACCGACTCAAAGTTACTTCATCAGATATGGATACACAGTACTGAAGATCAAATAATTCAGACTTGAACACAGAGAACTTGTTTTATTAGACTGAATTGACATAGATTTCTAACGAGAACTAATGCATTTAGAAACTCAGAATTGGTCCAGAGTGCCCGAAATTTGCACTAGAAAGTGGGGGCATGTTCGGGGGAAAGCATCCCGGATTCAAATTGAATTATCGAGTTTGGAAAGACGGCTAGGGCACGCGAAGAAATGAGCAAGAAGTGCAAATTAGATTAGAAATGAGCGTCAGAAGGAGGAATTACGACGTTTGATTGTGATGTAGAGACTGGACTACATGACCAAGAAACAGAGAGCACCGGCAAAAAACCAGGGAATCGAGTGAGAGACAAATGCGTACTCCGGAGTTACATCTGCTCTTCAAGTTAGGAGAGATGTCAAAAGAGAAACAACTATCAATTAACTATGTTTCATCATCCCAAAAAATAGCCCAGTTCAAAACACAAAACTCTCTACACGGAATGACGATTACAATAATCTTACAGTTTGATATCTTTATCATCGTTGGCTGCATCATTATACAAAAGTTACTCAAACTGTCAACAAAGAAAATGAGAAAGGAGTGAATGTTGTTGAAGAAAGAATGTTGTAAAATAGGGCTGTCAGGGTGAAGAATTCGTCTCCTTTTTCCGCGTACTCTCTCCCCGGTCAGAGTGACGAGAGTGTACGCGAAATGATGAAACGAATTCTTCACTCTGACAGCCCTATTGAAGAAGGGCCAGACGAGGAACATATCTGGGCTGAGAAAAGCATGAGGGATTGGAGATTGGATAAATTGAGTTAGATGGACGACTGGAGATGGGGAAATCTGAGATCTTAGGGCCAGAATGAACGAGTCCATTCGGGAGTATCTCTTGAAAATCCTCGATTCAATTCAATTTTTAATTACCAGGGAAAGACGTTTGCATATTTTAGCGTAGAACAGAAGCATAGAAGAGAGAGAAATACAGCAAGAGAGAATGAGAAGTAAACGAGATAGATGGGAGAACTGTTCACTTGCTTCGAATGCCGTATCTACCGCAGCGCATTTGCGATTAGGGAATGGGAGGAGGGGGGGGGGATCTGGCTCTCTCAAATTCCCATGATCTCTCGCTTTTCTGATCGACCATGAGATTCTAAAATAGAGACAACATCACACTTTTATACCATTGGAATACCTAACTTTTAAAAAATTGAATATTTTGCTTATTCTAAAAATGTCGATTCTCCTAAATTTCGTTTTTACGGATGAAAGAAGACGTTTTTGTGGATGGAAACCGGCCAAAAACCAAAAAAAAATGAAAAGGCATAACCAACTCAAAAAAAAGTTGTTCTGTGCCCATTTATTGATTGTCGGGGTGGGGGGGGGGGTATAAAAGTCTTTCATTTTTTCTTTTAGGAATGCTTACGAGAGATCTGTTCAGTAATCATCACAGGTGAGAGAAGGGGAGAAGTAATTAGCAACTGTTTTTCCGGGTGCCACACTTTAACGCTAGCAAAGTATCGCTCTCCATAATATTAACGCGTCGATACGCCCGCAATACTGGTCTTCTAACTTCGATGTGAAGTGCACTGGATAGATTACCAAACCGTAGGTTTTTGTGAAAACCATGGGCTTTGATTGGAAAGAACTGAAGACGATGGATTCGTAGGTCGTATTTATGGGCACTGCTCTGTTTTTGGCCTAACCATGTCTCGCAGAATATTGCCTCTACCATCTCTTTCCCAACCCCCTTCAATTCGGAGCGGTTTTTACCTGGGCCATAAACTGAGATGTTATTGTGCACAGAAACGTATCTTGATACTTCCAAACAATGATCATAGGATGCGATGGAATAACAATGATCAGTATCGGATAACTAGTTTATCAGGTAATTTCTTATATACGGAAATATTGACAACAAAAAACGAAACGATATTCCAGGTTACAGCAAAAGTTAGTGTTTGTATAATAACCGACTGAAGTTTAACAAGCTCGGAATCATACAAACATTCACTAACAGGTGGATTTTCCATCTGGAAAAAAACACAATGTTTCAATGAACATGGAATGGAACAAGTTTCAATGAGCGGCTTCGATGAGTGTAAGACGTTTTTTATTAGTAATGCTGACCGCTCTTTTGACTGGAAGCTTGTACATTCCTGATCCAGTATCTCCAGAGCCTCGACCCGTCTCAGTCACTCCAGTGTTAGACGCTGTGGTCTGAGCCGTCATCTGTGACGATTCGGAGTTGAAGCCCGAAGAAGATTAAAAAATATACATTAAAAACAAGGACAAATCTACTAATTCTTTGCAATCCGAGAGTGTTTACAAATTGTAGGTTTTAGTCGTTGCACATAACCTCGACAATTTGAAATATTTTAGTAATGAATGCAGTTTTGGACGAACTTATAGTCTTATAAAGCAAATGAAAACAACATAACAGATCCTCAAACGGGACAGAGCAACTACCGTTTTAATAGCAGGTCTCAATTCATTCGATTATCCCTCTCCGTGAACTTTCTTCTTTGGCCGATCTTTCTTCTCTACAGCTCGTAGTTCCATTTCATGGACAATCTTAGCCAGTTTGCGACTGAGTTCCTGAAAAGGAAAATGGAAACATAATTCATCAAATTAATAAAAAAAATATACCAAGGGACGCAAACAGTACAGTCGCCCTTTTATTTGAAACTATAACAATGAAAAAGATAACTCTTAAAATAAGAGAACTAATCGACAAACCAATAAAGATTTAAAATTGAGCTTGATTATCATGGAATAACGCTCGACAGGAGGACAGATGGTAGTAAGTGGGCGCATAGGCGAATAATTCTAATAAACGAGTGACAAAAAAACAAACAAAAAATCGTTAAACACGGCGACAAGAAGCGCAACTTCCCCCCGAAAGCTACGCGCTCAGAATAACAACAAGTCTGTTTCGAAACGGACGCGTTTTCCCATTTCAAGCGATATGCACTACCCGCAGTGTTCGCTAAGCTATATTCTGGAACGGGCGCCCTTAAATTGACAAAACATCAGGTGATATCAGTAATTATTAAAAAAATAAAAATAAAATCAATAATTACGTCAATTTCGAGTGCACATTGTGGTGCGATTACGGTATTTTCGACGACTTATACTCGAACTGCAAAGCCAACTCATCATTCTCAACGCTGACGTCGTGGCAGCTCGCGATGACGTCCGCTTTGTCTCGAAACCAGCTTATCCGCGCGCTTTTGCGGTTATTTCTGCGTTCCTTTGTCATCCAGCTTCAGTTTCCCTACTGTTTGGTCATTCATTCATTGCTGCAGCAGCTGTCTAATGCGCTCCTTTCTCCACTAGAATCCTCCTGATCCTTCGCTATTTTGAACACCCACTGTCGATTGATCCGGTGTTTCCCATTGCCTTCCATTTATCATTTTGCCCATGCTACCCGTATCGTACTTCGGAGTTCCTTCTAACATGCCTTGCTTTTCCAGGCGACATCTTCCATTTCATATTGGCCCTCCATTCAGATTGTTCGGCGGTCCTCGTCGTCGGCCGCTGCTCGTTTAAAAGATAAGTTTTAGGGCTCATTTCTTATAAATATTTGTCGTTATTAACGCTATTTTCCCCTAAACTCCGCGAAAATTCTGTCAAGTGCAGCCCCGTTGTGTGCGCTTGCTTTGGCTTGCAAAGGGTGTCGCAAGCCCGTGTGAAACAACGGCGTCCTACGCGCCATTGCGCTGGCCCCAATGAGTGCGCAGGGACTAGCGTGAGTTGGTTAGGGTATTGGTCTGGCTCTTTTCCTTTACCCTGATCTCTAACAGGTAAGAGATCATGGTAAAACGATAGAGTCTGTCGATAATTACACTACTGAAACCATAGGCAAAAGGATTGTGGATGAAGGGATACTTTAGGCAATTCGGGGGCTTTGTTATTATGAGGTAATGACGTTGCTTCTCGATTGGTTTTTGCAGCTTCGCTGACTTCCTCCTGCCCACCACGAGCACCACACTGCCGTCGAGGAAGGAAGAAAGGTCGAGGCATATCGAAGGCGATTGACCATCATCCACTGCGCGTCTGTCAGGTTTACATAGTACAAGTCGGCTGAAATCAACCGGGAATGATCCAGACGCATTACTTTATTTTCTGTTCGAATTGAAGAAAATAGAGAGCAGGAGAGGAACTGGCCATTCCTCTTCTACTCTTCTATTTTTTTGTTTTACTACATGTTTTGTGTCAAACTATTTATCCTAAAGATCTCTCCCGGTTGATGGTGCTTTTGTTTTACCCTTAAATTTATGTAATTGTGTGATGATTGATGTTAATACTCTACTTTCAGGCTCTACTTTACGACGAAGTGCGGTGGCGGCCACTCGTCTCTTCATTTTTTAACGCGCTTTTTAACTGACTTGCGGCGCGCTGCATTGGGGACGGGGATGGGTCGGGGTTTGATTGCGTACCAACATGCCCAATCAACCCATTCCAGCTTGTCGCCGTCCCTCTCGTGTGCTCGTCGGAAGCTGCAGCTGGAGACAGGAGACTTCAGGGTCGTCGAAGGAGGAGGAGGTAAGGAGAAAGGTGGGTTTATTTTTTGTTTTTTTTTGACAACAACAGATTGTTGTTGTTTTTGTTTTTTTTTGTTTGTATTGTGTTCGTCGTTTTTGTTTTGTTTTTCGTCGTTTTCAGCGACTTCAGAGGCAGCGGCGACGGAGGAAGAAGAGGGGAGGGTTGTACTGGGGAGTAGGGGAGTAGGGGGTGTGCAGTGGGGGCGGGGTTCACTGTCGGAGGGACGTCTATGGATGCTGTATCGAAGAAGAAATCCGAGTAAGTTCTCTATTTTTCGGCTCTCAACGTCGGACGCTGCGACATCAAGAAACAAGGTCGACGGAACTGCGGCATCAAGAAGGAAGTTTGACGGAGCTGCTCGTCTAGGACGTTGTCACGAGCGGGAGGGACGAGTGAGGCGGCCCGGAATGCAGCTCCAGCAGCGTCAAGAAACAAGTAGGACGGCAGCAGGGACATCGACGATGAGGACGTCGGAGGCTCCGGTGACGGAGGGAGGGGGAGTTTTAATTTCAGCGTTTAGAGTTGATCGTCGAGGACGACGTCTCGGTCTGGACGAGCAAGACGAGTCGGAGGGACGAGCGGCGAGCTGCAGCAGCAGGTAGTGTAAATAGGAGTTAGTGTTAGGCTCCTAGTTCAAACACTGATGTATGCTAATGAGCAGGGGGGGGGGGATAGATACTACTATATGCTAATGAGTTTTGATGTATGGCACAGATTATTGAATCTCCCATTACTCACTTACTTGGCTCACATGGGCACTGGTTAAAAGGGTCGGTGATTCATTAGGTACAATTGCTCATTGGCTCAATGAGGCTTGATTGAGTCATTTTTTTGAAATTTCACTTTCTCTTGGGTACTCCCTTCCCGTTATGCACCGTGTTCGAGCTCTCGCGGTCTTTGCTTCGCTATTTGCTATATTGAATGCAAATAGCATGCATAGGCTGAGGGAGCGTAGCGGCGCTAAACGGGCCCACTGGTTAAGTTGGTTCTTTGATTCAGTAGGAACTAGGCCCTCGGATTCAGTTGGGTTATTGATTCATTGACTGATTAGGTTCTGTGTGGGCAAGTTTCCTATGGGAACCAGCTAATGGCTCTTTGCGACATTTGATAAATTTAGGTGATACTGTCAAAAAAGGGAGGGGGCAACGAATTCCAAATAGTTATGGTTCGAAGTGGCATGGTGGAATGAATGGTAGTGCGGTTAGAAGGGTATTCTAATTACGGAGAGGGCGAAAGGATTGTGAATGGTAGAGGAGAGGTCGAGAAGCCTTCGCATGTGTTTAATCGAATGAACACCACAAGATGAAAATCCGGAAATTAGGAGCCGCAGGGAGGAAAGAGCGGAAATGAGAAACGGTATCTCCGTACTGCATTGTCATTCCATCTCTCCCGTTCCCCCTCTTTCTCACCATCAACCAAGTGTGGTTGAGTCACCTCCTCCGCCTGAATATAATAGTGTCGTTAGTTCAATCTATCAATGTATCAACTCATCTCTCGTTCGACTATTGTACTTATTGCCGAATCCCCCTTGTCCCCTTTCCCTCCCCATGGACAATTTCCTTCTGACGAAATCGCTTCATCATCTGACCCTACCGTAATCCTATGATTCTCACCGGGATAGCAGTGTTCCAATCGGCCGTAGCTAACGCTTCTGCTCTCTTATTGGAGTAGTCAAAATAGGAATTGTCCATCTCTCGACTGATCTCACCTATTTTATTTTACTGATTATCTCTTCGAAAAAAAAAAGAGTTTCATTCTACTGGCAATTGGATAGTACCCCTCTCTTGGAAGCATGTCGTCTGTTGTAAAACGATCCAAACCCCACTTGATGAGGCCACCAAATTGGACGTGGTCTCTTGAAACAAAACTTGGCAGGATAGCTTTCTAGTTCCATGCAGTCCACAACACCCCGTCTTCGATTCATAGACGGCTTGATTATCTGAAGTGGTTACGGTAGATCGAGTGCATAAGAAAGAACGTAAGAGTATTGATCATTAGTTTTCTGTATTCTATCGATCAAAAAAGCAGAGATAGATACGGTAAAAAGATGTAAGCAGATTGAGTGAATAAATAACTTCAGCAGTCGGTATAAAAAAGGTGAAGATGCATGTAATATGATCCTCGATCTCTTCATTCCACTCACACTTTCTCGTCACTCTGACCGATGAGAGAGTACGGGAAATGAAGAGAAGGATTCTTCATTCTGACAGCCCTTGTTGTAATTTGGCTCATCTTTTGTAATCTCATTCTTCTGCTACCCCCTTCACTAAACCTCAAACAACAATCCGTATCCTTTCAGTGTTTTAGAAAAAATCGGACGAGATGAGAGTACTTCCAAAGCACTATCCAATTATATCTTCGGAGCCAAACGAAAGGAAAAAGGGAATGTGAAGGGGAAAATGAAGCCGGAAAATTTTTTTGGAAGATAACCATCAATTACACCTTCCTTTCCGTGTGGAGTTCTTATTTTCCAACATACAAATTTTCTGATAGACTTGCATTTTTCCATAACAAGTTCTTCCAGCTGTGCAAAAAGGGCTGTCCGATAGTGATGTGTCCAATAGGGGCTCTTCATTTATCGTATTCTTTCGCTACAGAGTCATTCTGACAACCCTAGTCATGCAAAGCCGCTCCTAGTCTTCATAATGTTCATCTAACCAGTGCCTTGAGTGCGTGTGGAGTTTGAAGAATTCGAACGGCGCGTTCGAAAGAGCTGAGGGACAAACAAGGTTGGACGGCACAATTCTGGAATGTAGTACTATTAATGTCAGAATATAATCTGCAAAATAAATCTGAAAGGGAACCGAAAAAGAGAAATTACAGTTACTTTTTTCGCACCTGATAGAATCCAAAGTTTGCATAAATAGTGCATAAATAATTATTACAAAAAAATTGATCCGATGTCGGGAATCGAACCCGGACCTTGCGGGCGAGAGCCGCAAAATTATAACGACTAGACTACATCGGATAGATGGAAGCGATTTGTTCGTTTTCATGCAAGTACTTGGAGATTCTACAGATGCACGTTCATAACGTTCTTTATTGATGTGTTTTAGTTAGTTCTTCTTATTTAATTACATTTGATCTACCGCATTTTGACCATTTCACGATTACTAAGTTGAGGAACTCGTTTCTTCTATTTAATTCCCATTTAAAAAGTGAAAGGATACCATGAATGAAGAGGCAGATTCAAGATCCCTACAGACCTAATCACGATCAAATGCAAAAGGCAAAAGGGAAAAGAGATTGGCAATGCATCTCGCGAGAGATTTATCTGCTGACGAGAAGGCATTTATTACACACTAGGTCTCACAGGATGAAGAATCGTCTCTTCATTCTCAGTATTCTTTCGCCAGTCAGAGAGACGAGAGATGCGAAATGAAGAGATCGATAATTCAATCTGACAGCTTTTTTTCGACAATCGTAAATGAGAACGAGAAAGGAGAAATTTATAAACGTGTCGCTTTTTGGAGCCATACTTCAATAGAAATCCAAAAAACAAACTTGCTTCACATTGAAGACATAAATAAAGAATACAAAAAATGAAAATTGTTATTTTAATTCTATAAATAAGTAGCAGTAGAACAATTGAGATGAAGATCAGCAATAATCACTTCTTCTAGCTGTTTCTTCTCATTTTCTTCTTTCAAGTCTTCTATTCGATGCAGAATATTCATCGCTAAGTTGCGTGAAGTTTGCTGAATTTTTGCAGAAAATGGGCGGAGCTTGCTGTACCTAAATAACAGTATGGCCTAAACCCTCGCATCAATAACCAAATTAATCGAATACTCAAAATTCAAAGAGAAAACAATGAAACACACAATAATGCAATAATAACAATACTTAATATTTTTTTTAAATTGTGGAGTCTTGATTATTTTAATTAGAGATAAATAAAAGTATAAAGCTTACGTCACACCACCTCTCTCTCTCTCTCTTCTTAATTCTCACGAAGTCTTCGACTGCCAGGTAATTTGACACCGTAATCATCTATTTTCGATAGTGTCACTCCATCTGCAAATGTTCCAATATCAACCAATTCAATTAGTCTCCTTTGTTCTCCTCCTTCTTGGGGGGTATAAAAACCCCCTCCACTCCTTCTCCCCTCATTCTCTAGTCTTTGACGCGCGCGCGATGGCCAGAAGATTCTGGAAGTAAGTTTATCCCCACCCCCAATACCCCTACAGTATCCTAGTCTCCTCAATCGATAGCCCCTACAGTATCCTAGTCTCCTCAATCGATACCCCCCCCACAGTATTCTAGTCTCCTCAATCGATGCCCCCCTACAGTATTCTAGTCTCCTCAATCGATACCCCTACAGTATTCTAGTCTCCTCAATCAATACTCCTACAGTATCCTACCGTACTCTTAACCATTGCAGAAACGGGTTTGGCTTCGGTGACGAGCCAATGCCTTCGCCAGAGGTACGGTAACAAGGATCCGAATCTATCGTATCCAAGAGTTCGAACAACGGTTCATCAACTCTTCATTTCTCTCTGTCTGTTTGACCAGCGTCGACCGAGAGCGTGGAATGAAGAGACCTGAAATGAAATGAATATTGAACATATCGTACTTCGAGCTCTTCGTGATCGATTCTCTTATCGTATTCTAGTGTGTTCATACTGTAATTTAGCCGTTCTGGCTGCCCTACAAGGAAGAAGAGGAGGAGGAGGAGTCAAGAAGAGAGGCGGAGGCTCGAGCGGAGATGAAGAATTGGTGAGAAATTCCTGTCACCTGCAATGTTCAATCGATAATGGGGGAATAGGGGGGAATGTAGGGTACTGTATCAGTAAACAAATATTGATTTCGGCTGCCCAAGGAATCGTAGGGAGATGGCTACTAGGGGATTTCCCTTCCCTAATCAATGCATCATTTATTCCGCATTTCCTACAGTGCTCTACCGTATAAGGGGGATCATCAATAGCCTAGCAATTATACACTACTCTGATTTCAGGGAAGGCCTGCCTCGTTCTACGCGCTCCTCACTGATGACGAGAAGAGGGAGGTGCAGCTGAAGGAGAAGGAGAAGAGGAGAGAGAAGAAGGAGAGGGAGGAGCAGGAGGCAAGGGAGAAGTGGGAGAAGGAGGAGGCAAGGGCACGTTACGAGTCCGGCGAGTGGTGAGATATCCAGGCTCCTGCAAAAAGCCGGCTTTCAATATTCCTCTGGTATTGAGTTCCTACTAGGCCACCTAGTGAATTTCCTACTAGGCTCCTAGCTAGCAAACTAGTAGGAGCCGGACTAGGTGGCCTAGTAGGAAGACATGGGACACTAGGTCACCTAGTAGGAAGTGAACTAGGTCACCTAGTAGGAAATGAACTAGGTCACCTAGTAGGAAATACCCGAGGGGAGATGGGGATACTGATTACTGTAAGAAAAATCGTCTCTCGTATTTTCACTAGGAATGCGGATTACTGTAAGAAAAATCGTCTCTCGTCTCTTCTATTGCACGCTGTACATTGGATCAATTATATTTGATTTTATTTCCTTCAACGACATTAATCAACATGAGAATCAACTTAACTCAACAAGAGAACCAACGCGACTCAACATGTAAACTAAATTAATACGAACAGTAATGAAAACAAATTGTTATCAAGAAACAATCTAAAATTAAAAGTGCAATCTAACATTAAATTAACATTAAATCTAACATTAAATTAAAAGTGCACAAATATCCCATGACTTCTTCGGCAAAGCCCATATCCAGCATTCGGTCAGCCTCGTCCAGAACGAGGTACTGCGTCTGTTTCAGGGGACGACAATAATGACGCCCTAGAATATCGGTTATTTACTCAAATTATACCTATAGGAATTACCTTAGTGGGCGCCAGAATACGCGCTTGTGGCTTGCACGGGACGTCAGTGATGAGCGATGGATCGGTGTACTACAATTAGTTAAACATAAAAATATAACAAAAAATCACGAACCCACAGAAGGCTATTCATGATGGGGAGAAGGAAGGTCGCAGTCTTTCCCGATCCCGTTTGAGAGCAGGCCATGAGGTCCTTTCCGTTTTGGATGCTCTTCATTGCATATTTCTGGATGGGCGTGGGCTTCGTGTATCCCGCGTTGGCAACGTTTTCGGGCAGTCGCTAGACAAACTCGAGATCATCGAAGCTCCTGAACAAAATAAAATAAAAAGCAACACGAAAAATATATAATAAATTAACGGTAAGTGGCGGAAAATCAATAAATCAAAATGTCGAAATAGTGTGTGCACTTCGCGCGCCAACGTTCTTTGCGCAGAACAAGCGCTAGGTGACCTAGTAGGAGCCTGCACCCTTGCCCGAGAGGGGTGCTAGGTGGCCTAGTAGGAAGTGAACTAGGTCACCTAGTAGGAAGTGAACTAGGTCACCTAGTAGGAAGGTATAACCACTAGGTGGCCTACTAGGAATGGGACCAGACGGCTTTTTGACTAGGTGACCTAGTAGGAAATGAACTAGGTCACCTAGTAGGACGAAATAGCCTCAAATTTGGACTAGGTGACCTAGTAGGAAACGCACGAAAATGGTCATTCACTAGGTGGCCTAGTAGGAACTCAATACCAGAGGATCGGGAGTACGGTATTCTAGAAGGTACGGTGATGACATTGTGTATCGATGTCACCACGTGGATCTCGTGCCCGCTAAACGTTATCAAATAGAGGGTGAAGATATCGATATCCCTAGTCATCCTAATGTAGGTAAGGTATTCGGTCATGATGAGAATGAAGAAAGACATCACCTGGGGATACGGTAGCAATGTAGGGTACTGTATCAGCAAAATACTATTGATTCTTTCAGGCTCACTGGATTCGGAACGCACGGCCTCTCTTCTCCGGCTTCGGCCCCCGCTCCCACTCCTCCCTCCGCCTCCTTTAAAGGGTTAGTTAAGAAAGGAATCGAATGGGAATCGATACTAGGGCTGTCAGGAGGACGAATCTACTTTCATCATTCTGACAGCCCCAATCGATATCGTTGTGTGAATCAAACCTACAGTATCCGTTGGCTACCGTACCGGATCAATAGACGACATTGCAGCTTCGGATCCGGAGGCGGTATGATCGCCTCAGTATGGCAAGACGAGACGGATCGCGCTCGTGGTCGCTGTTACCCCTGAAGATCGCACACAAAGTGTATATCGATAAATAACATGTAAATGGGAAATAAGTGTTCACAATCTATTGTATGATAAGGTATTCTCTGCACTCTTCTTCGACTCATCTTCTTGACTGCTTCTCAGCAACTTTAAACTAAAAAAAGAATGTTACACAATGGACAGAGTAGTCTCTTCATTTCGCACAGTCTCTCACCACTCTGACCGATGAGAGAGCACGTGAAACGAAGAGACGAAGCAGAGAAATACCTCTTTATTCGACGCCAACCGCAACCGAGAGAGTGAAATGAGTAGAATGAAGAGTAATTGAAATGAGAGACAATTGGATTATTGAAAGAATAAAGAGTGATTTAAATGAGAAATAATTAGATTATGGATAGAATGAAGAGTTATTAAAAAGAAAATTTATTATTAGATTATGGAGATGATTCAATTATGCAGACAGATAAATTTTAATGGGCGATTATTGTTATCTTTCTTTCCTCATCTTCCTCTATTCTCGACTCCTCCCTTCTGACATGATCGATATGTGTCGGATCGGAAGGTTAACCGAAAAAGGGAGTGAAATTTGATTCGATCCGATTGCAATTCGATGCAACTTATCTTCTTCGCTCTTCTTCAATTGACTCATCTTCTTGTTTGCTTATCCTTCATGTATCTAATCGTTCGATTTCATTTTGAAAGAAGAGACTTCTTTTGTGTCTCCTGTCTCCGATTGTGCTGAAGAAAAGTCAAACTTGATTTAGCATTCTCCTACGACTCCTACGACGACTGCAACAATTTGGCGATGAAACACAGTCTAATGACAAGGAAAAGAGGAGAAGAAAGAAGAAAGAGCTGCATAATTTAATCAATTTTCAATACAATTATTCTTCATTCTCTCCATAATCTAATCATTTTTCTTCTCAATCATTCTTCATTCTTCTCATTTCACTCTCTCTTGAATGGTTGGCGTCGACTGAAGAGGTGTGTTTACTGTTTTGTCTCTTCATTTCACGTACTTTTTCATCGCTCAGCGTTGCTAAAATCTGTGGAAATAAATAGAGCGTCACTTCCCTTTCCTCATTTCCCATTGCTCTCGGTTGATTTTAGCACCATAAGGCTCGTGTGAATACGCTATTCAAAAAAATATGTCTAACTCAGTATTTTTATATAGATGGCTAGTTCGTATATTTTAGTTAATATAAATCAATTAATAAACATAAAAAATGTGATGAATATGAGAACTGAGAAGATTATATTCTTAAGTGTCTGACACAACACAAAACATGCACCCTACCGAACTCGAACCGCATTGCGTGAAACTGGCGCGTCAAAGCGGTTTTTGAATTTGTTTTGAATGGTTACATTAGCAAAACTAGGCCGTTCGCGTTGTTTTATGAGCTTTTACTGTTTCTATTATAACAAGCGTAACTTGATTGACCATTTGAGGGTTGTTCCCATGCTAAGGCCAAGTACTGTTTCTGCCATCCTTCGATTTCTCTCTGGTGGTCGTCCGACATCTCTCCCCGAGCGCCTTCACTTGCGACTGGTCGTCTCCGAATCTTGCTCGCTGTGCGCAAGATTCGCGACCAGCCTCGAGCTGTATGCGAAAACGGTCAGTTTGAACCAAGATTAAACAAATGTAATGTGAAACTCTCTTTTGACTGCTTTGACCACTGAAATTTCTTGCTCCAACGTTCGTTCGAAAGCACAAATGTCCACAATGTTTGCCGATAGTTGTAACCTTTTCGTCTTATTGCGGCGTTTTGTTTTTAACTTATTATGTCAAACATACCATTCCATGCTACTCGACTTCTCATTCATTCTTTCAATCGTTCAGACTGCGGATACTCGTCCAATCTCCTTCCGCACCGTGAACATCAAGGATCTTTCCGAGGAGATCAGAGAGGTATTTTTAAACAATATTCGACTCAAAACTGTTTGAATTACATGAAACATGTCTTGAAATTTTCCGGGAAAAGCTGAAAATGAGTCCAATTCAACTGATAATGGCTCTACATTTGTGTGTTTAGAAGCACCAATACGATATTCCTGTTCTCTTGGACGACGAGGGCAATCTGATAGTGAAGCATCGCTTCTCTCGATCGGCCTTCAAGGAACGAATCGAGGAATTGGCAAGGAAGTGATATGGAGATCAAAAGGTAATTATAAAGTAATGGTTTGTGAATTCAAAATTATGTGAGAGTGCTTTCTTTTCCCGGTCCACTATTAATAAGTAGAGCTCTAGGCGCATCCCTGTTGCTATGCCAACGTTTCCTTCTAGTTCACCTCTACATTTTGTCGTGTCTTTCCGACTAAATCGCTTCGGGTATTAGGCATCTGTTTTGTTGAATAATAACAATAATAGCAATAACAATAACAAACATCAGGGTGGTCGTGGTGCACGGTGGCGTCACCTTCCGCGACAGCAAGACGGCCGTCGACGCGTGTAAGAGGGCGCTCAAGGGCAGTGAGGGGGCCGTGGACGCCGTCGAGGTTCGTCTGACTCTCTCACTTTCCCCTGATCTCTCGCTTCTCTAACCGACGAGAGAGAAGGCAATGTGAAGAGACGAGACCATGACTCACCAGTGCCAGTGATCGAAAAGCCGTGTCAAATGCGCAATTTGGCCAGAAGAATGCAAAAACTAGCTTTTGACATGCTTTTCGACCACTGGACAATTTCCCAACATATTTTCCCGTTTTCTTCCACACTGGTAATACATTTCGAGCCCAAGGTCCTAATATCTTGTGCGTTGAGAATCTGGAGATATCTGGATGTTTCAACGCGGGCGGCGGCAGTTCACTCACTCGGGAAGGAACGGTCGAGATGGAGGCTGCGGTGTGCAGTGTGGATGCGACCGGAGAGGTTGATTGTTTGTATTTTTATTTTTGCTTAATATTATTATTATTATTTTAAATCTAAAAAAAATAGAATTCAGTGTGCATTTCTGCTTGTCTTTTTATTTACAATAGGGGCTCTGAAGGCCTTCACTGATGCGTAACACTGGTTTCTGGCCTTTAGATATACGTAAAAGTGGTTTCAGAGTGTCGTAAAGTCGAGTTTTAAACAATTTTATTTATTGAAAGATATATATTTAATGTTAGATGGGATTCGGGGCGGTCGGTGCGTGCTCGCTGCTCGAGTCGCCCGTGCGAGTGGCGCAAGCACTGGCGGATAGCAGGAGAGAGCAGGACTGCGAGTACGGTAGTTATTGATTATTGATTATGAATGAAGTAGAGCAAACACGTTGCTCAAGGCTCCTGTTTTGTACAGAAAGATTCACTGATCGACCAGTGCCGTATTTGCGCGAAATCAGGGTGAAATTAATTAGTCGCAGTAAGATTTGGCTTTGTCTAGCGCGTCTCAGTGTCTTCTTATGTATAAATGGGGACTCTGAAGGAGGACAGATACACTTCACTGATACGTAACACCGGTTTCTGAACGGCTTAAATTGATTACATATATGTTTGTTTTCAGTGGCCTCATCGACCCGATGGTGCTGGTGGGAGCGGGAGCTGAGCAATGGGCAAAGGACAATGGTAGCTAATTAATAGATTAATTGATTCACTTGCTAGCTCAGCCTAATTACAAGCCAATTGAAACAGCAAACTCGCGTGAAATTTTTTTGCTCGTTTCTCTGAATTCCCAAGTGTTCTTCTATTTCCGACTAATTAATTAATTAATTAATTAAATTTATTTGAAAATAGTAAATGTTGAGGTATGTGTGTCCTCGATTCGCCGTCCATCTCAGTCGAATCGAAGAAGGAGTGGGAACGAGTGATGAACGTCGTCGAGGGTGAGAAGAGGGTTCAGCCAATAATTTTAAATCTAAAAGGTGAAATCAGTGTAGCGCTTCTTTTTGTCTTTTTTTTTGTTTATATTTTTAAATGGGAGCTCTGAAGGCCCACACTGATGCGTATCGCTATATGTGAAGGCTAGCTAAGTCTAATTACATGACAATTGAAACAGCGAACTCGCGTGAAAAAGGTTGCTCATGGCTCTAAATTCGAGATATTCTATTGCTGACTCATGATCACTGGTTCAGGCTCGACTGCAAGTGTGGCCGACTCGATACGATCGATGGACACGGTTGGAGGAGCGGATGTGGATCTGGTAAGGGAGAAGCAACACATGAATCGAATCCCTGTCTTTGGCGATGTCAATGTTCCAATCTCAAAGGGGGCGGGGCTAAGCTGAGATCGCTGAGAACAAGCCGTGAACTGAGAAGAAATGCAAGCCGAGTGATGACCAAATGATTCGCCCCTTTGTGTGCCCTGTGAAGTACCCATAGATCTGTAGGTGCAGTTTTTAACACGATGTGATGGGACGATTGGTTGGGACGAGCAACGAGAACCTTCTTAGGAGATCGGGAACACTTGAGTGACGGTGGATCCATCGTCGAGGGGTCCACAGTGCCTCGTCGTTCACGTCCGCGTCGCGCAGCGTCTGAACGGAGCAAGTCAGTTAAGGTTAAGGAAAGGTTGAGGCTAAGGACAAGACGGTTAAGGTAGACACCTCGAGTGACTACCGTATCCAATTGAGGAGGGGTGTGGGGTGTGGGGGGCAGGGATCAAAGCGTACCTCCAAGCGGTGGGCCGGCGCGTCCGTGACCACGAAGATGAGCTGGGTGTTGCCGGGGGGGGGGGGGGGGGGGGGGGCGAGGACGCCCGAGGCGTGCGAAAAGCGCACCGCCCCGTAGTGGCTGGCACAGCTGAAGGCCACCGATGCACCGCCCGGTTGTGGGTCTGCGAGAAACACGGATGTACTAGGCTAGGTTGTTTGAAGCCCCCCCCCCCCCCCCCCCCCCCGGAAGGAAATACGGTGGGGGCAATCATAGAAGGTACAGTGGATACGCCTAATGACTAGTAGGTGTCTGGGATGGGGATACGGTACCTTGAGTAGATATCCGTGGCGGGCGTCGTAGGGCGCGCGGAAGGTGAGAGCCTGCGCGGGCGTGAGCTCTCCAGTGACGAGGGCCATGTCGACGACTTGGATGTGAGGAGGAGACCGCTGCGCGAGGGTTTTATAGGGTGAAATGAGGAATGAAATGATGCAAATTGACCGATTATCCATCGAATAAAGAATGAAAATGAGGGATTTGCTCACAAATGAGCTTGCATTGTGTGTCGGACAATGGAGATTAGCATCAAAACTGTGAGAGTAATCCTGTTATCGGTGCTCTGAATCGCTAAATGACTTAAATACCTAATTAAATGTATTCAGAAGGACTGGTCGTTGACTGCGGCATGCTCGTCTGGAGGAGTCATCTTGAAGAGACCGGGTACGTGATAATAATAATAATAATAATAATAATGCACATGTAACGGGAATACAACTTGATGAAACTGGTCTATGTTCTTTTGGTGCTAATGTGCAAGCGCGTGTGTGGAGAGAAGAAGTAAGGATAGAGTAAGTCAATCGATTTCAGGTCGGCTTGGCCATTGCACGGCCTTCGGTGCGGGCCTGTGGGTGGAGCAGAGGGAGTGGACGGAGGTCAGGAACTGGGTTAGGGTTCTTAGGCTCTATTCTTAGGTGCTTTCATCCATTTCTTAGGTTCCGGAGACTTCAAATATCGATTGGTTCAAGTTTTTGACCAGTTTCAACGACCTTTATCTAGTTTGTTTGCGATTACGATGGTCTAACTGTACATAATGGTGCGTTTATCGGCGCCGCTCCGACTGCGCAACGGGGTTCTGGCGATGACGAATGAGGGGTTAAAAGCATTTATCGCCTCTTCTCTCCCTTCTCTCCTCCTTATTCCACTACTTCGTCGTCGCTTGACCCCCTTGCGCTGTCATTCTGGCTCCTCTCAGCGACGATAAACGCAGCACAAGTGATGAATGTAATGTATCTCTTGTCAGTCCGGCTGCCTCCGCCGTCGATCGGTCTCGATGGCGCTGACTGGGTGTGGTGAGGCCATCGTGCGAGTGGATGCGGCGAGGGAGATGGGCAGGAGGATCGTCGAGAGGTGAGAATCGTGCATTCATTGATGATTGATGATTGATGATGATTATGAACGATACCCCTGATTTTACCTCTGGGTTGAAGCTCAAAACCCACTATTTTGAGAGCTATACCTTCGATATTTGACCGGTATATCCCCCGATGTTGATAGTTAGTCGTGCATTACTTAGTTTATTGAATTCGAAGTGAGATAAAATCGTCGAAAGGTGACATTTTTTAAAGATTGAAGCTTTTCGTCGTAGAGTGAAACACTAAATAACCCATATGATTTCGTGTTTTAGTTAGTTTTAGATCCATTTTTGATTGCTTTGTGAGAGAAAAACGAATTCGAACCCCTCCATTTTGGGATGGAGGCTGTTTCATGTTTCTGTGTCATGTTTAATCAGTTTCGCACAGACCCGACTCGGTGATGGCGTCTGAAGTGGTGTCGGCCTTCTACCGAGATCACTTCCACAAGGTAAATTGAATTTTTTAATACTCATGTTATTATACCTTTATACCCGTTTATTTGTAGAGCCTTTTTACTCGTTTTATACCTTCCGGGATCTGTTCCACAAAGTAAATTGTATTTTTATTTTGAAAATAGTGTACATATTTATGTTAGGCTGCCGGATTGTCAAAACCATTGAATTTTGATTACTTTTTGAAAATAAGAGTGTTCAAACCCGCCGAATTGCTGCTGCAGGCTATTATCATGCTTTTTACCTTCCTTCTTTCTATACCGCTATTTTAATTGCCTTCAAATTTGGTAATAGCGTAACACATCTTGGGTTTGATAGCCTGTACCCCTGATTTCAAATGCAAGAATAATATAAATAATGTATTTATAGGGCAATCGACTTCTGGCTCGCGTGAACCCCGCCCATCTCTACCTGGGAGGAGTGGCCATTGTGAGGGACGAGAGCAGAAGGGAAGAGGAGAGGGGGGAAGGGAAGGGAGAAGGTGAGACATTGGAAAGCTTATTCATTGTTTTAGCAGTTACCTATTACAATCTGTTGATTTCCCTAACCTGAATATTAGAGATGAGATTGTGGATGGACCACATCAGTTCAGTGGTGAGATGCTATGGCTGAAACGCGAAAGTGTCTGGTGAACGAGTGAATCCGTTGAGCCCAGAGATTGATGAAGTTTAGATAAAAAAATGTGTGGATAGAAAATCCGAGCTTTATTGAATCATAGACGAGTTCGGTGGTGATATGCTCCGGGTGAAACTATGAACTCATTGGGCCCAAAAATGACGAAGTTCTGGAATGATTAGTTAGTGTACGAACAGCATTGAATCGTGTAGAAGTTCAGGGGTGATAAGTTCAGAATGCAACGGGGTAGTGCCAGGTGAAACAGTGAATTTGCAACTTTTGAAAACGG
The DNA here is from genome assembly GCA_000180635.4 of Pristionchus pacificus. NCBI lineage: Eukaryota > Metazoa > Nematoda > Chromadorea > Rhabditida > Neodiplogasteridae > Pristionchus > Pristionchus pacificus. The sequence continues at coordinate 37,476,423 of CM026575.1, forward strand.
TTTTAAAACCTCTCCCCAGTCCCTATCAACATCATTTCCCGATTCGTTTCCGTCGCTAATGACGGTTCCCTATTGAGGGCGTATTCATATCATATGTTCAATGATCCGACTCTCGGTGGTTCGGTTCCCCTATCATGCAACGTTTTTTGCCACCTTTGCCTTTGACACTCTTTTTGTTTGGATCTTCACTTCTTTACACATTTGTGAAAATTCCACTTCGCACAACTAAATAGAAATAAAATGAACGCTACAAAACTCACAATAACTGCGGAAAAAGGAGCGAAAGGGAATACTATAGACTATTGAGGATGTAGACTGATTATGCATGTTTTATTTATATAAATAACATTGCATTCAGAAGGAGATGAGGACGACGAGTGCTTCCTCGATCTGCTCGTCTTCCACAATACGCCCTTTCTTCCCATTGCATGGAGAGACGAAAGAGGACGAGTAAGAGGAATGATGAGCAAGAGAGAAGAGGGACGAGAAGGCAAGGAACCAGTGGTAACAGTACTGCCCTTGTGAGAAGGATACTGTAGTCGATCAATTACGTTTCGGTAGGGAGAGATGAGATTACTGTAGTCGATCGATAAGAATGCCTCTATCAGCACAGGCCGGAGATTACGGTAGTAGATCGATGAGATTCTATCCCTGTGATACGATAGCCTGCCCCCACCAAGGTTGAGTTGTTCCTGAGGAGATTACGATAGGGTAGTGTACATGCGCGTTGTTGCTATTGTTCTACGAGCAATATGTTGTTGTTTGCTCGCTATAAAGCCCTTGTTTCTAATGTTTCTCTGTTTCCTGAATGATTTGGTTACGTTGCCATCTGAACTATACCTATAATATAATGATCGCTTATAATGGTCTCGCCCTAATCGACTTCCTCTGAAGAAGCGAATCGGGGAGTACGGTATAGTACGGTAGCTCGATCGATCGATAATTGCGCCATTGCAGTTTCTGGGAGTTGCCTAGTGTAGAGAGATCAACGATGAGCTCGGATGGAGAGGTTTCGCCGCGCAAGCGAGCGCGAGTTGTGGTGAAGAAGAGAGGGGATGAAGAGGTAATGATTCCTGCGCGACTCCGTGAAAGGGGGCGGAGCTTAGGGTCTACGTGTGATTTGAAGGCGAAGAAAGCGTGAACTGAAAAGAAAAGACGTGCAAGTAGACTGATCCCCCCCCCCCCCCCTCTGAGTGTACTCTGAACTGTAGGCGTGGTATTCAATGCGATGTGGCAAAGAAATGCTACGAAGCAGTAACATTTATCTAAAGTGCATAAAAGACGGGGAAGCGCTGCTCGATGAAGTCTCCGTCGGCCATGGGTCCGGACGTGACGATCACTTCGTCCGGGAGCGAGTTGTAATGCTGAACGGACCAGGATACAGTTAACAAGGGAAGGGTGTAAGGGTGCAGATCTACCGAGTAAATTCGTTGATGGCAGTTGAAAGGTACCCCAAAGGGAAGTCCAAAACCGCTTTGAACTTATTGGATATAGGTTTCCTAAGAACCGAAAATTGATTTTGAAAATCCATGAAATTTTCGGCGAAATTTGTCCCCTCCTCGCCCAGAATAGCGTTCGATTTGGAGAGAATGTCTCCCATGTCTCCGTTGGCGCAGTAGGTAGTGTACTTGCTTTACGTTTTGCAGGTACCGGGTTCGATCCCGCCTTGTGGTTATCACCTTTTGCCGAATTTTTATGCGTTTGCCGTTTTTTCTTTTCAATTATTTTGCATATGGTCACTCTATTTTGACAATAAATTATGACAAATTTCATCTGGCGCCTATAATAATTAGGCAGATAAGCATATTTAACATATCACAATGCAAGAAGCAGAAATGCAATTAACATCTATGAAGTTTGTTCCAAAAACAGTCGAAGCAATGTGGCTTCTCGCAACGAGGGCACTTGGTGCAGCTGAGAGACGAGCAGTTGTCGCATGTTTTCTGTTGTCTGGATTTCATTGTCAAAAGGACGGAGAACCGCAACAACCTGTTATCTGTTCTTCTGAAAAGTCATTAAGTATCATCAAAACATGTCAGAATTAGTTGAAAGGAATCATAAAAAATGATGTAAAAAAAATAAAAATACGGTAAAAGGGTCTAACAGTCCGGGGGATCGAACCCAGTACCTCCAAAAGCGTAAGCGAACGCACTACCTGCTGCGCTAAGAGAGACATGTCTCTCTAGCTCTTCAATTCGACCAGTATTCTGGGGGAGGATGAGGAAAAATCCGTCGAAATTTTACCAGATTTTCAAAAATTATTTTCGGTACTTAGGAAACCTATATCCAATCCGTTCAAAGCGGTTTTGGGCTTCCCTATGGGGTACCTTTCAACTGCCATCAACGAATTTACTCGGTAGATCTGCACCCTTATACCCTTCCCTTGTAAGGTTAAGGACAAGACAGTTACGGTGGGCCCCTTACGAGAGTGACATCTAATTGTAAGGAAATGTGGTAGCAGTAGTGTGATACAGTACGCCTGGGGGTGCTACTGGATACGGTAGGAGTGGGGCAAACGTACGCGGAGGGTGGTGGTGGCCAGACAGGAGACGACGATAGCTGACGTCGCCCCGGCCTCGACTCGACCACTGGCGGGAGTGATCGAGAGGAAGCCCAACTTGGTCGTGGCGGTCCACGTCACGGGCTCGGGTGCGTCATTGCGAAACTGTAAGAACAGGGGGATGTACGATGATAGAGGGTATGAGGAGCGATAAGGTGTGGTGAGCAACCATTGTTGCAATACTACAGTAGGAACGGTAAGTCAGGCTGCATCGGCGGTACGGTACAGCAGCGGAAGAATCTCTGCGTGCCGTCGTACGGCGCGCGGTGAAGGCGATACGGGGCACAGAGCAATCAATGGAGATCATGCCAAGACCGTAGGTGGGGCGAAGGGAGTGGGCCATGTCGACGACTTGAATGTGAGAAGGAGACCGATGCGCGGGGGGTTTTATAGGCCGAAATGAGGTGTGAAATGATGTAAATTGAGTCATTGTCCATCGCGCTGAGCAGGGAAATGAGGGATTGTCTCAATTTGCACACTAATGATCCCGCATTGTGCGTCGGACAATGGAGATTAGCATCGAAATTGGCTCAGTAATCCTGTTATTGCTGTTATTTGTGCAGCGATTCGATATCAATGATACAGTCCAGATGTTCCACTAATTTTGCCATTCACAGGAGGAGCCGACTAGCAGCAGCAAGAGTCGCAGCAGACCGTCGGTGACGATTTAAATTCTATTTTTGAATGATTTATTATTTTAAACCGATAATCATAATATTAATTCCATGGCTTTGCAGGCCAAGGCGAGCTCTCCGGAGCGCAAGAGGAAGGGCGGCTCGTCAAAGGTGCCTGTACGCTTCAAATATATAGAAAATATTAAAATAAACTGAAATAGATTAATATACTCCCGTCTGCTAATCAGCTTGCGTGTCTATGAAGGTCGTCAGATACATGTTACACGAAATTATCGCGTTTGTTGAAGTAATTGGAGATCTAACCGTTCTTTCCCGTTATGAATCTAATCTAAACTTGTAAAAATGCTCCCGAATCGTGGGCTTCAGGCCGTCTATTTTTTGGCGTTATTATTATTAATTACCTAATTTACAGACGCGCGCGCCGATCCCAATGGAGGAGCGAGACGACGATGAGGATGTAAGCAAAAATATTCAAATAATGTAAAATTACAATCAAATTTGAAAGTAAAAGGTAAAAGGCAAGGCAAGTGGCAAAGTTATGAACTTTGGACCTGTTTGATTCATGTTTCCTATCACATATGTGCAATGAACGGAAAGGATGGTGATTGGAAAAATGGTTGTTTCTGGAAGATTGAGACGTGCTTTGACGTGAGGAGTGACAATAATCAATCAATTATTCGCTGGAGAGAGCGATGGGAAGTGGGGCAAGATTCCAGTCATTTTTTTTAAAATTTATATTATTTATTTAAATATATTAATTATCAGGCGTCGGACGTGCCGACGGACCACGCGGATGACGAGGAGGGAAGCGCGTCGAGGGAGAATTCGAATGCCGATGAGAATGAGAATGCGAGATATCGATTGGAGAATGATGGAGACGAGGACGCGTCAGTTATTGCTGTTGTTGTTACTTTGGTGTTGTTTTTTGGCGCAAGGCATTGAGAAAGCGGTGCTTTTGGGCAGACGGCGCGCCCTAGAAGCACCGGGTTAAATAGAATAGGGGCAATGCGAGATATCGACTGGACAACGATTGAAGACGATTGCCACGTGGGATTTCAAGAAGATGAAGGCGAGTAAGAAGTGGCAAGGAAGAAGAAGACGAAAACTGAGGAGAAGTGCAGTTGAAGTGACGACCGACTGATTGAACCCTTGTGTGTTCCCGGAGAAGTACCCATAGATGTGTATGTACAGTATTCAATACGATGTGATCGAATGTGAAGATTGGATGAGATTCAATCACCTTTATTCAAGGATTGTACTCGATGGGCAGTTTCTTTCCACCTCCCTGACCATCCGGACCCGTCCACAAGATGATGAGGGCATCATTGAGGAACTGAGCCCTCTTGGTGTCTTGAACGGAGAACGATGATTACGGTAGATTGTCGTGAGGTTACGGTATCTAAGGATTGACTAGCAGTAGTGCTGTATGGGTGGAGTACGGTTGGACAGTACTGGATACGGGAACAATAATCTGACTCTTTCCATGTTGCCTTATCTCTTGTGAGTCAGAAAAGCGAGAGAGCATGGGAAAATGAGTGAGAGAGTCACACCATCCTTACAATTAGGATAAGGTACGGTAGAGTAGGGATGAGGAAAGGGGAGGGGGGGGGTCAGGGATCAAACCTTAACTCCTTGCTGTAAACGAAGGCATCGGAGAAGAGAATGAGCAGTGCCCACACGCCGGGCAGCAGCATTCCTCCCTCACAGGGTCCGATACGGAGGTTGTCGAACTTCGAAGTGGCCTTCCACTCGATCGGGTGGTCGAAGTGAGGAGGTACGGTAATGACTAGTGGGGGGGGGGGGGGGGGGGGCGGGATGCTCGTACCTTGATGCTCACATTCTGACTCATCGTGGGGACGTTGAAGACGATCTTGGTGCCGGGCTGGGTGGCGATATCTTCGGGCAGGGACGGACTGGACCATGTCGACGACTTGGTTGTGAAGAGGAGACCGATCGACGAGCGTTTTATAGGGTGGAATGAGATGGAAAATGAGGCGATTACGCATCGGATTGAAGAGGGCAATGAGGGATTTGCTCGATTTGCACACGGATGACTCTGACTCTGACTCTGACTCTGACTCTGAGACTCAGGACTCTATTCATATTCATTATTTATTCCGTCAGGGACTCGAAACTGCAAGAGGGTCCCTGCCATCCAGTCAATAGTGTCTAAACTTGTAACTAGGCGCATTACCGTTTCGTGTCATTCGCAAAAGAGGCGAATTAGGATGAAATGTGGATACGATTAGGCATCATCAATGAACACTGAATGCGCCTGTCATTATTAGATCCTGAATAGTCAACAATTGAATCAAATTTGAGACGAGTCACTTTACAGTTTCGAGATTCCCACTCGCGACGACGATCTCCTTTCCCGTCTCAAGGTCGGCTACAGGATCACCGACGTGGTGGATGAGGATGCGGCAACTGCCGCCGTTGATGGTGAGCGTGTTGTTGTTGTTGTTGCTGTTGTTGCTGTTGATGATGCATAGTAGATAGTGCACGTCATAATCAGCGCATAGTACTCCTGATAACTTGTTTCCTAGACTATTCACGCCTATTTTGCTTGCTCATGGCTCTTCTCGTCATCTCGGATTTGAATTAGGTGTGAAATCGACTACAAATAGCGGCGCTCTTGTGCTACAATGCTCATTTTAGCTGAAACAATAACAATCATCAACATTTTTTTTCTGCAGAATTCGAGGACGAGATTGGACAGGATCGCTGGCGTTGTCTCTACGAGCGATTCCCCGCCTTCTTCTCGCTGCTAAGGTTTGAATGATGATCTTTGATCTTTAGCTCTTGATCTTTGATATTTGTCTGTGTTGTAGATCTCCGTCGGATGGCCCACGCTACGCGACGTCGCCCGCTCTGAGAAACCGCCTGGCTCATCTGCTCTGTCTCAGTGAGTTTCGCGATTGGTTCCGGTGATGGCACGTTTAGGAACTGGAGTATTTTTTGAAAATAAAAAACATCCGACTTGGCTTTTCGATGTTTCAGAGTAATTTAAAAACGTATGTTCATCACGTTCCTAATGAGTAGATAATTGCAGCGTACTCCAAAATCAGCCCTCATCTGAAGAGAGTGCTCAGCAAGGCTGCAAGTGGCCCGAGGACCACCAAGGTGATTATTTTTTATTGTTATTCATTTCCACATTTTCCCTCCTCTCCCTGCTCTCTTCCAACCCGGCTTCTAGCACGCACTCTCACCGCACTCTACTTAGGGCGCCTCTCGTTCGCTCTCACCAAGTCGCCTCATGGTGTACTGCTTAGCGGGTTTGCCTCGCTAACTGGAAGTTGCTGGTTCGATTCCCCTCCCTGCATTTCACATTCTATCACTTGCATTTTCAAGGTAATCGATAAAAATGTCAAAAAGAATTTTGGGTATCATTTTCGTTCAATTTTGTGTCCTATTTAAGTTATAAATACTAATAAGAACAAAAAACGGTTCAGATTGACGCTCACTGTCGCGATCTATCCGACCACCTGCTGATGCTGACGTATCTGCTGCACAAGCTGATCTGCATCGCTGAGGAGGAGGCCAGAACGACGTAAGAGATTGCTGTTGGTGAGGGAGAGGTCAAATGACCCCGTCAAAAATAAGCTATGCACGATACATTATAAAAAAAAGGATGAAATTATCCGTAGCCTAAACAACGTAAGTTCAATAGCCTAGTAATATCATAGCTCATCTTGGGTTTCATGACCTACCTATTTCACTCCTTTGTCGATGTTGAGCAGCCTCTTTTCTATACTGGGGCGATGTTCGAGTAAACTAGGTAGACTGATTGGAAGCACAGATGATATTGAAGCGAGCACTAGGCCTATTATCTACATATCAAGGAATGATGTTGTTTCATGTGATATAGTGTTCCTGTAGGCACGAGTCGCCTAGTTCAAAACAACAAGGAAGCTGTCTGAGTAAACTAGGTACAAATATTGAAAACAATTGAAGCTAGCACTAGGTCTAAATGTAACACCTAACAGTGTAGCACCAAAGTCCGCGGGAACTGTTTTATTATTATTATTATCATTATATTTGAGTAACCTCTTATTTACATATTAAGTAATGGTATTGTTTCATGTGATATAGTGTTCATGTAGCCATGAGTCACCTAGTTCAAAACAACACAATTACAGCAAAAAGAAACCGGCGAAGAAGGCGAAGAAGCCGCGCAAGGGCAAGGGCGCCGTCGTACAGAATGAGGAGGGCGATGTGAGTGCTGATCTTTGGTCTTTGATCTTTGACCTCGGCTGCTCTCCAGAGCACAGAGACCTGGTGATGATCTGTTTCTTTTGGCTCTCACAAATAGTGTGCTCTATGCAACGATCTTTCTTTCCCCATTGTTGACACATCGACAGTTTACTAAATGTTGTACTGTAAACTGCGCAAAGTTTAAAGCGCAAAAATCGAAGACTAAAGATCAAAGATCAACAATCAAAAGAGATAACCAGACGTCTCTCCAGATGTCGGGCGGGGACGATGACGGCATGGGCGGGAACGTGGAGGCAGAGGAGGAGAACACATGGGACGACACAAGGGGAAAAGTGTTGGAGTGTCTCGCGGAGATGGCCAATGTATCGACTCAGGATACGGTAAGGGATTGCTTATTGTTGTTGTTGTTGTTGTTGTTGTTGGTATAGTATTGCGGATACAATGTCCAGCAGCATTTTTGTTGCATTGGCTTTGTGAAAAATCCAGAGTGGAAATTATTGATTGATTAGCAATGTTCCGGCAATACAGTGTCTCTGCTAGGCCATGAAGATGCGGTGTCGAGACGAGAGCCGAAGGGGACTCATTGTTAGGGGCTATTTTGGGTACAATGACAGCCAGCAGCATTTGTGTTGCATCAGCATTGAAAAGGTGTCGGAATACCTGACGAAGGGGGCCGAAAATATAGATCAAACATGGAAGGGCAATATCCCCGCTAGGTCGTGCGCAGTGATGAGCACCATCTACGGACAAATGGACAACATCGGGGGTTCGACAAAAAAAACTTATTGAAAATCGCGGGTTTTGCTTCCGAAATCGGAGGAAATAAGCTAATATTCCCGGGGTCAAAATCGGGGGGTATAGTCCGATATCTGACCTCGTGCTCAACACTGGTCGTGCGGGGTCCGTAAGATAAATGCCTACCCATTTGCAACGCTCCTAGGTGACTAAAATGCTAAAAAATCTACTGATCCACGTCTCACCTTGCGAAATCTGTGTTTCATAATCAAGTCATAACGACGATTCTAATTCAATGCATTGCAGGATGGCAAGACAGTCGAGTCTGCGATGAGGTTCCTGTGGAAGAACAACATCAACAAGTCCTTTCGCAAGTGCGCGCTGTCTTTTATCTTTCCTGCGCGACTTCGTGAAAGGGGGCGGAGCTTAGGATCTACATGTGCTTTGAAAGGAGGGAATGGGGGCGGGGCTCGGAGGAGATGGCAGAGAACAAGAAGAGCACGGAGAAGAAGTGCAAGACGAAGACCAACTGTTTCACCCCTTTGTCTACCCTGAGAAGCACCCATACATCTGTAGGCGCAGTGCAATTTCAATATAACGCAATGGACAGAACCGGCTTTGCACGTTGTAATATTCGATGGGGCGACGTTCGACGACGACTTGAGGATCGTCCTTGAGCTTGGAGTACACGAAGATCCGATCCGGATTGAGGGGCTGAACGGAGCAAAAGAGTTATGGTAGACCCTGAGAAACTACGGTATCTGATTGTGTGGAAAGACTAGCAGTAGTATTGTCACTGGGTACAGTATGCCTGGGGGGGGGGCCCGGGGATCAAACCATACCATCAGATTGTGTGCCATGGCATTGCACGACACTGCGATGTGGCAGCTCTCGCCGGCTCCGAGGGAGCCCTCCGAGGGGACGATGGTCGCCTTGTCAAACAGGGTCTGGCAAAACCAGGTGGCCGTTTCTTCGGCCACATTGGTCACCTGTAGAAACAAGATTGTACTAGGCTAGTGTGTTGATGGGAATAAGGAGCGATAAGGTGAGCAAATACTGCTGTAGGTACGATAATGTCTAGACGAGGTCAGGGTGGGCTGGGGGTACGGTACCTTGATCTGGTAGGTCAGGGTGCCATCAAACGGGGCGACGAATACGAGCGGGGCATCGGGAGCGACCGACTGGGCCATGTCGACGACTTGGTTGTGAGGAGGAGACTGATCGACGAGGGTTTTATAGGGTGGAATGAGATGGAAATGAGGCGATTATCCGTCTAATTGAGCAGGGAAATGAGGGATTTGCGCACTAATGACCTCGTATTGTTCGTCGTATAATGAAAATTTGCATCGATAGTGTGAAAGAGCTGACAGTGAAGTAGAGTTGGCAATACGGGTAATCGTCTCGAGTGACGAGAGAGTATGCGAATTGAAGAGACGGTGTACCGTATTTCGAAATCGACAATGAAGTAACGACTCCTTTTGCAGCACGATCACAGATTGCGCGCTGCAATTCCTCCGCAATCCCGACATCACGAGACCGCCCGCGAGGTGAGAATGATAGGGGCGGGGTTTGTTATTGTTATTGTTTTTGCTGTTATTGCAACCAAAAGCTAATTTGTGTGATTGCTCTACGATATACTCTGGTGTAGTCACGATTTTGTGCTTTGTATGACACTGAAATGTTCCTGGTTATTTGGAGCTTCAAGTGGGAATGAAACTTTCCTGCAGAGTTGGGGTTTCGAATGACACTGAAGGGTTCCTGGTGCCCATTTCAAAGCCTAATAATTTACTCGCAGAAACGCGCTCACACTCGTGTTCAAGCTGTTCCGCGCGATCTGCATCAA